>JAGFMF010011381.1:159886-180234 GCA_019455555.1 Galemys pyrenaicus
TCCCCGCTCTCTGTGGTGAATCCTCTCACCCCCCACACTTCTGACCTGTACCCCTGTGCTTGTATGCATAAATAAATAAATCTTTAAAAAAAAAAAAGTCAAGGCAATTGTGAGCCATTCAAAAAGAGGCAATACTCAAGAAAGTTCAACATAACATGGCACCACCATGGGCTGAAGAGCTGGCCTGGTTTGGAAGTCTTAGCAACAATAAACTCAGATGTTGGGTCAGAGATTATTCTAAGGATTTGAACTAATGATTCTTACTTTCCCTATTCATGGGCCCATATCTATGCTTCTCCTTCTACCCCATCTCTAAGCCTCCAATGTGATGGCAAAGTGTGCTGGAAGGAAAAAGGCAATTAGCTGATAGCTTCCTAGATTATCAAGAAAATGTTTCTAACATCTACAAAGTCTTTATTCTGTATGAGTGATCACTGCGGGATCCCCATTGTTTAAGAAAATCATTTGGGTATCTCCATCAACCTGAGCTGCCTGCCAGAAAGATACTTAAATATCCTTTCATTAAAAAAAAACTGTACATATTAAAAAAAAAGTAGCAACAATAAATGTTGGTGAGGATGTGGAGAAAAAGGAACTCTCTCATACTGCTGGTGGGACTGCAAGCTGCTCCAACCATTATGGAAAGCAGTGTGGCAGTTCCTCACTCTACTAAGAATGGAACTTCCATATGATCCAGCAATCCCACTCCTAGGAATATACCCAAAAGACACAAAAACTCTGATTCAAAAGAATACCTGCACCCCTATGTTTATAGCAGCACTCTTTACAATAGGTAAGACCTAGAAACAACCTCAATGCCAAAAACAGATGAGTGGATCGGGAAGCTGTGGTACATAGACACGATGGAATACTATTCAGCAATCAAAAAAGAAAAACTAGATTCATTCATAGGAACATGGATGGAACTGGAAGGGATTATGCTCAGTGAAGTAAGTCAGAAGGCAAAAGAAAAATACCAGATGGTTCCTTCCCTAGGAGGAATATAAGGGAACCAAATAAGGATCAAGGAAAGGAATAATAATAATAACAACAATAAAGACACAAAAACCGAAAATAAAAAGGACAAATTGGGGACACTTGGTGGGGAGGGAAGAGGGGGAGGGTTGAGGGCAGATGGGAGCTCAGGGGACTGAGGTGATGGTGCACTGGTGATATGGTGATGGAGAATACATGGGGATTACAACTGATGTCAAATATATACAAATTAAAGGGAAAAAAATAGAATAAAAAAAATCTTCTTCCTAGAATTTTAGAGCTAAAAGGCATATTAGTTTTCTCTCCCTCTTTCTGGCTTTAAGGGTAAAGAAACCAACATGCCAGGCCTTCTGAGGCTTGACAGAATCCTGTCCACTTCCTACATCAGTGCTCTAAATAAGGCTCTGAAGTATGTCAGACTCAACAGAAACATAATTACAAGGTTTTAGAGGCTAATTCTGCTAATAATCTAAAATTCACCTTTAAGCAAATATCTCCAGTGTTTATTTTCCTTTGCAATATGAATTCCTAGTGGCTAGGGAACTATTGAATAAAATATAGAAGGAAATGATAAACACAAATGTTTCTATATATAATATTTGATAGTAATGACCTAGCCAGTTTAGCCAGAATTTATTCTTCCGAATCAGTTTTAAATGATTTAACCAGTGGATGAAGCCAAAAGACTGTTACAGGTGGTGCCCCCTGGAGGGGGTTACTGGGGAGAATAGATAGCCCCAGGGAAAATGCTAAAAAGTATGGCATTTTGGGGTGGTGTGACCTAAAAGAAATATAAGGGACTGCAGAAGTGGGCACGGATTCATTCAGTCTTTGGAATTTAGTGTTTTCAGATCTTCAGCATTTGAAGTCAGCGTATTTTGGCCCCCACTATGTTGATCTTCCAGAAGGTTGTTTTGGGCCTCTGAAGGTGGACGCCACCAGCAGGCAAACTCAGAGAGAAAAAGTTCGGAGGCCTTGCAAATAGCTGAGAAACTGAAACTGTTCCTGGTTTTGCTGCTGTTACAGCCTGGCAGAGAAGGCAAAGACTTGGAGCAGGGAGCCTCACTGAGCTGAATGAGTATGGCTGTTTGTTGGGGTTATTCAGCCGAGCAGCTGCTGTCTTGAATGTTTGTCTGAAGTTGTGCTGGGGCATCCCAGCAGCTCCTGGAGCGTCTCCTGTTGTGTCTTCTGTTGTCTTTGTGAGTTGGATCCTGGCCTATAGTCTGGCTGCCACGTTTTCCAGATCCGAGAAACCATCTTGGACACGTGGCCTGTTGTTTAGGAGAGGAGCTCCACATCCTCAGTGGCGGGAAGAAACCATCTTAGCTGCTGGTTTTGTTTAGGACTAAAAAACACTGGACACTGCTTCAGGTGAGGTAAACAGTCATTTTTGGCCTCAGTAACACTTTGTTTTTCTCTGGTTTGTTACATAAATACCTTTGTTGTTGTTCCTTGAGCCTGAGTAGTCTTGTAATTGTGTGTGTGGGAGAAAAACTCAGTGACTGGTAAATTATTTGGGCAGTGCCCTTGGCCTGTTTTAGTGTCCCTTGCTGCCCTGTATCAATATCACATATTAAAATATTTGCAAAATATATGAAAGGATACACTTCATTAGCTTAGAGATAAAACAAAAATATGAAGAAAAGGCAATGAATTCAAAATGGCATTCTGATATTCAGAAGCCACCCCTTTCACTGAGGCCCTTTCTGTCCCACTCTAGAAAAATCTGTCTTTAGTTGAATCAATATTTTATCATAAGGAATTTATTTTTGACAACAGGATGTTCCTGTTATTTTCAAGTCCTGAAATTTCAACAACAGAATTTCAAGGCAGTGAAATGAAATAGAAACAGCAGAATAATATTAATTTTTTAGCATAATTATGAATGTGTGAAAAAAATGTAAGTCGTCTAAAGCCTGCCTTAAAAATTTAAGGCTATCTCCCCTTCATGAAGTTTATGGATTTCTTCTATTAAAAATCATAATCTAATATGCAGTAAAGATTTTTGACAGGTTCTTAACTTTTTAAATGCAACCAAACTTAATTATGGAGGTGTCCCAGAGAATGTTTTCCAAAATTTCTTTTATTATGATACACTAGATTTTTCCTTCCTTTCTTATACTTTCTTTCTTCAAATAAAACATTTCCTATGCTACAAAATGGAAATAATTCTTAAGGTATGCTGAAAATTTAAGAGTACGAGAGTTACTCTTACAAATGCATGCCATTTGGGGAGGTATCAAGTAGTTTTAAATGATAAAAATCTTATCAAATATCAGGACTGTTTTTTTAAATAATTCACTTAGAGACCTATTACTCAGGAGTATGGAGAGAAGTCAGGAGAAAGCATTCCCTCTAAATCAAACTTGCTTCAAAATTCTACTCCCTGTTGCCACCACGTATAGAGACAAATCTAAGTTTCATGATGGGCCGAGATTAAAATCCACATTCTAGGACATTCTGAATTGAAGACAGGAAGAACATAATGATTTCACAAAACAGAGAGTGAGAAAATGAAGTGGTTACAGTTGTGGATTCTGAATTAGATGAGACTGACTTTGGACTTTGGCACTGCTATTTAATAGCTGTGTGAGGAATAGGAAGTGAAAATTCCTTTCTGAGTTTGTTTTCTTGCTTATAAGCTATAAATAAAATCCATTTTTCAGAAATGTGTTGTGAGAGTTAAATGACAGTAATTTGATTAAAGTCTTTAACACAGTGCCTAGCATGTGATAAGGACTGAATAAAGGATAGCTATTTCATTAATTTGGGATGTGAATTGGTTTAATTTGCTGGAACACTGTAAAACTTACTCATAGATAGAAATTTATGTAGATGTAACGCTATTAATATTCAATTTTATAAGCTACACAAATACCTGGATCACATGACTTTTTAGCAACAGAAAATTTATCAGAAATCTTAATCCCCAATGTCATCATTGCCGCTAATCCAGTTTCTAATACCATTTCTCAGAAGAAGAAACATTTCCTTAAATATGCACAACAGTGACTTAGAAATGTCTGGTCGAAGTTCAGTCTTTGAAAATAAGAAAAAGATACAACCTTTTAAAAATCCATTTGGGCCTGCCAAGATAGCCTCAAAGTGTCTACACACACTCCAAGAATAAAACTAGAGAAAGCTGAGAGGTGGGATTAAATCCTTATGCTGGGATGTAGATTACATTGTCTCTCTGGGATGTGTTTTTCTAGGGTTATGTCTAAGTGCAGGGAGCACAGACCATCTCAGAGGCCTCATGTATTAGGACTAAGGGACTATTTTCAGCACTATGTTACTAGATTTAGAAATTTGAAGACATTTTCTAAGGCAGCTTTGTTGAAGGTTCCTATCATGTTATTTTAATATCTGGGTACAAGCAAATAGCATCTTATGTTATTTCCTCCCACTTTCCTCTTTAGCAAAGAGGTCCTGGACTTTCCTTAGTGCATCTATATTGTTTTTATAAATTACTAAAGCATAGCTGATGTCCTTAGGAGGGTTTTCAGTAACTTATAAAGACAGGAAGTCTACAAAATACAAAATCTTAAAAATAAGGCAAAAATGCATTTAACGTGTATATGTTGAGCAGTAACTACAGGCATGCTACTTGCTATGTTCTGGACAGTGTTTAATAGACATGCCACCTGATTTGGAGCAGACTAGAGTTTAGCGTGCAGGAGAGGTTTGTGCCAAATCTTAATGCGATGTATTCGGTGTGATGGTATAGCCACCTGGTGTATGATAGGAGCTCAAAGGAAGCAATAAGTTATTGTGTGCAAAGAAGCTGGATGGTGAAATCATAACTGTTAAGAAAAAAATCATTCAAGAAAGACTTCTGTTACTTAAGTGACCTGATAGGAAAATGATTTGGACAATTTGGGATAGTCAAACTCCCTTTCCCGAACTATGACAAAGAACAGGTAATGCTCAAACATTTCTCAGCTTTGTTTCCTGTTGGTTCAGGAATCATCTGTGCTCTTATAAAGGGAAGCATGGCTTGAGATTTTCAGGAAGATAACATTATCATGATTAATTTTTGTTCCTCTGGGGCTATAAAAACTTCAAGGTCAAGGATTTGTGTATATACCCTAATTATGGAGAGCAGGAACCAGAATTAACAATCACATGTTATTAAAATATAGGCTTGATTGGTACAAAGATACATATATCATACATTTTACTAATTTTAGAAAAAGGGGCCAGAAAATAAGGGAGACACATCATTTCACAATCTCTACATTACAGTCTCTGTGAAGGATAATTGCAAAGGAAAGTTCAAGGTAGCTGCCATAGAAGAATTTTTAAAACTCCAAACAAGCCAGAAATCACAGCTGTATCAGGAAGTAGTTACTAAACCAGTGCTTTCTTTTCAGGATTCTTAACCCAATGAAAATGACAAGATCTGACCCATAAGATCAAAGCTAAGTGGAAGGGCTTGGAAAATGGAGTAGAGGTAAAATAATTCACTATGCTTTGAAAAATTCCACTTTTCTGTAGTAGGCTGAAACTAACCAAACTTAACAATTGAAGAAGCGCTAATATTGGATAAATGTAGCAAACTGAGGAATACTGAAGAAACTGTTTCTGGAGGGAGAGAGGTCTTTGATGCTGCTTAATTTATCTTCTCAATCTAGTTTATTATCATTTTTGATAAAAAGTTTTCCAAATTACAAACTGAATCTGATATAGATATCTTTACCAAGACACAGTTATTTAAAATTCAAGATCTAAACGGCACAGCAATCAGTATGCAGATATCTTACAAAGAAATACAGCAGTCTCCTGTATTTCTGTATTCATTTCTATAGTAAGAACAGATCACAAAATACACCCAATAAATGCTACTATAGTACTGATTTGGAAAGTTATATTCTAGATGTATCTTTTTGAAGAGAAAGTTTCAAAAATAAAGTCTATCACACAAGCTAATCATGTCTTAGACTTCAACTCTCTTTAATCCTCCTAAAAAGTCTCTTCAGAGAACAGCCGTTACCATTTATGTTTGCTTAGTGATCCAAGTGGAACAGGCCTTGGTTAAGGTTAATTTTAACCAAAGATTAAAACCAGCAATGTTGTTCTATAGTTTAGGTGTAATTACTATCCAATACACAGTACCAAAATACTGGTCAAAGTCATTACTACTTCTCAGTCTATGATTAGGTAAGATGTTTAGGATCACCTTCTACCCATTATATGAAAGAAACTTATGGGAAGGCAAATGCAGGGTCAATTGCTAATGAAATCATGAGTGGATAAAAAATCCATTCACTGGGCCTCCCTGGTGGTACAAGAGGTTGAGCATTGCACTGTGGGGGTTCCGCAGTCACTGCAGCACAGGCCCGATCCCCAACAAAAGAGGGGACCCACAGGGCACAGCAGACCTCTCCTGTCTTGCCAGCTGCTCCCCTCAGCAGTATATTTCAGTAGATCTGCCTGTTCTGCTTCCCACTGACTCTGGTGAATCCTCTCACCACCCATGCGTCTGGCCTGTGCCCCAGCTCTTATATAAATAAATAAATAAATTTTTAAAAAAAAAATCCACTCATTAAAAACAAGGCTCCAGGCTTAGTCGTTTTAGGTGCCATCTGAGTCCTTTTGGGGTTTTTGGATTCCAGAGTCCATGGTAGGTGTTGTGATAGGTGCTTTTGCACACAATCTTTAGTTCTTTAGTTTAATCCTCACAACAAATCCCTAAGACAAACACTATTTTTCTATGCTTTCATTTAATTAATATTTGTGATGAACCTATTAAATGCCAGAACTGTTCAAGGCCCCAAGGATTAGAGTAGTGAGTAACAATCTCAGCAAAAAGTCCTTTATCTCCTAGAATTTAATTCTAGTGAATACTGCTTTTTGTTAATTCTTTTTTCTTTAATCTTTGTCCTGGGCTAAATTATTAGAAAGAAACTAAAAAGTAAAAATGTTGTCACTTTATTGTAGAAATAAATCATTTTCTTTCTAAAACATGAGGATGTTCATTGTCACCATATGTCTCCAAATAAGTATAGCTAATTACTTTTCTGACTCTTTATCAGTAGCATCTGGAGAAGGACATCTGGAATTCTCCCTGGCAGGCCAGCACATGACTCATATTAGCAAAATAGATCTGATAAGTCTGTACATTTTTATGAGGTATTTCTAGACTGCATATACTTGTATTGTTTTTTTTTTTTTCTCATTCCCAGCTAATTTCTTTTGCCTAAAGCATTCTCATTTCAAAGATAATCAAAAGACACTGGCTATTTGAACTTTAAATTTGCCTGAAGTTGACATTTTTTCTATATTATTAGAATCCAATTCATTTGATTATAGTCATCCCTGATAACCCAAAAGTTTGAACACAAGCTATCCAGTGAATACACTGAATAAAAAATATTTGTTGCAAGTCTGACTTAATATAAGAAAACAAATAAAGAGTATGCATGTATTTACCTAATTATTTTATTTATATGTTCCATTTATACTAAGTTATTTATACTAAGTGGACCGCTAGAAAGAAAATAAAAAAATGACTTAAGTAAAATACTGGTATAGTTTCTTGTGCTTCTAAGAGTGAAAAATCTGCTCAGTCATTCAGCTTTGACTTTGTATTTTCTCTAAAAGAAAAGGGATATCCCAGATTATCAGGCAACACATGTAAAAATAGAGCAGACCTGACAAGCCCATCAGCTAACTTAGAAATTTTGAAAATCACTGGTAGGCAATACTGAGCAAGAAGAAATATACAAGTTGGAAAAAATGTAAAGTCCTAAACATTCTACTCTGTAGAATATTCCAACTTCCACTTCCATTGCCATTATAAATGATGAATAATTATCATTTCAAAAATTATCTTGATAAATTTAGTGGAAATTAATTCTATACTATCAATGATTACTAATGTTGACTATAACAGATTATTTTCATTAGCGTGTCATCTCAATTATTTTATAAACAATAAAAATAGAAAACAAATTATCAAGTCTTTTAAAGATATGCCTATGACTTCCCACAAGCCAGTTTGCTCCTAACATTCTTCAGTGTTTCACTACCAATTACTGTAATCGTTTGGTAAAGGGGTTGGATTATTATCACATGCTTTCAAATTGACAAGAATATTTGCTACTAAGGTTTATGGGTATAAACCAGGGTTTTGTAATGTTAACTGTGATAACAGAGAAAGGATTAATAGCTTACCTAGATATTGTTCTTATATCTCTAAACTATATCTCTCTTTTAAGTCTATTTCGCTAACATAAATGATTAGCAAAAGAAGATATTCATCAGTGGAGTTAGACTAGTACTAATTTTTTTAATTAAAAAGCAGAATGTACTGGAAGTATAGGCTGCAAAATGAAAGTAATATCAAGTTTGTATTTTTGAATAATGAGGTTATAAACCAATCACCGTCATCACAAGCAAAGTAACTAAAGTAACAAACTTCTCTGAGTGTTGGCTAAACACTGAAATTGCAAATAAGCTATGAACTTTTGTAATTATTTATTTATTATATATTTTATATTATATCATGTATTACATATATTTATATATAATACATATATATTTTATATATGTTAAAATACATAGACGTATTATATATATTTATTTAAATCATTTTCAGAAAGTAGATAGATCATGCTATAAATGGAAGTTTTGGTCAAGACCCTAAGGTATCACAATAAGTAAGCTGGAAGACAGAAAAGATTGCAGAAGATGTGAAATTACATGGTTATAAACAGACTAGACCTCTCAAAAACATCACATGTCAAGGACATTTAATAGGGAGGTAAGATGTTTAGAAATGGACAATGGAGGTTTTCTGGTTTATTTTTAATTTTTTGATCAGGCGCATACAATGACTATTGTATACAATAAATACAGGATCCTGGAGCTGGGATTGTGAAAGGTATAATAAGTGCAGAAGCTGACTCCCATTTGAAAAATCTAAAAGATGAGGGACTGGACTGCCTGACCTGCACTGTAACAACAGACTAGAAAAGGTGGTTGGATTGAGTAAACTTGAGCTTCAAAAATTTACTGAGTCAAAGTTTGCACTGATGTTTCTGGAGTATTGTGCAAGAGAGCGCAGGAATGAGACGATTCTAATTCTTGTCCAACAGGATCTCTTAGAAGGGCCAACAGACCTCAGCAGAGAGAAGCTGAAGGTATTATTGAGTTCCTAGAGGCCATACAAATACTAAGCAACTCCCCAAAGGAGAGCAGTCAACTTGTGACAGTACCAATTACATAAACATGCCAGTACTTTCCACCCTCTTACCTTTCTTCTTCCCCATGTTCCCAAAACCAAAGAAAAATTAGTGCGGGTGAAAAAGAAGTTAACTATAGCCATTTCCCTCCTTCTTCAAGCTTGGTTCCTTAATATGACCTTGTTGTTGGAAAGGCAATAATTTTAACTGAATAAATATAGTAGCTCTGACATTTCCACGGGACTGGAAATTCTACATATTTGAACTGAAATTGTTGCAGTGATTTAAAGTAACTACAGAGCATTTATTTCCTAAGAATGATTAGAAGTGTTGAGAGGTTTGCCAAAGTTTTATCTAGAGTCAACAAATTTCTGCTGAATGAGTTATAAAGAAACAATAAGTGGTAAATTAGCATTGTTGTAACATTAGATTTCATGAAACCTAACATATTGGTTAAATGTAAAGTAAACAAAAATATTCAATAGGTAAGGCTATAGGTTATAATTAATGGCTTTGTTATCAGATCAGAGATTAATCACTTGATTTCATACAAGGTTCTTAATAAGAGACTAAATAGTGTACATAATATTATCTTAGAACAATATTCTTACCGAGTGTTTCATAGTTTACAAAGAACTTTCACACATCTTAGACAGTCAAAACAGGTATAATCCCTCTTATAAAGAAAAGGGAACTTCTTGGCTTAGAAACTTGCCCAGTTACTAGGTATAGAAACCAAAGCCCAAATGCAGAACTCTGAACTCGGCATTACTTTTATTCTGCCATTATCACTAAATGTTGATTGCTTAGGTTTAAGATGAATCTTTCTCTTACTGAATTGTACTAAAAGTGATTTGACCTCAAACTCTGTATTTTGTTTGTTTTTTATTTTCACAAGTTCTTTACTGTATTCCATACAAGAATATTTCTTTATAGACTCACCTAGGATAGGTTTCTATTCACAATACTTCTAGCTAAATTGAGTATAAAGATGTATTCTTTTTAAGTTTTTGATAACTTAGTAAAGTCTATGCCTAGCTGTCCCTGAAAATGAACGGACAGGAGTAGGGATGGACCTGGAGAAAGGTGATATTGATATTTACAAGGTCTTGATAAATTGGTAAAATAAGTTTTGGCCTTGGATAATCCCTG
This sequence comes from Galemys pyrenaicus, assembly GCA_019455555.1. Taxonomy (NCBI): domain Eukaryota; kingdom Metazoa; phylum Chordata; class Mammalia; order Eulipotyphla; family Talpidae; genus Galemys; species Galemys pyrenaicus. Next base: position 170,221 of record JAGFMF010011381.1, read on the forward strand.
GTTCTAACCATTTGCTCTGGCTGTTTGGTGATGACAGTCCATTTTTATCTTTGCTCAGTCTTTGCTTCTTACATGGATTTTCCTCCCTTCTTTCCAAATCATTTGGTAAAAGTCTTTCATCCTCTAATGCCCAGCTAAAGCTTCATCCTCTCCTCAAGCTCTTCTCATACTGTATTGACCCACAATGATCTTTCCTGAACTTCTGTATCATTAATGATTTACTATACTGATCATTTATTGCTTTTGTGTCCTTTTGTTCTAGACAATCCATAAGTTTTTCAAAAACAAACCTTCAGTTTATTCACTTTTGAATCTTGCTCAATGCTAAACATATTGGCAGATGATAAAGTTTCAAAAAACAAGATATATTTATTCTTTTATCTTTTTGGTACTGCCAGTCTGCACTAATACAAGATTTCAAAAGAAAAATCAATTTCTTTTTATATGAAAATATTGAAATAATAATATCAAAGCTATTACAATTCTGGTGTGGGTTAAGAGGTCTTTCATTTTCTGACATCTCCATTTTTACTTAACTTGCTTAGATTAAAGAGCCTTTGGCTATTTTATACTGAGGTATGTTCCAAAGCAAAACAACAGCTTTAACAATAATTCTTTGTTGAATTATTTAAAATTGAAAATGAGAATGTACTTTCAATAGCAATACTGGAAAAAATGGATACTAAGTTATAAGTCACCATATAAATATTTGTTGAGAACTGACTATGTATATACCAGACACTTCTAGAGTGTAAGGATATAGTGCTGTACAGAAGAACTTACTGAGATTAAGTTCTTTTGAAACAAAAAGCTGTTGTTTTGCTCCCTACTCAAGTCACAGATATGTTAAATGCTCCTTCAAGGTTAAACTCTAGGAGCAGGCAGATTCAGAGTTTGAACCCAAGTAATCAGTGTGGCCTTCTCTAACCACTGTGCGACACTGCTTGTCTAAGCAAGGATGCTGCTGGGCCTGGATATTAGGTAGTGTTACGTTACAATAGTTGTAACAATAACTTTTGGAGTTTCAAAGAGTATAGTCTCTAGCAGATACTATTATGATTAAAGAAAAATATGATTTATTGGTTTAAGCTATTATTTATTGGGACTTAATCTGGCATAGAGATTCCTCTGGAAGAATAATGAATGCAGATCAATTTGTTCCTAGATTACAGACAAACCTAGTGTATTATAGTCAAGGACATACCATAGGTTTACTTTTTGGCTTACATCTGAAATAAAGAGGCAGAGATGGAATTTGTTGGTTCTCTGAAGAGTTACATCTGATTTTCCCACATGGTAAAGAGGAAACTGCAGATCTACTGACTGTGGACAAAACAACCGCACAAGGCTCAGGCGGCTGCTGAGCATTTTCTGACAAAAATACTTGGGGTTATTACTGATTCAAACTATAGCTCGCTTGTTCTCTTGGAAAGAAAAAAAAAAAAGCCAGAAATCAAGTTTTAAGGAACTCAATAAAAAGTTGGAGCAAAACAGTGAATCCTTTCAGCACTCAGAATCACATATAAACCCATCATGGAGGCAGTTTTCAGGGATGCCTCCCATTGATGAGACTACAAACACAAGTGAACAATAATAATAATAAAAACAACAAGAAAGCAACAAAAACCAAAAATGAAAAGACAAAGACAAACTGGGGACACTTGGTGGGGAGGGAAGAGGGAAAGGGTGGAGGGCAGATGGGAGCACGGGGGACTGAGGTGATGGTGCACTGGTGTTATGGTGATGGGGAATACATGGGGATTACAACTGAGGTCAAATATATGTAAATTAAAAAAATTTATATTAAAAAAAAAGACCAAAGAAAAAAAACCCCTATAACCTCCCAAAATACAATGCTATAAATAACTTTACCTCAATAAACATAATTAAAAATATTTTAAAAAAAAGTACTAACAAAGGGCCTCCCTGGTGGCACAAGGGGCTAAGTTGCAACACTATCAAGCTATCTTCAGACACTGTAGCATGATCCCAGGGAGGGACACACACAGCACAGCAGACCTCTCCTGTTTCAGCAGCTCCCCGCAGCAGTGTATTTCAGAACCTCTGCCTATTCTGCTCCCCACTCTGTCTCTAGTGTATCTTCTCAACCCACCACACCTTTGGTCTGTACCTCAGTTCTTGTACGCATAAATAAATAAATCTTTAAAAAAAGTAAAATACTAACATATGTAACAGTAGAACAGCATAAAGGAAACAGAACAGGCATTGTTTGCTAATGTATAAGGAATCTTTTGTAAAAAAAAAGACTATTTTCTAATACTGAAATTTTATTCAGATTAAATTATCCTGACTTAATATATAAAGGCAAGTCTTAGCAATGTGATTGGCTGAAAACCAAAATGTGTTGGACTTAAGCAATGTAACATTTGTTTCAACATTGAAGAACCTAGATAGTTCTTGTGATGGACAAATGGATAGCTCTGGCCCAACTATGAGTGAAATGAAGTCCTACTTCATGACCATACATAGGTTTTATTTCTTATAAACCAACTCTACTTTGATACTTACTGTAACTCACTATCATTTATGGTAACGCCTAATAGTATCACTTTAGGCATTGTTTTTATTATTTCAATATATGAGTAGGAACTCTATTTTAAAGGGCTCCAGAGAAGGCTCCTAATTCATTCCAATACATATTAAAGTCTCCATACCTCTAACCCAAATGTTTCATGCTTCTGTTCAAACTGTTTTTTTTTTTTTGTATAGAAGCAGAAAGAAAAAGTCATTTCTTCTGACTTAAGTCATATAAATATTGAATTTCTGTTACTATTATAATGATTTTTGCATCTTTTATTCTTCTTAAAAGGTTTTATTTTGCATAAACACAACATATTTATTGTCCTCCCCATTTCTCATTTTTGTAGAACTCTTCTGGAATCTTTTCCAGTTGTTTTCTGTGTTTCTTTTCTTTCTTATTTATTTATTTTTTTTTAGTTGTAGAGTCTCAGCTTACATACAAGCAGATAATTTAAGGGTAGTGAAATAGTAAAACTAAATCACCATCCTAATATTGCGTACAGGGCTTTTATTCATTATTCTATTTCCTTGCTTTTAAAACTTTGTCACCTACCGACTCACAAGTAACACACTGTAGTTTTTATCTTTTATTTGGATTACTACATAATTACCTCTTCTTTATCTTATACCTATAACACATCTGTTTAATCTTTCAAGTGTGCAATTCTACACTTGTTTTTGTTAAAATCACTCAGTGATGGTTCAGCATTTTCCCAATTTTCCTCCTTAAAACGAACATATATTCTAGTTTGCATGCCCATCCATCACATCTTTCCCATATTCTGGGATCACACCCCCATTTTCTTATAGAGAGCAGATTTACATAGAGTTCTGGTTACAATGGCAAAGCAAATAGGTGACCCAGTTGGACAGTCAGTGCTTTCATCTGGCCACATTGATCAATTCAGAAATAGGTACACATGACTCAGTCTTCCTTGTTTTCATTGTAGAAAAGCAATACACTTTTCCACTAGGAAACCAGAAGGACAATGTAAGCTAGGAGCATCCAGTGCTCTTTTTCAGCCTTATGGAGAAAGTCTGCCCAATAATAAAGTAAAAAAGGAATACTAAGGTGAATCATTGAGTGAGACTGAACTTTGATGACATCTTTTGTATTTAGTGGTGTCTGATTCCTATCTGGCTCTGAAAGTTTTTACATGCATGATTTATATGCTTTCTTATGCTAGTTTGAGTGAATTTTGTCAATTGCATTTTTAAATACTCCAAGATGCTTCAAAGAATTCCTTAATACTAAGTGATAATATAACTTATTGGGAACATCAGGTTCAATAGTTACTTGGTACATTTGCATTTCTACTATATACCCAGAATGGGCAGAAAGGGACCATCTGAAAAGGATACAAGCATGAGACAGAACACACTGGGAATTTAGGTAGTGTTAATGATGGCATCACACCCCAATTGAAATCATACAATTTGGAAGGGGAGGAAAATCTGAAGCATATTTTTTTCACAACTGAGCATATAAGGGTATTATTTCTTCTATGCATTCAACCAAAAAGTGAGCTATATTGAGATTAGGAAGTACATGTGACATCTCAATTCCTTACAGCTCATCTTTCATCTGTACCAAAGTTAGTGCTTAAAGCTCTGGAGAGAATCAGGTTCTGTATGTGTATGTGTGTAAAATGCTTGCTGTCATTGAACCACAAGTGAATTTATGAGACCAGTCCCCAAGAGGTTGGTTAAATCTTTCTAGGCACTCTGCCTGTGTAGTTGCCCATGCCAGAAATTTGAGCATCATCTATGACTTTCTTTTTTTTCCACCCTCTAAATAAATTCAATCATCCAGGCCTGAAAACTAACCTTTGTATTTTTGGAATTCATTCATTTCATTTCATTTCTACCCCCACTGTCTGCAGACAAAGTCAGTAACACCTCTTGCCTGGTATTAATGGTAATGAGCTTTCAATTCCATTGTCTGCATTTACCTATTCTTCTGTTACCTGTTCCTTACACAACAATGTGAGCGGTTAGGGCAGAAAAGACTTTTAAAAATGCAAACATAAGTATTTTCTCTCAACATTTCAGTGACTTTGCATAGCCAACAGGTTCAAGCCTTAAATCCAACATGGCACCTGCTCATCTCACTTTGATCTAATAATTCTCACTCATAGTTTCTCCAACAATCCAGGTTTCCTTTAATCCAGTAGGATTCTACTTATATTCTAATATAAACAATATATTCTATACTTCTAACCTGGTGATTCTTATTACTCTGTTAAGCCATATTTTAATGTACTTCTTCAGAGACACCTTCCTTGACATGATTAAATAGATCAAGTTCTTTCAACATAGAATTTCAAAAATTTATTCGATTATATTCAATTTTGTGGTGGAATTTGTCCATATTGCAATTAATCATTTTAAGGCTTTGCTATTTAAAGCCTCTAGTCTCCTGTAGGCAATCACTATGCATAGCTTGTTCTCTTAGTAAAGTGATGAGGTTAAATTACTTTTTAAAAGTCACACAGTGATGGAGGAAGAGTTAAAACTAGGTACATATATATATGAACCTATCTGCGATATAGATGACCACAGTATACTGATTTTCATTTTTCTTAAAAAATTCAAGGTTCTTTTTGATTCCTTTTGCCATTATACATTGGCCTAATGAGGCTAGTTAAATTGGGCTAGTTAACAATAAAAATACAAGCTAATAATAGTTTATAATTATTATTATTGAAAATTTTATTATTTAACAAATTCAGAGGTATGTAAAAGCATTTCAGAAAACTGGGCATAAGCAAAAAGTTTAAAATGAGTCTAAGCCACGGATTAGGGAAAGAAAAAAACTATTTCAAGATCTGATAAACAAATATTAGGGATATTATTTGGTTAGCAAAAACTATTTACTTGCTTATTTATTTATGCATACAAGAGCTGGGGTACATGCCAGGGGTGCATGGGGTGAGAAGATTCACCAGAGATAGAGTGGGAAGCAGAACAGGCAGATTGACTGAAGTACACTGCTGAGGGGAGCAGCAGGAGAGGCAGGAGAGGTCTGCTGCGCCTTGTGTCTGCGCCTTTCATCTGCGCCTTGAGGTCTGGCTATGGATTGATCTCCTGCTGCAGTAGCTGTAGAAGCCCCACAGTGTGCATTCAACCCTCTGGGCAACCAGGAAGACCCTAGCAAAACTTACTAGGCCACTGGGAGGTAACCACACAGGCCTCTGGGAAGGCCAAAAGAAAGCGCTTTACTTTCTTTTTTGTGCTTTGCAAGAAAGTGACAAAAAATGGTTCTTTTTCCAGGGGCCTCACAAGAGGGAAGCAGTGAGATATGAGGACATAAAAGGGGTTGAAGAACAATGGCAGGCAAGATGATGGAAGAAGGAGAGGGCTGGAAGAAGAAATAGCTATTGTTATTGCAAATGACAGAGGACATTCTAAAAACACAGACATCAAGCATATCCCCCATTCGAACTGTTTTCTGCTTGTTAATCCAACTATGCTTGTAGAATTTGGTGGGACACAAGAAAGCAAAATGGAGCCTACGTTTCATGAACAGAGAGTAAAAACCACATGGAAGACGTGAAATGCAGGCTGGAGGACGGGACTGCAAGGAAAGGTGGCACACACAGTCCATGTCCACGGACAGAGGTGTGAGGACATGAACTCCTCATCTCTCAGTGAATGAGAATCAGGTCAAGCCCCCAAGAATCATATATGGAAGAATGACCTTGGGAGGTTGGAGTAACTGTTAAACAAAAGTTCTGGAAGACAGTCTTTTTCTTAAAAAAAACTTACTAATTGATCTTAATAATCTACTCTGGCAAGGCAGGTACCCTTCTTGAACCTCTTCAAATGTTTAGGAAAATTTGCTGCTGTCATCTGTCAAGGAAGAGTCTTCAACAAGTTTTGTGTTACACACATTATAACATGTTTAATGTTAATAATGCAGATCTTATGGGATCAAAAATTACATGTTTTGTACTCAGTTTGACCTTAACTGGTCTTCTAAAGCCTGAGAAAAAGCAGGGTAACATCCTGGCTGACATTGAATGCGGTCTTCCAGCTACATTGTGCAAGATTTAGAGACACAGAAAGAAATATTTGTTTACATGTTCTTAGGAGTACTCAATCAAATGTTAAATAAAAAGTTTAAATTTTTAAATTTTGATATTCATGTATCAACTTATTATCACAAAACTGCCATTGGTTATTACTGCCATTCTATATACTAAACTTTGCTCCCTTGTGTAGGTGAGCTGAAATATATGGTGATCCAAAACAAAAGAGAAAGAAATTTTAAATGACCAATGCTTATGAATAAGGCAGCATCAGGAATATGAAATAATCACTAAAATTTTGAATATTATTTGTTTAAAGCAAAAATGTGCAGATCTTTCTCTGATCCAAAAATGAATTAAAAAATAAACAAGAATTACATTTAAATATGTAGTCTACCAATTACTGTACAAAAATGAATGTTGTAAGTAGAGAGACACACATAAGCAGAATATATAAAATTATATATATTTTTTAAAGATAATATATATAGATAGTCTAACTCAACTTCTGGAACAAAAATCCTCATGTGTGAAATATAAAGGTACAAGTCAATACCATATTGCTCAGTGGGGGCTGAGGTCTGTCCTATAGCACGATTACAACTCTAGGGAAGTCTGGGTTTAATGTCTCTGCAGAGATCACAGAGCCCTGCCTGTGAGTTGCTAGGACAGAGTTACATGTAGAAATCTAGAAGACATGAATGGCTGCCAAGATCAGGAAAGGGGAACTAGAAAAATCTTTTCTCATTGCATTAAGGAAATGGAAAATAGTTGCCAGCCAGAAATTTGATTTCCAATCCCATGAAGCTGTGATATCCAAAGTCCTTTGGTCTATAAAGATCAGGAACATCAAGCTAAGAAATTAAGACAAAATTGTCTCAACATAAATAATGCAAACAGTGACAGAGTAAAACAGATATATTCCCTATCATATTGGGAGACATCTCTTTCAGAAACTGGAAGTTGACAAAAACAAAAATTAGGAAGTCAATGAAAGAATAAAATATAAAATCAAGGGATTTGGTCAACTATAATATTTTACTATAATTGATAGAACAAAATGGTTAAGAACAGGTGGTTAACTATTCAACTAAAGAAAGTACAAAGATGACAACAGAGATATTGGTAAAACAGAAGTAAATAAAAAAATGGCAGTGAGAAATGAGACTGACTTTATATCTCCATCCCCCTTGCCATCACAATTAGCTAAGTGACCAGTATCTTTTATCACTATTTATGCAAATAACCGCCTAATTTTCCACCTTGTTTCCATTAACATTTAAAACTATAAATTAGACCATGTCATTCTTCCCATAGCACTTTCACTGTAAACTGAGTCATAACACATACTTCTCTAACTTTTCTTTCCTTTCTCTCACCCACTCTACTTGGACCCACTGGCCTCTTTGCCAGCCCCTGCTATTCCAGTAGGCTCCCCACTTTGGGTCTTTGTGTTGCTATTCTCTCTGGCAGGAATATACCTGTCAGATATGTGTGTGTCTAACTTTACTGTCTTCTCTATATCTTTGTTCAAATCTTATCTCAGCAACATCTCTTCCCATGCACCTTCTTTGTAACTATAACTTGTTAGCGCCTACCACTCTATATTATTTCTGATCCTGCTCACCCATCATGCTCGATTTTTTTCATTGCCTTTCTAATTACTTATTATGTTTTCTATTTATCTCTGCCTCATAAATTTCACAAGAGCAGAGATATGACCTAGAATCTCTTTCCCTTTGCTTTCATCCTAGTCTCTGAGAACAGTCTGGCATGCAGTAGTAACTCGATAGAATTTACTGACTACCTTAATGAAATGTAATTGTTTAATAAGCTACTTCTTTGAAAGACACTAATAGTCATGGCATTACTGAACACTGAGAAGAAAGAAGGCACAAAAACAATGTTAAGAATGAAAACAGAGTTCTAGCTTTAAGAAACTAATATGTAAGCTTTTAGACCAACAAATTTGAATATTTGGATGGAATTAATTATTTTCTAGGAAAAATACTTCAAAAGTGATTCAATAAAGATAGGAAACATGAAAGAAACCCAGTTTCTTTAATCAAAGCTCACTCCCACCTTCAGGTAAATAAGGTTTTACAGGCAAGTGTTTAGTAAACCTTTATAGAAGTTAACTCCAGCTTACTCAAATTGTATCAGAAAATGAAAAGCTTCCTACCTCATTTTTTTTAATGTTCCTATAACTTGGATACCAAAAAATCAAAATTATATGACAAGAAATTATTTTAAAACAATCTGGCTTTTGAATATGCTTGTAAAAATCGAAATTAAATACCAGTAATTTTAATTAAGAGTGGACTAAACCAAAGTAGGGTTTATCCAAAGATTTCAAAGATGGCTTAACTTAAAGATATCAATTAATATAATTTCATTACCAACAGATTAAAGGGGAAATATCATATGACAATGAAAAGAGAATGTATTGGAAAAGGAAAAAGCAAGCTCAAGAGTAGAGTTTATCATGCCGATGGGAATTTTAGTATATGACAGAGGATGAATAAATTATTCAATAAATGACAATGGTAATATATATCTGACGAGGTGTGAACCTCTATTTCTGAATCATATGGAGTGTTGTAAACCAATGTTCACTCAAGAAAAATATTTAAGTGGAAAAATATTTAAGAGAAAAAACATAAATGGCAAAACAATTATTTTTTGAAAACATCCTTGACACCATTCAAAAAAAATACACTAAGGATACCACTTAAAAATACATTATAAATGAATAAGATAAATATGAAAAGTAAAACTTCAAATTTTAAAAGATAGTTGTGGTTACTATATGATAATGAGATAGATTATTCTTAAGCAATAAATAAAAACACAAGTGTTAGGAAAATATTGTTTAATATGGCTGCATTAAGTGGAATTGTTCATTTGATACACAGGATTAAAAGGACAAGGGGTAGCCTAGAAACAGTATTTGCAACGAATGTAACCAATAAGTAATTATTATAAAAGTTATATAAAAGTCCTATAAGTTAATGAGCAGAAAACAATTGGTCAGAAAAATAGGTAGTCATTTGAAAGAAAAAGACATCAAGTGTTTATGAAGGTAGGTATGTACCCTTACAAGACTGGTAGTACAAGTTATTGTAACCATTTTCAAGTGGCTAGTAATGTTTAAGATATTCAGCAATTTCATTAGTAGTTATAGGTTCCAGAGACATTTTTATATGATGCATATGCAAATACATTTGCTGAACAACTTTTTTTGAACAATTAAAAAAAAATCTACAAGTCCATCTACTGCTAGATAATATGTTGAAGAGACAAGTTTATTATCTCTATTCCTATCTTGGCATATAGAAGTTTATTTTTTTTTTTTTATTAATATATATATTTTTTTTGTTAGTTATATTTGACATCATTTGTAGTCCCCAGGGGGTACCCACCACCATTTCACCCGTGCACC
>JAGFMF010011381.1:180284-192513 GCA_019455555.1 Galemys pyrenaicus
ACTTGTTTCACTGAGTATAATTCCTTCTAGTTCCATCCATGTTTCTATAAATGCCCCTAATTTCTCATTTCTGATTGCTGAATAATATTCCATTGTGTGGCATATAGAAGTTTAAATGAGTGAACTACACATGCAGATGGATAGGTATATTTATATAATTGAAATCTCTAAGTAGTTCATGAAGAGTATGAAAAACATAGGTGTAAAGGATATAGTCTAACCTTCATAATATGAAAGAGTAGAAGGGAGAATTAAACTGTGCCTATGGTATATTACTTTAAATAAAAACAAAAAAAGATAAAACAAATCTAATGATTTTCTAAGTAGAAAATCTAGTGTATTCACTTGGATTTTGGCTTAGTCATGTTTAATGATACAAATTCTGGAATAGGATGTGTTTCGAGAGGCTGGTTCTTGATGGCAGTGACGTGTTAGCACAGGGCAGGGTCAGCCATTACCAGCCATATTTGCAAAAGAATGATTGGATAGATCGAGTATGTCAGGTAAGTCTGGTCATACAGAAAATGCAATTATTATAGGAAAATAAACTTGGGGGCAGGAGGTGGGTTAGATTAGACAAAGGATAAAATGACTTTAAGGATATCAAAGTTTAAAGTCTTTTGGAAATATAGCCACAAGTAAATAAGTAATCAAAGCAGGACTCTAAACCAGGTCAGCAATGACTCTTCTAGGTGGTCAGGCCTTCTAAATTTATGTAGATGGCTGGATGTGAAGGAACGCATTAATGGAATTGTTCATAGTTTTGGGTAGGAATCCACCAGCTTTCAGACAACCTCAAGATAGGTTCAGAAGCAGGGATATATAACTCTATTCTTTACTCATAAATCTGTCTACTTCTTTTTACAAGAAACAAAAGCAGAGAAAAGTTGAAATTTAGACATTCATTGGTTTAGAGATTTAAAAGCTAAACAGTGGACCTGAGTAATAAGTGGGACTCTTGTGTCTTCCAGCACACGAAGTCTGCTATTTAAGAAAGCCTATTTAGAAAACAAATTCATGAACAACAAAAGCAAATCTGCTGGCTTGGTAAAGCTTAGAAACCAGCAGGCTCTTTTAAAAGTTTGTTGTAAGATCCAGTCTTTACACCACCAACAATGCAGTCCATAAATTAGACTTGCTATTGTAAAATACAGGAAAAAGCAATGTTCCTTGTTTATCTTTGGCTGCTGTTTACTTTTAGCTCTGCTGTGGGAAAGAGAAGCTCAAACAATACTTAAGTTTTTCCTTATTGAGATCCTGAGGACACAGCCTGTGTTTAAAGCACAGTTTACTAAAGCAGGAGAACAAACTTAGTCTTTGTCACCTTCCCCCTGCAAGCAAAACAATCGAGTCACTCTAGTCTGTACTCAGCACAGAGAAAGGCTTCTCATTTAATGACCTCCCCTTTCCACTGAGTGCTGCCCCAATGAGACTGAAAGTCTTCATCTTTTTTTGTCAGGTTGTTCCCATAGCATTCCACATTCTGGGTTAGCCTTGCCTTGGACAGAATCACCAAAGTAGGCTTCATAAGGAATGTGAGATTTAATCTACAAGTGTTTAACCTGGGTTCTAAGATGAACATAATAAGAAATTATGTTCTTATCTCAGTGGACATAAGAAATCCACTGAATTTATGCTTGCACATTTATGCAAAGTTCTGAGCTTTTATGAGATTATCAAAAGGGTTAGCATCTATTTTTTAGTCCATTATTGTTTTATGGATTGGAAAATGAAGGACTGAGAAACTGTTCTATTTCCCTAGACAGCTTGCTAGTAGCAGAGAAAGGACTAATATTCTGTCCTGTGGACTTTTGGTCTTATCTTCATCACACTGTAAGAACCAAATCTAAATTTTCTTTATAGAAACAATTGTTTTTATTGATGGATTGAACATTTTAACTGTGGTCTTAGTGTTTTCATTTCTCACCTGCCAGGTCTTTTGGCATGCCTATAAAATTCGTTCACAGCATAGATGGCTGTGTTGCTTATGAGCTCAGAAATATTCGTGTTCAAAGTGCTATGAAACCTCCCTAAGAGCTCCAACATTGAAGCCATTTCCCTCCATTAACTGAAATTCAAGCAGGCATCAATCCAAAATAATCTCTAGCTAATAGTACATACCTATTTCCTTCTACTTTTCAATGTAAAGTATAGAAGTGTATCTTAAAAGTTTCCATTTTTCAGGACTTGAATGGGAATATATGGAAATTATACAAATTTAAAAGAAGCATAATACTTAATAATTAAAATTTCAGGATTCTTAAATAGTAGTTTGGTTAATATTTACAAAGAAACAAGTGATCCATTGATCTTTGCTCTATTTTTTAGAAGAAATTATTGTATATTGGGCTTCAATAAAATGTTTTACATTCATTTGCTGGCATCACACCTGTTTTGCTTTAAAGCATTTGCAAGCACTTAATGTTTGTGGGGCACAGAATGTTTCCTAAAGGCTAACAGAACTATAGACTATTTTATTTGTTTATAGCATAGACCTTGGAGCAATTTCAATCCCAGCTAACCTACATGCTAGTTGTATGAGCGGTATGAATTTTATATAGTTCTTTTACACTTCAGTTTTCTGATTTCTAAAATCAAAATGATAAAATATCTATTCCACAGCACTTTGTAGTATCATCATCATCATCACATAGCATTTTCTTGTTTAGCATCATCGATATAATATCCCTATAATTTTTCAAATTTGTCCTTTACCTTGTTGAATACTGAAGTGCTTTCATATATTGAAGCTATCATGCCAAGTGTTTCTGTGTGCTGTGCCTAACTTTTCACAGTATAGCCAGAGTTTTTGGACCAGTTACAGTGGAATGACAATACTGGACAGTTTGGTTTCACATCTTTGTTTGGGCTACCAATGAAGCAAATGTAAATGGGATAAATGTAATGGCCTTTCATGAAAATGAACATTTGTGATGTGTGTGGTCTCTTTTCACTGTTACTGATTGATGATAGGCTCATTCCTCAGCTGCTGCTCTGAACATACAGCAGAAGGGTACAGAAGAGTAAACTACCAGCTTTGTTTTTTCCTTAAAGCAATGTATTGAGATCAGCTGAACCAAATAATTGCATGTGTGAGTTTGCATTTCCTCAGTGGTTCTCACAAAAGAAAAAAGTTCCTAAGATCCTACATATTCAAAAGTAATAAAACCCAACATTCTAAATACATAAACCATCCATTTTTACATAAAGTCATGAGCTCTACTTTTGGGTATTTATGTCATCATTTTGATAGCTGGTATTACAATGCTTAACCATCAGACTTACTAAGATTTAAAATTTTCCCATGCCTTAGGTGACACTGATTTTTACAATGGCCTACCTCCTGACTATCCCAAATTATGTAATTTATAGTGTAAGGTATTTAAAGTTTGCTAGGAAAGAAGCAGGTAAATTGTCAATGGAAAGAGCAAATGGCAAAACAGAACAAGGGAATGCCAAAGAGAGGGGAAATGATGCAGAAGATGAGTTAATTTATCACTTACTATGTAGCAGATCTTTTACTCTGATGAATCTAGCGTGGCCTCAAGGTTACCAGGGTTGGTCACAGAAGCTTGTTATAGGCAATCAACTTTCCTTGTCTAATGAGAGCTCTAAAAGCTTCAGTTTATAATTCAGAAGTAGCAATGGAAACTTTAAAGCCTTTTATCTTGGCACAATTCCCAGGGAAGTCAATGTGGAGACCCACAGACTATGAACACCATTCTGTGCAATTTGATGCTTTTCATTTGGTAGAATTTTGTTGCCAAGGCTATTGCATCAAGTTACTGAAATCTTAGTGGATGTAAATTGTCTCATCTGTCACTTAGCCTGGCAAGAAATTTAAAGGGCATGCGTTTACTGAAGGGGCAGATTTAACCACTTTAGCCCATTAGCCCATTATGCAGTAAGCAGCATTCTAAATCCTCTGGAAATGCTCATACTGTAGTTTGTGTCTGTGAGAACAAACCGATTTCTTTATTAAACAAAAAGGAAAAGTTTTAGAACTCAGTTCCTCTCATTATGAATTCTGAATTCTGAAGCATTTTCTAGGGTTTAGGAATTTTATTTTATATCTTTTAATTATCTTGTAGAGTTGTTCAGTTTTTAAAATTTGTGTATAACTAGGCACAGCTTTTAGCTAAATCCCAAGAGGGAAACAAATCAGTGTTGATTGATAGAGGGTGTAAACAAAGGTTTAATGTTTTCAAATCCTAAATGTTGGCAGGGTATGTAGTTAATTGCATAGTGGTACATTAGGGGTTTGTAATCTGCTAAACAAATGCAAGGAATACAGCCACTGCTTCCCTTTCTAAAATAGTGTATTATTAAAATGAAGATTGAAAATGCCCAAACCTTCATTTTTATTACCATTCTTTTTGTTTCAGAAGAATGACTGAGATTACCAAGAGAATAAACAGTTGAAACAAAATGACACTACAGGCTTAAGTGTCTAGAGAAGAGGAATTCAATCCTGGGTGCACACTGAGTCACCTGCAGGGGAAGGTGGGGCGGAGTTCAGATGTATCCCCCTCTGGGGTAGAGTTTACCACTGGGTCTATATACATTGGTATTAATGTGAAAAAGCATTATGGCTGATTCTAATGTGTAGTTAAAACAGAGATCCACTAGCCCCTAAGATGAGAAAAACATGGAAACACATTTCTCTTACAGTTACTAGTTATGATATATTAATTATCACATTTAAGTTCTAAAAATAAACAAAAAGAATCTTTTCAAAGCATTTTAATAATATTTCCTGTTGTCCACCATCTCCGTGTCAGTATTAAACACTTGCAGTTTCAAACAGAATATGCAAAGTCTAGCAGCACTGTTCATGGTTCCAGGGAGAGCGCTGCTTGAATGAACTCTGGGTTCCAAGCTATACAATAAATGGAAATGATCAGGTGTTTCTGTCCTTCCACCATTAGTGTCAATGATAGATCCCCGTGGTCCTGCACGCATGCCTGATGGTGGGCACCTGGAGTAGGGTGTGGGCATGCATAGGTGTGCGCACCTGAACCAAGAGACTAGGCATATAAGGGCGGCATCACATGGACACCCCAGTAGTGGAAACTCAGCAGTAAGTAGAAATAGTGGTGGAAGCAGCAGAGGCACAAGAGAATGCAGGAGAGCCCAGAGAGTGAAGATTTGCCAGGGGCTAGGAGGCCCCGCATCCCCAACAGCCATGTGCCTGGTCGCCTCACAACAAACACGTAGGAAGATCAATAAAAGCCTGAAAAAGCCACTAAGGGCTCTGGGACTCCTCCTTTACCTGTCTGCCTGGATCACAGAAAACCTGTCCCATGCCTTCCTGCCCCCTACACAATCCCAGATCTCTTTGGGGATTATAAGATATAAAGCATGGGTGGGGATCTAATTTATATTTCCAAACCAGATACCAGAAAGCATTTCCAAATATCTTTCACCCACTTTTCTGGCAACTAAACCTGAAACAGTTCAGGAAAATTAACCCTAATTCAAAAGCCAAACAGAAACTGGGGAGAGGAGACACATACTTTAAAATATATAATAAGAAGTGCATTTCTGTCAGGTCTTTTTTTTATTGCATTGCCACTGAACCGCTACATAAATTCTTACTCATCTCACCATTTCCTTAGACAATGACCTTTCCCACCTGTGCTGGTGTCCCACCCTAACTGAGCCTGTGAACAGATGCAGATTAATCTTCATGCTCAGCATATGTAGCGCTTGTATTTACTCAATATACATCTACACATCATGGATTTTTAATCACAAGAGTGTTTCTGATATTTAAGCACTGACTTTACTAACTGTAAAACTAACATACAAGTTTGCTTATAAAGAGAAGTATCTGTTTAAGCATCACCCCCTCAAAAACATTAGGTCTTAAGCTCGTCTTCAGAATCTTCAAGAGGGAAAAATAAGTCATTTATATTTTAATTTACACTAAAAGGAAATAAGACCTGAAACAGAAGAGAGCTTAAAAATTAAAGAACTAGCCTTAGGATCCTCAGTTGCCTCTTACAGGCCCAGGCTTTCACACCTAAGTCTAGTTATTTTTAGTTCTCTTTGTCTTCTTTAAATGTACTATCTGAAAAAGGGAATACAGACGAAAAAGTATAACTTGTAAACCTGTTGGAACATATTCAGCCCTCTCATTAAGGGAAACTAAATTACTGTATTCATCTCCCAAAAATTGTTTCCCCACAAGTAATCAAGCCTATCTGTGGCCCAATTTTAGTTGCTCATAAGTGGGGGTGGGGTTCCACAAACCCACACAGTGGAAACACTTGAAGGATTTATGAGTGTATAAATGGATGTTAGCCATTTCAAGAAAACACAGGCCAAGTCAAACTCTTAGCTGTCTGTATTTAGCCCTGATTACAGGGGTTACACAAATAAGAACCCAAATGTATCCAGCACTCAGAAATTGCTTAAAGGCTTTCCTTCCATAAATCTTGAAGCACAGGGGGTACTCTATTTTGAACCACTGAATCAAATCTTTCAGTCAAATTTTTTATCCTGCCCATTTTCATGGCAGAAAAAAGAAAAAAAAAAAAAAGGTTCTGAGGAGCCACAAAAAATTTGTAGTTCAACTATTCAGCTCTCCCTGACAGTAATTTTCAGTGGTTCTTATCACTCAGCTTCTATCATTATTTGGATATATCTAACTTAAATCTAGCATTAGTGGAAATCTGTTTTTTAAACTATAAATTCTATTCATTAAGGTCTGCTCTCATAGAGCCCAGATTGCATTGATATATATGGTGGATGATATCTTCTGACTGGATCAGGCAGATAAGGCTACATGAAAGCTAATGATTATTATTTCAACTAGTTCAAAATGGAAGTGTTTTAAGGGTCTTGATGACTACGTGTCTATTTTTTTTCAATTTCAGAATGTGTTGAGTGCTATTGGAATTGTTTGCATGCCTTTGGAATATCTGTCACTATTTTCACAGCCTCACTGCCTTCTTTGCTGACTAAAAGTATAATAGTAATAGTTTTGACTCATTCTTGCAATAGGCAACATTAAAATTGATCTTTCCTTGATGGATATCTCTGCTCACATGAAGCTTCTAGATCTGAATTCCAAATGTTTCTGCTTCTCTAGGTGCAGATACTACTATGCTTTCTATATGTATCTATTTATACTCTTGTTTAAAGAACACATAAGAACTGCCTCAGTATTATCTGAAAAGCCAGGAGAGGAATGAACACAGTCTGTGCCACTAAAGATATAATGATTTGGGGCTGTAGTCACATGCTATCTACCTGCTCATCCTTTGAGAAGAACCTGTATGATTTATGCTTATAGGCTCTCCTCCATTCACATGGAGGCTAATGAGACAGGACTATTTCATACAGGAAATTTGGAAGATAAGTAGTCTCTAACACAGTTCTCTGTGTGGGCTTAATTAGGTGTCTGATTCTGACATGGGCACAAAAATTATTAGTCTCAGCTTTGATTTCTCACCTAATATAAAGAAAGCTGGATTCATTAAACCATTTGATCTGCTTCCAGCCACTCAAGTTGGAATTAATGCACTTAACTTTGTAAATATAACATCATGAGGAAATTGTGAGAAAAACAATACTATTGAAAGAAGGAGAGTAGACCTTAGTTAGGATTCAAGTCATATCTTACTTTCTGATGAGTGAAGCTGACAACCTTATGCCATTTTGCATTACAGTCCTACAAGAGTATCAGTTGTGACAGTTGTAACTGATATTCTTAAAATAAAATAGAAATTAGGTTAGATACAATATTCTATTTTGCAATTCAAAGTTCCAACAATAGGTTAACTGACTTAAAATAATTGCTCTAAGGGATTCAAACCACTGAATCCCTAAGAAAGAAGATTTATGCATCTTTCTAATATGGAAATATTTGCTTTAAATTTACATTATAATTTGAAAATGTGTAAAAAGGACAAAAGAAAAATGCAAAGTTTCATTTGGTTCTAACAAACTAGAAATAGTTAAGCTTGAAAGAATTCAAAGTTAAATATATTTCAAATTAAGGAACATTCAATGAAAATATCTATTTTATTTGGATTGTTATAAAGCAGCACATGAACTAACCCTGGATCCAAAGTCAATACCTTAAATAATCTGTCAGAGATATAGGTGTCAAGCAATAGTATTCAGTAGGTTTAATGTCCTTTAAAATGTCACCCACTGCTTCATTCTTTTTCTCAGTGCCTCAATTTCTGTCAAGCCCTTATGCTTTTGAAATGAAATGCCCACACATTCTTCAGCCTTGCATCCTTCCTGATAGAAGAACATGATGGTAATAGGTCTTTCACACATGCTTAGCCATGTCTCAGTCTGCAAATGCCAGAACAGATTCCAGGCAATAGCGTGATGGAAAGAACACAGACTCAGTCCAGATTCAAAACCCTGGCTGTCATTTCCTACTTATATAACCTGGTACAAGTTACTAAAGGTCCTCATGTTCTATTTTTTTTTTAAATTTTTAAATTTTTTTATTTATATATATTTTACATCATTGTTCACTTTTGTACAATATTTTCTTAAGCCTCTCAGGTGTAGTCCAGTAAAATTCCCACCACCAATTCACCCATGAACCATCACCACAGTCTCTTGTGCTTTCCCCTCCCCTATTTTATCCCTCTTCCTCACTCTCCCCTGATGAATGTTTCTTATAGTTACCAGTTAATTTTGTTTATTTTTATTGTTTTTTTCCCCCGATCCCTTATTTGATTCCTCTATATTCCTCCTGTAAGTGAAACCGTCTGATATTTTTCTTTTTCCTTCTGACCTATTTCACTGAGCAAAATCCCTTCCAGCATGTTCTATTCTTTACCTGAAATTTAGTATAAAAACCTCATCTATTATAAGAGTCAAGTGGGATAATAACATGAAAGTAGTTTCTAAAGTGGAAAGTCATATACAAATCCAAGTGTTTGGTGAGTTCATTTTTCTGTGATTGGCTGATTAGGTAATACATGCAGGCCAGTGTCAGAACTAAGAACAAGAATGTCAAATAGTTCAGAGGGATGAGACTGGAACTGGATACATGTATTCCTAGCCCCACTCCTTGGGATCAAGGCCAGATCACAAAAGCACACACCCATGGCAGCCTTACAAGAATGATTACTGGGACCTGCCCAGAAATAGAACAAACCAGCTAACATTTCTGAGAGTAGCATCATACGTAGTCTATGGGCAAGAAATCAGAGCCATCTTGCATAACTGTAAGACATAAAATATTAGTTAGAAAAACTATCATATTTTCTCTAAATTTTTCTTTAAAATGAGCTGCTTTGAACACTGAGGCCTAGAAAGGCTAAATTAGTCGACAGGAATTTCAAGTTCTAGTGCTCAAATGATAATTATACAAGGAATAGTTATCAGAAGAGTGGATGTCAAAAGGCCCACTGCTCCTTCCCTGATACTTCCTAACCTCTAGCACTGCATTCATGTAGGTTTTAACATACCACTTACTTATTATGATATACCCATATAACAGATGTAGCTGCCAGATGCTTATCTGACATTTATTTTTTCCTGTGGTAACGGCACTAAAGAATTTCCTTTGAGATGCATGTGATGTGAGCAGACATGACCTCACTCTTCCTTGATCTATGGGTGGGGCTGTAACCTGGACAATCAATGCTACCTGCTCATCTACCTACAGGAATAAGCCCAGGAATGGACACTGATGTCATGAAGTTAATAGGACTTCTACTTAGGACTTCTGATGGAACTTTTGAAAAGTGAAAATCTCTGTCCTCTAGATTGAGACTGAAAGGATAAGAGTCTGAAGCTACCAGTCATTGTGCTGCACCTCAAAGCATCTTGCGTTGGGTTCAATCTGTAATGGTGCCAAGTTAGAGAGATGTGATGTCTTTAACCCTGTATTCAGCAATGTCTGACCTATTGCTTCCTCCCAGTTAATTTACATAATCCCTAAATTTATGTCATGCCAGTTTGCATTGGGTTTCTGTCATTTGAGTTAGCATGAATTCTGAGTGGTATAATTTTGTTTCTCAAAGCTGGGATTTTTACTCAATTGGTATAGATGTGTTTTAGGACATGCTTTTGAATGGAATCTCACCATGACTGTTTCATAAAAAGAAAAAAAAAAACTTCATTTGTATGAACGTACAGTTGCATTTTGTAACTTAGTTGATTTAAAACAAATCCAACATGCAAGATTTAAGTGTCTGCTGGTTTTTAGAAGGTCAGAAGTTGCCTTTACACCTAGGAGTCCAAAGCAAACACTATTTGAGGTCAAGATGTTGAGCCACATAAATCTCAACTTTTCTTTCAACACCTCGCTTGAAGATGCTTTGCCAAAAACTTTGCCCTACTATGCAGCTATGTAAATCTCCCATATCCAATTTACTGATGGCATCTCCCAAAGAATCTCTGCCCAGGTCCCGGGACAGCAGAGGCAACTATCTGTAAAACTCACTTGGCTCTTAGAGCTGTCTGGAACTTCAATTAACTCTACATATTAAGGGCTAAGAGACCTGGCAGAGTACTAAATTGCATTCCAGGAAGCCCACCTGCAACTTCCTGTAGGACATCCAGCTCTTAAAACAGACAAGGTCAGAAGGGAGAGGATGTTCAGAGATCTGTAGAAAAGGACTTATTTCCCTTTCAGGACCAGATTCCTTATCAAGTCTCTGTAATTTGCTTTCTTTTTCTAGAAAAATAGGGAAAATCCAACATGTATCTGGTTTTTACTAAGTAGGGAAGATGATGAGTAGATCGTTCTGGGTAGGAAAGATTATCATTAGTATGCCAATAAAATAATTTTTAAAAATATTTTCTTTCAGTGTATATTAATTTGTTACTTTTCAACATAAATATTATAGTTACATAATAGTGATATTTAGTTATCCAGTTATGTTTAATAAAATATAGTTATGTTAGCTACACATGTATTTATGTTTATATTAATTACACTGATTGACAGGAGGGGTTTCTTTTTTTTTTTTTTTTTTCTATCTGCATAGCTTTCAAATTACAATTTGCATTAGAATCCTTTCAGACCCTTCAAAGTGCTGACACTGCAAGACTACTCCAGACATGAGGATCAGACTCTCTGTAAGCAAGGCTTAGGAATCAGAATTTTCAGGTGGTACAAGTCACCTATATGCTGAGAAACAGTATTCCTGGGGGTTAGATTCACATCCAAGAGCATGAAACCACTTGTACTTTGTAAATCGAACTAAAACAAATTCACATCACTGGTGCCATGTCTACAACTTGATGCCTACATCATACAACCCTATTTATCTGTAACCACAGAGTTACAGAGTATGTAATATTGCTCTGACTGGTTATTTTGTCTGCAATCATCTCCTGTATTCATGCCATCTGAGGATAATGTGTTCCTGCCTCATGGCTGAAGTGGCAGCACAATAAAAACAAATAGCTTCAACTCTCCTTCAAGTAACAAAGCAAAAGACATGTACAGACCTCCATGCATTCAACAACACACTTTAACTTGAAGAGCTGTTTTTTGTGCTTATTTTCTATTATCGTTTTTTCACATGAGTTACAGGAACAAACATCCTTTACACTAGAATGGATCCTGTCAAATGCGGTCATAATGTAATATATGGCTTGGTGGCTGATATATAATATCAAAATTGAAAGCTTAGGAACAACATGTAGAATAAGATTCTTTATTCATTTTTAAAGTCATACTAATTATAAGACATGTTTAAAATATTTATCAATTCTGTGGACTGCTAGGTACCACTGAACGTAATAGGACAGTAGTTTTATAAATGGTTCTCACATTGGAATACTTCCAGGATAGCCTGAAAATCCCAGATTTTACAATCATGATATTCTTAGTTCATATAGAATCCTCCTCTCTAGTTTTCTTTTTCCCTTATACCTACCCCCTTTCGTCCCTGTACCTCCAGTCTTTTTGCTATCACCAGGATTAATGTCAGAGGATATTTTTATTATGGTACCTCCAATGTCTGCTAGAGAGGTTGGCAAGTAAAAAGTACTTAATAGATACTTATTACTGAATGGTCATATGAATAAATAAACAAAACAGAGGCATTCTCTTCTTTGGCCACATTAACTTTTTTTTTTTTAAAGATTTATTTATTTATGCATACAGACAAGCACTGGGGTACAGGCCAGAGGTGTAGGGGGGGTGAGAGGATTCACCACAAAGAGCGGGGAGCAGAACAGGCAGATCAACAGAAGTACACTGCTGAGGGGAGCAGCGGGCACAGCAGGAGAGGTC
>JAGFMF010011381.1:192807-242607 GCA_019455555.1 Galemys pyrenaicus
GTGAGAGGATTCACCACAGAGAGCAGGGAGCAGAACAGGCAGATCAACGGAAGTACACTGCTGAGGGGAGCAACGGGCACAGCAGGAGAGGTCTGCCACACCATGTGGGTCCCCTCCCCAGCCGGCAGCAGGGATCGAACTCATGCTGCAGTGGCTGCAGTTTGCTTCATAGTGCGTTTCTTAACCCACTGCGCCACCAGGGAGGCCCCGCCACATTAACTTTTATTCTATCTTTACTCAGTCTATCTACTCAAGATGAACACTAATCTCACCACTTGTCACAGGATACCTAAAATCATCAAAATTAATGTGTGCTTCCTCAACTGATGGTCCTGGACACAGGGGATGTTTTTTAGGGAACACTGATCATTATTTTCAATCTTTCCAAAGTTAAGAGGTTTCTTCTTCTTTGATTAATAATCAGGTTAAGGAAATACAGATAGAAAAAGACCTGAAAAAGACCTAGGTCCCAAAACTGGATTCATGAATGTGGGAATTTGTTTCTGCATTTTTTGTGTGACACAGATGTCTTCTGGGGGGTGGGGGGGCTCGCTGGTGACCACACTATGAAGTGGCCACAGCCACTGCAGTACAAGTTTGATCCCTGGTCAGGGAGGTAACCCACATGGCGCAGCAGACCCCTCCTGCTTAGCCCTCTATTCCCCTCAGCAGTGTACTTGAGTCAATCTGTCTGTTCTGTTCCCACTCTGTCTCTGGCAGAGCCTCTCATACCCTACACCTTTGGCCTATACCCTAGTTCGTGTATGCATACATAAATCTGTAAAAAAAAAAAAAAAAAAAGACCATTCTAGGGTTTGGTAATTTCTGAACAACTTCCCATAGTACCTAAAGCCAAAAGGTGATTAATAATTACTGAATTAATGACTCTTCTTTTTGTTGTTAAGAAAAGTCATAAAAATATCTGGCCCAGATCTACCTACTTAAGGGTGATTAAAAAGTACATATGTAATAATGCAAACTGAGTGTCCATCAAAAGGTTGAATGGACAATGAAATTAGGTATATATACAATGGACACTAGTCATAAAAAATAATGCTGTCTGGACCTTGTGGGTATTAAGCTAAGTGAAATAGTCAGATCAAGAAAGGTGACCACAATAAGATCATCCTTATATGTGGAATCTAAAATGAAAATAAAAAAAGTTCATTGAACAGACTGGAAATTTCCAGAGGTTGAAGGTCAGTGTGGGTAAAACGGATAAAAGGAATAAAAAAGCACAAACTTCCAATTACAGTATAAATCAAATCATGAGGGTATAATGTACAATATGGAAATTATAATTAAAATGCTGGATTACTTATTTGAAAATTACAAAGAGATTAGATGTAAAAGCACTCATCACAAGACAATAGTGTTTGTAACTGTGGGATGATAGGTGGTAATTAGACTTATTGGGGTAAGCTTTTTGCAATATATAAAAATAGGGAGTTATATAACTGAAACTAGTATAATTTTGTATACCAACTGTATCTCGATAAAAATTATAGATGTATATTTGGGGTATTTATATGTGTGTGTGTGTGTGTGTATGTATTAAATCCCTGAATATACCTTACACGATTCTGTCTCGGGCAAGAGCCAATAGCTTCTCATATTCCATTATTCCCTCAGCACTGAGCACAGTACTTGATAAGTGAATAAGGAAAAAAGAAAATATGTGGTAAGTGCTAGAGGGCTATTTAAATAAGCATGGGGCTGTTCGTAGGATAGGTAGTCTGCCTATGAAGAAAATGAAGCAAGGCTTCTAGAAGGTCATGGACTTTAATCCCAAAGTACATATAAGATTTAACAGACAGAGAGGTAGGAAAGGAAATTAATGCATTAAACACAGGATAGAAAAAGGGATAGAGAAAGGAAATAGTAAGTTGCTTGGAGGGGAGTAATAACAAGTGGCCCAACTAGACTGGAACAAAAGGAATAGCTAACAGTTACAGACCAAGCTGAAAAGGTATCCAGAAATATAAAAAAGTTAGATTAAGGACAATCAGTTGTATTTAGGAATAAGTCAGACAGGAGAATGGCAACAGGGAAAGAAGACCAACCTGGCCTCAATGAAAAAAAATTAAAAAAGTTAAGGGAATCATCAAATTATTCTGCAATACTTCAAGTCATGGATTTAAGTGGCAGTAGCAGGATTGGAAAACAAAGGTCAAACGTGAAATGCACTGTGAAGAAGAATTAAAAAGAGGGACTTTATTAGACATGAAGAATGGAGGGCAGTGATTGGAGTCAAGGTAAGTTCAGCTACCTGAGAGAATTCTCAGAACTCAAAGGGATTATATGGCTCATTGCCTGGAGAAGAAAGTGTTTTAGCTTAAATAGAGGAATCAGTTAATTGTACTTACTACCAATTTAATGCAATTCAAAGCTAATAAGTTCATAATTTTCTACCTTTATAGATGAGGGGTGTTGTATATGCACACAATATACCAATATACAGTTACTTATAACAGGTTGACCAAAGGAAATATTCTGAATATAATAGTATTATAAATAAACAAAGAAAAATGTGGAGTGAAATCTCCTAGGATAGAAGTAGTAATTCTTTCTTTTTTTAATTTTATTAATGTGATATGACTAAATGAGTAAACTATGGAAGAAAGGGATATGGACACAAAAATATAAAGAGCAGCTGATTCCCATAAATCAGAAAAAAACTATTTAGAAATTATGTCCTTTTTTATAAGAGTGTTCAAATTAAATTTTTCTTCCTCAGGAAACAAAGTAAGTGGTAACACAATTTATGAATATTCCAACACAAATATAACAAAGATCTAAACAATTGCCAAGTCTTCCATCTATAAACATGTCACATATTTTGGCCTTAAACCATTTTTTTTTATAAAAGTAGTAAATCAAGATTGTGATGAACACAATCAGAAGACTCTAAAGCAGAAAGTGAAGACTTCTGGATACCAATTTTATTCCCTAGAGAAAACCACTTTTACACTTTGCTAGATGTTGTTACAGATTTTGGTCTAGACATATTAACATTTATATTGTAAATTAAATTCAATAAAAATGCTGTCATATTTCTAAGAAATCATCCATTCATCAAACAGTGAATAATTATACACTGACAATTCAAAAGTCAAATAAAGTCTGGAATTTATTTTCAAGGAACTTATGGTCTAGTGGGAAAGATAGAAGCATGTCAATTACTACAATTAGAACTTAGTGCTATAAGGGTAATTACATTATCTAATTTCTAGATATTTTTAAAATGTCAGAAAGTTTACAATAATTAATATTAATATATACTAGATGAATGAAAGGTGATTTCTAGGATGCAAATCTAGACCTATTTATAGAAGACTTACAGAATGTTCCTAATGCAGGTAGTAAAAGCTGTTAGCCAGGCATTTTTCTATTCAGTCAAAGTTTCTTTATATTATGAAGTATCATTTAAAGTATCCATTTTCTAGTAGTTTTAAAATCTAAAATATGTGGCTTAAAATAATTTTATTTTTAGCCTATCAAAAATCCATCTGAACAAGTGAAAACACTGATTTCCCTATTTCCAAATATTATGGAACTCAGAGAAGCAGCAGACTTCACTTAAATTCATAACTATGTCCATGGAGGCAAAGAGTCCTTGAACAGTGCCTCAGACAACAGCTGATCAGTGAGAACAAGACTGATGTTTCAACAGCCTTTGTGTATAGTGAAGCATTTCCCCTCCTTTTAAAAGATAGACAGATGTGTGCTCATATTTAGGTGGTTCTTTTGATCCACCCTAGGAACTACGTATGAAACTACCGCTTCTCAGAAGTGCTCAATGAGATCATTATTCATTACTAAGGAAGTCTGTGTCAAGCTGCATTTAGTTTTTATACATTCTCCATTCATTCTGTTCCTCTGCTAACATCTACTTCCCTAATACAGACAGTTTTTAACTCACACTTAAAAACTATTTTGTCTGTGACCTTAGACAAAATTTATGAATGAGATGCTAAGATGTAAGTCTGTGATGTCTTAATGGAACTCAAAACCTAGAGCAACTTGCAAGTTTTAGAAATATATTAACTATGTACTTGTAATTCATATAATTACACTTAATTTTTTTGAGATGTATTTAAATGAAAGTCCTTGATTTTCTGATGTTTTTAGTCTTTCTTTCTCTTTGATTCCAAATACCTGAACGTCTATGAGGGTTATGATAGAGTGTTTTGAAACCCATCCAATTTAATGCCATAGGTGCTACAGCACAAATCAATAAAAACATATTATATAACCTTGGTTCATAATAGGACTTATTTACCTCTCCTTTGCTATATTATAAAATAGAAAAAGAAAACTTAAATGAGTATCTTTTATTAAATTATATTAAAAAACTATAGCTTTAACAAAAAAATTTCTAACCATTTGTCTTGACTCTAATTACATATCACATACAGATATTTATTACATGATAAAGCAAACAGAGTTTTGGAATAAAATTATAAAAAGTAAACATTTGGAATAAATAATAAAATTTATTCTGAAATCTCCTAGGACTATCTTATTTCATGTCAAGGGAAAGTCTGCAGAGTCATTCCTGAGACATCTAGACTATATAATGTGCCTTGCCTTCTGTTAGTTCTAACAGGACAAGTAAGTACAAGCTGAGAATGTGTGGGATAGTAAAAACCTTATAAGAGGAAATGCTGGCAGTGCTGGATGCCACCTCTAATCTCTTCATCATTTCCTTGATGAGAGATCCTTTTGCAGGGATTCTGAGAGTGAAAATTCATAGTTGCTCCCTTTCACCTCTACATGAGGGTAAAAGTCACAGTGGGGTAAACTTAGGAAACAGTCGATAGATAGTCTTTGTTACTCTGTCTGTGATTTGCCCCTATGGACTCCACATTTTGAGACTATTTCTGAATTGAAGAACTAGCAAGTCACACACAAAGACAGTAAGTTACTTGAGGATAACATCAGTGTCAATTTAAGGACACTATTAGCACCCGCCCCTACTCTACTACCAATATGATTCTTTTCCCAACTCCTTTGAAAATGACTGTTACAGTTTATCAACATTTTCTTGTAAGGAAACCTCTAAAATGACAAGCTGGGTCTGAATTGTACAAGCTCATAAGAACTTACTGCTGAATTTTCAATCAAAAAAGAAAAACTAGACGCATTCATAGGAACACGGATGGAACTGGAAAGGATTATGCTCAGCGAAGTAAGTTAGAAGGCAAAAGAAAAATACCAGATGATTCCTCCCCTAGGAGGAATATAAGAGAACCAAATAAGGATCAAGGAAAGGAATAAGAACAACAACAACAATAATAATAACAATAAAGACACAAAAACCGAAAATGAAAAGACAAGGACAAATTGGGGACACTTGGTGGGGAGGGAAGAGGGGGAGGGTTGAGGGCAGATGGGAGCATGGGGGACTGAGGTGATGGTGCACTGGTGATATGGTGATGGGGAATACATGGGGATTACAACTGAGGTCAAATATATATAAATAAAAAAATGTTAATATAAAAAAATAAAAAAAGAACTTATTGCTGAAATTTTAAGAATCTTTGAACTGGTTGTTAAACATAGCAATCACTTAAAATGAAAGTACATACACTTGCAATTAAATATCATTTAATAATTAAAAAAGGCAATAAATACTCAATCTCACCACTTTTAATGATTTTATTATATTTTATTATCATCCATGCATCTACTGGATCTATCTAGTAGATATGCTATTATGCATCTCTTTCCACCTCTGTGTTTAGTCACGTTGCCTTGGTAGCTTAAAACTGGCCACAGTGGGACAACATGGAAATTGACTAATGCCCCAAATCAGTTGTCCTCTGACCACAGCAAACATTGAAAGCACTAGGAACACTGTACTAGGAACACTTGAGATAAGTAAGACCTTACCCTCAAAGAATTTATAACCTAATGAGAGACAGGCAAACACTTAACTGTAAGATGTCTTATAAGTGATAAAAACAGGGGTTTAAGGTATTATAGGAAAAGGATGAGAGGCAATTAATTTTGCTTGAAGTGTTCTGAGAAGGTCTCATAGAATAAACAACCTTTGACTAGACCTTCAACATTGAGTAAAATCGTTGGCAGAGAAGGGAAACTCTCTTCCAAAAAAGGAACAAAGAGTAAAGTATGAAATTCCTTAACATGTTCTGGAAAGGACTCATAGCTGAATATGTATAGAGCAGTGTTTTGTAAACCTTTCAACTTAGAGTAGCTAATGGCAAAGAATGGATGGGTAATTCTGGTGATCAGAAACTACAGTTTGAAAAGGCTCATTGCTAAGGAAAATTTCATTATTTTATCAATTTCAACTTAAAAATTTGTCATAATTTTCCATTATTCTTAGTATGTTTATTTTCACCTTGGATAGTGTTCTGTCCTTTCAAAAAGGAAGGTCTTTCAGCACATCAAAATGCATAAAGATATGAGGGAAACTATTATTAAGGGAAACATTAGTATTTCTTTTTAAAAAATTATTTATTTATATTTTACATCATTGCTCCTTTTTGTACAATATTTGCTTTCTCCTCTCAGGTATAATTTCATAAAATTCCACCACCAATTCACCCCTGCACCATGCCATAACCCCTCTCTCTCCTGGTCCCCTACAGAATGTCTCTGATTTATAGTTTGAAAAAATAATAAACAACAAAATTAGTACTTCTTATATATGCACATCTCTGAGGACATAAGTATCCACCAATAATCTCCCCAGGAAGGATAGGAAAACAGGCAAAGATAAAATGGCAAGATAGTAATAGGGTCAAAAGGATAAAAAGGGAAGTAGACAGTAAGATCAAAGGAGAAAAAACTTTGCAGAATGACTCTCAGCCCTGAAAGCTACATGACAGGGTTTTGTTTTTTTCCACTCTCTAGACTCCAAATATATTCATCACCAAATATCAGTAGAGTGTGGTATATCTTACAGTGAAATGCAGTATATGTACCATGAAGCTAATAAAGCTTATTCCTTCAGAGTCTCTCATTTGCACGGTCCATTTCAAGGCAATATTTTCATCTGATCATAGGGTTTTGTAAAATTCACAAGACTAAGATATTTTCATTGCAATCAGTTAAGATTCTTATCTTTTTATCTCAATTTCTCTTTCACCACACTGCGTCGTGGTCAGGTGGAATGACTGGTAATTTGGAATGCAGCTAAGGGGAAAGTTAAAATAGAGATACATTTTGCTAGAGAAGGGGGTTATATTAACGTGCCTTGAAGTCACTTCCTCTTATGAATTTATTGTTGGCCATTTGTCACTGTGCCACTTCCCTGGCTATCAGTGAGAAGACCACACTGGGTCAGGGGTTATACAGCAATATGAAAATGTTCAATGCTGATCAGTTACAAAGAACATGGAAGAAAAACAGGGCTTGGAATGTACATAGCTAGAGTAGGGTCTGTGGAAAAGCCTTCCAATTATTACTAGATCCCTAATTCTCTTCTGACAGAAGTATACCAAATAAATAAAATTATAAAATCTCTATATACTTATTTTATTGAGACTATTTTTAGGGCAATTTTTGGTTCACTGTAAAATTGAGGGGCAGATACAGAGATTTCCCATGTGCCCTTTGCCCCCACATATGCACAGGCTTTCTCATTATCAACATCCTCCACTAGACTGGTTCATTTGCTATAACTGATAAGCCCTACACTGACATAGTGTAATGACCTAAAGTAAATAGTTCACTTATTGCAAACTATGTACTTGACCTATCCTTGGTTCACTCTTGGTGCTATACATTGTATGAATTTGGACAAATGTATATAATGTGTCCATCTTTATTATATTATCAGATAGAATAGTTTTACTACTTTAAAAATCCTTTGGGTTTTTTCCTATTCATCTTTCTTTCTTCTCCCAACCAAGTAACCACTTTTTTTTTTAAAGATTTATTTATGCATGCAAGAGCTGGGATACAGGTCAGAGGCAGAGTAAGGTGAGAGGATTCAAATCCCTGAGACAGAGTAGGGAACAGAACAGGCAGATCTACAGAAACACACTGCTGAGGGGCGCAGTGGTAGAGAAAGGAGAGGTCTGCCATGCCATGTGGGTTACCTCCCTGGCCAGTGGTGGGAACAAACTCATGCTACAGTGGCTGCAGTTTGCTTCATAGTGCTGTGCTTAACTCATTGCGCCATGAGGGAGGCCCCGCCACTTAACTTTTTATTATCTCCATAATTTTGCCTAGGATCTGGATCTGCCCCTGTAAGGTCTTGTGCATATATTTCCATTCAAATGTCACAGAGCATAAGATTATGAGTCTAATATAAAAATAATGAACTTATTCACCAGCTAAACTACTTTTTTATACCCTAGATATTTAAATAAAATTAAACTTGAAGAAGATAAGCTATGTCAATCCCAAGGCTCTATGATGCAGAGGCACTGTAATAAGTACCTTAGTTTAAATAATATAGCTTTTTCATTGCAATCAGTTGCAGGGCTTAGCATGCATACTATGAAGTACTAGAAAATATAGGTTGAGGCCAGTGCAGTAAAGGGATTTCCTGGTGTGTAGAAGGACACAGATTTTTTATTTTTCCCCAGACAGACACTGAGGGTTTTAAGTAGATCTTGTTTTAGAATTAACTTTGGGGACAGTATGGGGAACAGACAAAAGTGGGAAGTAAATAATATGATAACTACCATGAGCAAGCAACAGACGATTTCTAACATCATGAAGACCTGAGTTAGGTCTATGAAATACAAAAGGACAAGAGAAAACAGACTCCAAGTGTTATCAAAAAGATCAATAGTCCTGTGACTAACAGGATGTGGAAAGTGGGAGAGAGGGAATTGCTTAAGATGACTCCTAAGTTTCTAACTTGAGCATGCAGAGGAAGAATACTTATGATAATGAAGTTCGAGGATACAGCACAAGCAGAAGTTTCACAATCAAAAAGCAATGGCAAACAAATTGCAATTGCTGCCTTCAAATTATTTGATAAGTTAAAAAAATACATTTAAAAATACTATTAAATTTTTTATATGAGTATCTTGGTTTGCCTTTTTTTCTAAGGAAAATTCAATATGCAAAAATGTGAAGATGACACATAGAAAAATGGCAATAAGTACATATGTGTCAATATTTTTGTTAAATGTCAATGGTCTGAACCCACTAGTAAAAGATAAAAAATTCCTGGCCAAGTTAGAAAAAGAAATACTACTTACTGACCTCTGCAGGGCACAGAGCTGTCCTGCAAAGAAAGTAAGCCTACAAGTAAAGATTACTCTACAAAAGTCAGTGACAGCCATGTTTATATCAAATAAAATGTACTTTCATTTTAAAAAGGTTAACGAAAGACAGGGATGGCCAGTACTTAATGACTAAGGAACCAGTGTATCAGGAAAACATGATATTGATTAATATATGTTCACCAAATGAAGGAGAATAAAAATTTGTACAGCAGTTACTTACAAACATAAAAACAGACCCTGACAACAACACAATAGCAGGGGACTTCAGAATCGTACTTACAACAAAGGACAAATAAACCAAACTCAGCAAGAAAAACAACAATATTAAATAAGGAATTAAACCAGGTAGGTTAAATAAACAGTCACAGAACACACTAGTCACCCAAATCTAAAAGACATTCTTCTCAAGTATGCATAGAATTTTCACAAAGATAGTACAAATATTGGGTAACAATTAAAAAAGTCAATATTATCTTCTCTGTGCTTGTTATGATCTTGGGTCCTACTGAAAACAAAGTAAAGATTCAAGGCAATCCTTGTCCATGTTTTCAATGGCATTCTTCAAAGAAATGGAACAGCTAAACTGAAATTAATATTGAAGCATGGAAGGCAACAAATAGCCTCAGCAATCTTGACAAACAGAAGAATAGAAGTATCATAACCCCAGACTTCAAACTATACTACAAAGCAATAGTAGTGAAAATAATATGGTACAGGCTGAAAATAAAAATAGATACACAGACCAATGGAGAAGAATTGAGAGCCCAGAAATAAACCCATGCTTATAAGGACAGTTAAGTTTTGACAAAGAAGCCAAGAATATATACTGAAGAAAAGAAAGCTTTTTCAATAAATAGTGTTAGAAAAATCAAATAGCCACATCTAAGAAAGTGAAAGTAGATCACTACCTCACACAATATGCAAAATTTAATACAAAATATATTAAACCTATAATTAAAAGTCTCCCTGTACAAAAAATCTGAGGCCTAGATGACTTTGTGTGTGAGGTCTTCCAAAGTATTAAGGAAGAAATAACATCAAATTTTTTTTGCTAATGGACAAAGTGAAATCACTTCCTGTATTTATGAAATTATCATGAACTGTTTTGTCAATTTTAGAATTTGACAAATATAACTTATATAGTGATGTATTAAAGATATGTTTAGAGAAAATTCTTCACTAAAAGAAATTTTTCTTACAGAGTAACTATTGCATAATGAATTTTTATTTCATACAACCACAAATTCTATCATTTCATCTAAAATGGCATATTTTTAAATGACATATGTATATTTTATTTAAAATTAAGTAAATTTCTATTGCGATTAAAGTGATATATAAAAATATAAATTTAAAAAGTTGAGATAAATTCACATGTATGATTTAGAAATATTTCATGTGAATGAAGCAGAAAAGTGACTTATTATAATTATAAAGGTTAGTCACATTTGTCCTAAGAATCCTATATAATAAAACCAAGTGAAGGTAAATTGTATTTTACAATGTACTTATTATAATTGAACTGGTCATAAAAAAGTTTTTGCAAAATCCTAAGGTGGCAATATTTTAAGAGTTAGTTTACTTAGATATTACTGCATAATAGCTGATTTTTCTCTTTAAAAAATCACTTTAGAAACTTTAAGTAAGAGTTTCTTCTAATTAATACCACTTTCATCAGGTTCCATTAATCAAATTTGGAGCATATATACGTAATGTCAAAACTGCCACTGAATAAGTCAGGGAGCTCATAAAAGGAATGGACTGCTGGTCACAGTTACATTATATTTGACAAAGAATGATGCAGAAATTTCTGGAATTAATCCTGGCAGTTCAAGACAATGCCAGGTATAGTAAAATTTCATGACATAGTTTTGAAAAGATATGGTTATTCCTTTCTAAAAGAATCTGCTTTTAGAATTTTATATGAACAAAGTACATCAACAGCATCAAAGAATCTTAATCTCAAGAAAAAGGCAAAATGACTGTATGTGGTATTCTCATTATGTTTATGTGTATATCACATAGTATCCTTTGGCTGAATGTGATGTGACATTCATATCTGGCATTGAGAAACACATTTGCATACATTAATAACAAGTATTTATTAAGTATAGAGGATCATAATTGTTCAATAGCAATAATTAAAACGACTTCTGCTTATAAACTCTTCTAAAGATTTTTCATGTCTATTAATTACATTTTATCTTTACAATAAACAGTATTGTGTATCATTTGTTCTTTGTTATTTAGGAATGTTATTTTTTCTCTACTCCTTATACCAAGAGAACTGATTGAATTTTTACACTATAAAGGTTACTTTACTTTGCATATGGAGTCAATAAAAGGAACTGAGTGATCTGGTATCTGTAAGATACCAGATTCAAGATTGTTATGCACATACATGTGAATGTATGGATTTGTTAGTCATATACTTTACTAATATATTTTAATAGGAATATATAAGAAACCCAGTTGATCTTGTCTCCTTCATATGTACTTTTGCAGATTCTCTATTTATTCTGACACAGTCCTTGGTATCTAAGGAACTTATGGGCAGTGATTTCTTCCACTACACCCCCTCTTACCCCCATCCCCAGACTCTTTAAACAATGTGTCACACTCCAAAATTTTCACTGATTCTATTTTCATCAAAATGTTAATAGTGTCCTGATTTTGCTAGTTATTTTGTTTGTCTCAATCTAACAAAGTCAATTATGCTAAGGTACAAATTGCTATGAATTGTTTGATTATACCAACTCACCTGAGACAACTTCATTTATTAATGGTACTATGAAAGCAATAATTTTTTAATAGGCAATTAGAAGAAGTAGAACTTCAGATTACACAACAAAAAAGCAAAGGTCTTGTTGGTATTTCTTCAATCACACCTCTTATCAACTGCTTCCAGCATTCTTAATAACACTGCCTGCATACATTAAGGCTAAGAAGATAATGTGTCCTCCCTGAATGTACTTACAGGTCACTGTGGATGAGTCCATAGATCTGCGGCATGCTCAGATGATAGATTCCTCGCAAAATAACTATGAGGAGAATCACCACAAAGGCGGGAAGACCCCAACTCAGGAGGAAAAACAGCAGATATCTTCTTTCTGTGTGTTCATCGTTCATCACCAGTACATACCAGAAATTCACAGACTAAGGAAGGAAAGAGAATATAAAATGAACAGGCT
Source organism: Galemys pyrenaicus (assembly GCA_019455555.1). Taxonomy (NCBI): domain Eukaryota; kingdom Metazoa; phylum Chordata; class Mammalia; order Eulipotyphla; family Talpidae; genus Galemys; species Galemys pyrenaicus. The sequence continues at coordinate 205,214 of JAGFMF010011381.1, forward strand.
CTCGCATAAGGTATGAGCTCACTTAACTAAAGCATAAACAATTATTGATCCACAGAGGGACAGGGGCTACTTAATATTGACAGTTTTGATTTTTCTAGTTAGGCATCACCTTTATTTTTTCACACACTCAAGAAATTCAGGATACCTCAAAAATCTGGAAACTAGAAATTACTCAGTTTATTCATGGTATTTTTTCCTTTTGATTTGCTTAATTTCAGATACAATCTTCTTTGATTGTTCTGTAAATACATCTTTTGAAGAAACACTACTATACAAACTCGCTTCCCATTTGAACAACTTCATGATGATAATAAAGTAAATATCCCTAGCTTTCAGACTTTAGGACAGTATTTATTTATTGAAGGTCTATTAAATGGCAGAGCAAGATACTATTCCAGGGAAAGGAGATACAACGGTGAAGATGTACCAATTCCAGTAAACAGAAACTGTACACTGTTCATTCATTTGACAAATACATAAGTGCTTACTAAATTTTAGGGACCAATGTACACACTGGGAATATAACAGTAAAAAAGATGGGGAAGTGTTAACTGTTTTGAATTTTGGTTTCCAAACAAGTAGGAAATAAATAATGAAGGAGTATTTATTTTATATTTCTATCATATATATGCTATTCCTTATTAAGATGAAAATGTAAGAGACAAACATATACAGAGTAAGGAGGATGAGGGAACAAATTAGCTGGAATAAGAAACCAAGACCTGGAACTGATATCATTAGCCCCAAATCCATACCAAGTTTGTATCTAAGCCAAACCTAGGATGTATTTTCTATCATCTGATGTTCTCCTTCTATGAGGAGCAATTATAATTAATTACCACTTAGTAAGAGAACAACACGGGATGTTATATCATGCATATTTCACACAATAATAGTTATTCACTAGATATATGATATCATATTTCATAATGATATAGAACACATGATGGCTATATATTATACATATATTACATATTATGTGTGTGTGTGTGTGTGTGTATAACCTTGGACAAGTAACTGCAATCCCAGAGTCTCCATTTCCTCAAGTGTAAAATGAGGTTATTACAAAGATTAAGTGAGATATTATTTACAAAGTGCTGAGCACAGAGTCACCACTAGAAAATGTCACCCCCTCCCTTTAATCCCTTATTAAGATGCCAGAGTATTAAAGATAAAAAGTTTATGACCAAAAATAGGTGGTGATACAATGGAAACTCTTTCTATGTGAAAATAAGCATGCCTAATGTCCGTGGGAATCAGATACTCTTGACTCAAGCCTTCAAGTCAGATTCTATCTGGATCAAATTTAGCCTTGAGGGATTAGTATTGATTGGGCTAAATCAGTAAAAGATAATAATGTTTGGTTGCTTGGAGATTTTTGTCTGTGAATTTTATTTCCTTTCAGCACTCCATATCTTTCTGTACATCTGCTTAAATCAATAATTATGGAGCATGTTCTCAGCTGTTGCTGATGCAAATTTGTTCTAACTTTAAAAATATTACCAGGGACCTCCCTGGTGGTGCAGCAGGTTAAGCGCCTCACTGTGACACATCTGCAGTACAGCACCATGAGTTCCATCCCTAGCCAAGGAGGGGACCCACATGGTGCAGCAGACCTCTCCTGCCTCTTCTGCTCCTCCCCTCTGCAGTGTATTTCAGTCAATCTGCCTGTTCTGCTCTCCACTCTGTCTCTGGTGAATCCTTTCACCCCCCACACCTCTGGCCTATACCTCAGTTTTTGTTTGCATAACTAAATAAATTTAAAACAATATTACCAGGTCCAAAGTTTTTTTCTCACTTCTTTTAATAATTAGTATAGGACATGGGCGCACTTTAGCAGGACTGTATCAAATACCCAAGGTTTCAGTGATCAATACTGTTAGAGAATGAAAAATTACTAGAAATTAGGAAGACTAACCCATCTCCAAAATAAAAGTACCAATTCTCTGTTTTAAACATGTTTGTATACATTCATATAGTGAGGTAATTCAGTGGTGTAGTAGGTGAAAGAATCGAGGAGGAGAGTACAAATTGCTAAATGACTTCTAAATGGATTCATCATGATAAAGATCAGGACATTTCCAAAATGTCGGGTGTTACACAAATGTACATATGTTCCATCAGTGAGAATCTCTGAACCTTTCAGTAACTCACTGTCAAGATAAAACTGGCACTAGTGTAATTGTTTGCTAGATTTATACATGCAATGCTTCCATCCCAAAAACCTCAATGCACAGGGTGGCTGAATTTGAATATAGTTAAGCAAAACAAGACCCAAATGTCACTTTTGTTGATCAAAAAAAAAAAAAAATCCCTTTTCTTTTAGAAATAATCCAATTACTGATGTATATTCTAAAGACAGTGTTTCCTATTATATCTCTTGTTATTGTTGTAGAACTGAAATACTATATAATGGAACAACATTTAATTATTCTATAAATATCACATGGTCCCACATAAGATTTTGTTTTATCCAAAAATAAGTTTACTTAAAGTATTACTTTAAATTTACTTAAAGTATTTCAACATAGCATGACAGTTACATTTTGGGTCTAAGTCTAGGTCACGAACTTTCCTTCTCTTAATGCTGCCTCCTTACCTGCCCCCACTCCAGCCCCACCTCATACTGAATGGGCTCTTACCCACACTGCTCCTCTGCCACAGTTGATCTGATCTGGGGGAGAAAGCTGACCCAGATTGGACCCATTATTAATCACTGAATTCCTTAAAATTAGGTGAATGTCTAAGCTCATTGATGGAAAAAAGGCAGCAAATGAACTTTATGGGGGGTGGGGGAGTAATAACAGCCCAATGAGGACATAGAAGAATGGATACTCTTTCACTCATGATAACAGTTACTTGTGAGGTTCAACTTTTTACCGTTCTTAAATTAGCTCAACTTAATTTTTCTTTGTTGTTCCTAAGCTACACACACACACACACACACACACACATGCTTATAATGTTTAGTTGGGTTAAAATCTCCAGTTAGTGACTTTCTATGAACAAAAAGAAGACAGTGGAACATCAGTCTTCATTCCTTTTCCTGTAATATGTTTCCTCCTTCATAACCTAAGGTAATAGTATTAAGAGACCATCTTTGCATAACAATTTTATTATGCATATGACATAAATGTAGCATGTGTGATCTGTGTGCCTGAGTGTGTGATTACCCAATGTGGGAACTAACAGAATTATGCTGTCAGTACATGTTAAAGAATGTCATTTACTCTCATCCAAATTAGGCTTCATGCAGACTGAGCATGGCTTACCATTAATTGCCTATTTTACTTTTTCTTTTCTACTGAAGACTAAGTGTTAATGGAAAACTTCAGTATCTAAGTATCTTTTCATTTCTATCTCTAGGTTGTAATAATTTTGTTATAACAATATTACAAACCACCTTAAGACATCAAGACTATGTAGTCATATTATTAACCAAAATGTTATCATTGCCAAATTTAACCAATGGTATTATTCCAACAACTATAATTCACATACACACAGAGAAATACAGAGATTCCTAGTATTAATGTGATACAGACTCTGAAAGAAAGTCCAAAAAGTTTCAAAAATATTTTCAGCAATGGAAATCATCAATTAAGCCATTGTGAAGGGGGTAACTGAATAAAATGTTCTGTCATGTGCTTAAAAATCAGTGTCACACTTTTAATGTCAACTCTAAACACATGTATATTTGAATTACCATCTTCTAATAGTCATAACATTGCTTATCAGTGAAGTATAATGTATTTGAATTTAAATGCTGACCACAATTACCAGCATGTCAAAGTTACTTGGGTGACTGTAACTTAAGAGAATTTAAAAGACCATTTTAAATAAACTGAAAGAAAACTACTTAATGATATTTTTGAAAATTTTCTGTAGTAAATACAAACAATGGAAATAAAGGAAGGGACGATGTGCAAAGGCACACAAATACACTTGAAAGAAAATTTTAAGTGACTAATGAATAATATGAACAATAGTTTTATATAAATCTAAAGGACAAGGTGATTAAAAATTTTATATGTATTTTTGACATGGTTCTACATGGATAAGCTATAATTTTTGGGCCAATATCATTGATTCCTCTGTGTTTCGATTTTTTCTCAGGTGAAAGATTAAAGTTTATGTTATTAACTGACTCACACTTTATGAACTAATTATTGAAGACATTATAATTCCGTAAGAAAAACGCTAATGACATGGGTGCACAGACTGAATTTTAGCAGTGATACATCCTTACAGATCATCTGATCATATACTATTACTAGAGGCAAAGAAACCTGAGGATGTAAGAGAAAAACATAACTTTCACTACTCTGATTAGCTGCACAACTGGGGAGTGGAATACAAGCCTAAAGTGCCTTGCGACTACTATTAATATGTATTTCCATTGAGATTCACACACATATTGGTAATATTGCTATTTTCTGGACAGCTTATTTTTCTGTCCTCATTTGCCTCCACTCATTGTGTATGTTAGTAGAGATGCATTTCCCCAGTAGAATGATGGAGATCAGCCTTTTTTGTCTCTCAACTTTTGATAACACTTAATAAAAACGCAAAGGTACATCAGCATATAAATGGCTAAAATGTAACTGTGGGCTCTGGAAGATTAACTTTAAATCTCATAATACCTATGTTTTACTGAGAAATATAAAATGAATGAAAATGTACATATTTTGAATATTTAATTGTTTTTACTGAATTTAACAATTTCATAGTATGATTTAGTTGCTGAATTCAGTCATTTATATCCTACCTTACCAGAATGAATTTTAGGATGCTTAACAATTTTATTTGATTTGTTCCAACTCCTCACGTAAGGGTTTTTAAGGGTTAACTTTAAAAATACTGAATGCAACCATATGCAAGAATATAACCAAGATTTACTTACTGAGTAATAAATATACATACCCCACTTTAAGTCCTATTTCATTTAGTAAAGATAACTTCTTTTTTAGATATTATTATGATTTTTTATGTATGAGGAGAAGTATATTTCCTGGAATTAAGAAATATTTTCTAGAATTAGAAAATACGATGTAAACCAACTAAAATATCCGGATATAACTTAGGTCAAATATAGATAGGAATAAATTAAAAGATTGTTTGTATAAGCATGTTGACTTACATTCCTACTTAGATATGTCTGTTTATTTTTATAGCAACATGAATTTTCAGTGATTATCATTACAATTTTCCAAAAGCCCACACAAGAAAATTGAAGACATACTTTGTTAATATTTCATTATCAAAGCCCATAAGTAAGCTTTTAACATGCTTCATAAACACTAATATAGTACATATTACTTTTTTTTTCTTTACATAGAAGGACTGGGGTATGGGCCAGAGGTACAGGGGATGAGAAGATTCACCAGAGACAGAGTGGGGAGTACAACAGGAGGATCTACCTGAAATACACTATTGAGGGGAGCAGCAAGACAGGAGAGGTCTGCTGCGCCATGTGTATTAGCTTCCTGGCAGGGGACTGAACTTGTGCTGCAGTGGTGACAGCACTGAAATTTAATCCCTACGCCCCGAGGGAGAACCAATATTAGTATTTTCATAAAATATGAATGAAGAATGCCTTTTTAAAGTAAAATTATTGTTTGAATAACAATATTTTCATGATAAGTGGGGTAAGGTTATTAACTATGTCATCAAAAATCTTGGACTGATTTATAGCATCGTTTAGTTAACAAGCATGAATGTTATTAATTTTGTCATTACCATACATTCTTGCTCATTCATTTCAGAGGACAGTCTAAGAAATGTTATCACATGTCCTTGTCCCAGTTATCCTTTTTCTTAACATCTTTGCATGAAATAAATTGCAGGGCTTTTTGAGGACTGGAGTATTTCCTGGGTATACTAATTTTATCTTGGTAATTATCAGACTGATGTCCTTAGTACCTTTGATGTCCCCTCAAATTAAATCAGTGATGAAGAGAAAACACAGCTAATTTTAGCATTTCCTTTTCTGTTGATATTCTCTGGAACTAAGATACCTTTCTGCCAAGGAGTAAATAATTTGTATCTTTGCTTCTGCATAACTTGTTTTTATGGAGAAATTAAGGCACACAATATGAATGCTCAAGTATTCTTGGGAAATGATTTCTAATCTTATTCCACTTAAAAATATAGATTATAAAAATGTTATGGGCTAGCTTTAGTTTCAAAATCAAACATCACATTTTTGAGTAAGTTATTTCCTTAAGCATGAAATGAACAGAGTACAATGACTTTCTAAGGTTGAGCTATTGTTCACAGTTGAAACAGATTCCTGTACAATTTAACTAGATGACAGGACAGGATTATAACATTGATCAAAATGAGGTTTCTATTTACAGACTATATGAATATCAAAAATAATTTTGATTTCTTTCCTGTGTGTATTAATTCATGATCTTGGAACCCATCCAGTAGCATGTTTCAGGTAGACATCAACAGAAAAAGCATAGCTCTAGGAATTTATTCTATAGATACTCCATAAATAAATATGATGCAAAGATGTTCAAGGGAACCTTGTTTATATCAGCAATATAACTGGAAATAACCAGTTTTTCATTAAAAGGGTATCAAAAATTATGGATAGCGGCACTGTAGAAGAAAAAAAATATTCATGTATGTGTAAATTTATATGTATACACACTTGATCTTAGCCAAAAGGCCGAGGAGCGATTATATGTATACACAAAAGTTATAGACATAAATATATATACATGCAAGAATATACACATTTGTTTATATATTTATAAATATTTACAAATTCATTCAATATTTTTAGAGGAATACACAGGAAACCATTAACAGTATTAACCTCTGGGAGCCTTTTGGCTAAGATCAAGTGTGTATACATATAAATTTACACATACATGAATTTTTTTTCTTCTACAGTGCCGCTATCCATAATTTTTGATACCCTTTTAATGAAAAACTGGTTATTTCCAGTTATATTGCTGATATAAACAAGGTTCCCTTGAACATCTTTGCATCATATTTATTTATGGAGGGTACAGAGTTTGAGGGTACAGAGGATGGAGGGAGTGTGAAATAAGGAAGAACAGATGTACTTTTCATTTTAGTTTTCTCTGTGGTGTTTATGTTTTGTACCATTAGTGCATGCTATTTCCTAAGTAAAAGCAAATCAAAACAGAAAAAAGAAATGAAAATAGAACAATACCAACTAGGAAAATAAAGTAGAACTATTCCAGGAGTTTAAATTCTTACTGTCAATCTTTCTCAAAATAGACATAACCCTGTTGTTTTAAGGAAATGGGAAAGTAATTCAGTAATTTCATGCAGTGATCTTACATGAAGAACAAACAGTAAGATAACTCGCTTCGTGGCAAAATGAGAATTTGTGAGTTGCTTGCTATAAAAAAAATTACAAGCAAAATAATTTCTTAGCATATTCACCACTCACTGTATGACTTCTCTGTAAAAGAAATAAGAAGCCTAAAGGAACAGAGTCAAGGCCACTGGCTGTACAGTCAAGGCTGTACAGTCTGCTGTAAGGCATATATATATGATCATATAGAGATCAGATGTTACCAGATTACTAAGGTTGCTTAGTTAGTGGCTCACAATCATCCCTCTCTTTCTACAATAGCAAGCTAATTCTCTTTTGCAAAAACAAGGTGCAAATTATACTGGAAAAGCAGAGTACTGAACATGTTTCAAAATCCATGAAACATTATCCATACATATTTGCTTAGCCAATAATATGGGTAAATATGTATGGTGTGCAGTTTTACCAGGCACTATTCCAAGTTCTTTCCATGTATTAATTAATTTTATCTTTCCACAGTCCTCAAAGAGAGGAACTGTTATTATAAATCAGATTATTTAGATAAGAAAATCTGGGAGAAGTTATGTAACTTATTTACTACATAATTTTTCTTCTTAGAACATGTTAAAAGTATGCTATAAAAGCAAAATAAGTTTAAGAAAACTTCATTTTAAGGCACTTATTTTAAGATTAAAGATATTGTGCTAATAAAAATAATTAGGAATTATGACATACTCAGCCCAAAGATTAAAAATTAATGATTTAACTTTTTGTTATTATCAGCTATGCACACAGGTGATGCCAGATTCTCTTCTACATTGCTAAAAATATGAAATAGAATCATTAAAATGCTAGTAATCTTTCCATTTTTTTCAACTCTATTTTATTAGCAGGATTGAACTAATAGTAACAATCTTTTAAAATGTTTTGAAAATGGATTCTACTTAAACGATTGTTGCAGATAGTGTTCCATAAATGGGAAAACACAGGCTGATGAAGTGACAATCTTTGCCCACAAAGTAACCCATTTGAAGTAACTTACCTAGAATCCATAAGTTACTGAACTTTCCCTATATGTCACACCACAAATGATGAAAAATGTGCAGTGTAGAATCTGAAATACATTTAACTTCATTGAACTTGAAATAGTTTTCCTAAACCATTAGCCATATTGAAATTTAATTAGTTTACAACATATGCATCAGCCACAATCATGTACTTAAGACTTGGAGACGAGATATAGATATGCCATCCTCCTGTTAGGTTGGGTGAAATCTTTCATGCCATCCTGCCCAACATTTTCCTAAAGCAAGAAGTCCATCTATATTTGAGAGTTGGGCATTTCCCCCAGTTCGAATGCATTTCAGTAATTTGGTACCTTCTGTTTTTAGATACTGCTTCTTCAAAGCTGACAGTATATCGTTGGCTATGCAATTCCATAGCATTAATTAAAATGTGCTTCCCTAATTTTTGACCCATTTATTCTATTTTTTCCAATTGGAGTTATGTAGTTCACTCTCTCTTTCTGCCTTTCTTTCCTGTAGCAATCCTTCAGTAGTAATAGACAGTCATCACATCTCATTTAATTCTTCCCAGTTTAGTTATGTCCAGCTACCTCAATGTTTTGTATAAGAGCTTTAGTTTTCCAATATCTCATTAGCTGTTTAATGTTATTGCTGCAACATGATTCATGAAAGTAATTGCAGGGTTCTAAGAATGTCTGACCATTGTAGATTACAATATAACTAAAGCAACTTCCCTCTTATTGTAATTAATGCAAGCTACTTCTGTGTTGTTTTTGTAGTTACCATGTCTTAAGCAATGCAGATTGCTACTGAATTTGTTTTAAATTAAAATTTCAAGTTGTTTACATTAACTCCCATCAAATTATGTTTCTTTTACTCTAGATTTCAGTCTATCAGTAGATTCCCTATATTGATTCTACTTGAACTCTTAAGGCAGGCTATTTGCTGTTTACCTCTTTCCAGCTCTCTATCATCTGCATAACTGATAAGCTAGTTTCCTGTGTTTCCATGCAAGTTATTCATCAAAAATCGAATAGGTCAGGGACATAGACAAAGACCTTCAGAACAAGGAACTTCAGTCCAGGAAGATACTAACAGCATACACAGTATACACATAAAAAGTTCAACTTAAAATCAGAGGATCCAGCAAATAATAGTTTACTTTCAGCAAATAATTTGTTTTATTATATGGTTTAGATTTATTTTTATGTTTTAATTTTGGGGGGAGAACACCATAAAATTTCCGTAAGTAGAGCTGCACGAAGACATTAAACAATAATTTTGAGGTAGGAATTATTATCCCCATGTTCAGCTTTAGAAACAAACCTTGGAGGGAGTAAATAACTTGATAACGGTTATGAAGATAGTGGTAGAGTCAGAATTCAAACCCAAGCAGGGCTTTAATTGTTCCAACTCATTTTATTAACTAAACAGTTTAGTTCCTTCTATCAGTTCCTTCTATCAGTTGCTATGACTATCATATTGTACCTGAGAATATCCCTTCGTTGAGTCTGCATGTATTTCATAGTTATTTTTCATAGTACTACCATTTTATTTTCTTTCAATATGAGTACACAGTGGAAATCCTACAACCTTTTAATTCAACAAGAAAAAAGAACACAACTAAATACATCTGTAGATTAGCTCACATGGATACTTAGAAACATACAGCAAACTCTATCGCATGGAAAATTTGACAATACCATTATGTAGAAAACGTTATCAAGGGCAGTATTTTAGTTGAGTCATTTAAAATGAGTGACATTAATAGCACTGAAGTAGTTCTTACTAAATGTTAGGGCTTTTCAAGCAAATAAGTATATCATAGAATAGTAGGGAAAACTGGGGATTTTAATTAGAAAAAACGAGTTCAAGTCTTTCCCCATTTATTAAGTTTCTTAGGAATCTTTAAGGTTTCACTGTTCACTGTCTCTGCAAGTGATCTCTTCCCAAGTAATGCCTCCATTTTCTAACTCCAAGAAAATGTCCTAATGTATTTTATAACAGGTCTCTTCTCTGAGTTCCAGCTCTATGGATCCCACTTCTCTTCACTTTCTTACACATGGAGTATTTCACACTCTAAATGTTTCTGCCCCACCCTCCAAAATAGAAAAATCACTCATCATCTTTGCCCCAATCTCCAGTGACAACATTTCAGTTCAAGGTGCCATCATCTACCCATGTTCTCATTCCAGAAACTCCAACAGCATACTTGGTTCCACCTTTTGCATTCTTTATAATTCTACATCTCACAGTTTGAAAATAATACTCAAAAGTTGTCCACTTCCCTTCTCCACTACTGCTATCTTCCTAGTTTATACATCATATATCTTCCCTGGATACAGATAAAGCTACTTGATTGGTTCTCATCCAACTCTTTCCTGTCCTCAATTTATTAAAAATAAGGAGAGCTTCTAAAATCCAAATTTTACCATGTCATCCCCTTGCTTAAAATAAATCTATGACTTACCCTAGAGAAAAGTTCAAATTCTTCACTGTCCCTTATAGGACCCATACCACAAGCATAGTCTCCTACTACTCCCTTATTTCCAACCCTACTAGATTTCTTCTAATTTCCTCAAGTTCACTATGCAGTTTCCAATGTACAGTTTATATAGGGATTTTGTTTTTTGCATTGACTTTATGGACATTTGGAGTTATTTCATTATTCATTATAAAAAATATCAGATACAAAGATCAATCAGTCCATGAAGATTTAGCACAAAGTCACAGAAGGTTAGAGGGAGAGGAACTGAGGTACCTACCTGAATAAGCATCCAGCTAAACTGGCAAAGATAAAGATAATGTGTAACAGCAGCCATGGCTGAACAGCTCTCATCTGTGAGTTGGGGACTTGCATATGCAGATGCCAGAAAAACAATCTGTAAGAAACAAATGCTTTTATTTTTATATCATATAAAGTTGATCATGAATATTAAGAAAACAAACCATTCTCTCATCTGAATCTAGGATTCAAAGACACAAAGGGAAAATTAGTTGTTTTGTTGCCTATACCGATGCAGCCAAGAGTCAAAAGATGGATTTTGATGTTTCCAAGAAACAAACAACTATATGAAATTATGCTACGAGTTGCTCTGGATTCTCAAAAGGAAATCCTAAAAGTCCTGTTCTTATCATTGATGGACAAAACCTTATTAAATCCTTATTTTAGTTAAGTCAAAAAGAGAAAATTGAGTAGGATTCTTTATTTAAGCTAAGCCAAATGGTAGAGAAAGAAAAAAAAAAAAGCAAAAACTGACTTTGCCATCATTTGTAAACTCTTTTAGGAAAGTAACATTCTAGAAAATAGGCCTAGATTAAATTTCAAATTCTATGATTGCTCTAATGCTTGGACTTTTATGTCAAGTGCCCTTAAATCTTTTTAAAAAGTAACCCTCACTATGAGGCCCTTCTTGACACATTATTTAAAATTATACCCTCTTTTCTATTCTTCTTCCCATTTGTGAAGTCCTCATCCTTATTTTTCTTTTTTTTAAAAAATGCACATATTCCCTTCTCAAATACTCTATAATTGCTTATTTATTATGTTTCTTGGTTATTATTAGTCTCACCTTCAAGAATGTAACTGCTACAAAGGTAAGATCAGTGTCTGAGGTATGTAGTGGTGATTCAATAAATAATTGTTGACTAAATGGATAAATGAATGAAGTAAAACACTTGTGATTTCTTTTTATCATTTTGCATTTTCTCCAATATATGACTGAGTCAAATTTTGTAATGAGAAGTCTAGAGGCAAAGAACATTTTGGAGCAATAATAGTATACTTGTTATCTCTCAAGGAATAAACTCATGTTCCTTAGCTCAGAGACAAAGTGTTTGTGGCTTTGTTTTAATAGGTTACCACTGTTCCTGTATAGAAATGTTCAATACATGACTGTTGAAAGAATGATTGATTCCAAGAACACAGAATGTTGTAAAAAAAAAAAAAAACCCTAGCTGATTTATGCCTCAAAATCCATTAACATCTAAAAAGGAAACATAAACACTTTTAATGCTGTTTAAATTTTTTTTTTGATGAATAATGGACTCAAAAACAAATTAGGGAAATGGGGAAAAGTACTGCTTACATTTTCAAATGAAATATGTCCCTCACCAAACCTCTTGTCCCAAAGTTGTCCATCAACTTCCTTGAAAAATATTGTGCAGGTGTTCCTCCTTAACCAGTCTCTTTGGAAAATTACAGATAATCAAATGCTAATTAATAAATTTATAATAATGTGATTCTCATATCATGATGAAGTAACTCTTCCATCTTGAGAATTATTTACTGAGTACTTCCCTCACCACAAAGGAAACATAGTCCCTCCACCCGCATTTTTTTTAAAGCTGTGGCCATATAAACAAGTCAGTTTGCTCGTTGTGCCTAACTCCCTCATCAGTAGTAAGAAAGCACTGGAAAATATAAACTCTCAAGTTCCTTTTTACTTCAAAATTCCAGGATATTTTTTTTAATAACAAGTGTTCTTAACATTTCGTTTATTTAGCCCTAGATCGAAGCATTTATAATATACACTATTTAAAATTAAAAAAGCAGATACTAAAAATTTGTCTCATTATTCCTAACAATTTGTTATAAGTGATTTCTCTGAAAAATTAACATTACAAATTCTACTTTCCAAAATATATCATACGTAACTTTTGAATTATCAGAGCTTAATGTTAAAACATGTTTAGATTTTCCAGTAGTTAATTTCTAATTTCTGAATTATAACCAATCTATTGTAGATTTAACTTTCTTAAATAGCACAAATATTCAGTGAACAAATTCACCAAAACATTAACACTGAACACTAAGTACCAAAACTATGCATTAAAAGCCCACAAAATACATAGTCAAAAAAGGGGTATAGGGACTCCCTGGTGGTTCAAGGGGTTAAGTCTCAGCACTATGAAGTTATCCACAGACACTGCAGCATGAGATCAATCCTGGGCCCAAGAGCCAATCCACCTGACACAGCAGACCTCTCCTGTTTCACCTGTTGCTCCCCTCAGGCATGTGTTTCAGTCCATACACCTGTTATGTTCCCCACACTGTCTCTGGTGAAACCTCTCAACCCCCACACCTTTGGCCTCTACCACTGTTCTTGTATGCATAAATAAAAATAAATCTTTAAATTTTTTTCAAAAGGGGGGCATAATTTTTACATTTTATGTTTCTTCCTTTTACAAATTGGCATTCATTTCAACAAAGTATTCATAAATGTAGTATAATAAACTTAGCCACTCAAATTCAGATTCCACAATACGAATTATGTTGAAACTTATTTGGTAGATTTTTCTAATCAACAGTTTGCTATGTAAAAGAATGGTGTGACTCAAATTATAATTAAAAATGCTTAGTTTTAAGCCTTCTATGAACTATTATTAATGTTATGCTAATTTAATTATTATTCATGTCAATTATTTTTCTTTGAAATAAATTAGATCAGGTAATTATTAAAACTATTATTTACTTTCAAAATGTTAATGTTTTTGCTGAAGCATATTGTTTTAAAAAATGGATAGGTTTCAGGTGTAGAGCATGATAGTTAGACATCATAAATTACATTATAATTGCCACGAAAAGCCTAGCTTCCGTCTACCACAACATAATTGGTGCCCTTTACTCAATTTACCTCCCATCGCTTTTCTTCTTTGAAACCACCATTTTGTCATTTTAATCCAAGAGCTTATTTTTGTTCTCTTATTCATTTGTTTTATTTCTTTATCTTCAACATGAATAATATATAATTGCCTTTCTCCAGCTGACTTATTTTAGTTAGCATAACACCCTCTAGAATCATCTATGTGGTCACAAATGGCAAAATTTTATCTTTTATATATCTGAGTAGTATTGCATTGTGTACATATAGTGTACATAGCCTTAATTAGCTTAAATATAAAGAACTTAACAAGATAACAAGAAACAAAGATGTACAATGACAAAAGGGGCCATATATGTATATATGTATCCAATGTAAGACACTCCAACTTATGCAAAGCCAGTATTAAGAGACCCAAAGGAAGACACTGACAGCAACACAATAATGAAGAAGCTATTTACATTTATAGATAGAAAACTGATAAGCACAATTCTCTTCTTAATGTATGACTTCATATTTTGTTGTATTTTAACTTCATTTTATAAGCTATAAAACCTGTTACAAATCTACCTTTGAGATTCTAAACATTTTTCCAGAATGTTTTCTGAATTTTGAGAATGACTTCTATTTGTATGAGACATTGATTAATAATTAAATTGAAGCTTAAATTGTTATAACAAGGGTGACTCAACAATACTTGTGGAAGAAGATATTACATTTGACCAGGCCTACCTAAAATTAAATTAAAACAAAAGGAATAAAGTAAAATATCAAAATCTCACACATATTTTAGACTACATAACCTAAGAATGGGTGAAGATTTATTATGTTCTTTTACTCAAACATATAGAAATTACCAGGCAAAAGTCATCTTTATAGTGTTCTCTAGATACATTAAATTAAACGTTATAACAGAAGAAAAGGGATTTTTCAAAGATTTTATTCCTTCATATGTTGATATGTTGATACATTCATTAAGTGTTTGAGAATGCACTACCTACAAAGCTTTGTAGTATCTATGCAATACCAAAAAGTGATGGCAGAGAATGACTGAGGACCAGCAAGCTGCTACATATTTCCCTTGTTTGTGTGTATATATGAAACTCAGATAATAATGACAAGAAGATAATACTGTTGTATCCCAATTTAGTAAATGATGAAAAAGGATCTCATAGAGTAATTAACTTGCTTAGGGTAACTGAACAAATTTTAAAGTTAAATTGAGATTTAAATCCTGGTGTTGTGGGGCCTCCTTGGTGGCGCAGCGGGTTGGAAAACGCACTATGAAGCAAACCGCAGTTCCATCCTGCCTCCGGGGGGCCGGGGGGACCCACATGGCATAGCAGACCTCTCCTCCTTCGCCCGCTGCTGCCCTCGGCACTGTGTTTCAGTCAGTCTGCCTGTTCTGCTCCCCACTCTTTCTGGTGAATCCTCTCACCTCCCGCGACTCTGGCCTGTACCCCAGCTCTTGTATGCATAAATAAATAAATCTTTAAAAATAAAAAATAAATCCTGGTGTTCTGATATATGAGTCCTATATCAATGTGCTGCAATTCTATTTACTATTTCTCACACCCTTTTAACTCATGATCCACCAGAGGTTGATAGTAATAGAAAACAATGCCAGTAGCAATTATGACACATTCTTTTTTTTTCCCTTTATTTATATATATTTGACATCAATTGTGGTCCCCATGGATTTCCCACCACCATTTCACCAGTGCACCATCAACCTCAGTCCCTTGTGCTCTTTCTGCCCAATTATGATACATTCTTAAGTGTATATTAACATTATATAGAAATATTTACTAAACAAGAAAGAAAAAAATAAATGTTATTTTGTTAAGAACAAAAGTCTTTACTTCTGGTTAAGCAAAACACCACTGTATCAGTCAAAGGATGAAGCTAGAAGAAATACCTTTTTTTAAATTTTAAATACATGATGTCTGTTTCTGCTCAAGCAAAATAAAAACTAATAATAAAAACTGGTTTTCATATAAACCTAAATTCTCAGTAATCCTTAATGTACTCCCCTTCTCTACAAACACACACATTTTACTATGGGTATTCTCACTATTCTCCTTAAAATATTTTTCCTTTTTTACAGGACTATTTCAAATTCTATCTACCTACTCTGATGATGAGCAAGTCCTAGACTTCTATTTTTTGAAGTGGGACAATATTTATTATTGAGTACTTATAATGAACCAAATGTTATGCTTCCTAGGAAGGTGCAAAGGGTGAATGAAAGTAGATACATAGATAAAGCAATAAAATTTGACAGGAGTTATAACAAGATATAGAGTGAAATATCAGGGGAATGCAGAGTCAAGATTGATTAGATTTTTCATCTGGGAGTTAAAGAAATATTTAAAGTGGAAATATAACTGCTTTGCCTTGGCCTGTAAGTCCCATCAGTCCTGCATTTTCTTCCTAAACTTATCTTCCACAAGACCACTCACAAACCAAATCTACTCTCTTTGCATTGACTTTTATTTCTTTCCCTTAATTCTTCCTCTTCCTTCTAGCTAGAATTTCTTTTTCTCAAACTCTTCTATTTAAATCACATCCATTATTACCAAGACTAATGTCAAGTCACTTATTGCCTTCTGTTTTCTTCTAGGAATTTTATGGTTTTAGATTTTGTAGTCACATCTTTGATCCATTTTGAGTTAATTTTTGCATATAGTAGAAGATGAAGGTTAGTTTCATTCTTTTGCATATGGCTTTCCAGTTTTCCAACACTAGTTCCTAAAAAGACACTCCTTTCTCATTGTAGATTCTTGGCTTCCTTGTCATAAATTAATTGACCATAAACAAGTGGGGATTTTGTAGCTCACTGTACTATCCCATTGATCTATGTCTCAGTATTTATGCCAAAACTATAGTCATTTATTGTCATATAGTTTGAAATCAGGGAGTATGATGTCTCAAGCTTTATTCTTTTTTCCAGCTTTCCACTTTTGCTTTAGTAGTTTGGGGTCTTTTGTATTCCCATGCAAATTTTAGGACTGTTTGCTCTATTTCTGTGAAAAATACCATTAGAATTTTGTTAGGCATTGCACCGCATCTATAGATTGCTTTGGATAGCATGGATGTTTCAATAATATTAATTTTTCCAGTCTACAGCATGGAATAGCTTTCTATTTGGATCTTCTTTAATGTCTTTCATCAACATCCTATGCTTTTCAATATATAGGTTTTTTTTCACCTCCTTGGTTAAAATTACTATTTTTTGATGCAATTTTAAATGGGATTACTTTCTTAATTTCTTTTGCAGTTGCTTTAGTAACATACAGAAATTCAACAGATTTTTGTGTAATTATTTTTTATCCTACAACTTTAATAAATGTATTTAATTCTAACAGTTTCTTGTGACATCTTTAGGGTTTTCTATAAAGACAATGATGCCATCTTTCAATAGTGACAGTTTTACAAATTTTCCTATTTGAATGCTTTTCCTGCTAATTGTTCTGGTCAGAACTATACTGAATAAAACTGATGAGCATGGGCGTTCTTGTCATATACCTGATATTAAAGGAATTACTGTTAGCTTTTCATCATTGAGTATAATGACAGTCATGGACTTGTCACATACAGCCTTTTGTATTACTTTCTGACTTACTGAAGTTGTCTTAAGGCTATCTGCATCCCTCTTCCTGAGGAATATTGGTTGATAGTTTTCTTTTCCTGGAAGGCCATTGTGCATTGCCAATAATGATGCTATTCAAAGTATAATTACATTTCCTTGACACTAACACATGCATTTGATTTCAATAATGTCCTTGTTTGTTTGACATTTTTCATCGTTATTTGTGGAATGTGTTGTTATTTGAAGAAACATTTAAAACTATCTGAAGACCTTTAACAAATATTAAACATGAAAAATCAACACAACCTGGTGTAATCTTTAATTTCTCATAAAAAAGGGTAGAAATCAGAAATGTAAAAGCAACTCTAATGAAAAGCTATCTTTTTTTTTTCTTGCCTAACTATGTTTAATAGAGATTTCCTGGAGTGTTAGTATTAACAAAACATTTGGAGTGATGCCATGCTTAATTTCTAGTACCTTTTCTTCATTAATATGGGATTCAGTAGAATGTTTACTATGACTTTTGGGGGGCTACCATCATTTTCATTGGTATTTCACTCTATCCTTAAGAGAATATTTAAATGTTTAATAGTCTATCAAACCCAAATTTTAACTTTTATTATTATTAACATCTTGTTGTAGGCCATAACAATTTCTCCTGATTTCATAGAGCTATTACTATTTTCCCCACACTGGCTAAAAGATTTTAAATATTTTGGACACATTTTCTGTGGTCTTCGTGTAAAATCTATTATGCTCACTTTCATTTCTTTCTCTAGCTCTGTTCCATCTCAAAAAAATTCCTATTCCCTATATTTTATAATTGGGCTATTAAATAAAATATATGGAATGTAAAGAAAAGACCCTTGAACGATAAGCCAAATAGGCCTCTGAATATCTTAGGAGGGCCAGGGAGGTGTTTTATTAATGCAAGAGTTGTTTTTGTTTTGTTTTGTTTTGTTTTGTTTTGTTTTGTTTTGTTTGGGGCAACTCCTGAATGTCAGAAACTTGTCTGAACAGGCTTTTGTAATTATTACCTTTTTATAGTTGTCATAGTGAAAATATAGTATAAAATCAATTGATATATTTACAAGTATTCAAATGGCACATTCTTGTACATGTCCTACATGTACATTTCTTATATTCTTGTCTCTGTTGCTGTAAATAACAGTATATCTCTGACTTATGCTATATTACTGGTATAGCATTAAATGTGTGGTTTTCTTGCCACATCTAAAATTGAAATAAACAAACATGTAACAGTTGCTATTACTCAGTCAGAGGCAGGAGATTGAGTATATTTATTTAGATTGTATATTCAGAGAGTCAGATGAAATTATTTGTTTTAGTACATGACTCGAAATAATTCGGTCAAATAAATGTTGTCAGTTATCATTTAAAAAAATCTAACTTAATGGTTTGTCTGTACACATCTCAATTTCAACCTAGCTATGTTGAATAAACTGTTAAAATACAAAAGAAAAAAATTAAAGTTCACTCTATAGAAAATAATAGTTAAACTTACAGAAAAAAATAATAAGCCCCATTTCAAAATTTTTGGAAATATGCTATTGTGCTTTATTTTATTTTATTTAAAAAGTATTTTTCAGTGAGAAACATGAGTCACTCATTAACATTAAGACTAATCTTTACCTGGCACATAGCCAAAGAAGTACTAATTTACTATTATCACTAATAATAATTACCATTTAATGAACGGTTATTATAAGCCAGGTACTGTGTAAAATGCTGTACAGACGTTATTTCATCTTATCCCTAAATAACCATGCAATTTAGAGATCAGTTGCTTCCATCTTATTTTATTTTTTTACTTTTTTTATTGAGGCAACATTGGTTTACAACATTGTACATGGTGAAGGTTAATAGGCTCACACCTCTTCAGATGTATGTGGCCATAATACACGCACAAGCAAAGCATCCATAGTCTTCCACCATAGTTCATTGGGTCCCTTCCTCCTTTCTTTCCCACATTATCCTTGCTTTTAGTAGTCTCACTTCTGTACTTTGTTAAAGAACTAGGAATACAAAACTTAATAAATGCTCTTAGAAGCTTTTTTTTAAAAAAAAGCTTGGAAGAGATGCCCTATGTATTACATAGGGTTTTACCTAGTAACACATCTAATGTGTTATCCTAAAATATAAGTTTTAGCTTAAAACATAATTACCTTAATATTTGCTTAAATACTAAAAGAACATCTTTAATTATTACTGATAATTATCAATCCATTGGCATAGTTAAAATTCAATGAGCATGGCTGAAACATGACTCACAATTAGAAAAACTAAACACCATTTCTACAGGCCTTTAAAAAGTCTTTATTTTCTATCTAGAACTTACAGAAAAATTAAATAACTTGCCCTCCAGTAGTATACTCTCTCTCTTATATTACTACTTGCACCATTTCCCCTTTAAGAACTATGTAAAAATATGATAACACTTATTGTAAAGGAAAGGCACAGAATAATTTCATGATTAATTTGTTTCATTTAGAGAAATATCTGATCTGCCATAATCAAAATAAAGTCAAGTAGTTAAGTTTTCATACACAAATTTTAAAGCTTACTACTTATAATGTTATTTTTTTAAAAGCTAGTAAGTTGCACAGTTCGAATAATTATTATAAGTCACTAGTAACAAAATAGGTAAAATTGTGAGGTTCAGAACAATAACAATGTATCTGGAAAATGACATACTAAATCTAGTTTGATTATATATGTATTTTTTTAGAAAAGATAAATAGATGAAATATACTCTAAATGTAGAGCATGGCATCTGGAAAAAATTGTGCACCTACGATCCAGAGTGAAGGCTATCTGATTTAGTTTATAATTTAACTATTCATCCCACAAGAACTAAAACAAACATAAAAATGTGCTAAAAACAAACTGAATCTTTCAAGAAGACTCACTATTCCTGGAATCACATAAGAATACCAGAACTGTTCTAAAATATTGAGTATTATGGACACATTGGGCAATGTTTTGACTCAAATTAATTTGTGGAGAATTAATCAGCACTTAGTGGGTTCCTAAGGAATTGCAAGTTTTCTGTGGTTTCTATAAATAAGTTACTTCATTCTAATCATTGTGATAGTCTTACAAGGCTTTTGTGCTTATATAACAGCTAAAGGAACAGAAACTCAAAAGACTCACAGCCAACCAATGACAAGAGTTTCAACTGGGCTTATTTGACTTTCAAGTCTCTTTTTTGGCTATTATCTGCTGCTTATATGTGCTGTTTAATGAAAATTCAGAAATTCACGGGTAATGTCTACCATTAGCTCTTTGCCTGTGGAGAAAGAGCTGAGATTTGCTACACAGCTTTCAAGGGCATTTTGTTAACAGCAATATTCTCAAACGTTGGTCAAAGCTAGTACTCCCTACATGTGATTTAAACTATTATTTCCAGTGAATGCATTTTATTTTTTTTAAGATTTTATTTATTTATGCATACAAGAACTGGGGTATAGGCCAGAGGCATGGGGAGGGAGATGATTCACCAGAGAGAGAATGGGAAGCAGAACAGGCAGATCCACTGAAATGCACAGCTGAGGGGAGCAGCAGGCGAGGCAGGAAAGGTATGCTGCACCATGAGGGTGCCCTCCCTGGCCAGGGATCAAACTCACGCTGTAGTGGCTGAGGAAGCCCCACAGTGTGGCGCTCAACCCCTTGCACCACCAGGGAGGCCCTGAGTGCATTTTATTAAAATTTTTACTATTGAAATGATAAAGTGACACAACAATGATCACCATAAAATTCAAGTGCTTTTTCTTTAATTTTTAATGTTATATTCCCAAAGAGAATGCTTCTACAGTGTTGCAGTATTAAAGGTGCCAAAACCAATGACAAATTTTCAATAGTTTGCCACTTAATTCAAACTGATAACTAACTTCATGAGAAGTAACTGACCCTCATCTTTTTTTTTTAAGATTTATTTATTTATGCATACATGCACTGGGGTACAGGCCAGAGGTGTGGGGCGTGAAGGGATTCACCAGAAATATACTGGGGAACAGAAGAAGCAGATTAACTGAAACACACTCTGAGGGGAGCAGCTGACTAGGCAGAGAAGTCTTCCAGGCCATGTAGGTCACCACCTCTGGCCAGCGGCAGGGATTGAACTTGTGCTGCCATGGCTGTGGTCTGCTTCATAGTGTGTTGCTTAACCAAA
Organism: Galemys pyrenaicus; assembly: GCA_019455555.1. Classification (NCBI taxonomy): domain Eukaryota; kingdom Metazoa; phylum Chordata; class Mammalia; order Eulipotyphla; family Talpidae; genus Galemys; species Galemys pyrenaicus. The sequence goes on from JAGFMF010011381.1 coordinate 226,926, forward strand.
TGCACCACCAGGGAGGACCCCCTCAACTTTTTATTCAACATTATTTTTATATATTTTTATCTTTAATTGAGATAATATTAGGATACCCCTTCCGGTATTTCCAGCACAGTGTATACACTACAAAATTACTTATATTGTACTGCCATATTTTGTCCCAAAATTTAAATAAAGATAAATGAGTTACACATCTATGAAGTAAAATTGTTTTCTTGAAGTGAAAAGATTTTTTGGGCATCAGTCACTCTCAACGTGAAAGTTAAAACTGACATCTAAAACCATTGTAATGCTCTATGTCCATGATACCTCAGTTAAAAAAGAAAAAAAAAAAAACAACACAACTCTAGTTTTCATCATAGGTAGTGTGGTTACTACAGAACACTGCAGAATTAATGTTCACTACTCCTATTCTCTATAAGATATTGAATTTGGTTGTCTCAAAATTTTGCAGAATCAGACAAACTGTTATTTCAGTGTCACATGTTAAAAATTTCCCCCTTTTCTTTCAAATAGATCCTAAATTAAAGATACAGTATAAGCAAAATTAAAAAATACATGTGCACATACGTATAAATCTACATCTTGAGCATGCCAAATGCTGCTCTAATTCAGAGGTCCACTTGAGATCACCAAACACCTAGAGAACGGATAGAATCACCTACTATTAGAATTCTGAAATAACTTAAATATCAGCAATTTTGGCACCATCATTTCATCAATGAAGAAAAGTAGCCCAGAGGAAGAAAGATCATTTAATTTACTGAATAAATATTGCTGAAAGATTTTAGATATCAAAAATTACCCAGATATCTAGCACAAGAAATAAAGCAGAATTGAAGTCTGCCCTAGTGGAATTTCCATGTCAGGAAGACAAACCTACAAATGAAAACAGAACTACAAATATGGTCAGTACAATAAAGAAAAGGATAAAATGAGGGCTTTTACTGATATTAATAGCATCATCAGAAATTTCATGTCCACCAAGAACTCTAGAAGTTGATGCTATGCAGAAACAGAGACTTTGCGAATGTCATTAGTTAAGAAGTCATTCTGGAGGGCTGTGCCCTACAGGAAATCCATGTGAAGAGACACAGACACACACGCAGGGAAGAAAGTCATGAGAAAACAGAGGCAGAGATTAGGGTAATGCAGCTGGCAAGCTAAGGAATGCCAAGGGTTGCTATCCACAAGCCAAAACTAGGAGAAGTCAAGGAAGGATGTTTCCTACAGCCTTTTAGAGGGAGCATGATACCTTACTAAAACCTTGCTGACACCTTGACTTCTAGGCATGTGAGAGAATTCTGCTGTTTTAAAACTATCCAGTGGATGGATAGTTAAGATAGCTCTAAGAAAATAATACAGGCTCCACTTTAACACAACCACTAATACAGTCCCCACTACAGTCCTCCTCTTGGGGAAGTGGCTGTCATCATTTTTGTTTGTTGTTTTTTAGTTGAGGAAACATTGGTTTACAACACTATTTCTGTCTAGAAGTATAGGATTTCCCTCTTCTGGTATTGTCACCATGCATAGTTTATTATATTCCCTCCTCTCTGTTCTTGTCCCCCCTTCATGCTCCCTGATCTGGTAGACTCAGTTCTACTGTCATATTTCTATGGCTTGTTATTAGTTTGGTTTTAAGTGACCCTTTGTTTGGTTTCATTTCTCTATATTTGACATGTAAGTAACACGAATAATCCCCTCTATTTCCATCCATCCATGTTGTTACAAATGACAAGGATTTACCTTTATATATATATAGCTGAGCAATATTCCACTGTGTGCTTGTATGTGTGTGTGTGTTTACCACATTTTATGTATCCACTCATCTATTTTATGGTACTTAAGTGGTTTCCATAGTGTAACTAATGTAAATAATGCTTCACTAAATACAGGAGAACATGCATCCCTTCGAGTTAGTGCTTCTGTATCCTTAGGGTACATACCCAGGAGTGGAGCTGCTAAGTCATATGATAAATTCATTTTTAATCTTTTGAGAAACCTCCATACTGCTTTCCATCAACAATGTACAAGGGTTCCTTTTCCTCTATAACTCTGCAAACACTCACTGTATCTGGTCTTTTTGATATGGGCTATTCTCATAGGTGTGTCATGTTAAGGACAAAGAAATGATGGGTAAATGTGAGAAGACCTGGAACCAACAGAACACATATGCCATCAACCCAGGATGGGGAAGAGGTTGTCAGATTCAAGAAACTATTGATCTTTCCAAAGTCATAAGGCCAAGAAGCAATAGAATTGGGACTCGGTTCCAAGTCTTCTGAACTGAAATAAAATCAAGGCATAAAGTTTTCATACTCTGAGGCTCCTCAAACGGACCAACCAACTTACCCACATAACACCTTGTACTGTTCAATTTCCTGTCAATTAAAATGAAGTACAGTTAAAAGCAAACATTGCAGACATTGCTTGCACAGCACAAATTTTATGAGATGGGAGAAGGCCAGCATTAAAAGGCTACTCTACAGTCTTCCCTCCTTGTTAAAGCATCCTGAAGAAACACGAGAGCCATTTTAATCAGTTGCCAAGTCTTGCTGATTATTAAAATCTCTCCTTTGCTCCTAAATTGAAGGAGCTAAAAAGGCTTCCTATAGTTATTCCCCATTCAAAATAACCTATGGCTAATTACTGTAGCAACCTTTATAAAACAAGTCACCATATCCTTGATCAAAATAATACTGCGCTCACTTTTTCCTACATAAGCAGTATCAGGCTGAAATCACCCTCCAGAAAGGTTTTGTTTGAACTGCTTAGTGTTTTTAAAATACAGACATTTCACACAACACTACGGATATTCAATTCATCTTGAAAAGTCAGAGATCCTTGCCATAGAGAATGAGTTGACTAAAGGCTTTCACTTAGGACAGAACGTATTTACAGGTAGTATCAGTGTTATCGGTTCCTAGGGCTTCACATAAGTAGCGTGTTTGATCTTTACAGGCGTTAGGCCGTGAGTCCTGATCTCAAAGGATTAACTTTACAAACAACTTGTCCCCACCCTGTCACTCAAATTTCTTACTGGTCTGAAACTCAGAATCAACTATTAAGATGGAGAAGCTCCTCAGTCTTCTCTAAAATTTCATATGTGTTTTCTTGTTGTCTGCTACCTGAAGGGCCTTTTGACTGAATGCTGCCTGGCATTATTAGCTAATTGTCTAGTGCACATGTTTAGTCAAAGATTATAGGCTCATTGTAAATTTATTTGTTTAGCACTCAGCACCCTGAGGCACAGTCTCCAAAATTGTAGTTAGACATAATTTTGAGGGAGAGTTGATTTGCTTTTCATCATGGTATCTGCTGAGAATATTTAAAAGAAATACTTCTAACTGGTATGATCTTTTAAGACTTTCCAAAAGCAGGTTTTATTTATATATTTTTTTCCTTAGGAAAATGGTCAAAAATAAGGATGTTATTTTGTCCATATTCTTATTCTACTCCAAAAGGGTAAGGGAAGAAAACAAATTCTAGGGGAGAAAAAGCAAAATGCTCTGCTGTAGTGAAAAGAGCTATTTCTGTGTCCCTTTCACAGAATAAGAAGTTTGTGAGAACATTATACCCATAACCACGCATTCAAATGAGAGTTTTTAAATGGCCTTTACTTTGAAAAGAGGATTGGCTGAATGTAATTAATTCCCCATTCTGAGTGCTCCTCCTCTCTGTTTGTCCCACCTCTTCTCTCCTGTCAGCTCTAACTAGTGCCAGTTCAAACTGGCCTGCTCCAGTCTTTGCAGCATCCCTCCTCTCTTTCTCTGGGCTTTTGTTTCAGCTAGAACACAGCATGGCTTTTGCACCTCTGAAGCTTTGCAAGTAACCTACAAGTTGAAAACTATCAGGGCATATCATTCAATAACCTATAAATGACCTAATTATCTGAAAATATAAAATTAATATAAAGCAAATATAACTGCATGGTTATTATTTACTTTCATATATATTTGTATTTTTATTATTCATATTTTCATGTATATTTACTTTTCATCTATTTCACCAGTTTCCAGTACTTCAGTAGCTTTCATCCCTAGTCGTAAATCATTCTGTGTAATTGTTCTGTTTGCTGCTTATAAAGTCTTACAGAAATATTTATAAAGACCCTTTGAAAAAATCCAAGAAAAGTCCATTTAAATATAAACTAACATTTGATTTATTTCCGCTGGACAGAAGAAAGAGTAAACAGAATAGTCCTGAGTCATCTGACAAAAGGAAAACTTGAAAATGCCACTGATACTGTGGCATTATTTTAAGCAATTCACTGGTTTAGAAATAATTATTTTAAGCACTGAATAAGTTTCTTATGCTACAATACCTGTGGGGAAAAAAACTATTATAAAGCAATATTTGATTTTAGAATAAGTATATATCATTACCAAAATTCAAAGAAAATAAAAGCAAAATAAAGCAGAGCGATATTATATTCTGATAAGAAATTTAACATTATTTAGTCATACCAAAAAGCTACCACCCTGTCTAAACTGCAGTTTCTCTTCTCGTACAGTGAACTAATATGCCAACCTGTTACGAGCCATTTCAGCTCCAGGTTTCAGCATTTCTAACCCTGTGGGTGAGCAAGTATATGTGAGTGTGAGTGTATGAGGGTGAGGGGGCAGGGAATAGGTAAGAGGAAAAAGAGGAACAGAAAAAAACATGAAGGTAATGTGATAAGGTAGGTGACTCTTAGTGAAGGCTTTAGAACCCCTTGCATGCTAAATACACTTGACACATGTAAGGGGATCTATCAAACTAAATGAGCTGAGAGAACTGAACTTGACCTTAACAACAGGATTAACATTCTGGAAATGAACTTCTGCCTGCACATGTGTTTGGCTAGCACAGTGTTGTAATAATTTGAATGTGAATGCCCTTAGGCCAGGCATGTACTCCTTGTGCCCTCAATTTGCCATTACCCATTGTCTTACACTGGTCTTCATCTGTACACCGATGGTGACTAGCTACTGATGACCTTTGAGTTTGTGACCTCACTTGAGAAGTTAAGTTCTACAACCCAACACTTTTTTTGGTTACATACTAAAGCCTGCCTCCAACAGCTTGACATGCCTCTATTATAGGAATATTCCCTCAGAGGAAAATTTACTGTGGGCATAGACATAACATTTCAGTTTGTCCCAATGTATGAGTTTATAATTAAACATTATACTGAAAGTCAGCCAATTTACCTGTGTATCATCCCATTACCAAGTAATGGTACTTACTACTTATTTCTAGTATACTTGGAATAAGAAGAAATATAATCAAAATCATGAAGAACTTACAAATTCCATGAATATGCCAACTAGTTACTGCCTATTGAATTATCTTGGGCTTTTAGAGAAAGCTAGAAAACGGCACAAATAATTTTCCCTTTTTAGAATAGTTTGAAAATGACTGTGCTCCTACATGTCACAAAATAAAGACAACTTACATCTGAATAAAACAGAATCAGCTTGATATCCAAGTCCTCAAAAGACAATCAGAGCAGAGTGGGGTGGTTGGTTTTTAGCCTATTTCAATCCCTTCCCTAAAATAATTGCAGTTCCTTTACTGTCATGTTTTCTGAAAAAGACTTGCTAGAAGCTATTTATGGGTACAGTTTTTAATGAGAAAACATGTCAACAATGGGATTTGGAAGGTCCAAGAAAAACAGGAATACCATTTGCTTGCTTAGTAAATATGTTACTTTCACACTGTCCAGTGAGGTCACATGAGGTGAAAAGACAAGATCTCCCACCTGTGTGAGGAACTCCTAACACATCTCAAGGTTGACACAAAAGATAAATGTGTTCCATTTCCCTTTGGTTCTCTCAGAAAAGGTGATTGTCTGCTTTTTGGTGAGGCTACATAGATATGCTTTAACTTATGAGGCTTTTGTGAAGATGATATGAAGTTAGAATGAGACGGTACTTAAAAACTTAGAAAGCACTATTTAAATGTGAGGTATCATAATTTTTCATTTTCAGTAAAAGGAAATGCTATTCTCTACCTGCAGAGCACACTATCTAAATTTAAAACCGAAAATATGTTTTTAAATTCTAAATATTATTCTCAGGTGAACAAGAGATTTTTCCCTCTAAATTACTATAATTTTTGTTTCTGCCGTGCATACTCTCATAGTACTTGATATGCGGTTTGGAGCATATCATTTACAATACCTCCACCAAGCAGGAAGAAATGCAAATTGTATGGAAAGTAAGCACTGAGCCTAGATAGAAAGCCGAATTTTCTGACATTCAGTCTAGTGTTCAATCTGGTAGGCTCTCATATTTAAATAATGAACTCAAATTCACCTAATCGTCATTGCTCAGACATTCATTAATCACAGCAGCAAATCCGAACAAAATGAGCAAGTCAAGAAAAACTAATACCCTAAACTGCTTTAAGTGTCACTGTCCACACAACTACCTAATTAATGAGAGAAAATCTAATCCATATCTTGTACCTCATTAAAAATGGGCTTCCTACTTGACTATGTTGTTTTAAATTGTAATTCTCAGGCACAAACTGACAATATGCTTTTCTTTCATTGTCTTGGCTTAACTTTGTTTCTAAGATGGAAGATTTGAATGTGGTTTTCTAAAATTGCCACATCTGATTTATAAACAAATCAATCGTCAATCATTATCAATCTTCTCCTGGATTAATTTGCTTAAGTCCATAATTACAGCATTAAAATACCTTAAAGCATTCTACTACAGTAGATTTACTGTTGAAAATATACATAGTGAGAAACAAGCATATTCAAATATGGAAAGTTTTTCTTTTGGTGTCCCAGGCTTATGAATAAAGAATATTGGTGAGTTCATCCAGATATAGTACCTGGATGGAGAGAAAATAAAAGTGAATCCTAAAATCACCAACTTTATTTCTCCAATCAGTATTGTAAATAATAACCAATCCAAGGATTATATAAATATAACCATAGATGTATGTATAATGGTAAATGTATAATTTATGAGGTGCTCACAAAATTCATAACTAAGCAGCAACAATAAGAGAGCTATTAGACTATCACCATGTCCTTATATTTAGGATTTTAAAAAAATATTGAGCAAATAGACTATGAATTTCCATGTTTCAAGAATGTAGTGAGTATCTCCTCTCTATATTAGAAAACAATCTTGCCCATGTAAGTTATAGCTACTATGCCCAGGTGCCTGTTACTAGTCAGGGCCAAGCAGGTACATAAATTAGAAATGTATCTAGTAGGGAGATACAGAACTCCAGAACCCCTTGACAAGTTTTAGTCAAAGTCACTATTCTGAGGGAGTAGAAATGAGTGCCTTTGTCCCAAATTTGGAGCCACTGGATGGTAGACATCTTGATGATGCTAGTCAGCATGCAACTGCATACAGAGGACCAGACTGAGGTCACTCCCTCTATTTACCAGGGTGACTTACTAGTAGAGTCCCCCAAAACCTTATAGCCAGAGAAAGGCAAAGGAAGACCAGAACTGAGGAATAAATTTCTACCAACTCACAGAATGGTAAGTTCAGCTATGATCAATGAGAATTATGTGCCTCTGTATAGGTGGACTGAGATTCATGCTCTCTACAACTGAAGAGGTATTCCAGGCAGAAGGAATTTTGTTAAAACACAAGAGGATCTGAGGGAGGGTCAGATTGCAAGCAATCTGGCAGTAGTAGGAAATGAAGGAAGGCTTCCCTTACTTGGCTAATGCCAAATTCAAAAGTTCTGATTTTAAGCTAAGTTATAGGAAAGCATAACAGGTTTACAAATTGGGGTGGGGGATGCAGGCAAGGAAATGTGTTCTCATAATTTTGTTGAGAAAGATAATTAATGTGGAAATGGCATCTGGCAGAGATGACAGAAGTCTAGGAGAAAAGTAAGTAAACGGACTCTTAGAAATATTCAAAGGTATACTTAGATTGGGTGAAGTGTGTGTATGTGTGTATGTGTGTGTGTGTGTGTGTAAAACTCTCAAGGTGATATTTTCACAAAGCCATAGCCAAATGGACTCACCATATTCTGACACTTAGTACTCAAAACAAGTTGAGATAACATCTCATTACTCTACATTAACATGAGGAAACAGCCACAACAATATTAAGAAATTTACTCAAGTCTATCTCTTGTCTGCAAACAATTACAAAATGACTTAAACTAGTTTTCTTACTTCTACCAAAGTCCTATACAGTATAAATTCACCTCAGCCATTAGAGTGATCTGAAAATTTAAGTCAGACTAGCCTATTCTGCATAAATCCTGCCAATGAGAACCCATCTCTTCTGGAGAAAAATCCTGCTACACCATTTCACATCTCTCTTACTCTGCTACTTCTCTACCCAGATTCTATACCTAGCTCTCTTACTGTCCCTAGAATAAACCTCAAGAATGAACTTGGTTTTCCTTTCATCTGGAATCTTCTCCCCTACTTATACACATGGCTTTCTTTCTCATTTCCTGGAAAACAGGAACAGGACCTGGTATATAGAATCCACTCAGTAAATGAATCAGGGAAGCTAGGTCTCTAACTATGATAGAGCGAATTTGAAAAGCATGCTTTTTCAAGTGAACAAACGGATTTCAATTTGAAGTACATTTAAAATATGCAGTTACAGGGCCCTCCCTGGTGGCGCAGTGGGTTAAGCAACACACTGTGAAGCAAACCATAGCCACTGCAGCACGAGTTAGATCCCTGTCACCGGCCAGGGTGGGGACCCACATGGCGCAGCAGACCTCTCCTGCTTCACCCGCTGCTCCCCTCAGCAGTGTGTTTCTGTCAATCTGCCTGTTCTACATCCTGCTCTGTCTGGTGGATCCTCTCACCACCCCCACACCTCTGGCCTGTACCCCAGTGCTTGTATGCATAAATAAATAAATCTTTAAAAAAAATATGCAGTTACAATCTCTGATAACAGAAATTTGAAACTATTTTAAAATAATGATAGCTACATAAATCATAACCTCTAAAATGCAAAGTGGTTATTTCTGCCATTACTAATAATTCTATTTAATTTTATATGTTACATCAGTGTGGCTAGCAATAAGCCACACTGACTTCCCTGTGCCACTACGAAAAATGTTCTCTACAGTCTGCTTATTCTCATCTATAGGTATGAATGTGTATATACTGCACAAATCCTATAATCTCTGATGATTTTTTTTAATTTGAAAGCTCTTCTAAAGGTAATCACAATTTACTTTTTGTTCCATTTCTTTCTACTGTGATTTAATATCCATAATTGTTCACAAGTGACATACAATTAGTAGTCTGTTTTTACCTAAAAGAAAAAAAATATATATGGGAAAAGATCACTATTTTAAAGGCATTAGTAGAATTTTTAATGAGTATTTGATATCAAATACTGTGTTTTTCTTACAAATTAAATATCTATATCTACTAAGTAGCACTAGAAAAGCAGTTACCAAACAGAACATTGGAAATGTTTTATTTTTGCCAATGAAAAAAATCTCATCTTCACTAGGCAAACAGTGATTGAGTGCAACAACCTTACCTTAGAAACAAAAACAGGAAAAAAAGATGAATAGAGGTGCACGAGGTTTACTGGGGAACTGTTTTTGGAGTTCTGAAATAGAGTTTGGAAAGAGTGCCTCCTAGCGGGTAGACTTACTCAACGTAGTAAGATGAGATGGAAAAATACCTCTTAAATGAAAATGAAATGAGATATTTGGGAAATCATACAACTAACAACAAAAAAAAATTAATAGTCTGCAAGTTCATTTCCTAACAAGTCACCACCTCCTTAGATTCTCTCACCTGTTAAAATGATTCCATACAGATTGATACAGGAGGAAAATAAACTAAACTGTCCAGTAAAGCTTGAGAAATCCTTTCTAGCAAGTGGAAAATTTGTAACAATTAATGTGGGGAGGAAAATAAAGTAAGTAAAGTGAAAACATAAAGCTAGAGAGTTCTTAATATTCTTCTTGCTGTTGCAACTTTACACCTCTGCTTCTATAGATCATTTATTTTATGAGTTATTTTATAACTTATTTCAATCAAGATTTCAGGTGTCTAGATTTAGACCAGTGACAGATTGCTAATGACTTCTGAGTCAATATATGGCAAAGAACTTTCAAGTATAGGCCTGTCCAGAGATTGTATTTCATTTCCATCCCTCATGTAGGTAAAAATGCCTAATTATAGACTAACTAAAGGGCAGGAATGGGCAATTATAAAAATATTTCTTTTAAGATGTAGGTTTGTCAATTTAAATTGCATGTTTGTGGACTCATTCTACTTTCATATTTCAATTCACCAATTTATATAAAATTTGGGACTCAAGCACTGATAATAACAAAAATCATTTTTTTTGCAATTTATAACTTTAAAGAATTACTAATTTCTAGTAGAACTGTGTTACTCCTAGGAAAGCCAACTTTTGCCTAGTGAAATTTATCAACTTGGGCAGCATTAAGAAAATTGAACTAAAAAAATGTTTTTATTTATGATCCATCATAAAAGCTTGGACAAATGACTTTTTTTTTTTTTTATACTTGATCCATTTCACAGGAACTGTCTCCTCTAAACCCTTACCATCTCCCCATCAATGGCAAAATTAAAAACTTTTTGGACATGTGGCCCTTTTGAGGCAGCTCGTACTAACCAGTTCATTCTCTTGTTTCACTTTTGTGCATTTTTGCTTTGCTGCTTTTAGAATCCCTTTCACTATCCACACCTGATATTCTCTGTCAAAATGATCACTTTAACCACGGCTATTCATACAACCTGAACACTTTCAGCAATGACCTTCTCTTCTCCATTTCATTTCTCAAAAGTCTACTTTTAATCCTTCAGTACTCAGCTTGGAAGTCATCTGTTTCCAGATTGCCCTGAGATGAATGATGAATGCCCATGTTCATAAGTCTTAATACTAAATTGACAATGTGTTTAGGCTTCTCCTACTCAAAGTCAGGAATTGTTCATCCATAGCTCCCATTACAATTCATTGCTCATAGTGGCAATGCAAGCATTTATTGAGTTTATTGTGAGATATAGTTTTAAAAATGAGGTAGAATTTTTGTTACTAGAGTTGAAACCACAGTAGATCTTCACTTCCATTAATGAAGGAACTTATAAAAGAGCAAATACAAGTTGATTAGTGCAACAAAATATTATCATGTATGTTAGAAGAGTATTAGTTCCCACCCAAACATTTGCACTCATGTAAACCTGAAAACAATTCTCGAGTATTTAAAAATTAAAAGTTTGGCTAGTACCAATATTTGTTCACTTTTTATTTGCTTAAAAACACATGAATAGTCTCACTCAAAATAATACTACACAAAATTGCATCTATACAAATTCATAATTAAATACTCAGTTTTAAAATACATTTATAAAACCACCAATGCATTACTTTGGTTATGATAAATTTAGAAGACTGTATTGTAATATTCATGGATAATTAAGTTCTCATGAAAACATTTTTTTAAGCTAACATTTCTATTCATTTTATCACCTGTTTCTTACTCATAGTTTGCCAAAAGGACTATTTATATGCTTCTTGCAATATATTTATTTTGTTAGACCAACATCAATTATAAATAATGAAATCTGGATTCTAATGAGAAAGTTGTACATCTGACCTGACAGCTCTGAAGACTGTTATCAAAACATGATCCAAGAATGGATAATGACAACATAATTTGTCATTAAAATAGTACTGTTAAGAAACACCTCTGTGCCAAAAATTCTTTTTATATAAACTATTCCAAAGAAAAAAGAAACAAATAACAAAATAATCTTAACAAGTCAGTCCATTCACATAGAAAGTTAAAATTCATAGCTCAAATTATAAAGCATATTTTAAATATAGTTGCACATGTTAAATCCACCTATCATAAAGCAGAATATGAACAAATAAGTTAAAACATAAACGCAAATACAAACCTTTTCAAAAGATGCTTCTTTAATGTTTATGTAGTCGCTATCATCAAGTTTCCTTAACATTGTACAGGAAAAAACATATTGGTATGTTAGTCAACAACTTAAGTATTCTCAATGTGGCTTAATTTATATTAGATCAACTTAGGACCAAAAGTTATTTAAAGACTTTTTGCCTAATCATAAGTGGCAAATAAAAAGAAGCACCTTTTAGTGTCCAAGTTGTAATTACATATATGCACATATATACATATAATCTAGTTTATATATTTTATATATTATAGAATATATCTAGATTTTAGGTTATGATTTCCTGCATGTTCTTTTTTTAAAAATTCCTTTTAAAATTGAATTCATGGGCAATCTATAACTTGTGTTTGTTGGAACTTTATACTATATATTTAAGTTGAAGGCAATTTTTGTCATTAAAAAGATATATTATCTTTTATATACATTATTCTAGATTTTACTCTAGCATTTGTTCATGAAGATACTCTTAACTAATGGATCCTTTACGTACACAAGAAAAACTGTGAGCATGAAGTGCAATTTATTCTATCTAATGTATGTGACACATGTAATACAAGTTTAAAAGGACATGGTCTGGCAGGAACAAGATATGCTCCTATTTCTTATAGAAATAAGTAAGTTGGATGGTTTGTGCTGATAGTCAGATTTCAAGTATGATTTCTTAAATGTTTATCCCCAGAGAAAAGAAGATAAAACACAAGTCAGATCACCCAGTTTATATGTACTTAGGGTTACTATGTAGCAGATGCTTTTTGAAAAATTTTAAGGATGCCAAGTTGAACAAAGGTGCAGAATTATACAAACACGCATGCACAATTTCTAAAGCCTGAGTACCAGCAGTGTCAGGTCACATGCTAGTTACAAATGCAGATGCTGACTTAGGAGATCAGGGTGGATTCAATACACTGCATTTCTAACAAGTTTCCAACGGCTGCTGTTGGTCTGCAAGCTATATTCTAAATGGTAAAGGTTTAACTATTTGGCAACACAGGGAAAGCACCAATGAACTCTGTTTCAGTGGGAGCTTTTCCAGAAAAGTCGCTGATAGGAGGTGACAGTTGTTCAGGAGAAAGACAGAAAGAGCTCTAGGCACAAGAAACTTCAAAAGAAAGACAGTGCAATGAAAATAAATGACACAGTTAAGTGACAGTGAGTTAACCCAAGTATTCAAGTATGAGGAAAGAGTACCAGAACACAAGATAAAAGTAGTAAACTGCTGGCAGGTTGTGACAGTGCCATACATCTGTCATATGTCACAGAGTTTATTCCATAAGCATTTTATAGAACCTAGAGAATATTGGACTTTTTTTTTTTGTGAAGGGTAATAACTAATAACAGAACACCAATATTTTACTGGAAATTATTTTGACAGTTTGACAAATGGAGTGGAAGAAGCCAATGTAATCAGACAAAAGTTTATTTGAGAGGCCTCCCTGGTGGCGCAGTGGGTTAAGCAACACACAATGAAGCAAACCGCAGCCACTGCAGCACAAGTTCGATCCCTGCCTCTGACCAGGGTGTAGCAGACCTCTCCTGCCTCACCCGCTGCTCCCCTCAGAGTGTATTTCAGTCAGTCTGTCTGTTCTGCTCTCCACTCTGTCTCTGGTGACTCCTCTCACCTCCCTGCATTCTGACCTGTACCCCAGCTCTTGCATACACAAATAAATAAATTTTTTTTAAAAAAAGGTTATTTGAAATACTTTAAGGAAGAGCTGTTGAAGCCTTGGACCACAGAATGACATTTAAATGAGGTGAAGAAGGGGAACTCCCAACATATATCTATGAAGCTAGGTGTGGCACACCTTAATCCAGTTTCCTGTTCTCTATGCTATAGAGTTATGATCTGCAGGAAGTTGCCCACCAAAAGACCCTATATTTTTGGGCCCTGGACTTCCATGGTCCTCTTTCCCACAGATTGGAATGGTGGTCTGAAATGTCAATATGTTGAAAATGGAAGAGCTGCTGTGCTCTGAGTCTTCAAAGGGTGGCATGAAATCTAGCTGGCAACTGAAGTGGGAGCTCACCTTGGAGTGGGCAAAAGCAAAATGAGACATAATTTTGCTGGTTTAGGGTTTACTTATTATGTGTATATGAATTACATGTGTTTTGTTCAGCAGCTTTGTTTTGACTTTCAGCCTCTAGAGGACTTAGTGATTTAAATAGCTGAGAAGATTAACAACACTAGGGATTACATAGTGACTAAATTTAACAAGGACTTCAGAGTTGACGGTGTACTCTATTCAAATTAAAGAAAAGAAGAATTTGTGGGCCCAGGAAGAAGATAATGCACTCATTTTTTGAGAAAGTTTATAGGACTTGCAAAATGTCTTACAACAGATAACTGGCAGGTTTGTAGACAAACAGGCCCAAATATCAGGAGAATAGAAAAGCTTGGAAAAATCATGTGGAGTAAGAAGATCCTGCACCATACAAAGAGAATTTATAGGGTCAGTTATAGGATCCTGGGAAATAAACCAATGGAAGATTAGAGTCCAGCAATGGTGAACAGAGAGTTGCGGAAGTAATTATGAGAGCAAATAGAGAAGAGTGTCACAGAAATTAAAACAAAATAAAACAGAAAAGATGACAACTCTCATAAAACAATGTCAGAAAAAATACAAAACAACACCCACAGATTCTGATATCATTTATATAAAAGTTTAAAATACAAAAACATAACATACTGTATAGGAATATCTACATATATAGTACAGAAGTGCACGAGAATGGTAAATATTCAGTTTTCTATAGTGATTACACTTCTGTTTGGGTAAAGAGGAAATTATAATCAGGGAGTAGTAACACACTAGGAATTTGAATTGTGTAGGTGTTTTATTTATTAAACTTGGACAGGGCAAATGAATGCTCACATTTTTAATATGTGTTCATAGTAAAATCTTAAAACTAAAATACTGTAAAAAAAACTTTAACAAAGTAGGATATGGTAAACAAAATCAGAAGAACCTAAGATGTGAAAAAACAAGTGTATTTGGCAGTTAGAAGTTTGTGATTACATTTATAAGGGAAATTTTAGTAAATTTAACATAGGTTAGATTTCTTAAAAATGAAAGGAGTAAAATTCCATGTTTACATTTTAAACATTAACTATGCTATTTCTGTTGAGCTAGTCACTTTATGAGAAATTGTATAATCACTTTATAATGAAAAAAAAGAAATTCTGTTTTCTGCAATTAGAGGAAAAATACTGAGATATGTCTTCTATTAATTCATCTTATAAAACACATCTCCTGATTAGTTTAGTTCATTACTGGAATAAACCATAAAATGTTCATTACCATTAGCACATTAAAAGCTAATCTTACAATTGATAGGATTATATAAATTCTAGAGGGCAGCTGAAGTTATAAAATTTAACTCTGAAAGGAAAAAAAGATCACTTTTATTAAAGAAGCTAACAAACTATTTTCAAAAGAACATTGTAAAATGACCTTTTAAAATATTTTTCCTATTATAGTATGATATTTAAAGCTTTGTCTATATGTAAGTTTGGAGAACTAAACTCCAAATGTACAAATTTGTAACATATCACAAATAAATACATTAAATAACTATAAAAATTTTAGCAAGGAATGTAGCTACTTTGAGGTAGAACTTTAAAGTTCCAAACTTCATTTTTCCCCCTCTTCTTTAAAAATACAATCACTGGGCCTCCCCGGTGGCGCAGTGGGTTAAGCAACGCACTATGAAGCAAACCGCAGCCACTGCAGCACGAGTTTGATCCCTGCTGCCGGCCAGGGAGGGGACCCACATGGC
>JAGFMF010011381.1:242657-268158 GCA_019455555.1 Galemys pyrenaicus
CTGTTCTGCTCCCGCTCTCTGTGGTGAATCCTCTCACCCCCCACACCTCTGGCCTGTACCCCAGTGCTTGTACGCATAAATAAATCTTTAAAAAAAATAAATAAATAAATAAAAAGTACAATCACTACAAGGTTGCAGTACAAATAAGAAGTAATTACTTGATTTTTAGTAACTTACTTTGTTCATGTACCAGTTAAACTACTCAACATTACCAGTTTCATTTTGAAATCTCCAATCCCATCTATGCATCATCTCTCCAGTCATTAGAATAAACTGCAATTTTGTAAGACTCTCTACTTTATGTATTGTTTGAGAATAGGGAGATACTGTTGAGAAATAGATATGACATGAAATACCAAAAAGGTGCAGATTTTTGCAATAAAAGTAAATGATTGGATTAGATGAATTCTATGATCCTTTATGATTCTATCATTCTAAATATAAGTGAAAGGAAGTATGCTATTAATAGCTAGGAAATATACACTAGAAAAAGAAGTTTAGATTTGATATGTGGGATAGTGGAAAACTTCATGATGTCTTATGTATAATCAGAAAATAAGGGATGAGCTTTACTAGGCAAATTAAAAAAAGAAAGTCTTTATAGAAACTTAACCCAAACTCCATTCGTGAAACAATGAACTTTTTGACAGCTTTACAAAAACGTGCAATTTTGGAGGTTGTGCCTCAAAATTCTATGCTGTTATAGTCAATATATCAGCATCAAGGTCTGTGCACTGATATCTACTCACAAAGAAAAATTCTTATACTTGTGCAGAGTTGGTGTGTAATAATGTCTAAAATCAATCAAATAAAATGCTGCAGTGACTGCCTGCCAAAATCAGTCCTTAGGACTCAGGAGGGGAAGCCTGAGTGATGACAGGATGGAAGTCTATAAAATTATCAGTGTGGACAGGATAAGCACAAATTGAAACTGGTAACTAGATAGTATCCGTCAAGTTTAAGTATCTCCTTTAAAATAAATATTACTTATTTTCAAAAGACCAAAAGACAGTAAACTTTTGGAAAAACTTATAGCACAATATGGTGGTTACAGAATACACTGATCTATAGAAATTAATGGAATGCAACAATATGGAGCTATGGTAAAGTTGGGAAGTGTGCCTGGAATCTGAAGGCTGATAAAAGGATGGGGATTAAGAAAGCCTATCACAGAAAGATGCACAAGGCAGAATGCTCTGGTGGGCTAACTGATTAGACCCTTGGGTTATGAGTAGTGAATTCCTCAACTGAGGAAAGACACATTTTAAGGATAATTTGAAAAGATTCTGGTGACCGGTGTTCTGTGTTCTACTAAGAGTTGCAGTGATACAAGTTTGGCTATAGCAATGTTAGCAGTGGAAATGTAAAAGAAGATGGTTTAGGAAATCATTATGGAATGAAAAATACCAGAGAGAAGAACCCACCTGGGTCAGACACTATACACAAATAGCTATCTCATAATAACCATGCAAACTTCTTATTGTTAAATACACTTTAAAGACCAAAAAAAAAAAAAAAAAAAAAGACACAGACATTAAATAAAACAGCTGTCCAAAGTTATGAAAATAGTGGGCAGTGGGGATGGTTTTTAAACTTGGATATAGCTACATTTAAAATCTATAGTCTTTCCACTAATCTTTGTACCTATCTGTAAACTGAACTTGGAGACTCATGGATGTGAAAGATGCAAGAGATAAAGTAACTGAAAATAGCCTGAAGATTAAAACCTAGTGATTGTGAATGCTAATAAGAAAGAATTGTACTCTAGGAAACAGATGTTCAAATCATTTCTCTCTGGATCTGGGTTTTCATGTAGTATAGTAAACATGGTCTGTCAAGACCAGCCCTTCTTCTTGATTTTTGACCATTAGAATCAGACATTTTCCACCCCCACTAGGCCTGCTTCCAACAAGAATTAGCACCTTTCATGACCAGTAGATTGGGTTGACCCAGCACCTAAACCACAGCATCTGTGACAGTCACATGACCTTACAAAATCTTGTTAGGTGTTCAATTGAAGAGGTTGGAAGAGGTTGGAAGACAGTGGGACCTGATATTCCTCAGTCAAATTCTATCTTTTGTTCCATTTGTGTAAACTTGAGTTTGGTATTTACTTCCTCCATCCTCACTTTCCTCATGTGAAAATGGCATAGTGAGATATACATCTCCCTAAGATCTACAATAAATATCCACTAAAGTAAGACAGAGAAAGTATTGAGTCTTGAAAGAAAGCACTTAGCTAAATAATGTTCCATCTGTAAAAAATGATGATGATGAATATGATAGAGGAGTAGTAGTTCAATTCAAAAATCCAGAGCTATGTTCTGAAATTATGAATTTTAGGTAATTGTTAGACAATAACCTACTTTCTGCCTAGAAGCAAGTTTTCTATGTCCAAGGAGTGATAAACAGCACAAAATGAAACACTGGTTGGTTTAGGAAAAGATGTCTATGAACAGGTTTAAAATTTATTTCTTCAGGAGATTTTCAGAGCTTGATACAATCTTGAGACTGTCAAATTGGTTACTCTTGCTTACTGTGTTTTGTTTCAACAGTCTTATTTGCTTTTTTGAATATTCCGACTGCTAGCTAACATATGGTTGGCATAAATAATGGTAGTTAATTTTTACCTATTTCTGGTTGCTGTAGGTAATTTAAATTTTAAAAATCATTGTTGGTTATGAATTAGAAGGTTATTCTTAAATTAAAATAAGACACCTGTATCTATGTGATTATGGAAATAGCACTATTTGCATACTTCCCCTATTTCCAGGAAATTTTCCATGTCTCTAATAATAAATGTAGTTTCTATTTGCAGCATTCCTCCTGCTCCCGTTCTCATTTTTAAGGTCCTGAAAAAAAATGAAGGTTTAAAATGTATTCAATAAGGTAATTCCCAATTCCAGGAAATTTGTGGGGAAATAAGCACTCAGTATTGAGTATTGTGATTGCTACATCCCTTATGAAAGCAATGTGGCAACTATGAGCGACAAGATTTATTCATCTCTTTAATTTGCTCTAGAAATGATCCAGCAGAAATCAAACACAGCACCATTGTTTTCTACTTGCTTACAAATGAAACAGTTAACATTATAAGAATGATTTAATAAATGATACACAGATACATGAACATTTTAAGAAAAAAATCTGAAGACTATGAAGAAGCAGTGACAATATTTGCTATCCTTTAAATAAAACAGAATATATAAATAGAACACAAAATAATATGTCAATGTGGTCGAAACAATATAAAGCATTGGTTCTTCACCAGGGTGCACATGACATCACTTATATCTCTTATATCACTCTTGAAAATACAAATAAATAGACTCCATCACAAAAGGAGCCTGAACCATTGAAAAACTAATGGTAAAATTGTTGAAAATTTGTATTTCTTTTAGATTTCACTTAGTGTAACCAATTTCAAAATATCTTGATATTTTAAACATTATTAAATCACATAATTAACTGAGGTGCCACTTAAACGCAAAAACTGATATTGAGTTCCTGTTTTTAAGAACACAGCCATTTCCTTTTTAAGCTCAGTCCTTACTTTCAATTAACTATGTTGAATTGGATTCCAGAGGTACTCCCTTAAAAGTACATTAAGTTGACTACACTAGAAACTCAGAGGGAGACCAAAGGCATCCTGCATTCAATATCCCCTCTTCATCTCCGCAACCCTCCAAGCCTTGTGCAAGTTCACATTCAGTGAACACTCCCTAGAAAACCCGAAAAAAAAAAAAAAAGGACAAGAGTCTGACTGCCCTTATTCATCAAAATTAACCCTGTTGCCCCAAATCTAAGAGGATCAAAAACATATAAGGGCTTTCAGGTATGAGCAAATAATGCTATTAAGCATGACCAGAAACCTTATTGTTAGAGTCTAAATGTTTACACATATGCCTTAGGAAATGCTGAACTGATCAGTATGTATGTTGATGAATAAAATCAACCAATCTGTTCTTCTGTAGTTAATTTTGGTACTTTTTCTGTCTGAGGATAAAGCGTGCCTACACAGCACACTGCAAAAGGGCAAAGCCTGTGATCAGGAGACTGGGCTCCTCCTCCCAGGTCCCAAAGGAGCTGCGGAAGGTCCTCCCAAATGCAAACCCTAACAGCACCCCCATGGGCAGTGTACTGATAACAGTGGCTAATTTTAGAACTTCATGTGTATTTTTCACTGTTCCCACCCCCTTTTCTACCAATCTCACAGTCAACATTCATTTTTGTAGAGGATTTTTGCTTTCCTAAAAGAGTTTAGCCTTTAGACACAATGGAAAAACAAACAAACAAGGTCATGAATCCCATCATGCACAGTTCATGTGGCTCTTTCCCAGATTTTCTGACCAAAGGCCACAAAGATTAATGAGTAATACTGCAGTCAGGGAACTAAACAACTCTTGAATTTTTAAGTCAAACTCCATATTCATTCCATACAAAAATTTTCAAAATAATTGCTTTAACATCAAGGTCCTTTTAAACTAGAATATTAAATATTTTTAATTTTTAATGTGCTGCTTTAAAATCATAATATAACAAATGATGATTAAAAATAAGTTATTTTAAATTACATCTGGATACATTCTTTTTCTAAGATTACTTTTTAAATGTTGTCTTGATAGTTAACATTTTCTAGGTAACAACTACCATAAATTAATAATGGATACTTTACATTTTTAAGTATACTCACAATATTTTCTTAGAAAACAATTTGGAGAAAATGTAACAGTAACAAACATGATTTGTTGTGGAAATACCGGTTATAGTCTGTAATTTTTATAAAATTTAAATTTCTTAAAGTTAAAAAAGTAAAGAAAAAAATAGATACATCACAGGAAAAGCACAGAAGCAAGTACTACAAAATCTCTTTGTTCATAAGTGTTTTAGTAGTTAATAGATAATTATTCTCTTAAGAGAGCTTGAAGATAATTATATTCTACTGTGATCACATGACAACTGTTAATTGGATAAAATGCCATGAAAAACAGATTATTTTGTTTTTACTGTTGTTAATAAATTTAAGTGGTAGATTTAAAGGTTTTGTTTAAAGATTATTAACTATTTGATCTATAAAATTAATGGAAAGTTACTGATTTGCAAAAATCAATGAAAAAAATGGGAGAAAGTTCTCTTATTAAAGGTTGTTAGATAAAATAATTGTATTCATAAAGCTTTTACCTACACAACTTAAGTAATACACTTGTGTAATTATGCTTCATTAAACATATGTTTAATGAACATATATATGGAGTATATATCCAAAGAATATGAAACAGCAACATAAAAGCCCATATGTTCCACAGTATTCACAATAGGATTATTTACAGTTAGGACATGGAAGCAGCCTAAGCGTCCATCAGTGAACAACTAGAGCAAGATAGTATATCCATACCATGGAGTATTATACAGCCATAAGAAAAGGATGAAATGCAGCCATTTTCAACAAAATAGAGGGAATTTCAGAGTGTGTAGAGCAAAGTAAGTCAGAACAACGAAAACAAATATTGGGTATTTACACAGCAGATTAACCAATAATATAAAAACACTTTCAAAAATGAGTGGGCATCAATAAACATCCTGAGGCCTCTCAGATTATGAGGAAGGAGGGAGAAAAAAGGATAAGAGAATAGAATGGATGGTGGTAGGGAACAGAAAAAAAACATAACATACAAATTCTTTGGCCTGGAATAAGTAGCAAGCAGTTCATCTCCACTTAATAATTATGTGGTCTTAGACAAACTAAGTAAGCTTTCTCTCAGTTTCCTCCTGTCTTAAGTAGAGACAATAAGAGTGTCTTGCTCAAAGAAATAAATGGTCTCCATGAAACATTTAGCATAGTGGCTGGCGTTGAGTAAAGCAACACTTAAGTTATTTAATGAAGTTAGTTACTATTATTATTTGGTCAAACCTGGATCTATTATAATAGCCCCACCTACTACCTTACACAATAAACAAAGGGTTAGATTTTCATTGTCAAAATTACCAGGCTAAAGGGTTCTTATTAAAAATTCATGCCATGGTGACGAAACATAATGAGATTCATTAGCAAAATTTTTGATGCTGAAGCAGGACAAAAATATCATGTGTCTGTAAGTAGCCAATTACAAATATTTCAAAATAAAATCCCCACATGCATCTTCAAAGTGACTTTTGGTTGGCTTGGTTTCCCTGTGGACACTCACATGGAACACATTTCAGAATGAGCGGCTGTAGAAAGGAAGTTCACCCTTTGTGATTATATTTAGAAAACTACACTGCAACAGGAAGAGATGCATGAATTCTGATAAATGGGGCTTCTAAGGCACAAAGGTGAAAAACTGTGAATGAAGTTATCCTGGGCAAATTTAAATTTCTGGAAATCAAAAAGAAAAATCTTGAAGACATTAATTAAAATTTTATTATGCTCTGAAAACTACTAAAGACATGTTACAAATCTCTATGTATATCAACATTAAACCCCAAACCATTATTATAGTATCACTTTTGGAAATAAAACTTCTATTAGACCTAATTGGTTAGAAAAATATGTGCCAAATCATAAAAGTAAGAATTCTTACTGAAAATGGTAAATGTTGATATAATAGGAGGATTGTAGTAAGATTCTAGAAATTCAGGCTTATACTTTGACAAGAGGGAAATTCATAAAGTGCTGATTATCTGATTGGTATAATTACTGCCATTGTTAGAGATGACACATCATTCCAAAGTTGGACCTAAAAAATGCACAGTAGTGCTTCTCCTCTGCCCTCAGTAATAAATGATCGGTCATTCATTTCTGCCGTCTGTGATGCATATAATTTGCCTATTGTTCAAATCCCGCAACAAAAATGCAATCCTCTGGTTAAGTATGACACGTCATTTATACAGTGAGCTTTTTAATGATCAGAAATACATGTGTATTTTATTAACACAGAATGGGGTTAAGAGAGGTGATAAGGTACCTTGTAAGTTTGATATGTTTGATTTCAGAAAAATTAAATTCTTTGTACTTCAATGTCTTCATCTGTAAAATAGCAGTAAGTACTAACTTACAGGTTAGTAGTAAGAATTAAATATTATATACCTATATATGAATAAGACATTAAATACTGATTAATAAACCATTAATATGCATTTGTATGACTACATTAGTGAATATTCCAATCATCTTCATCATATTTAGAATGTTGCCCTTTCAATTTTAAGACTTAATTCTGAACAATTTTCCCCAATCAATTTAATCTAAAAAATAGCTTTTCAAGACCTAGCTTGTTTGTCCTATCTTTTGTGTGTAAACATCAAGGATTAAGTAAATTATATGTATTAAACCAAAACATCAAAGTACCACATTTCGACTAGATAAACTGTGGATAATACAGATTTGAGAAAGGGACTTAATTTTGAGCAAAAAATGATTCCAGAAGAGGGTCAAGAGAAATGTTTGATACTGTCATTTATAATCACAAATGTTGCTAGCATTTCAGGTTAACTTAAGTCCTACTTGATAGCAAATTCTTTAAAAGTGGACCTGGTGTCAGCTCTGCAATTGACTTTCACCTTTGTCCTCCTGATCTGAAAAGCTATTTATTTCCTTACACATCTCTGTATCATACACAAGTTTCTCTCTATAATCAAAATGACAGCAATAACAACTTTTTACTTAAGAAGCAATTGCATGTATCATGCACCTTCTTAGGGAATTTTTATTTCTTTCTTTTTTGTATTTTATGCTTATAACAACTCCCTAAGATTGGCTCATTAGTCAAAGTCAACTGCCCACACCATGTGTCTTGGAATGAATACAGTCAAGATTTTAAGCAGGTCATTGCACTGCCTGGCACTGCGCAGACTCAGCAGAGCACTATGGGCTGCTCATCAAGAGACTTTGCGCTGTTTTATGTACATAATGTGTCCTCAACCTGTGCAACAGGAAGACACTTTCTGTGAGACTTGGGGCAGTTCCCATTTTAATTAACTTCCTGAGGGGACAAGAGAAAAATGTCTATGAAGTTGTTTCTGATTCCCACTAGTTAAACTATTATGTGAAACAAGAAAGTAGACCAATTTTTTAGTTTCTATGAAAATAATACAGGAATCAATCCAAATCCTCCCTTTTAATAAATCTGAATCTGAACAAACAAAAGGAACTTAATCATGGATTCAGCATGTGAGACCTGGATGGGAATGTTTGGATCAAGAGATAAGTAGATAAAGAGATAAATAGGTGTTCCCTAATGCTTACAAAATAACAGAAGCGTTCAAAAGTTAGATTCTAGTTGTCTATTTGGAAGGGTCACGATGCTGTCAGTGCACGAAAGAACTGACTTAAGTTAAAAATAGCAATTGTATTCTGCTCACCACCTTTTCCTGAAGAACTTGACTTAAAAAAATCTAGCTATACATATTGGATAGCCACAATTACTTTCCTTGGTAAATCCGTCAATGTGTTTAATATGTAGGTCTTTAAAACTCCTTTACTAGGTTTATTTGTAAAGCAGACAGAACATACATTAATTAGAAATCAATTTTATTATCATATAAGATAGGGTCACAATTTCTTTAATATGTCTGTCTCAGAGTGGGTTAATGCTATCAATGTTCAAATATCTGTCAAAATTGTAATAAGAATAGGTAAGAACCCTGACAAAAGATCATATCATTGCCCTTGTCAAAAAATATTTAGTTGCATGTACCACATTGGTAAGAAGCCATATTTCTAAAAGTCCCTAAGAATAAATTCCCATACATGCTTAGATTTTCACTTAGTTTTCAGTTCCTTGCTATGAGATATAAAAATAAAATAGTGAAAATTATCTCAATTTATTTATCTATTCTTCTTCAACAGCTTGACTATCATTTCACATAAACCTATACTCAGTAATCAGGAAAATGGTACACAATTTAACATTCCAACACTCTTAAATCTTTCCTAAAATATTAATTTGGGTTATGACTTAAAACAAGAACTTAGCCATTCAATAAATGGTATTCCCTACCCAGCCTCTTCAGAATAAACTACTGAAAAGTCTAAATTTATTTTGATTCTCCCAGATTTATGTTACCCTCCACTGGAAAGTACCTGTGGTTTCCAAACATTTTCAGTCAGATTTATTTGGGAAAAAAAATTTAAAGGTAAAGGTATATATTGAAATAGTGATTAGAATAATTTCTTTTCACATTCCAATGGATCATTTGCATACTTCAGATGTGTAAACTCCCCACTTTGAAGACCACTGACATTGTCCTCAAATCTGTCTTGAAAATCTTCTCACAAACCAGCTTTATCTCACTGTGTTTAATGTTCCCAGAAATATTTTTCATATTCCCATAAATGAATCCTTCACAGCAAGCAATTGGTTGTTATGGTAAAAGAAACAAGCTATGAAAATACAAGTTGGGCAAAAACCAGAGAATACAACAGTGTAGGGAATTCCATGGGGACTACAATTGATGTCAAATATATATAAATAAAGGGGAAAAAAAAAGAAATGCAGTCTATGCAACTATATAATTAGTCAGCTATAACAAGAGGTCAGCAACTAGATAGATGGTAAGCCAGTCATGTTAACAAGCTAAGGGTCTAGGTAAAAATAGCAAGTCAGGAACTTCAGCCAGAGAGAAATTAGAATATATAGGTCATAGGTGTCTGAGACCAAAGGTAGAAAAGTAATCAAGCAGGCAGATGAGACTCCCAAAGCAAGAGTTTGGGAATGGTCAAAAGGTCAACGAGTCAGAAGGCAGGAGATCCACTTTAACTAGCACAGGGGTTGGTGAAAGGACAAGGAAACAGATGTGAGGCCCAAGCGACAAAGCAATTTGATACTGAAGCAATCTCCTGTTGTGGCCAGGAAGCTCCTTACACATTTCCTACTGAACCTTTTCCCAGAACTGGGGTAGTGTGACCCTGTGCACAGTAGCAGGGAAATCAGAGTCTGAAAAGAAGGTGGAGTGAGGAGGGACCCAGCCTTTGCCTGTGCTCAGCGCTCCCATTCTCTTGGACAGTCTCCTCTCAAGCTCACATTCAGATCATACCTCCTCCCATAGTATTTCTTTCACCACCTTAATACACTACTCAGAATTCTTATAGTAATTATTTTATACTCAGCATTTTAACTCAACTGTGTGGAGCCTCACATTCTGCGTTACTTTTTCTTGTTTCATGTGTCATCTTCCCCAAAGAGATTCCAAACTCCCGGGAGCTATACCCTTTATGTTATTCTTTCATTTGCAGTAGTTTTTACTTCTTAGTGTAACTGAGAGGTCACTGACTATCACTAGGATATCACTCTTTACCCAGAAAAATGTATGCAGACAGATGAGTGGGTATACATGTACATAATATTTAATATATAATTGTATGCGATCAGGTAATTTACTAAAATAATTATAACAAAATTCTTCAACTGAATTCAAGGTAAAAGTGAATAAAAATAAATGGCTCTTTACCAAAACACAATAGGCATAGATTTCTTCACATGCATAAAATATAAAGAATCAGGAAAGGAAATATTAGAACCAGTCATTATTGATTAATACCCATGTATAGATGGATTAATATAATATTCACTTATTTATTGACAAATTCCCTAAAGACCCACAATATTCTATTTTTTTTAAGATTTTATTTTTTATTTATGCATACAAGCACTGGGGTACAGGCCAGAGGTGTGGGGGGGTGAGAAGATTCACCACAGAGAGCGGGGAGCAGAACAGGCAGATCAACAGAAGTACACTGCTGAGGGGAACAGCGGGTGAAGCAGGAGAGGTCTGCCGCACCATGTGGGTCCCCTCCCTGGCTGGCAGCAGGGATCGAACTCATGCTGCAGTGGCTGTGGTTTGCTTCATAGTGCGTTGCTTAACCCACTGAGCCACCAGGGAGGCCCAATATTCTATTTTTGAACACCTACCAGACACTGGGGTAGGTGCCAGATGAAGAGGGGGATGTGGAGAAAAATGAAGCATCATTTATTTCTTTGAACAACACAGAGAACATAAATTTTTTTAAAATATTTTTAAGGATTTATTTATTTATGCATAGAAGAGCTGGGGTACAGGCCAGAGATG
Organism: Galemys pyrenaicus; assembly: GCA_019455555.1. Lineage (NCBI taxonomy): Eukaryota > Metazoa > Chordata > Mammalia > Eulipotyphla > Talpidae > Galemys > Galemys pyrenaicus. The sequence continues at coordinate 253,704 of JAGFMF010011381.1, forward strand.
TGGAAGGATGAGAGGATTCACCAGAGACAGAGAGGGGAGCAGAACAGGCAGATCTACTGAATTAACACTGCTGAGGAGATCAGTGGGCAAGGCAGGAGGGATCTGCTGCACCATGTAGGTCACATCCCTGGCCAGGGATTGAACCCTTGCTGCAGTTGCTGCCAGTAGATTCATAGCGCTGCAACTTAACCCCCTGCATAATGAGGGAGGCCCATTTTGGGGTTACCTGGTCAAGGCCTGAGAGTCTATTTGATGCTGGGAAAAAAGAATGACCAGAAAATCCAGCAGGCAATAGGAGAGAAGTTATAGGTGGCAACAGAAACCATAGGGGTAAAGATATAAAAACCATTCGAATATGGATGTGGGGTTGGAGGGAAGCATGAGAAAGAGAAGGGATGGAAGGATGGCACTGAATCAGTTTGGTATTGAAGCATACTCTGTGTTCAGGAGTTTTAGGCTTCATCTTGAAAGCATCAATAAGCCATGGACAATTTGTAGGTAGTAAATTAGCAGATTTTATCTGAATTGGTAGACAAAATAACACATTAATTGAAGTGATTATGTATTTTCAGACTGTCACTAATACGTAATCCAGCCAAAGTAAGCCAAAACCTTATAGCTTACTCCTTTTCTCCCTCAGTGAACTGCTTTTATCAAAAAACAGTTTGATTTCCAAATCTTTGAGAATAATTCAAGACACACACACTATTAGGTTGAAAAAAGAAATGTCCAGTGGCATCATTTGATGTTTTAATAATGATACACTTAATAACTTGCTGATTAATTTAATTTAGATAATGTCTTAGTAATATATTCTAGCTGCACCTTAATGTTGAAAAGGTAGGAAATTAAGTCCTCACTGTAGCAGAAGTCACTTAGAGTTTTGGCAGGTCTAAAAATACACCTCCAAATTAAGAATACAAATTTTTATTAGTGAAGTTATTCATGTCCTCGATGAATCATTAGTATATAAATTCTGCCTTTCTGATATTAAAGAAATGAAAAATCAGCGAGAGAGAGAGCTGATTGCTTGCCACTCAGTGTCTCAGTTTAGGGTATATTCTTTATAAAATATATCTGATAAATGATCCATACTCCATAGTATGTCAAAACAGATACCACTTTTCCAAAATAATAGTGAAATATCCCTGAGTAAAATAGGGTACTGCTTTATTTAAAGCTGTAGAGAGCTGGTATAATTGTCCTATTTGAAAGAGATAAACATTGCTAGGTGTTTTTTTTTTTTTAAATCAATTTTGGTATATATTATAAAATAAGCATATGGAGTTTCTCTCTATCTGAACTCATGCACAATATTATAATTTTATGGAAATATTTGAAATGAATACAGGAAGAATTTTATTAAAAAGAACAAAGATTAGGAAATATACTGTAGTGCATAATCCGGCAGTGGGGAAGGTAATGGTCTCTTATGATCTAATAGGATTTTTCCATTCTTAACTTGGTTAATCTTAGACACAAGGCAAATAAATCATTCTTGTTTCTAAAAGTCCACGATGATACTCAAAGGAAATGAACTCCCTTTGCCAAACATGGTTCATAAAAACACATTATTAAAGTCAACTTAATAAAAATTCTAGATTTATTACTACAGTGGGATGTAATTTTTTTTTTTTCATGAAACAGGGAATTTTCCTACCCCTTCCCAAACTGTTTCTAACACAAAGCTGGCTTTCCAGCAGTGTGAAATCTGGTGCATGTGGAAGGATGACAAAGGTATGATATTGGCAAAATGGAGGGTTTGGTAAACTCTGTGTGGCCAAAAGGCTAGCTCTTGAGAATTAAAAACACATTACTGCTGTCTGAAAACCCAGCTTTAAATAGGGGGGTAAGAAGGGAGAGACTGTTACTGTAACAATATAATTAAAATTCTAACTAAATACAGCTACTACATTGAAATCAAAATGTTATGTCAAAAATATATATTTAAAATCCAAATTATACAGGGATATGGTCAAATTTGTTCTCCAGGTTAAAAATCAGGCACTTATATGGGTGCACATACAATGAAATAAGTAATTAAAACTTATGGGGCATATACGTGAATGGAAGATGAGGCATTTAGCATTTCTCAAATAAAAGATAGCAAGGAGACAATATAGGTGATTTGGCTGAAGACAGAAGAGCTATGGAAATTCTTCCTACCAACCAAATAAATGATGTGGAAATAGTCTGGTCTTTGGTCAATCAGAAAAGGTTGATGAAAGAGCAAGGATTTCAAAATCTGTTAGAAAGTTCACAAAACAGGTATAATTTGTAAGTTTCCAGAAGTGAGAGTAGAAAGGAGAGAGAGAAATGGGAAGCAACTGAAATGAAGTGTGGCTCAAAATAGATTTCTCCAAAAAGGGGTAACTTGGAATTATGGTAGTGAAGGAAAACAATAAAAACTGAATGACTTAAACCAGCACTTTTCTTGGAATCCTCTTTTTTCCTTATTAGCAACTTTCAACCCAGTGGCAAACTTGTTAGCTTTATTTTCAAAATAGAACACAAATCTGAAACCTCTTCTTCCCACTACTAATGTCGAGAGTTCAAGCCATCACTGTTTCTCATATGGATGCCTACAAAAGGTTCTAAGCTGTTCTCTCTGCTTTTACTGTTTCACACCATCTGCTACTCACTACAGTCTACCCTCCACAAGCAGCCAAATTTTGTAATAACATCTCCTCACACTTAGAATAAGAAATAGTTCATCATAACAAGACCTACAATATCTCGTCCCTACTTCTTCCTCCTTTCTCTGCCTTGTTTTCTCCATTTTAGCCATATTGGATATCCTGCTAGTTCTCAAAGCAAAATCCCAGTTAACTGCTTATTCACGTAATGCTAATACCTGGTCATGTATGGACAATGTTTATTCAAGTGTCCTCTCTTTGCAAATGGAATTAGCTGATGAAATGAATTACAGAAATTTATGTTTAAAGTATCAACAGTGTTATTCTACCGTATTACAGAACAAAGCAATACAAAATAAATATTTTCAAATTCATCTTTAAGATAAGCACAAGCATTTGATGTTTTAAAGGAAAACGTGGATGACTATGTTCTTTCTGAAGCATGAGACATGTTTACCAACATTATGTGTGTGGGAACCAGCAGTAAAGAAATAGTAAGAGAATAGGGAGAGATGTGTTAGAGGTGCCAAATATGCTGAAAATACCACATGGGGCTGTGATAAGTAGAGGAGAAAAGGCACCAGTCTGAATCCCAAGATATAGGCAATGAGGGTCCCAAAATCAGGAGCCCCTCATATATGCAGATGGTCACCTACACTTTCCCTGCCACACCCAGGGGCTTAGCTGAGTCAATTCTTTCCTAAAATGTATATAGCAAATGCACTTTCCCAGAGAAACCATGCTATAAGATAGTGAGACTTCCAGAAAAGACCACAGAATCCTATTTCCTCCTGATACTGAGGGCCCTGTTAATTCAGCAGGTTGAGTATGAGACTCTCTTAATTCTGGAATTATTGGACGTTGTTCATTTTTAATAGGGAAGAAACTGACATCAGTTCAACACCAATTAAATACCAAAGTGTTGCCTCTATACTGTCTTACTGGAAAATCTTTTATATTTTTAATATATATTTATTCATATATCACAGCCATTTACAGATTAAATTATTTTGGGAAGTGAGCAAGGAAGTATAACTACTGTTTAAAAATTAGTTGATCCTAAACACCAGAGCATGGTTGGACTGCTAAATAACACTGCAGTTACAAATTAGGTAATGATAATGAGCAACAGTCAAATGGGGTCACACTCATTCCCAAGGGAAGGGGCCTTGGGTGCAAAGGTTTGGAGGCAATGGAGGTGATTTTAGGTTGGAGGTATCATACAGCACAAGAATTTCCTAACTTTGCTTCAGATGAATAGTTGATTGTATTCCTGTCTTATTCCATTGACCTGAAGCTGGCCAGGATTTGTGAAAAATGCACTTTCCTAACCAAGGAAGATCAGGAGGAGGATAATCTATCTGCCTTGGGGTATTCCACATTTATGAGTATTCACAAAGTAACCTGTTAAAAGGACCTACCACCTTTCTGTTGTTCTATTTAAATGCTATGAAATAAATGAATAAACTATGTTTTCTACTTGGGCCTGGCAGTCAGAGAGAAACCCAGGAAGCATTAGCGTCCCTGAGATGTAGAAAGTCTAATGCCTTAGTTACAAAGTGTCTAGACTGTGCAAAACCGAGATTATTACATCTCCTGAGGAAAAAAGGTAGAAAAAAATCTTTAAGAAGGGGGAAGCTTGTTGAATGAGAAACTACTTCCTGCATATTGTAGTAAAATTCTACAGGACGAAAAAAATAGTGCTGCATGGAGCAGAGGGAAGAAGCCTGAAAGCAAATTTGCCAAAAAAAAAAGTGATTTATTCTGGGGGGTGGTTATATAAAAGGTAGTTGTTTCATTCTTTGTAGTTTTTTTTTAATATGCTTTAAAAAAATATGTTGCTGGGTGAAAAAAAATCTATGTATTTACCTTTTTTGGTTTCACTATATCTCTCCCTTTTAGACAAGAATTATAAGCTCAAATGCCCACAAGGCCCTAATATAAGTAAATGAAGCTTTCTCGGTGAAACTGGTGATCACGTCTCCATGTCAAGAGACAGCACGCCTCAACTCCAGCACAAAACTGCTACAGAGAAACATAGGTAGTGGCGTTCCCAGATTAAAATTTTTTATTACTATAAATCATGATTATTTTTTAACTTGCTGATTTTTAAATCTTTGTAAGTAGCTTAATTTTTTTTAAAAGTAACTCTGTGAGGGTCCAATCAGTAGTTAAGAACTTTCTTTTTTAAAAAAAAATTATATCATTTTTACTGAGGTACGTTTACAACACTGTATATGACACGGAGATACAGGTTCACACCTCTTTAAATCTGTTACCCTATTACACACACCACGAAAGCAGCCATAACCGCCACCCTAATCCCCTGGAGCCCCTGTCTCCCTCTGCTTTTCAACCCCTGTTATAGCCTCAATTCTACAGTCAGATTTCTAGGATTTGTTTTGATATGAAAACTTAAGGAGTTTCAAGGGTGATTTTGCCCATTAAGTACAGGGTACTTAATTGTTTGTAAGTATGCAATCCTATGTTCATATTAAAATCTAAAAAGTGCAGGTCCAGATCAAAGGAAAGAATAATAGTAGTTTACATCCACAAATTGGGTATCCAGGCAATGCTTTAAGAGAGCTATTTAATCCCTATCTAGATGGAGATATTCCTATCTAACAACAGACTTTTCTAAAGTGTGAAATTTCTGCATTAAAACTGATCTCATTCTATTTATCAAGTCCCTATTATATATTAACAGATTAGGTAAATTGAGTGACACCTAAAGTGGAGGTCATATAATTTTGCTACAATAGTAAATTAAAGCGGTATGTGTATTATGTTGTATATGTGGTAGAAAAAGTACAAAATCTTGGGGAGTCAAAGACAGGAACTCAGAGAGATCAACCAGGACAAATCCACAGAACTGTTTTTACTAAAGAACTGAGATGAGTGGGAAGATGGCAAGGGTCATCACCCCAGATGAAAAAAAGAGAAGTTGATGTGGTCCACTAGGTGGTAGGGGATGCTAACCAGCCAAAACCCATCAGGCTATGATACAAGAATCTCATTCTTGATATCAAACTTTTCAGGAGAAACAGAGCAAAGGGGAGGGAAGGAGTGACAATAATGAGAATGAGAATCTGGCAGGTATGGTTGGTTGGCAAGCTAGGCCTAGAGAAACCTAAATATCCATTTAAACAAAAGGAAGAAAACAAAGAATATGTGGGATATAAAGATTAATTGAAGGGTGCAAAGAAAGTGGTTAATATGAGGCAGAGAGAGGAAAGTACTAATTCACATGTTAGATTTCAGTATTAGCTTATGTAAAGGCCAGTGGTAAAATGTCAGTCCCTGGGACAAAGGCAGGAATGTGGGCTCTGATACAGAAAAAGGTAGACTAACAACAGGATTCCAGACATAGACATCTTCTTTCAATTTTATTGCTTTTGGCCAGGTAGGAGATGTTTACCTACTGAGGGCCAGATAGGGTAGAGAACATAACCCCAGAAAGATGTAGCGTGATCTGTCTCCCAAGTAGACATGAGGCCAGAAATACATCCCGAAGGTCTGGGACTGACCTGGATACAGCAGGGTATCTTCACTGCAAGTGAACAAAGGCCTTGCACTATTTGCCAGGAAGCTTGCTATCTGATATATTTCTGCTAAAACCTGGTATCCAGAAAGTTCAACTATTTCATTTACTTTGCAAACAGGATATGATCAGGAAACTATTTAAAGAAAGAGTTAAAAAAAGTTTTGTAGAAACTAAATAATTTTTTCAATGTCATGTGTGCCCTTTGGACTTTGTGTTACACCCCGCCCCCCCCCCCCCCCACACACACACAAAAGACAGGCAGAAGCAGTCTGCTCTAATCTTTAACCATAAATGATTTCCAAGAACCAGTGGCACCATCCCCAGTTCCTTTAGTTCAATTACTTTCAACTAGTTACCAGCATTTAAACTTATTCAAGCATGCTAGAAAAACCAAACACATTAAAATCATTAGCCTACATTAATTTGTGAAACTTTTCATTCAAAAGGAAAGTATTTCTATAGTATTAATCCCAATGATGACATCTGCTATGAAAGTGAGAACATAGAAATGACTCAAGATTGATTAAGGGAATTGAACTCTAGAGCTTATCTGTTTATCAAGTTTTAAAAACTAATTTGTATGGACAACTTGAAATGGAGCAGCTGCATTAAAACATGTTAACAACTTAAGGCAATGAGATGACTACTGAGGATCCAAAAAAAAAAAAGGTGGTTGAATTGCCAGACTTCCTACCTCTTGGCCAAAATATAGTGATGAAAGTCATTGGGAACCTGTATGTTCCAGTTCTGGACAACAATTTTTATCCATTATTTTGTCTTTGTTTGAAAAATCTTTAGCAACCAATAATCAAATGTAACAAAAGGGTGTTTTTTTTTCCTTTATTTATTTATATTATAGATCAATTCATATAAATGTACTAAATGAGAATGAAGCTGAAAACACTTGCAAAACTAATATTGCACCATACCTCACAAAAGAACTGTTTTTAGGAAACTTGTCAAAAAATTTTGCTCATCAGAAATCCTCTGCTTCACTTTTAAAGATTCTTCAGCATCTAGAGGGAACTGGATAAAGACAAAGGCAACCAAACCTGGGATAGTCAAGTTCAGGTCAGGTGGGGCTGGGCGAACAGGGCATGACACTGGCCTATCCTATCCACTATCCGTTCAGGCCTTTCTGACTGCTAACTGCACATGGGTCAAAACTTACTTTTAAGTTGATTTAGTCCTGATAACAAAACAGAATGAAAACTTTCCAACTGCTTTTTTGGCCACAAAAAATGGAAAAGTTGTTAATATATTTATAGTCACATTTTGCTAGCACCATGCTAATAAACTTACAACACTTTGTATTTTCATAAAATTGAATTGAATTATGAAAATTGTGTACATTACATACATATTTACATTCAAATCTTACTATTCCAAACACTTAACACAATATCATTGTAATTTTATAACTGTTGCAATGTCCACAAACTCAACAAGTGGCAGAAAAGGGGATAAAACTCAGATGTACCAAACTCCATGATCAATATTGACATGAATCATGCTTATATCTTACCTTTCTTTCAGTAGGTTGATTTTCACTTGCCTAGAGTAAATTAATTAATAAAATTAAAATTTAATTTATGTTATGAATGTTTATATAAAAATACAGGTTAGATGTGCTAAACTTTGTGCCAGCTCAGACACTTTGCACTCAATTCTATTTCTCTAAGGTGAGTTATGTGTCTATTTAAAGCACATATACAAACAACAAAACAGTATGCAGGATCATTGAGAAGTAGCTATTTCAGAAGCAGTTTCTCAGAAGCAAATTACATATCAAAGAAATAACTCCACAATACAATGACTTAATTTCATAACCTGTCTATACATTTGGTGTGCACTTTCAGAGACCTCACAGTCTACACCCTGTTTGCTCAGTTCACCAGCACGATCCCACAGGAAGGAGCACTTCCTATAGGCCTGGCAGCCTCATCCTCATGCAGCCAGTGCTGCTTTTGCTGGTGCAGTAACAAGGATTCATGACAAGATTTTTTAAATTATTTTTTTTTTGAGAAATCGTAGTGCCATAAGGTCTTTACCTTGTTGTGTTAGTTTTACTTCTAACACATGCATACTGAAATAAGAATAAAACATAGCAATGTGCACTCATTGAATACTTGAATTGAAATTCACTGAAACCCCAGTGCAAACACAATGAGTAACAATTCACTGTAACAACAGTTTTTTTAAAAAATCGACCACTTCAGCTAATTTATAAATCTGAGAAACATAAAGAGAAGTTTCTTTCCTTAGACTTGGAAATTTTCAAGAGGAAAGTCAGAGCTACTGCAAGTAAATTAATGTGTGAAAAAAAAATGTAAGTATATTGTTCAACAACTTACTTTTTTTCTTGCAGTAATCTACTTAGCTTGGCCATTTGATTGTCAACCATTTCAGAGGCTGGAGTTCAGGGATTTAGCTGTACCTCCACTGACACCTGAGACCAGAGAGAGCTAAGCATATCTATCAATCTTCCTAGAGCCTTTTAGCTCATAGTAGTTATATGTTTTGCATTAAGAAATATTAACCTCTTCTCACAGAGACACATTAGAAAAATGTCAGCATAGAAGCAAAATAAAATGCCATTATCATTTCTGTACTAACAGTTGTCCACCTCAGTCTCTTCTTCCCTGGTCCATATCCACTTATACTTAATCTTATACTGTCTTTTGGATACACTGGTCTTTTTGTGTGTTTCCCTAATTAATTAAATAATTCAATGTCATCACCATCAAAGTAAAGTCTAAGTTCTTTCTCAATGTTTCCAAAAATCTCTGTTGGAATGACTCTCCAGCATCTCTCTCTCATTCACATTTCTCCCTGTCTGCCCTCCTTTTGAATTCTAGAATACTGAAGCACACTTATTCACTTACATACAATGGAAACAGCACTGACAATAGCCAGTTCCTGTGGTAGATGCTGGTGTTAAGTATCAGTGAACCAGAACATCCCCCTCCTACTCTTGGGAGTTTAACAGAGACTGGAGAGGATAACAGACATTAACTTAATTTTAATTATGATGCAAGCAGAGCATGTCTATTTCTAATGAGTGGCACAAATCTACACACACAACAACCTTCAATTCAACTATTTATACTACATTAAAAGATAAATGGAGGGCCTGTCCTGGTGGTGCAGTGGGTTCAGCAATGCACTATGAAGCAAACCTCAACCACTGCAACATGAGTTCGATCCCTGCTGCCAGCCAGGGAGGGGACCCACATGGCGCAGCAGACCTCTCCTGCCTCGCCCACTGCTCCCCTCAGCAGTGCATTTCAGTCAAATCTGCCTGTTCTGTTCCCCACTCTGTTTTTGGTGGATCCTCTCACCGCCCCCACCCCACTTCTGGCCTGTAGCCCAGTTCTTGTATGAATTAAAAAAAAAGATAAATGGACTTTTCAGAAGACAAAAGAAAAATACTGGGTGATTTCACTCTTAGGAGGAATATAAGGGTACCAAATAAGCTACCAAGGAAAAGAATAATAACAATAATAATTTTTTAAAAAGCAAAAAGATAAGGACAAATCAGGGACACTGTGGGAAGGGGAGAGGAAATGGGTGAAGGACAGAAAGAGCACAAGGAACTGAGGTGATAGTGCATGGGTGAAATGGTGATGGAAAATCCATGGGGACCACAATTGATGTCAAATATATATAAATAAAGAAAAAAAGATAAATGGACTTCTCATTTAAAGCAAAGTTGATGGTACTACTTTTCTTTTTGACATACTGCAAATATTTACAAATGTCTAGTATGATATGATCTTGATTGTAAAGTACAATTAACTGCTTATCTCCAAAGTAAAGATAGCAAATTCTTAAGTTATTTTGACTCTCTGTAACCAAAATAATGACATTCTCATCAACCAGTCCTCTATTCTGAATTTATTCTCTGAAAAAGAAGCAGATACTCTGTGCATTACAAAACTGAGAAGCAGAGAAAGGAATGCTAAGTTTTGAGGATATGCTACAGCAAGACCTGCACACTTCTTGACCACATTTGCTAAAACTTTCTATCTTCTTCACTAAGCTCAGGCTATACCTTCCAATCTGTTGCTCAAGCATACCAAGTTCATTATAGCCTCTTCTTACTTTTCACTTGTTTTTTTCCTTGCATGGAATTTTTTTGCCTCAATCTGCACCATTTCCTCTCAAATCACATACCACCTTCAGTGATAACTTCTCTGACCCAACACCCTTCCAACTGATTTTCACCATTACATTTATCCCATCATGTCCATCTGAAAAAGGATATTTATGTCCAGGTAGTACAGACCTTTCCCTTTTTTCACTACTGTGAACAGTCATCTGGCCCTTACTACAAACACAATGAGAACTGATTAAAATAATAAATGGTCAAAACTGTTCTAATAAAAGTATTTTGACTTATAAACCAAGTTTTGGAAATAATACATTGTTTCTTAATAGTGACATTCTTCATTTAGTCAAAATTTACCTTCAAGAAACAAGATGAAGAATGAATCACATTCCATATCCATTCATAGGAAGATACCTGGTATCCTATGTTCTATCATATGCTGTGGCCATACGTGGGTGTATCTATGATGGTTACATTTGGGGAACCTGCTGGAGTCTAGGATGTTAAAATACCTTGTAGGATTACTGCTATGTTCAATAAAGTCATGAAAAAAATCAGTGAAATAAATTATGTTAAGAATAGTAAAAATTAATTAGTATGCTTCATTTTGTTAGCTAGTAGACAAATACAGTTCACACATTACACCCCACATACAAATAAGACTTTAACTCACTAAGCAAAGAAAGGCTATTTCACCTACTCATACCATATGCTGCTGTGTTTTCAGGTGCAGTTAAAATGTCACCATTTTGTATAGGTATTGCTGATATCCTATAAAGTGATCAGTAAAAGCAGTTAATAAGGAAGTGGGCAGAGGTGTTAAAAGAATAATTACATTAAATGTGGATCTGGAAGTTAGAAGGAGGCTTGAGAATGGTGAAAACTTTTGCTAAAATTTTAACTTAGAATGTGTTGGTTCTTCCTTAGGAACAACATGTGCTATAGGGTGGAGCAAAGTGATTTAACTGCCAGATTTTTTTTGATACTATGCTTAATTTAGTCTTCATTGTTTGTATTTGGGGGTTTATTTGCAGTCACATGCTCGGTTACTGTTAACATGCAAGAACATCTATTAAAATTTTGAATCTTTATCAGAGTTTAACTATAAGCTATAATTTTGCTTTAGACAGTCTTTTAAAAGTATGCTGAATTTCTAAACATGATTTACGTTTACACTCAAATCTTCCACTTTTATATCTCCCCATACCAGTTCTTGAGCAACATTAAGAATTTTTAAAATATTCAACACCTAAAATAGTGGAAATACATTGGAAAGTATAAACAATACCAGCCTTGAAAATGAACATTTTGTTCCAGATGGGCTTAGGAAAAGGAATATTGAATTAGCTAATTTTATTAATCCTATTGACTTAAACTACAAATGAGAGATTTATTTATCATGTTGAAGGTTTAACTGAAAGGTTCTCTTTTGTTCTAAGGTCACATAAGTACATAAGTACATACTAAACAGTGGCCCTCCCTGGTGGCACAATGGGTTAAGCAATGCACTATGAAGCTAACCGCAGCCACTGCAACAGAAGTTCGATCCCTGCTTCCGGCCAGGGAGGAGACCCACATGGTGCAGCAGACCTCTCCTGTCTTGCCAGCGGCTCCTCTCAGCAGTGTATTTCAGTTAATTAGTGTTCTGCTCCCCGCTCTGTCTCCGGTGGATCCTCTCACCCCACCCCCCCCACACCTCTGGTGTATACCCCAGTGTTTGTATGCATAAATAAATAAAATCTTTTAAAAAAAATACATACTAAACACAGAAAGACAAAAAGTCTACAATTTTTTAAGAAAAACTTCTTGAAATACAGAGTACCTTTATAGGAAATCAACATTGCTATTTACAATTAGTGGTGAGAAAGTTTCAATTGCATTTAAAAAATTATTATTCAATAAGCGGCAAGACTGTTATGTAATCAGCCCATAAATTATAGGCAAGTGGATAATTCTCAAGTAGATTTTATGGGCTGATTACACAAGAGACCTTGAATTTGCTGATCGTTTGACTTTAAATAGCCCAAATAGATTGTAAGAACCAGCCTTCAACATGGTTCTAATGAAACTCATCTCCTACTACACTCTTGTACAATTCCCTCCTACAGTGAACCAGAAGTGCTCCGTGTGATCAGCACAAAATGAGAAGAGATGTCAGCTTTCACCTTGGTCATGCTCATCCTCTTCTTGCGACAGTCACTTTGGAGGATGCCAGTACTAGGTTGAACAGTTTTATAAAAAGACCAAAGGGTGAGAAACTGACACCTTCTGACAGTAGTGTCAACAAGGAGCTATGGCCTTTGGCCAAAGGTCATATGAGTAAGCCATCTTGGAAACAGAATTTCTAGTTCCAATCAAGCATTACGGTAACTACAGGTCTCACCGAGAATGTGATGAAGACTTCATGAGCTAGCCTGGGCAGAAGCCACCCAGCTAAGATCCTTCTGGATTTCTGACCCCCAGTTCATTTCTTGCGATAACTGTAACTGTTTTCTAGTTAAATCAATACATTTTGATATAATCTGTTATCTGTCAGTATATAACTAATACATGCATCCTCTTGCAACCCATCTGCAACTGTTATTCCAACTTGGGCAAAAGTCAATCAGCTGAATGTGTTTTGATTGAAGATTATCATTAGAAATAAGATGTTTTGGACATTTTTTGAAAACTGAAGGAATGTATGCTGGCTTGTGGTTTGCCTTTACAGAATTAACTTATTAACACAGTTAATGAGCAGAAAAATTATATACAAATTGAGAAAATGAACATTTGTCTTTCATGACAAAAAGCAGTGGTTGATCACAAATGGGGGCAAGGATTACCAAGAGTTAAGAGGACATTTTGGGAGTTGATAGGTATATTCACTATCTTGATTGTACTGATAATTTTAAAAGTATATATGTATGTCAACACTTATCAAATTGCATATTTCCAATGTGTACACTTTGTTTTTCAAATATACTTTAAAACATATTTAAATATCAGATTACTCTGCATCCATAATTTGCAATAACTTTAATTTTCAAATTGCTAGGCCTGAGTGGTATTAAATTTTGTTATTTGGGGATCTGGGCAGTTAAGAAACCAATATTTCAATTTATTTTTCTATTCTTTTATCACCAAAGCTGTCTCATAAGCTTTTATAAGCTTTCAGAAAATTTGAATGTATGAGTACAATCAAATAGATATATATTCTAAAGTAAAAATTTATTTTATGAAACACAATGAGAAATATAAAGAGGAAATGTCATGAGAATGTCTCCCACTTAGGATTCAAGAGGTACATAAAAGTGTTGTGTTAATACATGTAAGAATAGTTAACACTTGTACAGTCCCTCTGGTGTGCCCAACACTATTGTAAGTTCTTCCTAAAACCAATTAACAAAAATATAAAGAACAAAAGAAGGAATTTGTTTCCACCCTACTGGGGCAAAGACTGATAATACCTAGAATAACGTGTCAGTTCTAGGGACAAGAAGCTTGAGTGACTAAACTGGATTTTGGAGTGAGCAGCTACAATGGTGAAAGACTTCATAGTACCTTGGGGCATACATGGAAAGTATAATTGGAGTAGTAAAGGTTCTCAGTGCAAGAAAGAAAAACACTCCCGCTTATTCTTTATTAAAGATTGATTTATGTATGCATACAAGAGCTGGGGTATAGGCCAGAGTCACAGGAGGTGAAAGGATTCACCAGAGACAGAGTGGGGAGCAGCAGGCGAGGCAGGAGAGGTCTGCTGCGCCATGTAGGTCCCTTCCCTGGCCAGGGATTGAACTCACTGCTGTGCAACAGATGCTTCACAGTGCAGTGCTCAACCCACTGCGCAACCTGAGAGGCCCTGCTTCATTCTTCAATCTTTCTCTAAAGCCATCCCATCAAATGTGTAAACACACACTTGGGACAGGCTTACCTTTCTGACTTATGACAATTACCTTCATACAAAATGTTTTTAAATATAACAACATCACTTCATTTCATATACAATAGATGTATAGAAAATTGTAATAATGATTTTTAAAATCTGGTTACTTTTTCATGACCAAAAAAGAAGACTAGGGAAAATTTGTTTTTTTTTTTTTAAAGATTTATTTATTTATGCATACAAGCACTGGGGTACAGGCCAGAGGTGTGGGGGGGTGAGAGGATTCACCACAGAGAGCG
>JAGFMF010011381.1:268208-394956 GCA_019455555.1 Galemys pyrenaicus
CCCCACCCTGGCCGGCAGCAGGGATCGAACTCGTGCTGCAGTGGCTGCGGTCTGCTTCATAGTGCGTTGCTTAACCCACTGCGCCACCAGGGAGGCCCCACTAGGGAAAATTTGAATAGTTCTTATAATGTATAGTCTTATTTGATCTGTATGTCTACTAAGGTGTTTATTTGCCTACTACTGAAATATATTTAATAAAAGCTATTCTCTTTAGGGGCATGTAGATAAGGAAAGATTCTAGCACTAAGCACAATGATCTGTATAAGGTGATAACAATAAACTTGTTTCTTCATTCCCCAAATGAGCCACTTCTGTGTAATGAACAGGTGAGGCCTGTTAAGAGAACACAATGCTGATGTCCATTCATGAATACCATCAGTCTCCACAGAGAAGTATTAATCTTCATGGAAAGGCAGTGATATATATATATATAAAGACCTTCACTGAAAAAGGACCAAGTTGACAAAGACAAATCTGTGAAAGATCAAAAAGTTAAAGTGAACATGGACACACACAGCTAAAAGCTAGTTTTCATGAAAACTTAATGGGCAAGTAAGTGGGGTTATATTAAATGTTAATTACTTGTAATCTTTGCTGTTGAAAAAACGCTTTAGGTTTGGGTGTGACGACTCCTTTAGAAAAACTTGTTGGCACTCCAGGTAGTCCTTGCTATGATTTCTTTCCAACTTTAGACACACCTTGTTCAAAATACAAATGACTCATATGAGGCCACAATCCAAGATGTGATTTTCAGCATTTAATTCACTAATGATACCCGGATGTACCTGCAACTTCTACTATAACAAAAAAAAATAGTAGATGGATGATTAAAAACTATGATTTCTCTATGTCACTAGAATCAGCTATACAAGAATAGTAAAAAGACAGTGCAAAGAGTGTCAGATAAGGTAATGAGGAGAAAGGCCACTGGTCCTATAAAACAGTTGTGGAAGTGTGCCAACATCAATAAACATTACTCAATATTTGAACCACTTAACACAATAAGCCAAGTGTAGACAGTGAAAGTGGCTAGTGAAAGGAGAATACAAAGGCAACTAAAATAGAGGTAGACTGAGCAAATCTGTATTTCTCTGATTAAAAATACCAAGTGACTGGCATATGATATTCGACGTCAAATACCTATTTGTTGTCAATGAAAAGAGGCCAGTTGAGTAATTTCTTCTGCCAGTCTACAAACATATTTATGCATATATATCACTTTCATTGTTGCCAAAAACATATTTTTATTTTAAATATTCACCAGTCAAAAGAGTTGCTACTGTATATTTGTTCATTCTCTCTGTGCAACTTTATGAATTCTGTGATGTTATATCCCAACAATAGAAATTTAAGAAAATTTTTTTTGTTTTTAATGAGCAGAAGTGTAGTAATGATATAAAAACTTACACAAATATTTGTTCAAAAATGAAATTATGCTATCATCCAGTTATGTGGGAGTCAGTTTTTCTAGAAGTTCATTCTTATGGAGCAAAAAATGATTTCATGCTATCCAGTGTCACTGGTCAAAGTAAAAGGATTCATGGATCTCATGTACCTTAAACTGTGATAATGAAATAGCTTCTTTATATAGAAATGGTTTTAGCAGAACCCCAGGAAGAGGAAAATACTCAAAATGGTGAAATTCCAGGTACAAAGTCAACAGTTAAAGAATATTTTTTAGTTGTGTTTGCTTTTACAGCCTCCCTCAAGTTAGGGGGTAGAAAATAACTTTTTATACATGAATCTAAGGTTAACTGTTTGTCTTTTATCTCAAAAGAGAAAAATTGGTTACTGATAAATTAAAAAATATATGGTTCAAGAATATGAATTATATCTGAAGAAAGTAAATAAGCTTGGGATAGTGCTAAATATTTAAATATAAACAGTATAAAAGTATAAGGATGAGATAAAGCAGAACTGAATCATAATTCCATGTTAGATTTTAGTTAATTTCCATTTTAAATATCAAATCCTTTTTTTTAACTTTCACCCATATTCTATTTTCTATCTAACATATCTTGACCCTACACCAAAGACAAATGGGAAAAAACCAACACCTTAATTAATTCAATAAATATGCACTGAGTATTTATTTTTGGTGAGGCATTGTACCAGGTCATTAGTATACCGTAGTGATGGAAACAGCGACAGTTCCTACCCTCATATAGTCCACGAGGAAAACAAACAAATAAATAACAAAAACATAGTATTATAGAGGAAAAGAAATATGAACTGAGACAAAATTGTGTACTGAGGAGGGGGAACTAAACTGAATGAATGAGTGAGGAGGTGACATTGAATCTGGCCTCCAAAGTGAGAAAAAGAATTTGCAATATGAGAAGCCAAAGATCTGGGAAAAGAGCACTGCAGGAAGAAACCACTGGGCCCAAAAAGGTCCCAAGACAGTGACCTGCAGGGGGCCAAGGGCACACCAGTGTGGCTGGAGCACAGTGAGCACAGGCCACAATGCTGGTAATAGGGGCAAACCGACAAAGGTGATGAATGGGTGACACACTGTCTTCCAGTCATATTAAGTAACTGAATTGAGTTTGAGGAGCAGCAGGAAGCCACTGCCAGGATTCAATGGAGGACACGCATGTTATTTTTAAAAGATGACAGTGGCTCTAAAAGAGAACCCACTGGAAGGGAACTAGAGGTTAAGCAGACAGACTAATTAGAGGATGATTTCAGTAGTCACATAAGGCATGTGTTGGGTTAGAAAAAGGTAATAGATGGATTTGATAAAAGGAAAAAGATTTATATGACCTTAAGAGAGACAAGAGTATGGTAGCAGATGGGTTTGGGAAAAAAAAAAAAGATGAAGTCATAGCATAATTTGGAGGTAGAATCAACAGAACTTGCTGTTAGATTGGACATCGTGGGTGACAGAGGAAGGAATGAATACTGCTTGAGAAACTCCTAGAAAGATGGTCCCAATTATTGAAATATGGAAGACTGTGGGAAGAACAGGTTTCAAGGGACTATTAAACACTTTGTTTGACATATTGAGATTGAAATACCTGTGAGATATCTAACAAGAGATATCAAGGTCAACAAAGCAAGTAAGACCAGAGGTCTAAGGAACAGTTTGTATTGGAGACACAAATTTGTGAGACATGAACATACAAACAATTCTTAAAGTTGTAGTTAATGATGAGATCACTGATGGAGAGAATGTTGACTAATGCTTTTATCCTTTTAGACAAGTTTTCTGGGCAGATTCTGATTCAGTGAATTTGGTGTGGGGACTCTGAATCTGCATTTTCAAAAACATTCTATGAATGAGTCTCATCCCAGTACCATGTTGTTAACTATTGCTCCAGACTAAAAAGTAGTCCTATAATGAGATTTTAAAAATTCTAGAAGCAGACAATTGAGAAAAAAGAGTTTGAGAAACTGAAGTCAGAGGCCAACCAGAAGAGAATGGTCTGTGCAGTTTATATCACTTTCAAGGAAAAAGGACAGTATCTGGTAAGTGAAAGTAAAATATATTAGATACCATAGCAAGAATCTGGTCAGTTCCTTTGAGCAAGTTCCTATAAAATAGTGTTGAATCTCCAAAATAGATTGGTGCAAGCTTCTAATGCCATTCAATGAATTTGTATTTTACCACTGGAAGGAAAATATGCACAATATCAACAACAGGATTGCTGATGCCTTCTACGTACACATGCAGCCTATGCTGAAATCAGGAGAGCATCAAAGATTTAGCTTGGGCTGTGTAAGAGTTAATGGGACCTTGACCAACACACTTCAATATCACTGAGGTTGGGAAATAATTAACACTACTACCTTTCTCCTTTTCTTTCTTATTGTATGCAACTAGACTCATGACCCTAGTATTTATTAACCGCTTAAAACAATAAACTTAAGGTCACATGCCTTATGAGGCAGATTTTTTTTCTATTTCTTTTGCCAACTTTATATTCTATGAGCAGCTTTTCTTAGCAACCCATAACTCCATATTGCCCTACTTGGTTAGAATTGTCAACTTTGTCAAACCTTGTCACATTTCAAGGTTTCAGCAGTAACCAGTTATTCAGTATGATTTTATGTGGATGGGTTTGTTATCTCTGACAAATTTGCATTTCGACAGAAACATTTGAGGATACCAAATTTAATTTGAAGGAGTTGAGCTCATGTTAGGGAAAATATACAGAATATATAGAGAAAATAATTTTAACAATCCTAAGCCAATACCCCACTGATTGCTATCAATTCCACCTGTAAAATCTTGACAGTTTAAGAAGAGTTTGAGTTAATCACCTGGGAGCAAAGACTGCCAAGCAATTATAAACTGCCTTCAAAAAGCTGATTTCATATTATGATAACTGAAAGAAATTTTCAACAATAAATATATATGTGAGTCTGCGTTGTGAAAACTACACAGAGCCCAGGTTTTCTTTACCAAATAATAAAGCTGGAAAACAAGTCATTAAATGAAGGGTTATAAATCAAAGACCATTATGCACAAACAATTAACGTAAGTGCTGTGGCAGGATCATATACAAAATAGCATGGGGCCAGGAGGTTCATGGCAAACATTCGAATTCAACTTGGGAAAACTGTGAAAGCACATGTACCACAATGTGGACCAACCTGAACTCCTAGGACTTCAGGGGCCCTACGCTAAGCTTCCCATGTCACACTACAAGAAATTAGAAAACAACTCAGTTTCCCTACTTGTCGGGAATTTAAAGGAAATGTCAAGTAAGGTTTTCAACTGTCTTAGACTTTCCAAAATGGAAGGACTCATGGAAATGCAGAACTTCTAGAGCTGATGCCAGGACAGTCATGGGCAAAAGGGAACAATCATTCACTCTTAACAAAATTACTGCTGTGCTTTGAGGCTTGGAAACAAAACAAACACAATTTGGAGTCTTGTTTTCATAAAGTTGAAATTAGTATTTTAGTTTGAAGAACTTTATCAGGCAGAACAGAAGGAAGAATGGCAGTCATCACCAAAATATCCTCCAAACAGTAGAGTGATAAGGCCATTAAGTGTCATAGGCACCTGCTCACCGAGCTTATCTTTTCAATATCTCACAAGAAAACAACACTGAAAATGTCTTAGCTGCCATGCTATGAGACAAAGGAAATATGAGGCAATTTTATGATGCAACAGTAATGAAATCACTATTCCAAAATCAAATGAGATAATTGTTCTGTAACTTAAAACAACAGGATGTATTTTATAAATCATGTAGGAAAAAAACAATGAGAAGAATGGATTGGTTGTCTAGAGTACTGGCTTTCAACTGGGGGCAGTTTTAGCCCCCAGGAGACATTTGATAATACCTGGTGACATTTTTAGTTATCGTAATTGGGGAGAAGGGTGTTAATGGGATTAGGGAAAGAGTCCGGGGATGGTGCTAAATATCCTAGAACGCACAGGACAGTCCCTCACAACAAATTTTCTGACCTAAAATATAAATGTGCAGAGACTTAAGAATCTTCATTCTGGGTTGTAAAATCTTCACAAAAATCGCTTGATGTCAGTTGAAGTTATAGCGCATGAAGAGTATGTTTACTTGGTGAGATTCCTAGATTGACATGGAACAAAAGAAAAGACAAGGGAGCAATAAGGAATATAGAAAACTACATGTAATGCATAAAATAAGGGTCACATGCAGAGAGAACTCAACTGTTAACACCAAAAACTCTCTGCTCATTACAACACCCCCACTCCCTACCCCTGCAGAAGTCTAACATTTTCCATTCAGGAGTATAGAAATTTAGTTACTGCCACTCACTTCCCCATGCTACAGTTCTGTGAGTAGAAGAATGATGTGCATATGGACACATGTTACAATTACCAAATGCAGGACAAGAATGATGTAGTTTTCACAAAGGGCCTCTCTGGTGGCACAAGGTGTTAAGTCGCAGCACTTACAAAACTATCTATTGGCAGCCACTGAAACAGGAGTTCAAAACCTGGCCAGGAAGCTAACCCACATGGTGCAGCAGACTTCTCCTGTCTTGCCCACTGTTCCCCTCAGCAGGATATTTATTTCAGTCAATCCACCTGTTCTGTTTCCCACTCTGTCTCTGGTGAATCCTCTCACCCCCTGTACCTCTCCTGTACCCCAATTGTTGTATGCATAAATAAATAAATAAAACTTTTTTGAAAAGGATGGTGGGGACTTTGAGAAGGCAAAATGTTGAAGAGGTAAAAATAGAGAAGTGACAAAAGGAGGTATGATTCTACACATATGCAAATAAATTTGAGGGAAGGTTAAGCAAGCTAGAATTGTAGCAGTGTTGCTCCCACTTAAATTTGAAATTCGTGAAAGGGAAATGAGTATTAGAGGAATGACCAGTTGTTGAGGGCATCATTTCTAAAGTGAAATGTTCCAAGTACTAATTACAGATCTAAGGGCCTGTATTTTCTGCACACCTCAATGCTGGATTTTCTAACTGTTGAAATAATTAGGAATAAGGGGAAACACAAATAGCTACTAAGAATGAATGTATATTTGCTACCTCTTCAGTACAAAATCTTCTCTAAAGCCTTCCAGATATTCTAGAAGACAGAAGCAAGATATGGCCTTATTCCCAATTCCAAATGATGAACATATAATTTATAGTATAATATTTCTATCACTGAGGTTGTTCGGTTTCATCTGAAAATATCTTATGAATAATGATTCTTCTCAATCCTATCTTATGACAAATAATTTCAATTCAGAGATAATTAAGTATAACAATAGTTGTAGGTATATGCCCGTTAAGACTACTGTACAAAACTTGAATTTTTAAGGTAGAGATAGATTTTGTTCTTTTTAAACTATTTTGATGGAAATATTAATGACCCAAAAGTCTACCTTAATTCAGTGAGCTCTTGTTCATAAGAGCATAATACATAATACAGATATTATTTAAAAGAGGAATTTTAATTCAACATAATTTTAGAGACATTGATAAAATTTTTGGAAGCTTGAAATCACAATTCTAGTCATGTCAAAAATTACTATATCTGGGCGCAGTGGGTTAAGCAAAGGACTATGAAGCAAACCAGACACTGCAGCATGAGTTCGATCCCTGCCCCCAGCCAGAGGAGTGACCCACATGGTGCAGCAGACCTCTCCTACCTCACCTGCTGCTTCCCTAAGCAGTGTACTTCAGTTAATCTGCCTGTTCTGCTCCATGCTCTGTCTCTGGTAAATCCTCTCACCCCCCACACCTCTGGCCTGTACCCCAGTTCTTGTGTGCATAAATAAATAAATAAATCTTTTTTAAAAAGCTACTATATCTTTTAACTATGCACTTATTAATTCATTTAAAATACCTGTACTTTTGTAAGCTGTTTCTCACCTTACATGAACTTTATCTATGTGCTCAAGTTCCTTGAGGGAAAGAAAAAGCATTCACTTTCTAGATGTGAAATGCAAAGCCAGTGAGCAATTTATCATGTCTGAGCAGGTAAACAGTAAGTGCATCCAAAGGCCTGTCTAGGCACAGGTAAAATATCCCCATCCAGAACAGTAGCTTTCTTGAAAATTTTAAATGAGACATATCACAGAGATTTTAAGTCTATCATGAAAACTTTTACAGAGATGGTGGGAAAAAATAGACTTTGAAATTAACCAGAGATAGGCTATATTTACAATTGATGAAGCTGCTAGGTGCTATGTACCAGGCAGAAGACTAAGGGTACGTTTATTTAACTAAATCTGTAAATGGAGACTTTAAAAAGTAAAATACTTTGTTTTTAACCGAGTGTTTGATGTTATTTCTTATCCTGTCTTCCAAGGCAAATGAGATATTCACACAAAGAAACACTGAAGAATTTTGTAAAATGTCTTCAGAAATGAGAAAAATCCTCTTTTAAAATAATTACTAAATTGAAATATCAAATTCAACTTTGAAATCTAGAAATAGCTTTCTGTTTGGAGGCAAACATACTAAGGTAATTGTTTTTCATCGTGGAGAAAAATCTGCAATTTTCTGCCATACATGAATATTGTTAAGTTTTCCCATTAGTTTATCTTTACTAAAAATCAGATTATACTTAACAGTTAAAGATGAAAGTGCTCATATATTTTATTATTGGTGTTATTTCTTTCTAATCTCTAATCATATGCCACATCTGCTTTCCACAATTTGCATTAGCACTAAAGGAACAACTGAGAAATATTCAAAATTCTGAGTGTGCCTCACATACAATATTACAGAGTGACCCACTGACCAAAGTCTACCTCTTTTGAACTATCTAATGAGAAGAATGTTATGGAAAAATACAAGACTAAAAAGAAAGGGAAAAAAATCCTTTTCTAAGACTTTTAATGAAGGTTTCTGATCAGACAAGTCTATTAAATGATAGCATATCTAATGAGTACTTAAATAATATTAACAGCTCAATAATTAGACCCCTCTGCCACACACACACAAAATGTCAAAGTAACAAGGTCATAATTTCCGGCAACACTGGTTACAGGAGCTCTGGTCTTAGCTGGTTTTTATTATTTCCCCTTAACTTGATTAAGCCAGAAATAATGAGCAAATGTGAATCCTTCCTGGAACGCATCATTTAATTTCTTTTCAAAAATTGCGCAGGTGGAATCCAGCAGTTTCTTGGCAATGTACTGAATAATCCAAGAACTACAAAATATTCCATCAATTATCAACTGAGGATGAGATATATAACAAAGTTCCTCACCATGGTATTTGCCTTCAGGTTCTGATTTGTTAAAAAGCAGCCCTAAACATTACCCAGCTATGAAGAAAAGGATGCTTCACTGAACAGGTAGAGCTTAAGTCTCCAAAAAGAGCAAAAGGAGTGGATTTTAAAATTTGAAGTATGCCAGAACCATGGGGTCTGCAGAGCTGTCACCGAGCAGAGGAGGTCACTGCTGAAATTTGTACACTGTTGGATAAGAGACCACGTAGAAATGGGAAAGTTGAAATTACCATAGCTTTTAACACATTGACCATATTTTCCAAAAAACTGACACACTGAGATGGTAATTGCTATAGTCATGAGTTAATAAACTGTAAGTTTGTAATTCTATAACACTCAAAGAGGTTAATCTGAGGGGTGACTCCTGAATGAACCTTCTGATTACATGGTTACTCTGATGGAACTTTCCAGTGTCTGGAAAGTAAATATTAACTTCTATATTGACCTTTCTAGATTTCCCATAAACTTACCTAAGTCTGCTTTTCCAAGCTCCTTTGTCCCCAATATCCTCATTTAAAGATGATGTATGTCAGTGACAATATCCTACCTCTTGTTTTTTTTTTTTAAGCATGTCCCATAAATTCCCAAACCCAAGGCACTGCTCAAACTGTTTTCTTTACCTCAAAATGCATTCTCCCCACTAAAAGGCACACTCTAATCCTGATTGTTGAAATTTCATCTCTGGTTATTAAAGTCTTCAGTTGAAGGGAAAGTACCTGCTACAGTTGCCACATATCATGGACATGTGAGATATATATATGTATATGTATATATGCATGCACATATTTGTGTGCATGTTAGTGGATAAAACAGATTCGGGCACAAATGAATTTGAATGTTGGCTCTACTTTGTAGTTAAGGTACCTTGGGCAAACTAAATCATATTCTGTGATAATTAATTCGGTTCACTGTAAAAAAAAAAGATGAATATGCACTGATAGCATTATTGTGAGAATAAAATGAAGCAGCACACTTAAAGTCTGAGTTACAATAATAGCTAAAAAATGATTATTAATAATATTATGATCTCTCTAAGGCTTATACAAATTAAAGGGAAACAAAACCTAAAATGACTTCTTATAAGATTTTATTTTTATCAAATTACTCAAATCTAAAACTAAATACATGACATTCACCATTTGGAAAAAATGAAGGAATAAAATCAAACAAATAAAAGTAGCACATTTGAAGTGAAAAATAAACTTCAAAAAAAGGGTAAACCTCAGCAGGAAGTGGGGTGGGGAAGGAGCTATTCTTCCTTTTATGATGAGAATCAGTGCTTCTTCTGTAATCAGAGGAACTATATATGACATTTTTTTAACACTAACAAAAAATCTTATAACCTAAACTTGAAAAATACTGAAATGTTTTACTCCCATAATATCTTGTCTTATTTCTTTTTCCAAGTGAAAAGTACTTGTTATTTTCAAATCTCCTTTAAAATTTTTATCTCACCTTGCTTCCCAATGCTTCTTTTATTTTCAAAATGTGGAAAATATTTTCAAATGCATAAAGTGGGTTTACTTGTGAGAATAGGGTCTATCTCAAAACAATTTCTGGAGAGATAGGACAAGGAATCTTGAGTTCCAATTCTGTGTAGAGATCATGAAGGTAATGTTGGAGCTCCCAACCCACTTTTACTATTGCATGCTTTTGTTCCCTGTGTCCTGCCTACTGACTGGGAGATCGGGAACAACGGCCTTGTTCTTTCACACTTGTCTGAGGCCATGACCTAATTTGTCCTATACTCTTCTAAGCCATTTTCCACTTAGAAGCTGAAGTAGACTTATCCTTGGGAAAGATCTACTTTACTTGGATATAGCTGGTCTGTAGTTTCTTTTCCCATTTGTACAAGTCCTACTGCAGAAGAAAAGTTAGTAAATGTGGTTTGAGTCCCTGCCCTCAAGTAACTTATGATCTCTAAGTGGAAAAAGTATAAACGTGTAACAATAAAGACAGTGTGATGACAACACTATGGCCAATTCCACGCTTACCCTTGTTTTCTCATTTTATCTCTGTATAAATATCCCTGGCACATTTTATATTATCTTGAGGACATTACTGTGACTACGTTGGGGTTTGTTAGTCAGTTTGGTTATTTGTTTAATCTCACACAGAATTTGCAAATGACCATAAACATGAGAAGTATTTATTTGAAAATCTGTCTTTGACCTTTCATTACTACCCCCCAGGAAGTTGTAAGATGGTGCCACTAAGAAATGAGATCCTAATTAACATTTAGGACTAGATGTTAAGTAACTCTTGGGAATCCCTACAACTTTTAAATTTCTATAAAACAGCATTCCAATGGCATTTTAAACCATGTACTTTAGCCTTCTAATATCATGTTAAACCCAAGTGGTGAACAGTCTTCTTCCAGTTGCTTCCTCTCTCATGGCCACTACTGACACAGACATCAGCTGGAAAAGAGGCCTCCAAGGACTAGCAGTGCGCATTATAGGTAACTTGGCAGCCACTTGTAAACTCGGAAGAGAGTTAAATCAAGTATCAGTGACCATTTGTGAAGCTGAATTGCTTCCTCTTTTCTAGTTTGTCACAAAACTGTTTGATTTTAGCTTCCCATTGCCCTAACAGCAGCCACTTCTGACGGAAGTCTTTTCTCTGACTTGCTTCTATTTAGGAGAAATCGCTTATATTGTTCTTCTCAAACCTATTAATAACTTAGAAAATAGTTACACATGCTGAATTTTAAACAAAACCATAAATATTCCCCTGTGGTGTTTTTACTGCATTTTTCTATGCTCTGAATTCTATCTTTATCACAAGAATATGAATTCCATGGTAAATTCACAAAGGGTATTATCATGGAAAATATAAACAGGATGTATTTTCCACAGTTAGACAGCTGGAGTTAACAGAATCTCATTGTACATTTTTGTGTATTTTGTCCCTAGAACATACATAAGAAGCATACAAAAAGTAGCAGTGTGTTAATATATTTCATGTACATTTAAATATTGCAATAGATAAAGTGTTAACTGAATTGCAACATTATGGATTTCAATATATGGTTGCAATAGATTGTACCTGAAGTAATACTGAAAAGCACACTTTATACCTGTATTAATTTTTTCTTTTCCTTCACCTGCATAACAAAGAGTTGGCTGAACATATTTTGAGAAATTATTCTTTAGAATAATAGTCAATCATAAAGGTGATTTAATTTCTATGAGATATTACCCCAAGCATTCAATTAAGGGCCCCCAAAAATGTGAAACCCTACTGACCTTACACATCAGACTCCTGATTATTCTATGCACACTTGTAATGTAGTAGAAACTGTGAAATTTCCAGACTAAAATGTTTAACACATTCTAAGAAAAATACTCATGACACACAAAAATGTAACCCAAATTTTTATGACACTCAAATTCTATGACACCTGAAAAATGACACCCAAATTTTTACCTCAAAAAAACCTGTAAGAAAGCTTCATTTCCTTCCCAAAATCTCTCATCACCTTCCAAAATATCAATTATGCTCAGGTCTGGAGATAATTCTCCATCTCTTCCAGGTCTGCACCAGGTATAAATCTTCCCTCCTTTTCCATCAGATCTCAATCAGTTTAACCATACAGGAAGCCTTGCAAAGTAAACAGAATATAGTCTGGTATAGAGTAATCCCTTTTGCATCACTAATCCTACCAGACACAGCCCATTCCTCAGCCTTTACTAATGTCTGCATTTTAATTATATGTAGATTTTACCTAGTGAAGACTTCTCATCTTTCAAAACAGCTTTAAGCAATCTCATCTCTATAAAGATATTTCCTGACCCCACCCCTCACCCTGAATAGAATGACTCTCTATTTTGTTCCCACTATATGCTGTTCAGATTGCTACCACATGTCTCTAAAACTGTTGCGCTCATTTAACTGCTTGTATATTCCCTTCCTAGTAGACTACAAATTGCTTGAGGGGCTAACCTGTGTCTTATTCATCTTCATGTCTGCAGTTTCTAGCAAAGGCCTGATATAGTACACAACATAAATATATGTGAAATGGGCACAATACAGTTTTTGTACACAAGGAGGTAAATTTAAATTTGGATTCCACAAAAATTCCAGAAAGGGTAATATTTGTGATCTACAGAACAGATTTGTCTGCTGCTCTGATTAAGATTCCAGTAAGGGGTGGAAGACAGATTTTCTTGCTCTTCTCTGACTTTTTTATATTCACCCAATTCTCTTGAATCACTAACTCTGACAAACATTTTTAAGAGCGTAATTCCTAATTCTTAAGTTACACAAGTGTGGCAGGATTTTACAACACAAGGTCTCATTTTAATGGGGTCTCACACAAGTACCAAGTAACTTAACAGTTATAGATGAGCATGACCAGATTTGAAACAGTAACAATTAAGGTGTTCTGATTCCCTAGAGTTAATTTCTGAGACTCCTTTTGCCTTTTTTACCTCTGTGCAGTAGAAAAATGCTTATATTGCCCTTCTAAAACAAATATTTATTGAATCCTGCTCAAAGCAGATTCAAAGAAGCAAACAATATTTTAGAATATTTTCACTTTTTTCTAAACATTTTCAAGGTACAAAACCATACTCCTTACAAACAAACATTTTAATTTCTAGGTTTTTTTGGAAGGAATAGGTTTTGCGATTATTGTATCTCACTAATTCACTTGTTTTCAATACCAGACATTGTAATATAAACATTTTCAGCTACTGATAGGTTAAACAACTTTTAGGGTACAGTATCTGATATAATAAACTCAAACTAATAGTAGTTTTGTCATAATTACAAACATAAACTAACCAAGACAGGGTTGATCGTTAAGTCTAGACATATTGCAGTGTGTTAGGGTATTTCATCTCAGTCTTAACTCCAACATACTATTAACAGGACAACCTTATTACTTCTACCCTAACTTTATTTTTTTTTTAAGATTTATTTATGCATACAAGCACTGGGGTCAGAGGTGTAGGGGGGTGAGAGGATTCACCACAGAGAGCGGGGAGCAGAACAGGCAGATCAACTGAAGTACACTGCTGAGGGGAGCAGCGGGCACAGCAGGAGAGGTCTGCCACGCCATGTGGGTCCCCCCTGGCCGGCAGCAGGGATTGAACTCGTGCTGCAGTGGCTGTGGTTTGCTTCATAGTGCGTCGCTCAACCCACTGCGCTACCAGGGAGGCCCCTACCCTAACTTTAATAGCACCTATTAATTACTTTGGCACTACAGACATATACTAGTTAGCTATTATAATTACTTATCTTGATTGTCAAAACTCAATCTTAAAGTCTTGCTCTTATGAAATATACAAATTATTTTATTTAAGAATAGCTTTTCTGCACATTCCAGTCAGTATTCTCCCATTTCTAATCTTGTCAAGATGTTTTTAAAGCTGTTTTGAGGGCTACATCTTTAAGCCCACTTTGTATTCATAAACATCAGACATCTTAATAAGTACTATCCAACTTAAACACCTACTTGAACCCAGAAAGCTTATTTCTAGAATTCTGCCTCATCTCTAATTCCATTTTACTCTCTCCACCCCACTTACCTTCTGAGCCCTTGTTATCTGTTGCTACATATTTTTGAAGAAAGGAGAGCTATGTAACAGAGGCTTTGGGAACAGCAAGGGTTTTCTTGTTCTCCATCAGAAATCAGAATGTGTTTCAATATGAAGAAAAGTTACAAAGTACTATTAGGACACATAAGAGCCAGATTAAGAGTTAAGTGGGCTTTGATGATTGACTGGGATCTAACTTTTTTTACAAGTATTTTTTTTCTAGAAAAACGAATTCTGAATTTAACACATTTAAATCATAAACCAAGATGTAAAATGCATCTTGTTTATAGTTGCAGGTCACTACAATGATACAAATCCATGCAGATATGAATTATTTATTCTGATTTTTCTTTAAGGAATTAAAAATATAGAAGAGCTTATGTTCATGAGTAAGTGGTGTTAAGTTAGTTTTAAATTGCTGAAGAACATTCTTTAGGAGCAAGTATACAGTTAATGTCTTTTTACTTCATTGTTTTTCTCATAATTTTATTCAGTTTTTGAAAACCCAGTATGTGCCAAAAATCTTTTTGTGGTTGCTAGAAATAGCAGTGAATAAGCCAAGAGATTCCTGATTTAATGGAGTTTACATCTAGGAAATAGGAAGTAGAAAGCAAGAAAGGGCAAAGAATGCAATAAATATACAAGAAAATTCAGATATTGATATATGATACAAAACTAAGTGTTGTGTATTATGGGGTAAGGATGTTAGTCAGGTAGGCTATTATGAGGTGAGTATGAATGAAGGATGCATGATGGATATGTGAATGAGCAACATATTGACATGTACATTTCTAGTCTTAGGAATTTATGAAAAATCCAGGACCCGGGCTTCCCTGGTGGTACAAAGGGTTAAGCACTGCACTAGGAGCATTGGCAGCCATTGCAGCATGAGTTCAATCCCTGGCCAGAGAGGGGACGAACCTGGCACAGCAGACCTCTCCTGCCTCCAGCTGCTCCCCTCAGCATTATATTTCAGTCAATCTGCCTGTTCTGTTCCCCACTCTGTCTCTGGTGAATCCTCTTACTCCCCACACGTCTGGCCTGTACCCCAGCTCTTGTATGCATAAATAAATAAATCTTTAAAACAAAAACAAAATCCAGGACCCCGGATAAGTAAGTAGGAGGTGGAATTTTTAAGGAAACTAAAAAGCTCTCATTGAGGGTGAAGCAGGTGAATGGGTAGACATGGTAGGAGATGAGAGCAGATCAGGCAGTGGCCATCCTCAAGAGTTTGTTGGATGAAGATCAGAATTTCCTCCCACCTGCACAATAGGAGGTCACTGAAGAATGGTATGTGGGGAAATGACTTGAGCGGACTTAGTCCTTCAAAGGTCTTCTCTGGCTGCTGAGAAGAGAATAGCTTATAAAGGGGCCAACACAAAACCATGAGGAATAGTTTAGAGGTTATTATATGAGGGAAATGGATAAAAGGGACACAACTGGTATATATTCTAAAAGCAATAAAACACATTCAATTTCCAAATATATTATATTTCTCTAAATCTCTTAAAACAGGGAGCCCATACTAAAATACTTCCAAAATATGCAAAAATTGAGAATATATATGCATAAGTTGAACATCATTAACTTTGATTTCTGTGTTCCAGAAAGGGCAAAAGCATAAATGGGAATACTAGTTAGTGCTCAGAGGTGAGAACTGTGGTGGCTGCGGAATTTGATTCCATGCCAAACCCGTAAAATCCCTTGCACGTTCTGCTCTGTGGAACCACGGGAAAAGCACCATTAAGATGTCTTGAGGTGCCCTTCACGGTGGGGTGGTGAGAGAGATGTTGACTTTGGAGTTGACAGACTTGCCTGATATGGGACCTGGGACAAAAAAATGTAAACTTTTAAAGTCTCAAGTTTCTCAAATCCAATAGAGGCAATAATAATATCTTATTATTTCATCTGTAGATAAAATTTGGCCATGAAATGCACTTGATGTTGATGTGTGACATGCAAATGTTTCAACTTGGCAATAACCCTCACCTTTACAACCAAAATATAATGCCTGCAACCATGTTCCTCCCCATCCCTGGCAGAACACAGAGTATATGTACCTGGAAGAGAGGATCCAAATGGGGTTCTGCCATTAAGGTGGTTCTAGACTGAACACAACCAATAAACCTGTAATAATGGCTGCTTTATTTTTAGAACTGTGTTATTTAGTCCCTCTTATTTATCCTTTTGGCATAATACATGATATAGAAAAGAACAATGATCTCTTTGCCCAGGAACATAAAGCTTAGCAAGGTAGAGAGCTAAATCAATATAAGACACCTTTTCAGGAGAGCACACAGCTACAGCTCAGAGACTTCTAAGACTTGTACAACCAGTGTTGTAAGGGCCACTCATACAGGAGATTCACAAAAAGACAGAGTTAAAAAGATATTGCAGAGACCCACCAGCATAAGTAGTACTATGTTAACTATAAAAATTAATCTAGAAAATAAATGTATTATGGTCAGGGGTATGTATCCCTGGTATATAATGAAAGCAACTCAATTTTATACTATAAACAAGTGAAATGTATGGAACATGATTTCTCTCTCAACAAGATATTAAAAAATCTGTCTTCAAGAAGACCAAGCTATTCTGCTCCATTGAAGCAGAGGGAGGTTGTGAAGTGTCCTACACTGAGGGGTGGTGAAGGAGAAGCCTGAAGTGGGAACTGGAAGGAATAATACAATCTTCTAAGATGTAGATTTCTTACATGCAATAGAGAGGCAATAATAATTCTGACTGTCTCAGAGAATGTTCTACCAATTACATGTAACTGTGCAAATCAGGTACATATTAGTCCTTAATACTGAGTGCTTCATAATTAGCATGTCCATTTTTTTAATATATGCCTATTTTAAATTTCATTTTATTATTTTTTTATTTTATTATTTCATCTGTAGATAAAATTTGGCCATACACAAGCTCATGCCATATACATGTGTACACATATATGTGTACTTGTAGCTTTCTCTTAGTAGGTATGTGTATTATGTATATTCATTTCTTATGCTTCCAATAATTCAACACAAATAATAGAACACAAGCACTTAGAAAATTGGGGAAATCTCCTTTGAAAAATCTAAGTAAAGCAAAATGAATGATGATAATCTACAGATAATGAAGACAAACAGAAAAGTCTTTTGTGGCTAGTATAGATGCAGGTGTGGTAACAGACTAGTTAAAACAAACTATTTAAAAAGGGTAGGGTTGGAAAAATTATCACCTCCCTGCAGTTTATTTACAAGACCTCAACCACAGAAAAAAAAGGCTCAATGCTTCAGAGGACATTTGGAAGCATTTGACTAAGGCAGAAGCCAAAGGGCCCTGGCAGTGCTGCCAAAGAATCCTCCTCCCCCTCCTCCTCTGACCCATCCATACCAGGCACTGGGTTTTCTGATTTTGAGCATGATTTATTATCCTCTTCACAACTCTGTAAGGCAGGCATTTTGACTATTTTTCTAATGGAGCTAACTGGTATTATCCCATTTGTACTTTTAATTCCAAAACGGCGACACTTTCCCTTACACTTCATATTTGCTACTCAAAGTTCTTTAGAGCATAAAAACAATTTTTCTCAGATGCTGATTTTCCTTAGTTGGGACATCAAAAGAAGTCTTTTGAAAGTCAAGGACAGTTTATGTTTCTGAGGCCGTAATAGAAGACTTCAAACTGGTATTTCCTGGTAAAATCTGGATTGGCCTCACAAATTTTCCTAGTAAAAAAAGTCATGTTGCAAACATGATAATGTCACTGTAGCCTCATTCAGAATATTACTCACTCTTTCTGTTGCTTTGCTACTTCAACATTTGGGAAAGTTTGAGTTTCCCAGTAGAGTGACCATGATACTATTTTTATAGCTTCAGCATCCACTTATTTTCAACTTAATGAGAACAGTCTATGGTGGAGCTGAACTTTTGATACTTGCTGAAAAAGCATGAGCTGGATTTTATAGCTGAGAGATTTTAAGAATGAAAACTCTGATCAAAAAGTTTTAAATTCAAGTGAGAAGAAAGAAAAAATAAACATTAATTCCTAAGATATGAAAGACTTGGAATATTCAAGTTCTGCTCCATTTGAAAACCAAATTACCTTAACTCTCCAAAGCACAGACTTGTGAATAGCATATCATCACTGTATGGCAGTATCAATATGATTATAGAGGGGATTATAAATTTGTTTGGTGATCACTAGTTACAAGTTTGTTTCATGATTATTCAAGTATACATGGAGCCTGAAAATAGTAATACCAAAACTTAAGGTTCTCACAGAAATCTGGATTCAAGAAAGAAAAGCTCAAAATAGAGCGCTAACCTCCTAGAGTACCGTGATTAGCCACACTAGCAGAGTGTTGACTGCCTTAGGCATAAAAAATTTCGAAGTCATCAAAATGTATAAATACAGAGAGCAAAGAGAAACTCACTAATTCCTATTTCCCTTTCATCCAGTGAAAGTTCTCTTTCCAAAAAAGAAATTACCTGCAGAGAGGGAGACTGACCCCTTTAGTGGGTGGTGGCCCCAGGCCCTTGCTCCCCTCCAACAAGCCTTTCATGATCACAGGTGCTAGAGTTGCTCCCTCCTCATGTACCCTGACAACCCAAAGACATTTTCTCTCTAACCTGTTCATCTGATTTTCATCATCTCCAAGGTTTTCAGTGACTTTGCTCTGTAGGAATGAATGTGAGGACTAGTCTCCCACTGATGCTCAGTCCCTCCATTTGAGATCTTTTTTCCCCCCTTCTTTGTTTGGCTCCAGAAACTGTGTTCAAATTATCTGCTTCTACTAACTCTTTTCATTCCACATGGCACAGTATCACACTCATGGATTTGGGAACCAAACTGATCTGGGTTTGAATCCTCCTTTCAGTTCCAGCGAAGTTTAGGACAGGTCATTAACCTCTCTTAGTCCTATTCTTTTCCATCTGTAAAAAGGGAGGATAATAGTACTTCCTTCATCTGCTTATCACAAGGAATAATCACAACAATACAGGTAAATCACTTCAGAGCCAAAAAGGCAAACTTTTAATGACATTAGCTATGTGTATTCTATAATCACAGATTCTCCACAAAATGTGTCCCAAAGACACACTTGTTAACAGTCAAGACCTGTATGTTTATGAAACTAACATCTAAATCACTATCTTAAATGTGCTATATAGTAACTTTAAACCCCTGAAACCCAGAAGTATATCCTTCTCTATCAAATCTTTAATCATTTTCTATTTTTTTCTTTGAATTTGGGGGTAACATTTGTGCTCTTCTATATGTGTACACATGGTATCATTATTTTCTATTTAAGTGAAATAAAAACTACCCACACTTCACAGTCACCTTAAAGTCATCTGCCTCCATGGTGATAGAGTAAATCCCATTAATTGCTGATTTATGAGGTGGTACACCACAGTGGCTACAGACAAGGACTGCAGCCTGGCCACTGGTCAACTACTGGTTCAGTCATGCACTGTGTATGTCCTAGGGTGAGCAATGAACTCTCCATGTCTTAGTTTCCTCATCTGTAAAACAGTATAAATATCAGTACCCATGTTATAATCTCTACCTCATATAACCCTTAGTAAGAAGCGTTTACAGAATAAAATTTGCAGTATAGCATGTTTTTATTGATTTAAAGAGAAAATCAAAATTACAAAACTTTCATAAAGCAAATCAAGATGTTTTATTTGTTGTTATTGCCTCCTTTGAATTCTTATTGTAACTACCATTGTCCAGTCTAACAATACCCATCATAACCAAACAGAGATATAGCTGCCTACCTTCCTTGTCTATAAACTCACCTCTCTGATTCCAGTCTCTTTTCTACCTTAATTCATTTTTTATTTGATTCCTAATAGCCAAATTAATCCTTAAAAACATTCCTTTTGTATCACACTTTCTTGTGCTAACACCCTCAAATTTCCACATATTTCTCAATCTGCAGTTCCCTCACCTACACTTGGCTTATCTGTATCTTGATACACAAGTGGAACTCCTCATATTCACCATAACTTCCATGTCTTTATCCTTCTTTTGCTTATCTAGAATAGGCCACATTCTGAGTCATAAAATCTTATACATCCTTCAACAACCAGGCCAGATTCCATTTGTTTCTAGGAGCTGTGTCAAGCTGAGAACCCATCTTCAGCTTATACAGTGAATTAGAATACACTAGAGATGAGATCATCTATGTACCTACTTAGTTCATACTCTGTCAATGAAGTTCTATGCGCATGTACTGTTTGGTACTTTCCAAAGCACAACTGCAATAGCATGCCTGTGTCAGAGCAGATGGAGATCGTCAAGTGGTGGATGAACGGTCAAGTGGTGGTAGAATGATGATCCTGACCTAGAATGAGTAAGGTTCACTCAATTTGCTGGTTTTAGTTTCACTAAATGATTGTGCAATGGATAATAATCATTCATAGCAATGAACATAGTAGTGAGCACATTTTGTCATTGATTCATATTTATGTGCAGAATGATCTTTTTCCATATCTACCACATTGGCCACATGAAAAAAGGTATAGTCAAATACCTCAGAAGTCCTTTGTACAAAAATTAACAACTGAAGCTTCACATAAATAAAGGAGGGCACTCACGAGCTCTTTATAAGAACAAAAGAATAGGGGCCTCCCTGGTGGCGCAGTGGGTTAAGCAAGGCACTATGAAGCAAACTGCAGCCACTGCAGCATGAGTTCAATCCCTGCTGCAGGCCAGGGAGGGGACCCACATGGTGCGGCAGACCTCTCCTGCTGTGCCCGCTGCTCACCTCAGCAGTATACTTCTGTTGATCTGCATGTTCTGCTCCCTGCTCTCTGTGGTGAATCCTCTCACCCACCACACCTCTGGCCTGTGGTGAATCCTCTCACCCACCACACCTCTGGCCCCCACACCCCTGGCCCACACCCCAGTGCTTGTATGCATAAATAAATCTTTAAAAAAAAAAAAGAACAAAAGAATAGTTTTTTGGGGGGAGGTGGATAAACTTTCTCAAGATAATAGTTTATTTTATACGTGAAAACAATACCAAGAAGTTTTGTAAAGTGAAATACTATGACAAAGACCAAAGTAAGGACCTAGTTTGTATTCAGAGTAAGTGTGTCTAAGAATATTTCCTTTTCTGAGCAAACATGGAAGAGGAGGACAAGAAAATCCACAAGAAAGCAACAGGAAAGATAAATATTTGCAGTTTCAAAGGCAGTGACACTTTAAATGAAAGCAAAATTGAATTAATGACATTTCCTAAGAAAATACTTTTATTATAAAGAAAGTAGGTTGACAGTTTGAGTTCAGTAGTAGTAATAATAAAAAGAGTAACAGCCGAATCAGCAGTGGCAGACTCAAGAATCAGAGCATTACTGAGTCACAACAGAGCTGATAAATTCTTGACTATCAGGACCCAGAAATCCACTCTAGACTTACCAGTTCAGCACCTGAATTTTAACAAGTTGCTTATATCAAAGTTTAGGAAATGCTTTCCTAATTCATTTACATCTGTACTAGTATATAACCATCAGTGTTCTTCTCAAGTTCCCAATTCTTAGAGCAAGACCTAGTTTTAATCCTTGTTCTTAAACTCTTACGATCTTTAAATGTTTATATATTTTAGTT
Organism: Galemys pyrenaicus; assembly: GCA_019455555.1. Lineage (NCBI taxonomy): Eukaryota > Metazoa > Chordata > Mammalia > Eulipotyphla > Talpidae > Galemys > Galemys pyrenaicus. The sequence continues at coordinate 290,037 of JAGFMF010011381.1, forward strand.
TTAGTGAAAAAACTTTGCATTATAAAACTAAATAAATTTCTGACCTACATCATTATAAGTCAATATCTATATATAATACACCTTAAGTTCACAGCTAGAAGTTCAACTCTATTCTTTACTATAAAATTGACCCTCTTTACCTAATTATCTACCCCCTCCCTTTCCTTCTGGTGACCAGTATTGTAGTCTTCTAGTCTTAAAGTTTACACTTCTTTATTTAGTTATCTGCCTTGTTGTTTCTTTATGTGCAATATATGAATCATACATCACATGGTGTGTCTTTCTTTGACTTATTTCACTAATCATAATAGCACTTAAAAAAATAAAAACAGGGGCCTCCCTGGTGGCACAGCAGGTTGAGTGCTGCACTGTGAAGCATCCACTGCACAGCAGTGTGAGTTCAATCCCTGGCCAGGGAGGGGACCCACATGGCATAGCAGACCTCTCCTGCCTCACCCTCAGCAGTGTATTTCAGTCAGTCTGGCTGTTCTGCTCCCCACACGGTCTCTGGTGAATCCTCTCACCTCCTATAACTCTGGACTGTATCCCATCTCTTGTATGAACATAAATAAACCTTTTAAAAAATATATCTATATATGTATGTTAAGGGCCTCCCTGGTGGTGCAGTCAGTTGAGCACCACACTGTGAAACACCCACGGCACAGCAGTGCAAGTATGACCCCCAGCCAGAGAGGGGACCCACATGGTGCAGCAGACTTCTCCTGCCTCACCTGCTGCTCCCCTCAGCAGTGTGTTTCAGTCAGTCTGCCTGTTCTGCTCCCCACTTTGCCTCTGGCCTGTACCCCAGCTCTTGTGTACATAAATAAATCATTCATATACATATATATATTTTTAAAAATAACAAACATGTAAAGGATACTCTGGTTAACAAGTGATTAACCAAAATTTCCAAGTAATGAAAAATTCGTTCTGGGTTAATGGATTTCAAAGCTCTATCTTACTCTGCTTCAAGCTCTAAAAATACACTTGTGTGGGGTCAGTCTCCCTAAAAAATATTAGCCATAGGCTTTTCTCAATATGCCCAGAGGGGGCTTCTTCCAGTAAGTGCCACCTTGTTGTGGGGAACTCAACGTCAATTCAGGTCCTATGGGCCTTGAGAGGTTTATTATCATCACTTTAAAATGATGCAGATTGTTCTGGGTTGAGAGCAGTGAGGGCCCTGTAGGCTAAAAGAAACATGTGTCCTTTGCTTAAGTCCTCACCCTTCTCTAATAGAAGAGCTTCTCTTGTCATAAGTTTCTGTCCTGTTCTTAATTCAAGAAGCAATCACTACTTTCCCTTTTATGATCTCGGAGTAACATTTAAGGGGTATCATCTATTCATTTGTTTATCAGTGAACATGTCCTAAGAACGTCATCTTTACTGTCAGTAAGGATGAAGTAAACGCCATCTTGTCTGGTGTGTGAGGTCTCCCTACTCTCTCTGCTTGATGCTTTAGGTTCCTACAAGCAGGATAAATATAACTGTGTGCTCCATTTTTCTTTAAAATTTACTGCCATGTAAATTCTCTATACATAAATTATTAAATTCACTGTTTTTCCTTTGCTAACCTATTTGATGATATTTTGATTACCCGTCCAGCCTGAGATGAACCTGGGATGAGAACACACAAAATGAATGCTTGAGTCAGCAATCTTAATAAAGCAGGCAAGCTGCAGGGAGAGAAACCAGGCCCTCTAATACAGCCAGAAGGAGCCAGTATCTGAGATGTCACATAAGACTTCTGGCTTGAGTCACAGGCACGTGCAGTCAATGGTTCTCAGAGTCTCAAATATGCTATATAGTCAAAGCAAGCTAGACTGACATAAACTGTAGATTAAAGCAGAATCTACTGACAGGAGTCTCTGAATATGATCCTATGTAGGAAACAAAATGACATCCAAAATTATTGCAGAGTTAAGTAAGGAAAGTGGACAAGATATTGACAGTCTAACTTTTGCTAATTCAGGAGAAAAAGGTTCTGATAAGTCAATTCCCTTGGCCTTTCTTGAGGAAAAGGCCTGTGTTTCTAGACTCCTACACATCCAGGTTACAAGAATTTATACCTATTTCAAATTCTCAGATATTCACTGTGCCATCTGAATTCAGGAAACATTCAGGCTTGTTGATAAATTTCATTATTTACATATGTTTTCTTCTAGGATAAATGTGTTCTTTGTTTCATATAATGTGATTAAGCCATACAAACAAAAAATCAGAAAATAAGTTTATTTATCCTTCCTAAGTTTATTCATCAGAGTAAATGCAGTTCTATATTAACATTTTCTATGAAGAAACTTCTGTTCTTTTTTTAGACGTGGAGGATTACTTTCCCTGACAGAACCCCCAGAACTGAGAACCCTGAACTGCAAACTTGTCCTTTGTCCTAGTTGTTTACCAGCCTTATCAGGGCACACATGGGTTGGCAATGTGATTCTAAGATAAAAATTCCAAAGTTATAATTAGATGTTTTCTGAGAAATATCACCCAGTGCCATGAAAATGTGTTTGCTAGTTTTTACTTCTTAATTGAAATGAATGGTCACATGATTTCTTCCCATTTAATAATATTCTTTTGTATAAGTAAGAAACATTAATTTGGCACTCAAGAAAAATACAGACTTTTTTGGGATAAAGAATACTGAAAATATAGCTCATATATCAAAATGTCTGTAATATTCTAATAAACACATTTTTAAACATAAAACACAATTCTTAAGGTTTATTCAAGCAATAATAATAATGATAAAACAATTTTATGACCCCAAATAACCTATAAATGATAAGTGATAGAAAGGCATGTTCCAAGATGGAAACTACAAGCTTTCTATGTATCTTACATATCCACTCAATTCAATTCTAAACAAAGGGGATAAAAAAGTAAGTAGCAAGAAATATACTTTGCAATGTTGCAGAAGGATATGGTCTGGCCCAGTCAAAGAAATACTGTGAAAACATTTTTCAAGTTTTCTGTTAAACTCCATCTCTGCTAATGAGACTGAAAATAGGTTTTGCATTAAAAAATCTTCTACTGACACCTGCTGGCAATTTATAGTCAATGATTCTCAAGATGTTTCAGTGATTTAAAATGGAAACTTTTCAAGCAGGAACAATCTTTGGATTCTTGTCTCTCTTCCTCCATATAGATATAATAAATTTTATAACAGATGATGCATATAGACATATGTGTATGAATATATGTGTATATTTCTAGAAGTGGAGAAGTAGAGCCAGATGAGTACATTTTCCTGGCTGCTGACTGCCTTACTCACTGACTCACACGTTCCAAAAGGAAGTCAGAATATCACATTTCCATCCTCCCATACCCGCAAAAGCCATTCAACTTATCCTAGGTCAGCAATAAATATCTGAAATTGAATGGTCTTGGCAAACCTGAGTGTGGAATATTCACAACTTTAGATCAGACATAGAAGTTTCACTGTGTTAGCCAAACAATTACAGGCCAAACCCCTATTTTTGAAAGTTTCTTTAGAGGGAACTTAAACTTGAGAGATGCTCACATAACACTGATGGAGGAACCTGAATGAGAGACATAAGGCCGGCACTAGCATACCGCAATTAGCAAATTTTGCTATATGCAAATACATACATGATTTTAAAATTCAGAAAGGTTCCTGAAGTCAACTTCATTTGTTTTTTTCTGGAGCCTCAAAGAATTTTTTAAAGTCTTTGCTAAGAGGTTTTAAGGGAAATGTTTATTCTCAACTTAGCTATTTCATTCACAAGTGATACATGATAGGATTTTCATGACACTGTCTCATCTATTCCCCCAAAAAAAGTGGAAAATATGGATTTGATTAACCATTTTCTCCAAAATTAATGTTAATTATGATGTAAATCAGAAGGCAATGTCTCAGTATATAATCCTGATTCTTCTTTTCACATCCCAGACACGAGCAAATTTGTCTGCTTAGGGCACTGAAGAGATGTCTGTAATTCTACGGTGCTATAATTAAGACTTGTGCAAATGCCGCTGCCAAAAAATCACCAGAGTGGGTGGTGAAAACAGCCAAGTAAACTCTAATTATGGAAGGCAGTTTTCTAAGATCTTACATACAAGAAGGAAAGGCAAGATCATACAGCTAAGATGGGTTACCAATGCCATATAAATAGCCATGTCAAGTTCAGCACAAGCCCCCTTTCAGTGATAACTGTTACCTCCCACAGTTCATAGGTACTTTAAAAGCATAACAGGGAATTCTATGCTTGGAATCCAGCACTTAAGATTTCCCCAAAAAATAAAATTATGAAATGTACACATATAATTTTCACTCTAGGACCAAAAATTTAAAAAGGCAACCGAATTCTAATTTTATATTTTATATTTTAGCATCTCCATTAGCATTATGTTTTAAAGTTCTGTTTTAGAGTTCAATAAAATGCACATTCACATTCTATAAGATGGCATACAAATTGCAAGTGTACAGCACAGTAAGTTTCCCTAAACTGGTACAGAAGCATATATGTGCAAAGAACCAGTGCCCAATCAAGAAAAAGGACTTTCAGTACTCCACACGTGCCTTCACCCACTCAGAAAAGGGGAAATTTATTTCATATAATAATGTTACAAAGCTATTTCAATAATAACATTATATATCATATTCTCACTATCCGGACCTGTAATTACTGCCTTAAATAAGAAGCGATTATGTTTTCCTCCCTTTTTCTATATATAACCAATTATGCCCATCGTACCCTTTACAAAACATTGCATGAACTCCTCAGAGTCTCAGCTCAGATACTACCTTCACTATGAAACCTTACTTGACATTCACAGATAAATTAAGTCCTCATCTATATTCACAGAGTAGTTTATAAATAGTTTACACCTTACACTTATCACAATGAATTACAGTAATATATATATGTTATTCTAGAATGTGTGTACCTTATGGGAAGAAAAGGCATTTAATCTCATCTTTTGATTTGCCTTCTATTGTTCAAACCATGTTAGTGACTATGTTTTAAATTGCCTGCTAATGAATGGCAGTATATTTTCACACTGCTTCTTCTGCCATACATTTTTTTTAAAGAATGTTTAATTAAACTGTATTCTATAACACTAAATGAAGCAAAATATATTTCCCAGATTCTTCAAAGCATTCTCAGTGTAATGCCCCATGTAAATAATATAAAGAATAGCTCTTATTCAAGCACATTAAATAAAACATGCTAATGTAAACCTTTTTAAACTTTAAACATACATTTAAATTTTATTTAATATACTTAGCATAGATTAGTTGACAATACATTTCATGATTAGAAGCTATTTTCTTAAAAGTGATGATATTAAAGTATTTCTCTGGATAAACAAGTTCCCAAATACACTTCTTTTAGCCTGATACTCTCATTTCCTCTTGACACTTTTCTTCTCTACAGTCGTCGCCTATGAAATGAAACAAGCTTATTTAAACTAGGTTGAGATTAAACGTTACTTATGCACTCAGTTCAAAAATCATTGAGGAAGCAACATGAACATTTCATGAAAGTTGGAAAATGCCAGCGCTCTCCTACCTGTGTCGCTAAGCTGGCTGCCATCATGTGAGTCAGAAGCTTAGCTGCGAACATGGAGTATCTGGCACAGAAGATATGGGAGAGAACAGCGAGGCAAAGACCTGCAGGAACATAAAACCCAAGTGTAGTTTTATAAGCCATGAACCGACAAACATTACCATAGTGAAAATCATCAGGACAGTAAGCACAGGAAGTCTCCCTCTGCAGCATGGTCCAGTATTAGGCTGCAATTCTAATCTACTACATTTTGCATGACATATAAAACCTTTACAATTTGTCAAAGAAGCCCAAAGGGTAACTTTAATTTTTAAATGCCTACATGTTCACTTCCTTACTAATAAGAAATCACAAATTAGGCAAAGCTATAATTTCATTATGTATCTAGTGTTCTATGTATCTATCAGACAAGTTTTACTGTTTGTGAAAAGAGACAAGCTTCAATCTAATGTTCCACAAACAGGTGACTTGGTTAAATAGAGATACCTGAGGAGGTAAATAGGATTTTTCATAAAATCCTATTTTTTATGCCTATTTTTTATGCGTAAAAGGCATAAAACTGTGAATGGTATTACCAAAACTCAGGTTCAGTAATTACCCCCTTTTATCTAACAGTTATGTAATTATGACAGTGGCAATTATGAATTCTAAAAGCAACCTTATGCTACTGGATGCCAAAACCAGCAATAAAATGTGTTCTTTCCTCTTGAGATGACTTTTAGCCTAAATATCTACATTTCTAAATGGGATGAGGAAAATTAGTCTTATTTTCTTTAAATCTTCATTTCATCTATTTATACTACTCTGAGGGGATGATTAGAACTTCAGCACTAAACTGCCAATCTTTTATCTCACAATTGGTAAAAAAATTTCTTTAATGAAATGTTTTAAATGCAGAGTATAGACACATTTTTAGAAATTCCCTGCATTTTTAAATGTAAATGAACTGCACATGGTCACCCATTTGCTTCTTCATTTTAGCCTTTTAATCCACTCGTCTTCAATATAGTCTGTCTAAGAATCATTAGAACATAACAATTGGCATGATTATGTTGCTCTACCCTGAACTTTGTGTTATAGTATTTAAGAATATCACTGCCTCAACAAGGAAACACAGCATTTAGTTAACGTTTTGTTTTCTCATCTTCTCTGAAGCTGTGGAACAAACTTGTAAAGTACACCCATGTGGAGGGAAGTGGATTGGGCATCTGCAAAATACCCACATGGGATTTATGACTAATTTTCTGAACAAAAAAGCTTTTCAAAAATCCTTTTGGGAAAAGCTTTCAATGAGTTTAGATTTTAAAAACGTAGACACAGTTCCAAAGAAGTCAGGTTTTGTATTAGGCTTTTGGCCTAGAAATTTAGCCAAGAAATCCAGACTAATTCACTTTTAGGAAGGGTGTCATGGGATGTTCTGGGACAGGTGTGTAGGTTCTTCTGGCTGCCTTCAAATAATCCACCCACACAGGTTCAGTGGCTCCAGAAACTACAGAGCTGTGTTTGACTTTGCACCCTTTCATAGTTAAAAAACTACTGAAGCTGAGCCTCCTAACTTACTATTGTGTACTTTGACTTTCCATGAGAGAGCTAGGTTAAATTCAGTGCTTAAGTTGATTAAAGGGGTGTGTGTGTGTGTGTGTGTGTGTGTGTGAGAGAGACAGACAGACAGGCAGACAGAGAGAAAGAATACATATCTGTGTGTATGTATCATATACTGACCTCAAAGCCTGATTGCAAGGTTCTTTTCATTACGGACCACATGATCACAAACACATGCTTTACTGTACGTTGATTGCAGCAGATAGCAATGTGAGGCAAGGGGATTAGTGTTGGACAAAGGAAAATTCATGAGTCAACTGTTTTTCCTAGTTCATAAGAAAAGCTTATTCATAGCCTTTCCCCATAAGTTGGTAATTCTCCATTATACTATAATTTTATGACAAATTTAGTATAGTTCAACTTGACTATATCACATATTTAATTAAGTATATTAAGCTTCAATTAAAATGCAAGCATGACACCTGGTGGCCAGATTCAAAGCCTGTGCCAGGGAAGTGGGTTAGATTCTTTTAGCCTTTAACTATAATGTATGATGCTGATCTAGATTCATTTCTTATTTAGGGGAGAAGAACACTGCTGAAAAAGCTCAAGCAGGCTGTGCCCTAGTCTCAAATGACCTTGGGGAAGATACTGAATACTGTGGATTTAAGGAAACAAACACTTCAGTTACCAAGTTTCTAAAACAAGATATGCTAAGTATGTATCTTTCATATTCTTATCTGAAATTGAAAAGCTGTATTTAACATACATAATTTAAACTTGTAAGTCAGATTTTTAATTGAAACAATTTTTTTTATTTAAATGACTTTATACAAATACACAAAGCGCAAGGTATGTTTCAAAAATGTGGACTTTTTAATAAAAAGTATAACAATTTTTTTATTTTTTTAAAAAAATCTGTTTTAATTATTAACAAAAGGCATTAACTAAACAGATGTTTTTAAAAAGTGATTCCTCAGCAACTATGTAGAAAAAAAGTGGTTCATTGAGTTGTTTTCTTTTACTTTTTTTCTAGCTCTGTCAGTTGGAAAGAGCAATTAATTAGTTTGCTGACACATATGACTTTTCTGTATGATTTGAAAATGCAAAGGCAGAAAATTATCCTTAATAAAATGGTAACACTGGTTGTTTTTGATTTAGGTTTTAAAAAAAGAAAGAAAGAAAACCTAAAGGACAGTTTGTTCTTTGCTATTATCAAACTGGACTAAAGGTCACCTTATCTCTATATATATACTATTTGAATGTTCGTGTATAAACATGTACTGATATATGCGAATATGCATCCAGTAAACTCTATCATTTGACATTTTTTAAGAATGGCATATATTGTATAAATTACTGTACTTTATCCTCCACAAATCAAATAGTAATACTTTTTCCCATGAAAATTTCTTTAGAATGTTTAAATTTTGTATCTCTCTTTTCCGTCTGGCTTCTCTACAGATCAACCCAAGCAAAACCAAATTACCACTATTTTACTATTAAGTCTATTATTGGCTTTTTAGCTTAGTTTTTCTCTACCTCCTTACTAGATGTAACTGTCATTTCTTTACTTCTCCCTGCTTACTACTATTGATTATCATAGTCATGTAACTCCTTCCTCAGCACAATGTATTTTGTTACTAATAGGCTGAGGACTGGAAAACAAAATTGTACAGACTAGGTTGTCTGGGTTGAACAAAAGTTAATACACAGCACCTCCAAGTACACAGTGCTACGCATTAGGGAAAAGAATTTACTTCAAGGACGGAAGTTTCTGGGAGACCATGCTCTAGGCAGTCAGTGTTATTGGACACAATAGCCTCTAGCTATATGTGGTTATTTAAATTTTATAAGTACATTTAAATAGAATTAAACATTTGTTTTCTCAGTTGTACCAGCCATAACTTAAGGGCTCAATAACCAAAAGTTATGAGAATGTGCAGTACATTTCTATCAATGCAGAAAGTTGGGGGGTCAGGGTGGGGAGGGATGCTGTGTTAAACGCACCTGCATGAACAAAGAAAAGAGTAGGCTATGCTTCAGGAGGATTTTTATTAAGAAATGGGGCTTGAAATATAAACCGGACTTGACAAAGTCACAAGCACATCTCATTCCATGGCATGATCAGATCGACACTGTATTCTTTTAAAGAAACAGCTATTTACAAACTAATGTATCAGGGGTTACCATAGGGAATGGAGACACAATGTTCAAAAAGCTGCTCCTGCCACTCCCATTTCCTCTATGTTTTTTATCTGTATCCCTTCACAGACAGAGCCTGCTTTATGAAAGTCATAGAACACTATTCTGGTCAAAGAGATGGGCCAGAAAACATTCGGGGTAACTTTCAGGAAAAGTTTTCATTGCTCTGCAAACAAGATCCAAATAAATGCCTTTCTTCTGGCAAGCCTAGACATTGTTGTGCTGCTAAGAACTACTGCAGCCAGTGCAAGACCATGTAGGGGCAAGACTGTGAAAATAAAATCTTTGAGGAGAGTAAAACAGAAAAACGAGACGTCTGGGCCCTTTATGACACCGCTGAGGTGCTAAATTTATCAACGTCAGTACCAAATCAGTTTCCTTAAGGTGCTGCCTTCCATTATTTGCAGTCATTATAAATAATGCACCTACATGTACACAGAGAGAAATGAACCATCTTTATGCCATGTCACCACTAAAACTAAACCCTCTGACTTCTTTGTCACATGTAGTGATCCTTCAAACTGCTTTTTTAAAGTTCTTAAGCATTTTTGCTATTCTTCTTATAAATAGTTCCCTATCTGTTAAATGACACATTTTTTATATACCCACTCCCATGAACATAATGGCTATTTTAGAACAATGATTATCGGGTAGATGTACTTGATATTTTTGGAAGAATTTATCACAAAATTTTAGAAGATAGCTCTTATTTTCAAAAATAATTTGAAATGAATGGGTGGCATCTGATAAAATTATTTTATTCTTGAAAAACTATTAGAATTTCAGCTTGTTAAATATAAAAGGCACAACTAGAAAATTCCTATAGTTTTATATTCCTATGCTAAAGAATAAGCATGTTAATGGACTTTGGAATGTGCTGATTTATCCTCTAAGTCTTATTATTTAGTAATTTACAGACAACTGTTTCCTAGTAATATAAAACTGACATTGTTTGGCATTTATATACTCTGTGATCTGTAAAATAAATAAATCCATTAGCCATTTAAGACGAAAGCTTTAGTTTGACTAAGGTGTTAAAGGATTTCTTAACCACAACAGAACAAAACATAAGTTAAATAAATGCGAGGTCTGTGGTCTATTGCTAATCTCAGCTTAAAAAAACACTCTTTAGGAGTCTCACCTAAAAGTGGTATTACATGATCTAGGTCACATATTGGTATGAACATTAAAATGGGTTGAAGACATTCTACATGGCCCTATTAAAATCACAACAGTTATAGGAAGCAGATTAGGTTTCTTTGACATTATCCATGCCTAGATACCTGAATAATTATATTATGAAATGGTGGTATCATCATCTAAACTTATTTTAAGTTGTATCACTCCCAAATAACCTGGTGTTCCCTTTTTAACTTCGAGGGTTAGCCTTAGTTTTATTTCTTGTAACCTGTCTGAAAACAGATTTACAATGTTAACAGTCATAGGTATATACACTCATCTTTGATCATTCTAAGCTAAAGATTACTAAACATTTTGTTCTCTATACCTATTTCACACAATGATCATTTAGCATTTCTCCTCACTACTCCTTTTTCATCAATACTTAAGGTGTTGGGTTGGCTTTTAAAAAAACAATCTATATTTTATTTCAGTGTTTTACCCTTTATTTCATCATTCTCTGGAACATATGTCAGTGTAGTAGCATTAAAGTAAAATAAAATATCTCATTTGATTTTGGAATTATGTGAAACTGAAAATCTATTAAACAAGAAATGTCATCCTTCATAAAAGATACTACGAATAAGCAATTGTTAACTTTTGCTACTGAATCTGTTAGATTTATCATGAAAGTTCAGTAAAGAAAATGTATATGAAAATGTGTATTTTATATAAAATGAAGTGGTACTGGATTTTAACAACCAGGATAAAGACCAGGATTAATTACTTGCTTCTATCTCTATAAAAACATCCTTATTAATAAGCATTATTAGGGAAAACACAGACCAAATACAAAAGGCATAAATCAATAATACAGTTACAGAAGCAAAATATTAGCAATTTCTGAGTTAGTGTATCTTCCACCTTAGGTCAATATAATTTAAAATCATATTATGACTGAGAAAACTGAGGTTAGAGGGAGTAAGTGGCTTGTTCCAGGTCTCACAACTAGCCAATGGCAGAACCAGGATTTGAACCAAAGCAGTCTGGCTCCAGAGTTACCTTCCCCAGGCCTCAGTATAGCATTTTGTTCACAAAAGCAGTTACAAGATTATCATAGATAGCTCAGAACAAGAAGAGGTGGGAGTAGGGCACAGAAATATATTTTAAGGAATTCTCAGACTCCTAATCATATAATCAATAGAGCAAATTCAGAGTGAAATTGTAGATAAAGAGCTTGACAGATATTATTGCAGAAACACTGCCCAGATGAACAAGGTAAAAAACTTTTTCAAGACAGAAACTCAAACATATTTAGAACTCTTAGGGTGTCAAATACATAGCAACCAGGGAATAGGACTTAATACAAATCTAATTCTCTTTCACAAAAATAAACAATGTTTTATAGATGATTTCATATAATCCTGACATTCTATTACAAAACTTGCTCTATAAATTACAAAGCTATGAAATACATTCTTTCTTACAACTTAGCTACTACCCCATAAACTATTTTATATTTCTTTTGATGTGAACCTATATATTGTTCTTTACTATATCCACAGTAAAAGTTGGCCCTCTGTAATATCCATTGGGTGAATTAGTAAATAAGACAATGGAAAAGTTTATTTTCTCCTCAAGTTGATGCTTTAGAGTATGTCTGCATTTGCATATATAAAAGGACATGAGAAAACATACATTTATTCTCATCAACATTTAAAATCATTGACTCAAAAAAACGGCAACTGACCTGAGATACATATGAACCCAGATGAGAAAAAGGCTTCATTGTATGAAGACAAGTTATCAGTCTGGGCGTAGACAGCATACACAGACATGTATGAACAGGCGCATTCCACGTAGTCTGAAGTGTCCTCAACCACTTTGCAAAATGGACTGTCAGATAACCAGCTAGGACAAAAACACAATTGTCACTAATCTTTCATAGATACTTAAGGTGTTGGGATGGCTTTCAAAAAATAATAACCTACTGAACTTAAGCACTGTTTACTCAAGATTTGAGCAGATCACATTCTCATGAAGAAACATTGCAGGGAACATCTTGTCCAGGACATGACACAACAGATCCTACAAAACCCCGCAAGAAGTAGCCTAAATACCAACCAAATCTGCAAAGGCATTTTCAGTCCTACAGAGGCTGGTCCTCAATAGGACAGTGCAAGTCCCTACCTAAGCTGAAGCAACCATACCAAGGTTTCCAACGGAAATCACTGTTCTTTTCAAAAATCCCAAAAGAATAATGTAGCCTTGATATTTTAGAGCTCCCTCTTCTCAATTTTCACAATTCCTTGTATTTTCAAACATGAATTATTCTATGTTTAGAATTATTCTATTCTTATATTTAGAGTTAGTCTATATTTAGAAATTAACTATTTCACATTTATCAAAAATGATGCTATATTATGATTCCCTCCTTGTTTTTGTGAATATTGGATCCATTTATATGTACAGAACTGTTTACCGGGGTTCTTTCAATGGTTTCTTTATAACTACTGGTAATGGTTAGCAGAAAAACAGCAAAGGTAGGAGTTCATGTCAAGCCTCCTACATATTCCACAGGAACTACTGGTTGAACTTCCTCCCTTTTAGTGCCTCTTGATTCCTCTACTTTGCTAGGGACATAAAACTTCTTAATTCCAATTGCTGATTCAAGCTTGAAACATTCATTGTTTTATACATAGAGGATCAGAGTATCTACCTATTGGATTAGGATCTCACACCAAGTATGAGAAACTTCAACTGAAAATTATTTTTTCACAAAGAAGAAAGACTAATCAGATCTTTGGTGTTTGGAGGACAGTTTTCCAACTATACTATTAAACCTATTTAAATTTTTTAGTTTGGACTGCTAAAAGTCAGCAATGAATACAATCACTGACTGACTTGGGCCCTCTCAGTCAACACTAACTGACACTGTAGCAGTGGCAAAGTTCTGACTAAGAGAACTACTCAGAAACTTGAGGTCATAGGTCAAAGATTCAAAGAAGAATCTCAGTCTTCTTCCCTTTCCTATGCATGTATTCAACATGTACTCCAAGCTATATGTGAACTAGAACTACAAATCCCTGCTAATCCTTCTAAATATATAGCATCAGCTTTAGAACCACAAGCCTAGATAGAAGAGGTAAAAAAATTTCCTTTCCTTCCAGTAAATTAACCAATAATAGTAATGTTATCAGAATAAAGCAGAGCTCAGGTAAGGTACCATGAAAGAAGCAATAATAAATAATGTATTAAGCACACAGGTAAATAGTTGAGTTGCATCTGTCACCTGAACAATGCTAAGCCATTTCCTATGCTGCATTGCCTTACTTATTGTAAAGGTTATTCTCCAGTCTCTAGTCTCACCTGTGACCATCAACTATGCTCATTACAGAAAACTGGATTCAATGGTACTGGAAAAGGAAAGGACCAAATCCTGCTTTGAAAGAATTATTAACAATTACCTTGCAGCAGCTTGATTCCAAAGGAGACACAGAGATGTCTGAGGAACAATTCTAGGTTCAGCAGTGTAAATCCTATAGAGAACCTCATTATTGTCTATCAGGGGTTGTGAACTCTGACCTTTCACACTCAAAGATAATACCTGTAATGCCAAAAAGGATCAAAATTTTAAGGAAATATTTTCAAATTAATGTCACAATTGAATTTCCCATTCTGAACTTTGCTTTATTTTTATAGACACTTTAGGTACTTGCTATCACTAGTAATAGCTTACTCAGTAATGCCAGGACACCTCATTTATTTTCCATTGCAAATATTCTACTGCCATGTCAAATAATGAGCAATCTTCAGCTGAAAACACTCACTTTAACTTCAATTGTCTAATCATCATGAGTAAGGTATAAACTCAAGTTAATATTACTACATATTGTATTTTCTACTATACACATATATTTGTGTGTTCAAGAAAACCAAAAAAAATTCAACTCTTTTTAAGGCTAAGCATTCTACAAATTGTTTGTATAATGGGCCCTCTTTTATAATTAGCTTAACTGTGTATATGTAACACCACAAATCTGATCAAGTGAGTCCTTTTCTGAGTATCCTGCTAAGCAAAAATGCGATTCCAAACACACACATAATTCTTTAAATGATAGCTTACCTTATTTTTCAGAGCAAGAAGATTGTTTCCAGTATTAAACCACTGCTGGCTACTATACTCTGTAAACTGGACTAATTCACATGTACTTTTCTCAGCTATTACTTCTGCATCTGGAACATCCAATAACCTCTCAGGAACTCGAATATAATCACCTTCTTTTCCTTCAAACTTGTGCCCGTTGATTTGCTGAGGATACCAGTGAAGAGCCAGTATGGACAAATATGGGCAAGTGTCAAGGATGGTTTTGCTTCTATGACAGAAAAGCAAAGGTTCTGCTAAAACAGGATGTTTGTATATGTACATCCACTTATATTGGTTAAAATGTACTGTACTGAGACTCTGTTTTTTATGGATAACCATGACACTCTCGACCCAGAAGCAGCAGAAATGTGCTTTCAATTTACTTACACAACATTGTCATGCCTTTTTGCACAAAACTTTCTGCATTCCCTTGCCAGATCCTTCACGTAACCTAAGACCTGGGTTATTGAAAATGGCTTCAGGGATATTAGATACAATCTTTGCCTATAAAATGTACTTTTATGTGTTAGTCACATCATCACTGGTGGAAAAGGTTGAGAAAAGAGTGAATTGCTAAACTGAAATCCTTTAATATTAGAAACCTTACATATAGACAATCATGCGTCCATCAAGAATTTGTCTCACTACTTTCTAGCCCATCAGAGCATTGTGAACCAAGTGACTCGTATGAAAAAACAGTCCTGAATACTAATCATTATCCACTGAACTATTGTGTTTGAACACCTCAACGCATAAGATCCTGTGCTCGGTGAAACTGCTTCAAAACTTTACTGTATGTTGACATCACTAGGAAGCTCGTTTAAAAATACAGACTTCTAGATCATACCCCAGATTTACTAAATAAGAATTCTTGCCTAGGGCATGCTGGGGAATCTGTCTATGTCTTCTCTATTATTAACCAATTCTCCAGACAATCTGATATATCTTACATATGGACCTACAATGTTTGAAACAACAAGAACACCCAAAGATAAATCCAATCTCAAATCTGCCTTAAAAAGTTTAAAGGATATTAGAACTTTAGGGTAAAAATCATGTATTAGCAAGGCAGAGAGTTCACATCTAAGACAATCTTGATACTCAGCTGATGTTTTAGAAGTATGGAAAAACATGCAAGAAATTATGGAGAATGCAAGTGTATGAACTGTTTGATCTCATGAACAATACAGAAGAAGACAATTCAAGAGGGAAAGAGGATGTTTGTTAAACACACACACACAGAGGCCTCATTGTAACCTGACAAAATGATTCATTTCAGAAATTGCTAATGACATTAGGAAAATTTACAGATGCCACTCGAGTACTGAACTGCTAATTATTGGTCTCAGATAGACCTTAAAGAACCCTGGTGCGGACTGGAGACAGGGTCCCCTGAAAGTGCAGGCAAAGCGTTTCAGATGGTTTCCTGAAGCTCCTCATTAATAAAACCTCAATCTCCAAGATTCACTCACCAGGGCTAAAGGATGTAAGGTGATGCTGGTTCTCTACCTTACCCTTGTATCATATCCTGACAATGAGCTGGTGTGAAAATCTGGAGCCACTGGCCTAGAAGTGGAGGTTTTCTCTCAAAGCATATAGCTTCAACCTCTTCTCATCACAAAGAATGATGATGACCATTAGGAGCTAGGAGTCAAGTAACCTTAGAATTGAGCCTTTAGGCCTTACCATAGACTAATCTTGTGATCCCTGGTGAGCTGTGTAAGGTCCCTCGCTTGGTAGGAGTAATAATAGTTCTACTCTGCCTTTAAAGTACTTAAATGATCTTTTGTAAGGATAAATAGTATATTTATAATTTTTACTAAGGATTATGTTGAACTATATGAAATTTTCAAAATGTTATGCTCTACCAAAAGAGGGTAACTTCATATTCAATATCATACAATGTCAGGACTACAGCAGAGATACAGTTAATATGCATCATCATCATCATCATTAGATTATTATTTTTTTATCTCTCTGGTAACTCTTTATATATTAATGTCTGGATTGTAACCCTGGATATCACTTTGAACTTCACATGTCTTGTGATGTAAGAAATAAATTGTTTTACATATCTAGACAATATTTTAATTAACCTTTCAGAATTCATAAGGAAATTATCTAAATGATTATGCCAGGTTTTCTAAAAAGTTCATAAAGAGATGATTTAAATTATTGTATCTGATTTTCTAAAGGTAGTCCTTAAGATATCTCTGAATTTTAATGTGAACTGCTGAACATTGATGATAGCATTCATTGTAAATAATAAACTGTTCAGATATTAAATAAACACTTTTAATCAGACATGTCCTATTGGATAATAATCATTTTTTAAAGAAATCTCAATTTCCATTCATGTTCTGTTATCAGCAATTTTTATGTTAAATCAAACAGAAATTACACATTTTTAAATCTTTTTACCACAAAGATCGAATTTGCCTAATGAATGTAATTTAAAATTCCATGATTTCTGAAAAATATTAAGTACAGTTATAAAATTAATTACAATTAATAATGAACATAAGAAATATATTTTCCTTTATTCTTTTTCCTTTTGCACATTCTTTTCCATTTAACGCCATACATAAAACAACGAGACTGAAGTTCAACAACATTCTGAGATCTGTTTCCAGATGAATGAAACTAAACCATAACTCCAGAGGGAAGCATACTTACCAGCATATCACAATGTGGCTAAATGCTAGAGTTTTTTATTACGTATTCAATTGTGTCATCATATAAATAAGAATAAACCATGAGACTTATTTTTAAAAGACTCATCAAAACAGAGGAATATATTGTTGGCAGCATAAATATATATTTTTTGATGAGTTACTACATTTTCTTAATTAGCTTTGTTTCCCCATTAGGTACAAATGCATAACTATATAATCCTCAATTACCTCATCTATCTATCAACTTGCATTGCATGGTACTTGTAAACTGTGAAGGAAGACATACATGGTTCTACTATCAAATAAAAGGGTACTTACTTTTCACCAGGAGAGCCACAAGTAACATCAGTCAGTAGAGAAAAAGCAAAATTCTCAGTCACTTCAGTAAAGTGAGTGAATCCCCTAGTGTCCTTACGCTTTGGGTTAATAAGAATGCAGAGAATCTCATAAAAAAGATTTCGGTTTTCAGTACTGAATGCTTGATTTTTAGCTTCAACAGTTATCTGGGGAAAAATACCAAGCATGAAAATATATATTCAAATATAAATTTGTTTAAATAATATGTATGGTAATAATACGTGTACTTTATTAAGAATTATTAATATTAACAAAATAAGGGATGAACCGATGAAATATTTAAGAGAAATTGTTATCAAATCCTAACTCAAATGTATCTATTTGCACTATAAAAAATATAATCATTGATAAAAAAGCAAAATCACAATACTTTCTATTTAATAAAGCTGAACACTTAATTTTAACTATAGTAGTAAACATCATGAATTAAAATTACTATCATTTTTATATGTACCCAAGAATTGTTATCATATGACCAACTAAGGAAATGAAAGAATTATGTGCATACAAAAAGCAAGATTATTCTTGATTATCTCTTTTTCACTCAACAGAAAGCCCACACATATTACTAAATTTCTAAAATATGAAATATGGAAGTCATCGTCCAACCAAAATCAGTCAGGAGTTCCTGGCACTCTTAATTTCATCAGTATGAGCCATCTCACCTTAGAGAACTCTGTCATTGTTTGAGGAAGAAGTAGAGAAGAAAGAAAAATACACGTCTTTATGGTCTGACTCAGCAGACTTTTATTCCATGAACACTCATATCACTATTAATTCATTAAAATCCAACTAAGTCATCACTTCCTGTGGTTTCTACACTGCGCCCCACCTGCTTCGGCACTCATCATCACTCTCTTTGAAACTTGCATGTAGCTTTATTAATAAAATGGGACAATGTGAAATGATCCGTCCTACTAGTTGACCCACTGGAAAGTGGTTCATGTCATCCATATCTTTTTTAGCTTTATAATCTCAGCAGTGCCACACAGATAGCTGAACTCAAGATCTAAGTTAGGAAGAGTAGCTATCTCAAAGACAGCAAAGGAGAATGGTGAATAAGCCACAGGATTACAAATACACAGACGATAAGTAAAATTAACTAGGTAAAAATTACAACAGGCAAGAACAGTCCACTGGATATTGAAACAATCAAACTAAACACATTAAGTAGGAAATAAGCTCTAGAAATGCTCTCAGAACTCAAAGAAATGCCAAAGATTCCATCTCAAATAGGAGATCTGACAGGAAAAGATAACCAACTAAATAAAGATGACTATCTAAAAACTCAATATTTGCTTTATAACACCGAAAATTAAGAACATCAGATGTATACAGGTGATATTCAAATATTAAGTAGTTTTTAAAATCCTACTAGAACCATTGCAAAAATAATTAACAAACAAAAATTCAGGTTGACATTTTTGCAAATGAAATGCCAGCAGCCAGCAGAGCGATAAGAGCAGCATTAAGAATCAAAAATTGCAATACAATTATTTAAAGTCACCCAAACTTACATTCCTATTCAAGGGAAATAAAAAGGTTCTTTTAGCATAGCACTCAAAAAAATAAAATTGAACCTCCCTGGTGATGCAAGTGATTAATTCTCAGCACTATGAAGCTATTGGCAGCCACTGCAGCAAGAGTTCGTCCTGGGCCAGATCTCTCCTGTCTCGTTGGCTGCTCCCCTCAGCAGTGTATTTCAACCTGCCTGTTCGCCCCACTCTGTCTTGGTGAATCTTCTCACTGACCCCCAACCCACCTCTGGCCTAAGTCTCACCTCTTGTATTCAGAAATAAATAAAATAGAATCTTTAAAAAATTAATAAAATGAAAAGTACATTTACAGAACTTTTGGTTTCTATGGGCACTGTTCTCAGCGGGTCATATTATCTCCTCTAATCTCACAACAATCCTGCCAGAGAGGTGCTGGCGTTTTCTTCTTTCCAGATAAAGAAACTGAAGCAATAAAAGGACTTGCAACTTGTCCTAGGGCACAGAGATGATGAATGGACAAGCCCAGTGGGCTGTCCTGACAGCCACTCTGTCCTGACTCACAACATTCCTCACTGCCTATGCTAAAATAACAGCACAGATAGACTCATTTGCAGACAGGTCACTCCAAATTACTGCAAACATGAAACATCCAACCAGGGGGTAAAATAGGTAAGTAAGTCTACATCACTGTTAATAAGATTATAAAATAAGTCAAATGTAGAATTGTTGGACTATATTATATATACAATTTTAAAATATTTGATTTTTAAAATATCTGGCTCTAAAAAGTCATTTCACACAAAAAGAGGGATCCCCCACCCTCCAAATTATCAAAATGAAGTTACAACAACATAAAAAACCTGAATCATCTGTAAGAAAAAATTTTAAAACTGTGGGAGAGAAAATAAACCTTTGGTGGAGGAGAGGGTATATGAAACTTTCACGGAACAAATTATTTCAGTGTTCTTTTGAGTGTATCAGAGCACAAAATTAGAGGCACCATCTCCTGATACATATTTTATCAAACTTCAATAACCTGTAAAGTAAAACCCAAGGAAATAAAAAATCTGGATATCACATATGGCAGTCTTATAAGACTGACAGTATTATTAAGACAATTGACAGTTCAACAATAATTTTCTATTGCACCATGCCTGGAAAGAATTTTATGTCATAGGAGAAATTTGCCCAAACCCAGAGCTGGATTTCATTTGGAAAATCTTTGCAGTGAGTTATTTAAGGTTGTTGCTTTTTCAGCACATTTGTTTCTTTTGAACATAAATAAGTAATCACTTCTTGCAAATGTAATAACAATATCTAAGATTTATGGAGCCCTTACTATAAAAAATATATAGTACAGAGCAGATACTGTTTCAAAGAAGTTAAAATGTTGGAGCAAATAGAACAAATATAAGACAGTTTCGTTTAAAATACAAGACCTTATCAAATAAGTTCAACCCCATAATTGGAAGGTCTGGTCATGAATACTGAGCATTTTTTCACAGGGTCGATGTGAACAGATGCCAAAGTACAGGAAATCCTGTTGAAATTTCAGATAAGTAAGCAACAGTTTTTTATATAAGTATTTACCAAAAGGTGTATGAAAATAATATTTTTTAATTTGTGAATACTTATACTAAATATGTACTCATTTATCTGAAATCCAACATTAATTAGACATCATTTCTCTGTTAAAATTTCAACCTTGCTATATGTGATTATCTACTTTCCAGAAACTGTTTCATTATTATTTTTTTATTACTATAAATGCCTAAAAACATATTTTTTGCATTTTATGGATATACCAGACCTTCCTTAAGGCTATTTTTCCAACTTTTATTATTATAAGCTATGATAAAATAAACATTCAATTTACACATGTATTTTCAAATTACCATTAGTGATCCCCCCCCCCCGTTTTATTGAGATTTAATTTACATATAACCGTTAGTTGTCCTTTAACTTTGTTGTACAAGAGAAGTTTGTTTCAGATTTTTATGGTTAAGTTTATCAATTGTTTCCTTTACAGCTTCTGGGTTTTGCTTTATGCTTTAGAGACCTTCCTAGTTCAAACCTATATACTAAAAATGATTCATCCATGTTTCTCATTTTAGTTTCACAAATAAATCTCTAATTCAATTTGTCTGGGATTTATTTTGGACTAAGTTTTGCTTTCAAAATCCATCTCCATTTTTCTTCCAGATAGTTTAATCAGTTGTCCAGTATCTTTATGGAAACATAATGTTTGATTCATACATCTGAAAGATCACCTTTATCATAGATGAAATTTTTAATATTTTCTATTGTTTATTTCTGCACCTTTTTTCTTTTCCACAGATCTGACTATGCCTGAACCACCTGTTTGAACCACTGTATCTTCAAAACATATTTTCATATCTGGGAGGACAAAGTTCTTCTGGTTTTCTTTCTTTTTCAGAACATTTCTGCCTATTCTCACATGTATATTTTTTTCAGTTGAACTACAGCATCCAGAAAGGAAAACAAAAACAAAAAAACCAAAATTTTTTACTGACATCTTGGTAGAGATGACATTGCATTTATAGGTTTATGGAAAGTTGTTATCTCTATGACATTGAACCTTTCCATTGCTGAATAAAATATAGATCTCTATTCAAGTTTATGTGATTCAGTCAAATTTTCAGCTAATATCTTTTTCATATAATATTGTAATATAGTCTATTTTAGAATACATATTACATATTATACTGAGCTAGTGAGTAAGTCAGTAACTAAAATAACCAGTTTGTATTTTGGCATTCATATATAAAGAGTATTTGAAACAACAATATACTGTAACATTAAATAATTTTAGTAAATAACAAAATTTGAAAATAATCAGTTCAAAAAAGCTGAGGTTGCAATATAATTGCTTTAAGAATTCAAATGATTTCTCCTTGATTTTTATAGCATTTAAAGTATTTTATTCATTCAATAATTCCTACATTGCCTACTTCATATAAATTACCCTAATACATGAGAAAATATCTCCTAATGATTACTCTAATAACATTTATTACATTTCTCATATGAAATTCTTTCATAATTCAGTTATATTATTCATGATAGAGCCATTTAAAAAAATCAAGATGTACTACTTGGCAACTCAAGTTAAATGAGTGTTGACTGTTGTCCAATAATATGTAGGACTCTTGTATAACTAACTGAGAGGAAGCAGAATTTCCTTATATCTTCCTTAATTCATATGAAATGAGGTTCTCTTTTCTAAAATGTAGTTACTATACATTCTTTCCCTATTCTTGGTCAAAATCAACTTGTAATTGTCCTATGTCATATTAGCATTAGAAAATTTAACTAACAATATTCCCAGCCTGTTTTTTTTATTTCTAAAAATTTTCTTTGCATGAAATAACAATTACTTCTTTGCTTATAAGCTGTTTGTCAAGGCCTCTTTTTCTGACTTGTGTACTGTATAATGTTCCTTTCTACCCTTCAGGTATTATATTTTAAGTCATACAAGAAAAATTAAAATAGGCATGACAATCTAAAACCCCACTCTAAACATTTTCAATATATAAAGTTCACTTTAATATAGTATTAATAAATATAGTATTTATACTATTAGGTTTTCAGAAAAGACATGATGTATTTTTCCATGTTTTTCAAGCAAAAATGTGTCATGAATTTTCCAACAACTCAATATTTAAAAATGTAGTATTTACAAATTCATGTGTATATACTCAAAATTTTTCATACTTGTATATACGTATGTTGATAAGAAAGCCAAAAATACATCCCACAGGAGTCTTTTCCATAGTAATAATTCTTTTTAGTTATACTTTTTGATGTTGTTAAGTTATTTTGTCTCCACTTCATGCCATCATGTGCAGAAATTTAAATAAATAAATAGATTTAAAATAAAACCTGATTGGTACAAGCCCACACCAATTTGAGTATCTGAAACCATCCAGTCATTCTTCGTTCTCCACCCCCCCCTTTTTTCTTTCTTTCTTTCTTTTTTTGGTAAAGTTTTTAGTGTCTAGGAAGAATGCAATAGCTTCTGCTCCATGGCATATAAAGTAGAAGAATTATGTGAATAATCTAGTTTAAGTCTCCTTCTTATAGACTCAAGAAACTAAGACACAATCTACAAAGATATTTTTCCAGTTTCTGGAGAATCAGAAAAAGTCTGTATTTTCTGACATCTGGAGCCTCTTTCCAGATATTGGTCTGTCTTTACTGCTGTAGTATATTACTTATCATTCTCATATTTTAAGGCTGGAGTTTCAAAACATGCAAAAGTACATTCATGACAAAATGTCACATCCAGTTTAAGGTACAGTGTCAGAATTAATAAAATCCATTCTTAGATTTATAAACTTAACTCTAAGAAAGTTTCATGACAACCAACATAACATTTTATGTTTTCTCATTTTTCTAAGTTATAAAATTTTACTTAACCAACTGCTGAGACTTGCAAAACTTTCTTACCTTGTTTATTAGATGCATCACGACACTGAGCTGTTCATTTGTGTTCTCTGTTGCCACTTTCATGCTGATGCTGTGGAGCACTCTGCTGAGAATATCATCATTTAGGGGCTGCTGTAGCTGATCTGCAAGCCCCCAAACGGCCTGCGAATCCATGTCAGAGACCAGAGTGACATTAGCAGTCCCATACATTTTATCAATTTTGGCACCACCTCTTGGGTCAAAAAGCACAATCTGGAAGCGTTTAGGAAATGAATTTAAAGACCCTTTCTCTGGTGTTAGGATGATGTCCAACATGGTATTTCTCTGACCAGGTTCAAAGACCAATGTTCCTTCATTTCTCACAAAATCCTTTCCAGAAATTGCTGGAGATATGAGAGTACGACCAATTGTTTCAGCACTCCTCAACTCCTAGAAATCAAATAACACTTATGTGAAAGTATAAGGTCACATTAGAGAATTCCTTATTATTTTGTCTTAAATTCTTATCCCTTAAGCAAAGTTTATTTCCCTTAAATAAATCAGTGGGCCATAAAACATTAATACTGCAACATGTTCTGGCTTTTGTTCTTCTTTTTCTAATCTCCAAAGACAGAGATAAATATGCAACATAAAGTGATGAGGTTATAAACAGCATAGAAACAGAAATATCACTGTTAACATGGGTAATTTCTTAAACTGTTAACACACTAGGAATTATGCTCTCAAATTTACACTCACAAAAAACAAATATGGAGGGAAAAAAGGGAAGATTTACATTTTTATTCTCACATAGAAATTTTGAAGAGATGGAGTTTTGGGGAGTCAAGAGAAGGCAGGGAGTAGTAGGAGGAAGCAGAAAAATTTATCTCTTTTTTATACATAGCAGTGAAACTATCCTGAGGAAAAAAGGTCCTGGTCATATATAACTCTTCAAATTTATGCTTATTAAAAGTTTTTTTGTAAAGTAAAGCATGAGAACTCAGTCAAGGAAGAACCAAATGTTAGGTTATTTATGACTGAGCTGCAAACATTAAACACTTGGTAACTGGCCATGTGGCACACTGAGAATGTAGAGGCGAACAACAGACTGCATGCCTTCATGGCATCTATTCCAGCAAAGTATAGCGACAGCACAAAGTCATCAAATTAGCAACTTGCTTTTACACGAATATGAATTCTATGAAGAATAAGACTAGGTATGGGAGATGCAAGGTGATAGTAAGGGGACTATATGGTAGTTTGTGATTGGATTATTTCAGCAGTGACCTCAAAAACATAAAGGAACAGACCATGTAAGGATCTGCAGGGAAATATGATAGGCAGAGGGAATTACAAGTGTTGAGATAGGAACCACCTTTGATGTTAGAGAAAGAACCAGAAGGCCCCTGTAACTAAAAGAATATGACTGGACGGGAGTCAATCAAACAAGTCCATTATACAAAACATAGCAGGAAGACCTATGTTCTAGAAGCCCAAAGGAAAGGACATTTCAGAAAGAAAGTGACTGATAGTGCCCAAAAATGAAAGCTGAATGAAGACTAAAGCTTTTCAAGAGCATCTGCAGTGGTAGAATAAAGAGCTCCACCAAAGGAAATCACAAAGACTCATTTGGTTTGAGAATAGATAAATTAAAATTTTCATTATAACACTATGTATAGTGAAAATGAATGAATTGGAACTACGCACATCAACATGAATATTTCTTTAAAAAAGACTAATAAAGAAAGCTTAACCTAAAGCAATATAGTCGGAAAATCTCATATTAATTTCCAAAATAGATGAAGCTAAACAGAACATGGTGGGTAGTAAAAATATAAATAAAAGAAGAAAATTTAACAGGAAATTCAGCATAGAGGTTATCTGCAATGGAAAAAGTCAAAGAAAGAGAGAGCAGGATGGCATTAGGAACTACTCATGGTGAGTAGTTCTAAGAACCTCAGTAAGTTGGTTAGCTTAAAGTAAGTGGTGGTGATTTTATTACAGTAAGTTACATATTCCCTGTATTCTTACCTCTATTTCCTGGTAGGATTTATTTTATAATTCAAAGATTAAAAGGAAACAGATCAGAATATTTTTGTGTTTATAAAACATGCATAATAAATAAGAAGTACCATACAACTTAAAAAATGCAATGAAAGTCAATATAGAAATGGCCTTTTAATAGAATAAGGAACATGAAAGGAAGAAGCATATTCTTTCTTGAATTTGTGTACTTTGGGCTAAAACATAATAACTCAAAATACCTGAAGTCAGTTTTCAAGTTTGATTTACTTCTAGAACTATAATGGAGCAACAGTGATATTCTCTTTATTTTAAATCATCATATTCCCTAAGTTTTTAACTACAAATATATATAAGGGAAATTATGCTAAGACTATAATGTTTAACATACACGGGCACACTGAGCTACTGTGTGTAGACCGACAGAGTGCATGCCATAATGACAATTACAACATTATTAAAATTTACTTAAAGTCAAATGAAAACAGGCATCATTCAACAGTATAGTAACTTGACCCATAATTATTTAATCATGCTTACAGCTATTGGAAATAGAATTACATGTCTTTGTTTTCTAATAGCATATGTAGCATTTACAGAGGAAGTGGTTTCCTACAGATAGGAAGCTGGGGAAATCCCCACTCTTCTAAGGACATCGGATCTCAGCCCCCAACCTTTTATTCCCTCCCTCAGCCCCTGAAAAAAATGGTCTGACCCTTAAAAAAATAGAAGTACAGGGACAATGATGTGACAGCAAAATAATATACCAGGAGAGGTAAAATATTTCTAATTTTTTAAAATAACTTTTCAATTTTGAGATAATGGTAGATTCACCTGCAATTATAAGAAGTAATAGAGTTCTCCTGCACCCTTTACTCAATATTCTTTATTGGTAATATCTTGCAAAACTCTAATATATTGCAAATAGTCTCTGACACTGATATAGCCCAAATACAAAACATTTCAGCACCACAGAGTCCTTCATATTGGTATTTATTGCATGTAATTCTGTAAGAAGTCATTTATGAAAAATCTAAACAAAATAAAAAGCGTATGATACAGATACTGACATTAAAATTCTTATTTTAGCAACTTCAATTCCCCTCTCATCTTAGGCTATGAACTAGTTTAAAGTGTGGCTCAAATCTCTTTATCATTTATTTTAAACTTCCATCCCTCTTCTTCCAATCTACAAAGAAGTATATAATGATATGTAAATGTCACAGGACAAGAGCAATAATGAGGCACTTAATTTTTCTCATTTCTCTATTTTAAATGCTTGTTTAAAATTGCTAAATTCCCCTGCTATGACTCAAAACACTTCTTTTTTGAGTTCATATCACTCTGAGGCTATTTAGGATGAGGTTTATTTCCAGAGTCTCATATGATAGAGAATTTTGTCTTCTTGTTAGTTGAGCTATGAACGTATCCTATCACAGCTCTGGTCCTGATTTCTTATCCCTCACTTACATGATTGCTACAACTAACTGGCTGCACAGATGCTGCATTCTAGTCACAGAATGTGCTACCTGTCTGGGCCACCCAATGGAGTGATAAAACTAAATGCATACTAAATAGGACTTCGTAATAAAACGAAACAAAATCAAACACTTTGAAACCCTGAGGTCAACATACCCTAAGAGGTCTAAATAGGCCAACATTTGGAATGTTGAAACAGGGGAAATGGCAGCATTGTCTAGAATGGTAGTTCCAAGTTTTATATTCCCTGAAGTTATACAAGTCAGCAAGGAAAAGAAAGTGCTAAGGAAGGTTAGTGCCAATCCCACAACTGTGTTTCATGCAGAGCAGATATACACTTTTACTTATTTTAATATATTAGAGTTTTGCTGCTCAAAGTCTGAAAGTTAATGTTGAAAGGTGTATGACATTGTTTGGGCCAACTGCATGATCTGGTCACTTACTGTTATATAGTGTTGTTCTAATGACCCCCTCGCTACCTGCCTGACCCCTCAGGTTCACCTGATGTCATTCTGATAAGATGGATGTAAAAAAGTACCAGTGGGGCCTCATGAACTCATGTATTTAAAGAAATATTGGCAAAACAGGCCAGAGGGAGAAAGACAAATGCCAGACAGTGTTACTTATTTGTGGAATATAGAGAAACCAAACAGAGGATCAAAGAAACTATAAAACTGACCCTTGAAAGCTGGCCATAGAGATGAGGTATCCAGAGGCAGAGGGAAAAAAGGTGCAGGGTGAGAACAAGCTGGGGAGAGTGCATGATGGACTTTGCTGGAGGACTAGGGGTGCTTTGGTGGCAGGTACACTGTGGTGACTACAACTGAGAGTAGAATTCAAAACACTAGCTGGGATGTAAACCAATGATATTTCAATAAAAGAAATTATTAAGAAAAAGAAAAAAGGGCCTCCCTGGTGGCGCAGTGGGTTAAGCAACGCACTATGAAGCAAACCGCAGCCACTGCAGCACAAGTTTGATCCCTGACACCAGTCAGGGAGGGGACCCACATGGTGCGGCAGACCTCTCCTGCTGTGCCCACTGCTCTCCTCAGCAGTGTACTTCCATTGATCTGCCTGTTCTGCTCCCTGCTCTCTGTGGTGAATCCTCTCACCCCTCCACACAAACACACCTCTGGCCTGTACCCCAGTGCTTGTATGCATAAATAAATAAATCTTTAAAAAAAAAAAGTGAAGTAACTTCAGGTCATTCAGTTATGGTGAAGAAAATGTCCAACCAGTTCAGATTTTAACCATAACAAAGAAAATTACTTTTACTTCTGTTTTAATACAGAAAGAAAGGCTCTAAAGAGCATTCTAAAGAAATGCTAACTCTAAAGATTTTAGGAATGGATTTATGAACAACACTTTGTATTGTCCTATGACCAATTCATTTTATTTATTTTTTTAAAAAGATTTATTTATTTGTGCACACAAGAGCTGAGGTACAGGCCAGAGTCGCAGGAGGTGCAAGAATTCACCAGAGACAGAGAAGGGAGCAGAACGAGCAGATCTGCTGACATACACTGCTGAGGGGAGCAGTGGGCATGGCAGGAGAGGTCTGCTGTGCCATGTGGGTCCCCTCCCTGGCTGGGAATCAATCTTGTGCTGCTGTGCAGTGGATGCTTCACAATACAATGCTCATCCACAGTGCCACCAGGGAGGCTCTCAATTCATTTTAAAGCATGCTCTAAGTGACAAGTTAAGGTGTTTCAAAAGTAAAGCTTAATGTAATAAACATGTGAATTATGATGGTATCATCAGAAAATGTATTAATTATTCTGTTTCATTACAAGGGCTACAGGCAAAGAAGAAAATCTTAATATGTGTTCATTTCTATTCCATGCTTACCTGGGTACTGAAGTTAACAGATATCATTAGTTCTGTCCCAAAATCTCTGGCTACCTGCAAACTGATTAAAGTGGCCTTCTTGTGAGTCACTGGCAGCCGAGAACCCACAGAAAAATACAACAGGCTTTGAGGTTCATCACTCCATAAAAAGTTAATCTGTGCAAATCTGGCACTATTGTTTATTGCTGCTCCAGCGGTTACTTGATACAGTTCCACAAAAAAATGTGTTTCAACTTGAGGTATCTGAAAATTAAAAAAAAAAAAAAAGATTACTAAAACATTTATATTTTTAGGTCATTCTGATACAAGGAAATACTATTTTTCATATACAAAATTATAGAAATAAAGATCTATAAGTACAAAATACAATTTATATACAAGTACACCTTGGGATTTAGGTTTTTTGGTCTTTTAGGAACATCTTTATGTTCTCTGAGTGAGCTTCTTAGACAATCAGTATCAACAGACAACCTATGTATATGCCACTAAACAAAAAAAAATTCATTCATATAAAAAATGCTATTTGATATTTAAAAGAAATGGACTATTTCAATATTTTTCAACACAAATGGATCTGAAAATATGATAACAGGTCAAAAAATGAAGCTGTATATAATATAAAGCACCATATGACATCAGTTGTCTGCAGGGTTTTATAGACTCTACATAAATATGACCAAATATTGATAATAGCCAATTATAAATTATGTATTTTTCAAAATTTCCAAAAATTCAGTATCAAATAAATCTAAAATAGTTTGCTAACTATAATTAGCTCATGTTTCACCGCTTTTCTTTCTCAACAACTGTAAATAATTTATTTTATAAAGCTTGAATTCAATTTCCTAACAATGCCAATCACCTTATTTCACTTACTTGCTTTTACACAATAATCTAAACCTCTGAGAAGCAATATCAGCTTTGTGGCAGAACTCAGTGGCAAAGCCAATGCATTTTCTTAACTGAATTTGTCACTGTCTATATTGGCATGGCATTTTTATCTATCAGTAAGCGCTTACTCATCATTTGTTTATGATCATTTTAATGAGAATATTCTGTCATGAAACAACACAACACTCTTCAGTGTTATCCAGTAGCTTGCATCCTAGTCATGCTATAAAGAAATGTATTCTTCTTTTGTTGCCTGGATGTCAATTTTCAAGGTACATACCATTCTTTACTTTTGCTGATGAACTTTCAGTAAATACTTAAGTATGGACATAATTGTTCTCTTTCCACTTTTGGGAAACTAAATTTGATAAATACAATAAGCTAAAGCATGAGGACAGTAGGGTAACTATGTTCAAGAACTATTATTCCCTAGTGGTCAAGTGATCTAGAATTCACAATATTTTCTTTTAACTAAGAATTTTTGCATATTTCATTCTAACACAAATTCTCATCTCTGATGTCCTCTCATTGTCATGATTAGACACTGTTTAAAGCCACTTAGAGTTTAAAGCATATGTTCTAAGTAAGGAACCATCAAAAAATGAATACTACACATGAATAAAATTAGACTAGAGACAAAAGGAAACTTCAGTTTCACAATTCACCTGAGATGTATTGGGAAACCAAAATTCACAGATCATATCTGAACCTCTCTAGACTTAGATTCAAGAACTCACGAGAACCTGTTAGTAAGTTCTCTTCACAAATCATATCTGAACCTCTCTAGACTTAGACTCAAGAACTCACAAGAACCTGTTTTTTAGCAAGTTCCCTTCCTGGAGAATTCAGCAGCATTCAGAGTGATCTTTTGTCCAAATTTTATAAAATGATTTTTTCTGGGCCCAGAGCTGATTAGGAGCACACAATCAAAGTAATAATGAAATATTTACTTAAGTTTGCCTTAATATTTGCAAATAATATTTAAACAGTCTATTTGGTTTAAATAGTTTGTAGGTTAAGAATGTGCTTCTCTACCACCTCTCTGGTGGTGCAAGGGGTTAAGCACCACACTATGAAGCATACGCAGCCACTGCAGCATGAGTCCAATCTTGGGCCAGGGAGCTGACCCACATGGCGCAGCAGACCTGTCCCAATTTGCCTGTTGTTCCCCTCAGCAGTGTACTTCAGTCAATCTGCCTATTCTGTTCCCTGCTCTGTCTCTAGTGAATCCTCTCACTCCCCACACCTCTGGCTTGTACCCCAGTTCTCATATGCATAAGTAAATAAAATCCTTAAAAAAAAAAAAGAATGTGCTTCCTAATTATTACCCATATATTTTTGCTGATACAGAGCCTTGATAAAGCAGCAGGGAAAGGGAAATGGGATTTAAAAGACAAGTTCCCAATCTTGTCAAGTAATTGACTAGGATAGGTTAATTTCATTCTTCATAATTTGAAAATGAAAATATTAAATAACTGTAGAGGTTATAATCAGAGATATGATAGAATAGAAAAACTTTCAGTTGAAGTATGAAGACTGTATTGAGTTCAGGAGAAACCACTATATAGATGAATTTGTTTTGTTTGCAATCTCTAATTCCTCTACCACTAGTGTTGATGTAAATAGTGTTGTTGTAACTACCACTGAACTCACTGAATTGCTTTGGGCTCCATTAGTGTAAGATCAGTTATCTCTCATTAATGACCACCTCCTTGTCAAGAATTGTGCAAAGAACCTCTATTTCATTATCTCATTTAATATAACGGTGCTACTAGTAACTTAGCAAAGTCCAAGAAGGCTAAAAAATTTGTCTTGTCACCCAGTTTATTAGTGGAAGAGTTACAATCTGAAACCATCTTTTCTATCAAAACCCAACGTCTTGACAACTGTACTATCTCCCAGAATAAGTTCTGCATCCTTGAAGTTCTCCTTTTCATATAATGAAGCCATGGTTCTTAGATCAAAGGTCAAGAATAGTTTTGCTGCACTGATGAGACCTTGACATAATCTCCGAGGTCCACTACAGAAAAAGAATGTGAACTAGACGGGTAAGTTTCCTTCCCTTCACAAAATGTAAGATGTGAAATGCATATTAGAAACTCATAGTGCTCTTTAAAAATATTGTTCATTCTTCAAAGAAAATAATTTGTCTTTCTTCCCTATTTAATTTTCATTACTACAACTGGAAAACGTGTTACTCTTTCCCATACCTTGTCTTATAACAAAACCCAGGACAAGTGGTCTCAACATAAATAAAGTAGCAATAACTTAGAGCATGTAAACCTTAAGTGATCTGAAACAAGTGCTATTTTTTAAATAAGTATAATTATCACAATTCTATGAGTGAAAATATGTATAGCTGTAATGATAACACTTCTGCAGAAAGTGGAAATATAAAAAAATGTACAGGGTTATTTAGAATAAGTAGAGTTATACACTGCTTTGAAATAGCTTGTGCACATTTTTTCTGCTGTTTAAAGCTTTCCACATGTAAAAATAAACCAAGACTTTTGAACAATCACTACATTTTGGCTAGTTTTTGTATTAAATATTTGAACCTAACAAATTAAGTAGTTGGCCAAGACCAATTAACCCTGAGTGCTTTCTTAGGCATTAAAGTATCACAGAAGGACAGAATTGGACTTTTAGTGGT
Source organism: Galemys pyrenaicus (assembly GCA_019455555.1). NCBI lineage: Eukaryota > Metazoa > Chordata > Mammalia > Eulipotyphla > Talpidae > Galemys > Galemys pyrenaicus. The sequence continues at coordinate 322,430 of JAGFMF010011381.1, forward strand.
GAATCTAATGTAACACATACAAATTTTGATTTATGATGATGCACAAGAGACATATATTATCATGCAATGTTACTTCAATAAAATTTTAAAAAACACAAAATAGTCATTTTAAAAATGGCCCCACATAACCACTGAATGACTAAAGTTCTATTAAGTCATCAGTGACTGCTACCATTAAATAATACAGACTTCTATGGAAAAAGGAGAGGTATGACTGTCTGCTGTTTTCACGTGCCATGTGAACAATAGAAATTTATCCAAAAGTTTACCAAGCATGGCTTCTGCCTCTGCAGTAGATCAAAACTGAACTCTTTATTATGAACAGAAATGACAGTTCATTCTATGGATATGATAAAAACAAAACACTAAACATTCAGAGTAATCAGTTAGATTAATCTGGGTGAAACTGACTTACTGTCACAATGAGATACTGGGTCAGAGAGAATCTTCGAAATGACAAGGAATAAAGTGGAATAATGATGACTTATTTTTAAATGTGAGATATAACTAATACATAATATCATATTAGTTGTAAGTGTACAACTGGTGAGCTATACAAAAAGATCATAATGTAATAATTTCAAAGTTTGAAGTGCAACGTCCAGCAAAAAGATTGCCATTATGGCTAGTTGAGACACAAAAGAATGCTCATATAAATAATATGTAGTTGTCAATAAAGTAATTTTCAAGATTACTTCTTCTAAAGACATATCTACTATAAGTTGACGATGCCATGACTCATCCTTTCTTACCTTTCCTGGTTTGATCTCAATGAGAATTAAACATTTTGTTTGTCCTGTTGTACAGGTTGTGGTACCTGACACAGAAAGGAGTTCATCCATCAGGTTTACACCATCTTTCTGGAGCACGGTGGTTGTTTTGTTAAAGGTGACACGCCAAAAGACTATGACATCTTCAAAGGCCCTAGGGATAAAACAAACTCATGCAAATGCAGTGAGAGATTGCATGATCCCCACAACTACTGCTGAATGTGCTGTCACAGTGCCTAAGTATAGCTCTTTATCCAAAGTGTAGCTCTACCACTGACGATGCAGAAAATGATCAGTTCCCCTCATTACAGATGAGAAATTATAGCCAGAGTTTACATAGCATTCTTCAACCACATTCTATTTAAAAATAAGTAAGTTTCATTGCACTTCTGTATTATCAGGAATGTGAAAGCAAATAGTATTTTTTCATCTACTGTGTCTTTTTGGGCCGGAAATATGAAAACAAAATTACAGAAAACCCATATAGAAGAATTCTACTAAAGGAAAACATTATTTCTGAAATTCATTATTACATTTTTGTATACATTTTTAATAGCAAGAGATGGCTTATATTTTCAGAGAACATTTTGTATTACATTTTTGTAATATTTTGTATTACATTTTTAATGTACATTTTTGTATTACATTTTTAATAACAAGAGACAACTTATATTTTCAGAGAATATTTAGGTGCAAAATGGAAAAGATAATATAAAGTCATGTATGTATATGCACACTCAGGGTTACACATGGTGCACACTCAGAAGATGCCTAGCAAGCAGTATTAAGTTGCAAACACATCCCTACCAGTAAGAAGTTGTATATGTGGAGTTATCAGAGAATGTGTATCAGTAAATACTATGGACTAATGACTCACATAATCTGACATCTCTATGGTACTTTATGAAGTCCAAAATAGCCATGATAGCTCTAAGTAGTTTTGACCATAAACCAAGAATGCTAAGTCACTGATTAAGTACTAGAGCATCTATATATCAATACACCAAATTCCAGACAGCTGCCTTCTAATAACATTTCATTTTATGGAATTGATATCATATACTGTAGGCACCAGGATATTTTACCTTCCATATCTACACATAAACATACCTATTTGACTGCCTTGTGACAACAAGATGCAGTCTGCTCACACCGGCTCCTTCACCCAGCCTGAGTCCACTCTGGGAATCCTCACTGAACCCTACGATGCCATTGTGAAGGTCACTCCCTGACAAGAAAAATGGAGGGTTCTATTTAAGACTTTAAAAATTCTTCAATGCTTCAGTCATCAATCCAGCTCAGAGGGCATAAAAGTGAGAAATACACAAATAAGAAATTCACAAATGAGAGGGGGGTACAGGTTTAAAGAGCTTTCCTGAAAAATGAAATAAAAATGGTAATATCAAGATGGCTAACACTTTGAAAACAGAAGACCAGAATAAAGAAAACATGAAAGCCTACTCCTCACACTGACCAATACTCATCTCTCTCTGATGAGATTGTATTTGACAGTCTTGACATCTGTATCTGTTTACGTTTTAAACTTAGCATATTCCCCACAGAATGTCAGTTCTACTAGGGCATCCAGACAACAGGAACTCCATTCTATATTGACAATGCTAATATGCTGATGGCACTGTCAGTAATCAGCCACTGGCCAATATGTGTATCAGTGTATCACACGTAGGGAACGTAGCATGAGAGGATTTTAGCCTGCTCAGTTAAGTGATGATTTGTCATACCAAATTGGTATGCTTTGGTATGCCATACTGACTGAGGAACACTAACTGTTGGTGCATAGCTGCTGTCCTGAGCCCTCAAAGATGTCTCTGCCACCATCCTAACCAAGACCACAAGATCTCATGATCTAGTAGTAGCTAATAGCGTAATGTTTAAGATAGTCATGCATCTCCAGAGGCATAACCCAATCACTGGGTTATGCCTCTGTCAAACTAACAACTAACTATTTTGACAGTCAGATCTGATCATATTCAAATAACTATAATAAAATACCTATTTCATGGACTGGGGAGGAGAATGTTGAGTGCAGAAACAATGTTAACAGAAACATAGCTGGAATGAACTAACGATGAAGCAAAGTAAATAACTTGTAGCATATAACTGTAATTTACAGTACTCGCTAAACTGGAGTAATAGGAATAAATAACACTAAATAGAATCGGTATAAATCTGTAGGTTAACAAATGGGATGATGCTAGATAGGAAAAGAAAATACGCAACTGAAAAATTAATGACTTAATTTTAACAGAATGTCTAAAACAAAAATTCTAGGAATCAAATTCTAAAAGTGGATCATGATGATATTCTAATAATTTTCTTTTATTAAAAAAAAAGCATAAAACATGACTTAGTATTCAAGCAAAGTCTTCCAATGATCTGGACCAAAAAATTCAGACATCCTGACTTTTAGTTCTCTTCTCACTACGTTTTTATCATAATGTCATCTGAAACTGTGAAATAGTGATAAAATTAATAAACACTTGGATAAAAGAGCAAACTGGGTAAGAATCATGAGTTGGTCTGGTTAATACTGTAATTCTTGTAAGATACTGACAAATTGAGCTAAGCCAATTAAATAAATACCTGTAATAATGATCATGGTAAAAGCTGCAAATCCACTGTCATCACTTTCCTTCACAATTTGTGCTCCCTCTTGAGGGTCTGTGAGGAACACATAGAAAAATTCCTGGCCCTCAGGTTCACTGTCATCTAAAATTTGAACCAATACTTTACGTTCTCTCTCTCCATCTACAAATGTAAGGGTAAAAGTTTGTTCTTCAAAGTCTTCTTCTTCAACTGCCCATGTTAGGTTGGAAATTCCATAGGTATCAGGAGTGGGGAATGCATTTGGCTCCTTCTGAGCAGATCTTCCACCAAAAATTTTAACTGATACACTGACGTTGCCAATACACCTACCACTTCTTCGAACAAAAATTTCTGCAGCATTAAACGTGCCATTCTTCATCTCCTCTTCAATATACACAATGGGTGGCCAAAGACTAAATATTCCATGAATGGAAACATTGGCAGTGACAGTGGCCACACCAGGCTTCTCAGACAAAATAGATGTACTAGGAAAGGTGCCAAGTTCCATAGGGAAAGCAGTTGTACCACTTGCCTCAGTAACAATGGTAACCACTGTTGACTGTAGAGTGGTAGTTAAATTGGTTGTGTCAGACTGCGAGGCAGAAGGGATAGCTTCTAGAGGGGTGAAAGTTGTGTCATCTGCTATAGCTACAGTTGTCTTGGGGAAAGAAACATCCATTCCCGCCAGGTCATCATCATCCAATATTGTGATCGCTGCTACACTGAAATCTAGATTCAGGCGTGGTCTCCAATCAGCATCAAAGTGTTGCAGTCCTTTAATTTCTGCTGAAGTTAGATTGACGTAAAAAGTTTCTTCTGTCTCAGAAAGATGATCGTCAATGATGATTATTTCAAAATCAACCTCAGCTTGGAATTTTTGAAAAAGCAGTTCCTTATTCAGAACAGGTTGAAAGTCTTCCCGTGGCTTTGCACTTCCTGCAGTTGTCTGATAGGAAACTTGAATAAGATCACCGTGGAACCCAAACAGTCTTTGGACACGTAATTTGATCAACTGTGCACCCTCTGACACTATGACTTCTCTTGAACTAGGGGAAAATTGAAAGATTCCCATTGGTTCAATTTCTGCAACAGTGAAACCTGATCTGGAAATTATAAAAAAAAGGATGAAAGCACCGATGAGAAAATAGAAATACAATGTAGATACTCATCTTTCACAATGTTTAAAAATGCTACGCATGACAGCCTCTAAAAATGACATGCCCTTTCAAATTCCATTAAACCACAATTACTTACTGATAAATATACCAGAACATAAAAATATAAGAACTGATGTTCCCCTAATGGGTTATGAGTAAGGAGCTCATAGGTTTTGGTCTGTTTCTCTAGTCATCCTACAGCAGCTCTCCAAAAATATGAACCCTAAGCAGTTTTTCTACATTTAAGGAACTTCCTGTAATCCACATACAGGAGATCAAAAATGCTAAAGCTGTTCTGGGTGTCAGCCAGATTTCTTCTCTACCAAGTAGAAATAGTCGCCCCTACTAGGAACTAAATGCTCGCTGCTTCCAACTGGCTAGTGATGGGGCTATTCTCTCACATAAATGTTGCTGGCATTTTTATAACAATTGGGAAAAAACTTATCTTTAGCTTTTTCCTATGACATTTTGTCATGTGCTAGTAGTTATATTAGAGGTTACACTGGTGGCCCACATACCTAACCTAGAATATTGACACTGTATGTGTCTGTTTTAATCTAAGTTTGCATGCCTTTAGGGTGTATACACCGAGGCACAGCACTCTCTACTATCAAGTACTCACCGCTCAGTACAGAGCATAGTGGGAAACAGTTCATGGCCAGAGAGCTGGGTTCAAGTCCAGATCCCAACACTTACTAGTTGTTTTGATGCTGGAGTTGTAATACAATCTACCTATAACTCACTTTCTTCATCTATAAAATGGACCTGTTAGTAGTTTCTGTCATACAATGCCATGAAGAGGAACATACATCAGGATATACCATTGACCCTTGAGCAACCCTAACCCCTGCACAACCAAAAATCTATAAACAGCTTGATGCTCCAAAAATTTAACTATTGACACCTTGCTACTGACTAAAAGCCTTACCAATAACAAACAGTAGGTTAACACATATTTATGTTACATGCATGAACTTCTTACAATAAAGAAGATCCAGCTAGTGGACCCATGCTGTTCAAACCCATGCTTCTCCAGTGTCCAGTATATAGATAAAGAGCGCTATACATGTCTAGCTTAGGGTAAACACTATAAAACTGGTTATAATTGTTATTAAGGGAATTTAAGTTTATTAGCCTGAAATATATTCTGCGGCCAAACATTTTTTAAAAGCTTATGTATAAACCCAAAATCATTCTATTTCACCAACCAGTATCTCACAAGTATTAATGTGTGTATAAACATACTGAAAACATATTGCTTATACCCAACACATTTCTCCATTTTACAAATAATTAAACTGAAGAACGGAAAGATTACCTTTCCCTAAGTCTCATAGCAAGTGAGTACTACAGCTAGGGCTATATCCTCAAATCAGGACATTTACTGTTGTAATCAAGCCTATCCAGGTATGAGAAAAGTAAACAGCTTTTGATTGGGACAGTTTTATCTACAAAAGTATGTATTTAATTTAAACTGAAAAGACTGGCTTGAACCAGTCACCCTTTATGACACCTCAGTCTCTTTATTATGATTATTGATTAAAATTTTGTATTTTCCTAATTGTTATTCATTTTTGCACAATATTTGATTTTTCCCTGCATAGTCCCCATAAATTTCCCAGCACCACATCACCAGTGACCTATCACCAAAGTCCCTTGTGCACTTTCTCCCGTTTGACCCCTCCTCCTCTTCTCCCCCTGTATCCTCCGATCTATGGTTTGCCTACAAGATGTCTTATGTTTGATCCTTTGTTGGATTTCCCTTTATTTCTCCTATAAGGGAAACCATCTGATATTTTTATTTTTCATTTTGACATATTTCTCAATCTCTTAATCTCTTAGGAAAATCAGGTAGTTTTCAGCTGCTCATGGAGGACAGTGTCTTAAAGATATGTGACTACACCACCAAGGTTCTCACTGGAGACACTACCCTAGGCACCTCTGAGTTAGAGGTTATGATGGGCCCTCTTCAAGGCAAGCAGAGAAGGGTGAGCTTGTGAACGTCCATCTTCCTCACGGCTTCTCTGGCACACAGCCAGATCTCTCTCTGAACTGAAACTGCTGGTTGAGAACAGGGCTAGTCTTACCGTAGCCTAGCCCCACCGGGGGTGCTGCTCTGCACCCCAGAAAGATGCACAGGGAAGGCCTCCAGTCGACCAGGGCTGGGCAGTGTCCACAGCCAGAATCCTTTACTTTGTTCTCCATGGGAAAAGGAAAGGCTCCCTGGAAGGCAATGTGAAAAAGGAAGCAGAGTAGAATTTCTCAGTTCTTAAATGCAATTCAGCTCTTAAAAATGTAGTGAAATATTTCCTTTTCCAAAATTCTAAGACAATCAACAAAAGTTAAACATTTGGAAAAAAAAAAAAAAGCAAAGAGGAAGCAAGGGAGCTAAATAGGTAGCTCCCTACAGCACACAAATGTGTCTTTAATTCCTGTCCACTCTTCTCATTAATCCCTTTTGTTCCTGGGTCAACTAGTCTACTAGAAAATCAAGCAGTGGGAAGAGAATGGTCTTTGGAAAACTTTGATGTGTGTCCAGTGTGAGGCTTCAATTTGAATTATGGCTTTAGTATCCTTTTAAACATACATTTTGAGTTGTTTGGTATGAAATATCATAATCTAGAAATTTTGCTTTACTTCAGGAAAAATTGTGGAGGTGATGGGCATGTTGGTGCCCTGACTGTGGTGATGGTGCCACAGGTGTGCACATACCAAACTTATCAAAATATATACATTAAAGTATGCAAATTTTGTACATCAATTATCCCCCAATAAAGCAACAATAAATTACTTCATAAAAAAGTCACAAATATAGTAGAATAAAAAATTGTTCAATCTACTCAGTGAATTGATGCACTGGTCTCATATTTGAAAATTTTTATTATGAAAGCTCAAAATAATGAACAAACCTGCTTGAAGATCTCAAACCATCTAAGGGCTCCTGTTATATTAGATGAATCAAGTTGTTATAGATTCAACTTGTTTTAAAGACTTATTTTATATATAAGCAAAAACTCACAAATGTAGTCATAAAAAAACTTTCTATGCATAAATCTTTTTGTACCTAGTGAATGGTTACTACCACAAAAAAAGTCAAGGAAAAAAAAAACCTACATAGAGCTGTAGATACCATCCAAATAACAAAAGGAGTAGAGAGATAAGGGGTAAGTTTATTTCTATGGAAAAAAAGGACTAGAAAATAAGCCAAAAAAGATAGTTAAATATCTTTAACTTCAGGAACAAACCAAGAGGGAAACAGAGGTGCCAGTGTTGATGCACAGGAACAGGAGCTTCCACTCAGTGATTAAAGAAAACTTCAGTATCCTCATGCTATGGCACCTCTCAATCAAGCATCTAAATTCACATTTTATTTCTGGGCTCCCTGTTGGGACAGAAGCTAGCATGTCAAAGCCGCCATTCCTTCTGTCCCTGACCCTCACCCTCATCATCTAAAGACATCAGTTTTCATTCCTTCATCTCCTGCGATGCCAAGACCCTGGGAAAATGAAATCATTACATCCTCACTGAGAAACCAAGGTTCTCAGCAGATGGTGAATTCAATAGATTACTGAGGATAACTGGCATTTGCAGGTGACCAGAAGGGCACTCTGAATAGCAGAGTAAAACCTCAGGATTGAGCCTGCTCTTAGCTCTTTAAAAACTGCCTCTATAGGAATTTGAAATGATCTTCCTATAACAAACCAGCTAACATCTATATCTCATTATGGTGTAATTAAAAAAGAAAGGAGAAGAATAGCCACACAGCTGTCAGAAATATTCATATTAACATGTAAATAAAAAGGTGTGTTTTGTTTTTAATTAATTTAAAACTCCTTTAACAGACTCCTAATGAATGAACAGAGAGTAGTCTGATACATGACCACTATTTCAAGGTAAGGTAAGAAATTTTATTTATAAACTTATTCATTCATTCATTTATTCTTAAATCTGTCCATCATTACACTTCTCTGTAACTCCTGGGTTGTATTTTCACTGTCCCATTTGTGCACATGCTTCACTCACTCTCCACCCAACATCTATGCCAATACCCTATTCCCTCTTTTCCCCCTACCTCCTCTTTCCTTCACCCCCTCTCCCATTCCCTCTGGGAACAATTGTTTTTCACCAAGTCTAAGATTTCTTTTTGCTCACTAAAGGTTTGTCTCCTTGCTATGCGGCCCATGAAACCCTGACCACTTAAATATGAGAACTCTGGACAAACTGTTCAGTGTGCAGAGGAGTGATCCAAGAAAATCAGAGGTTGGTTAGTCACCTCGATGTTCTACAGGTGCATCTTAGAACAGCGACGACTCACCCAGTTTTGGGGTCATGTTGCCAACAACAATGAGTTCAGGGATTTCTAACGCAGGGATGTATCCAGCAGCCCAGGCGATGGTTAGGGAGCCATATGTGCCTCTCCTGGACACCACGACTCGGCTTGTTCCAGCAGTGACATTTGTGAGTGGAAAAGCAGTAGATGCAAATGCAACCTGAAAAAAGCACGCTTAGAGTTTTTACTTCTCTCTAAAGCTGCTTGTCTGGAGAGTAGGCTAAAATTCCACTTTCTCTTCGCTTGCATAATAAAATTCCTTGCTTTCAAATATATTCAATTAAAGAGCAAAGTTTAAGAAACAGAACTTGAGATGTGAAAATGTGTTTTATTTTATAATTCAGATTAGAGTCTCTAGGTCTATTTTGATTCTTTTAATCAACTATCCTTTAGGAAACTGCTAATATACAAAAATGTCATGATGGTGTGCATGGACAAGAGATGGGAAACATTTGACTACTCCAAAAGAATGGTTTGGATTTAAAGGAATCTTATTTTACAAGCACCTGTGAGCAAAAACAAGACAACAAAATTTCAAAGTATGACTTCATTCTATACACTTGAACAGAGGAGATAAAGAAAGAAAATATTCCTCTTTGGTGGTAGGTTCCACATTAGAGGACAAAGCACATGCATTCCCTGTGAAGAAACTGCCCAGGAGGGAGTCATTTCATGAAGAGCATCCCCTTGATGGCCAGGAGCCATTACACAGGATGTTGCCAGATCTGCATATACAGATTCTGCAATAGCATCTTGGGCCAGGCTGCCTTAGTCAAGACGAAAGAACTCCCAACTAAAGGATCAGGATGCAATGATATCTCAACAGTTTAAAAAATACACAAAGGAGTAGATGAAAGTCTATCAAAACAAATCTTAGAAATCTGACCATAGAACTGAAGCTAACAGAAGGGTAGGGGCCCATGGGCCTCTTGGGGAAGACTCCATGGTGCAGTAACCTATCTGATGAGGGATAACTCTATACTCCCAAGTCATATGCAGTAGTGCAAACAAGTGTCACCTCATTAAGAAATAATACAATTAAAAAAAAAACACACACAAGTTATCATAGGCAGAGGGAACAGCTCTATCTTATTCCTGTATTGACGGAATCAATCTAAACAGAAAATAAAGACCTCAAGTTGTTCTTTGTTCTCATATGAATTTATGAAGTGATTAGGAAACGAACTTCCCCAGAATGAACTTGGGTAGAAGACTCAAATACATGGGTTTAATGATGTCACAGATTTCTCCACTTGCATTTATCAGTACAGACTTGCCACAATAAATACAGCCCCCCAAATCAAGACAATATTCACAATGTTAACAAATGAAAACAACCCGAAATACTAACTGATGCTTCATTCTGATTTAGTCATTCAGCATAAAATACTTCAATGTTAAGTATTCAATAGTAAGAAAAAGTCTGAAAATTTTGACTGGGTAACTTTAAAAATTTATACCTTTCATTAAATTTTAGAAGACACAAGCTTTAAAACTCCAAAAAGGAAACTTGCTTACCTACCTAATGTCAAAAACTGACAAACTGTTTTCATATATCTATAATATTAACTTTGATATTCATAGATCACCTAGATTTCAATAGTGAGTCCTAAGAAATTCTAGGAATCTTAGTCCTTTCTGTATGAGCTTCCCTCTAGTGGTTACCACTGGTATCACACCTGTATTATTACCTGAGAATTGGCAGCTTTCTCCGGGAGTGGCAGGACTACCGATTTTGCTCCCTGGAGAATCTTTGGCATGCCATAGAAACGTCCACCAATAAGCATCACGGCCACCAGTTGCAAGGTGAAATTAGAGCCCAGGGACAGGAAGACCTGTAAACAAACAGAATCAAGATTTTTTAGTAGTATTAAATAATTTTCAGAGAAAATTGACATGGTTATTAGCACATTCAGGTTCCTTTTGTATCAGTGTCATCAACAGATGAAATTGTTGTTGAAACAAGACAACAATATAAAAGCTTCGGAGTATACAAAACTCAAATTTGCCTTGTGTGTCCAAATGATGTCAAGAATGAGGAGAATTAAAGGTCACATCAGTGATGCGATCATGTGTCACAGAAATGGAAAGAACTCGCTGGAAAGAGTGTCACCTAGAGCAGGTGATTCGTTCCTATTTACTGAGTAATAACTAACCACTCTTTGATATTTTTTCTGAATTCATGATTTAAGTATACTGATCATTTGAATATTTTGGAAAAAGAAAAATTACTAAGAGCATCTATCAGATTTTTTACTGACCTTCAAGTTTTCAAATCACACTAACAAGGGGAAATTAAGAATTAAAAATGGGTGGTACTCTAAAAGTTTTGCAGTTTTGAAACTTGTATTTTCCCAAGGAAACACTGTTATTGACTATAGAAAGCCCTGACTTATCCTATAATATAGAATATAACTAAAAAAACCTGTACATCTTTATTAAATGTTAGAAACAGTCATTTCTGTGGATTCTATTCTTCTCTGAAATATAATGTACTTAATATATCACATACACATCCTCATGTAAAATATGAACACAGAGGCTTCAAATGTGCAACATGAGGGCAACAGATGTTTCATTCTTCTAATCAATCTTAATTTTTTAAAAATGACATTCATATGGACATGAATCATAGTTCAAGCATGAAGGAAACAAATCACAGTGCCCCTTTTTTCTCCTTAAGGAACAGTTATTTATATGAACAGTTTAGTTCTTGACTTAGCTTAGTGCTTTTAAGAATACATGTAGACTTTATATATTTGGATCTGAAAAACATTTATGTTAATCAAAAATAATAATTTCCGTTTCTTCCTGGTTAACCCTGTAGAGTTAGCCAAAAACCAAAGTATACATTTCCTGGCAGACAGATGAGAAAACAACAGGCAAAACATCCTAAATGCTAGAGTTGACTGTTGCTGGCGAAATACTGCAGCTTAGTCCATTTTCTCATCCAAAGCTTGAAGGAAAACTGATAACACCTAATTAACTCTTCAGTGGAAAAATTACCAAGTAACCACCTGCAGGCTATCAATAAGGAGGAGGGGTTGGTTATCTTTGCTCTATCTTAGGATCGTGGAGCTTATATCTAACATGAAATAAAGAGGGGAGATCATGCATAAGGTCTGAAACGAGGCTTGCACTGAGCAATCTGCAGGCACAGGTGCTGGGCAGTGATGGCAGAAGACAGGACAGTCATTCTCAGTTCAAGAGCTCAGCTGAGGAGAAGTGTAAATAGCCCCAAAGGATACCTGTACAGGTTCAAGGAAGGAGTGAGGGGCTATCTTTCTGATATGCACCCTCCCTCCCCCCTCCCCAGAACCATAGTATCCTAAATCAGGGTCAATGGAACTCGGAGTTTGGATAGGTAAGTGCTGGAAAGGGAGAGGGCAAAAGAGCTGCTCTTTTCCCACAGCCTCAGACCAACACAGTCGGGAATTGGGTAAGCAGCACCTCAATGGCTCTGGTGACAATTATGGCTGAAGTGACAGGGTCAAGCTTGAAGGTGTTGGGGTCTCCCTTTTTATACTGGCCCCAGAAAGTACAGATGCTCCCCTCACAAATGGCAATCTTCCAGCGGGATGGGGCAGAGCTCCAGTCCTCAGGAAGGCAAAGTCAGGTAAAGCTGTCTAGCAAGGGATGGGGCGCTCCAGGGAGTCCCCTTCAGCCAAGATGAACCCCAGGTCCTCACACACAGCTGGGTGCACATGGCCTACAAAGGTGTAGGTAAAAATTGATTTAACAGGGTGATGGCACAGAGCCACCTCCCAAAGAACTACAATCACAGGGATGTAGGACAACTAGGGAACACATGTCTCACTAAGAAACCTACATTTCCCCCCCTAAATTAAACCAAAAAATAAAGACCCAGGTGCACAAAAGATCAGAAGTTGCAGAATAGGCATAAATAATATGCTGAATGACAGCCTATTTTCCATTGAACTTTGTCACTTTCAGGTAGCTAAAGACCCATTCTGTATCCATTGAACACTCAGTTAAAGCTTTCCCTCTTATCCCAGTTTCTGCTCATTCCGTAGCTCAGTCTCTAGCCTATGAAAAGGGCCATCGCACCCCCATGGAGGTTTGCATCAATCTTTGGGCTCTTTTAAGGGTGGAGGTTCAGGAGGGGAGTTGTTTCAAGACTGAATGACAAAAATCTTGCCTCACTGCTCTGGTCCTTTCTTAGCTAACAATGGCTGACCACCATCCCTCCATAAAGGCAGGCACTCAAAGGCTTGGTCTTTTAGTAAATCCATTTGGGTGTTCCTCAAAAATTTTGGAGTACTATTCTTCACCATTCCTGCACAGAGAAGACATACTCTTCCGATGAACTTTTTGAGTCCCTCCTAGCTTCACAATCCATCCTCACTATCCTTGAATCCAATCTGGTCACCTCTGGGATACAGCTTTTCCTAAAAATGAGCTAACTAAGCTTCAGTGCCATAATGCACCATTTATGTACCATCCATGGGAAGATTAAGAAAAATAGCCACTGAAATCACTTTCTGTGGTTCAGACTTAAAGGCATTGTTGGGGTACCTACCAGACCCACAGGAAAACCACACATTCTTATCATGCACATCCTAAATGTTTCCAGAGCAGTCAGCTGCCCCATCTCCTTACTAACATCACAGAAAGTCAGTCAATGCCCTATGTTCCAAATTTTCCAGGAGAGAAGCAGGTGCCAGACTCTGTGTTTCACAGAGTCCCTCCAAATTTCAGGGAGCATATAATCAGTCTCTTTCATTGTACTGCCTTTTTTGGAAACCTAACAATTTCCTCCTTTCAACATACATTTGGAGTGTGGGGGGTGTTTAAGTGTGTATGTACATCACTTGGACAATTCTTAGAAGTTTTTAAAATTTACTTACTTTTTAAAAAAGATTTATTTTATTTTTGTATCCAAGAAATGGGGTTAGGCAAGAGGTGTTGGAGATGTGGTGTGAGAGGATTCACCAGAGACAGAGTGGGGAACAGAATGGACAGATTGACTGAAATACACTGCTGAGAGAACAGCGGGCGAGCAGAAGTCTGCTGAGCCACGGGGATTAGCTTCCTGGCCAGGGATCAAACTCGTGCCATGGTGGCTGATGTTAACGGCAATGTGCTGAAACTTAATCCCTTGCGCCACCAGGAAGCCCAATTCTCAGAAGTAATTTAGTGCTAAATAAGTGCCTGTTATCATTCATGCAAAAATATCTTAACTCCAAATAGGAATGTACTAATTTACTTGGATTCTGTAAATGTATAATCAGTTAATTAATTTGTATTTCTATGGCATCTTTCATGGGTATATTAAATATATACACATTATGTACATGCATATAAGATTCCAAGCACACTATGAGATAAGCAAGGGCTCCCTGAAATGAGTTTGACTGGAATGATCAGAAAAGTAAAGAAATACTACAAACCTGGTTTTTCACTGACACAATGTCCACTTTATATCTGGCACCATCTTTGATCACCAGCTGCCTCTCTGTACTTTCAGTAACAATTGGCTGCTCTTCTTGATCAGAAGATATTCGAATTCCAATAGCCACATCTCCAAATGTCCCAGCAAGGCGAGTTACATTAATTTGAATGTATCTACTAAGGTTTTGTCCAATAAGTATTGATTGGTGATCTGAATACAGAGCAAACACTCCATGCGGGTCATCATTAGCAAAAACAGAAAATCGTACAATGCATTTTTCTGGATCCAGTTCTGCCCCTCCCTCTACTGAAACAAGTTGGATTACATATTCTTTCTCTATCTCAGGTATATCATCTGGTAGCAAATAAACATCAAAGCTTGCCTCACTCTCTCCATCAGCAATTGTGAAAAATCCCTTTGTAGAAAGGAAATCTCCAGTAATATCAAACTCACTAGTTAATTCCCAGTAGACCTAAAATAAAAGAACAAAAGCATATAACAACAAAGTTATATTCAGTTCAGTCCACTGAATCAAAATCCTTCACAAATTGGGTTTCCTGTATAATTTTTGAATTTTTTAAGTTGTACATCATTATATTCAACCTCTACTGCCAACCTCTACAAATAGTTAACTAGAAAGTAACTCTTTCAGGCTGTCATATGCAATTTGAAAGATTGCAGAATCTCATTTCACTTGCTTCTAACATAACAGCATCATTTAACGAGTAGCAAGTAACCATTAAGATGCCAGTTCCACATACACACTTCACAGTGAAACAAATACAATATGGAGGTAAATAATGAGTAGATAACTTGATGAGTCACATTAGAATTTGTGTTTGTTTTAAGTAAGGATCTAAAAAATTTTTAAATCTACACAATTTTAACAACTACATTTTTTCCCATAGAATTATATACTAAAAAATTATTTTCCACGAATTTTGACCTTCAAGCCATAAAAATTTCACCTGAAGAAGAACCACTTAATGTCCTATACAGGAAAAGTAAATGTAGCAAAATGCCCCAAAATATGTTTTGCTAGCAAAGAAGTAACTGATATGTTAGACAAATACCCAAATACAAAAGCACCCCCAAAACTTCTACATCAACACAGAAATGCAACTTCCTAAAAATAGATGCTAAATACAAAAATTTATATTAAACATAAAACCCTAATGAATATTTTAAGCAATTTACAAAATCACTGACACTGTGGAGGAGGACTGTGGGTACTTGGGTAGTGGAAATATATGTGTGAAAAGGTGTGAGTCTACATTCCTAAATCATATACAGTGTAGTAAACCAATGTTACCATAATAAAAATAACATAATTTTAAAAATTGAGAGGCAGAAGTAGGAAAAACTTTATGTAACAAGGAAGAAAATTTTAAAAAAATTCTGTCATACTCTTCATGATTGTGAAGATCTTTGTAATCTAATTATAACTGAATTTAGGAAGCAAGCTAGAGATTGATGCCAGCTAAAGAGTCTAAAAGTACTTAGATGAACCTTTTTAACTTCTTGAGAACTCATGTACTTCAGTTTATCAAAAACCTTTAATTAACCAGAACACAGAGTTGCTCTGTTCTTCTCAACTGTATTTGTTAGATAATTAGATTCCCTACTTAAAAATTAAATGAAAAATGATACCATAATCTCTCCAGAAATGCCCCTGACTCTTTTGACAAAGAAAGGAATGATCAGAGGCCCTTCTAGAGATGATGGCTCTGAATAGGTCTTCCCAGATAAAGACTCAGCAGCAAACTGAACCACTCCATTTGGATCACCAAACTTCTCTATCTAAAAACAGAAGCAGAGAGCTGAGTAAGTAATAATATAACAACTGTGAATTAAATTATAGTATCTAACATATCAATACACAGATGAGCTAAGGAAATGAAACATAGAAGTCATACTTGAATACATTCTACCTAGGTACCTGATTTTTAAAATCCTTTTTTATTACACTGATTGTTTTAAAACAAGGACATTCTTATTCCCCAAGGATAACAGCAGAAAGTATCCAGAATACTACAATTTGTAGAATCCCAAATGAATAGTTCTTCAATGCCTGAAATCCCGTGCTTTGCTTCATTTAACCAGTTAGTGCTAGCTAACATTTTTCTACTGGTTATAATAAGATATAGAAAGAGGTAAGAGGCACTGTGATGGCTAATTTTATGTGTAAACCTGCACCAGCTATCATGCTCATTTAGTCAAACACCAGTCTTAATGTTGTTGTGAAGGTATTTTGTGAATGTGACTAATATTTAAAATCAGTAGATTTTTTTTTTAAAGATTTATTTATTTATCATACGGAACAGGCCAGAGTTGTGGGAGGTGAGAGGATTTACCAGAGACAGAGAGGGGAGCAGAACAGACAGATTGGCTGAAGTACACTGCTGAGGGGAACAATGGGCAAAGCAGGAGAGGTCTGTTGCGCCTTGTGGGTCCCCTCCCTGGCCGGGGATCAAACTCGTGCTGCTGTGCAGCAGATGCCTTACAGAGCAGCACTCAACCCACTGCGCCACCAGGGAGGCCCTAAAATCAGTAGATTTTAAAGTAAAGGAGATTATCCTGGATAATGTGAATGAAACATACCCTATCAGCTGAAGGTCTTTGAAACAAAAACAAAAGTTTCCTGGAGAAGAAATTCTGGAATTTTGCCCCAAGACTAAAACTTAGAAATCCAAACTGAATTACTAAGTGTCCAAACTGAATTACTAAGTGTCGACCTGCTTACAAAATTCCAACTTAAGACCTCAACTTCAACTCAATCCTGAATCTTGCCTGCCAGTCTGCTCTACACATTGTGGACTTCCCAGCCAACACGACCACATAAGGTGTGAGCCAGCTCCTCTCAATCTCAGTCTCTCTCCCTCTCCAGCCCCCTTCACTGTCCCCTAACCTAGTAAGCAGTACTTTCTGCTCCTGGTGGACTAGATGGTTTGCATAAAAAAAGTGAGTCTCGATCTGATCCACCTTATCATTGTAGTAACCGAACAAGCACTTCACTCCCTTCAAACAACCTGACTTGTGACTAGTTAATAAGTTTTATATACTTTGATAGCAAATACATCCAATGTTAAGATGATATAACAAATACTTCCTTTTAAATGTGTCAAACATTCCCAAAACACCAGATTTCCTTGGAGTATAGTAAAACCTTTTTTAAACAAATTGTTGATAATCAAGGTATGTAATAAACTAATATCACACTTAGGAAATTTGACCTGTTGAGATTATTTTGACTGTACTTTGTTTTATAACTTTCAATTCAACATGAGCTTGTAGGGTTTTCAGTAAATATAAATGGATTTTCTGATAAAGTCAAAATTTTGGGGATAATAAAGTCAAACTTACTGTTAATATAACATCTTTAGCTCTGGAGTCTAATTTAGCTTCTCCTTTCACAAGTTTAAGTTTAATAATGAAAGTCTCTTCAACTTCAATTTCTTCATGAGGATAGATGGTCAAAATTATGGTTCTCAATCCACCTTCTCCCTCTCCAAAATAGAAGGACCCACTCACTGGGTCTGCAATGTCTCTGTTCTGGGGTGGTAAATCTTCCTGAGAATTGGGTCCTACTATCAGCCAGTTCACCTGCAGGGGATTTTATATAAAGTTTTAAGGATATTTTATATGATATTTAGCATTAGAAAACTACACACAAACATAAATTACTCTAGGCAATCTGTGTTTTTAAAAATATATATTCACAATTACACACCTGTAGAGTATCAATTTTCAAGGATAATAATATCTAATACATAAAAAATCTGACTTGCCATTTGTCATCACCAGGCATAAGAAAAAATATATATTTTTTAGGAATACAAACTTTTAAAACACGAGTACAGCAATGTGTAAAGACTATGGTACTTTTAAACAATCTTAAGTGCTTAATGTAAAGCAGAAATTTTCACAGATTGTTATAAGAAACAAAATTTTATAATAAATGAATTTTTTAATGTTTCTGTAATTTACAATTCCTTATACTTTATATTCCTTACACTTGTCTGCTGCTTACTTGATTTTTCACAAGCAGTGGACACAGCTTGACCACTTTCTCTCTCTTGAAACACTGCATCCTGTTGTTCTTAGTTTATAGGGAACTAGTACAATCCATACCTTTCTACTTTTCCTCATTCTTTACTTCTCAATCTTTGTTTCTTTCCCTAATTTGCTAAATTTGGGGAGTGCAGACTCGAGTCTGTGTCCTGCACGCCTCCACCTACATTGCTAAAATCCCCTTTTTAAAGTCTCCATCTGTGCCACCAATGTCTGAGTGTGTCTGCAGCTCTGACCTCACCTACCTGAGCCTACCTGACCCTTTCCCTGGGATGCCTAGTAGCTATCACACATCAGCATGGCCAGAACAGAAGTCTTGGTTCCTCCCACCACCAACTTTCTGAGTCTGAGTAAACAGCACTACAGTTTAATCAGTTGTTCAAAGTGAAGCCCAAGCAGTTATTTGTGGTTCTTCTGTCCCAGTCTTTACTACTCATTTAAATTTTCCTCTACATATGCTCAATATCTATTCACTTTTTGCCATCTCTATCTATGCACTCAGTCACCTCCCAATAGCCTTCCTGCTCCTCCTTAAGGTTCATGACTATCCATTTTCCTCTTGACTGTCATAAGGAAGCTGCTCAAAATGACAACCTGGTGACACTGTTACCACTCCCCTGCTTAAAACTCTCTATTGGCAACCTATTTGCACTTAGAGTAATCTCTCCCCTGGTTTAGGGGGTTCTCTGTGATCAAGCACTATGGGCTTCTCTGATCCTGCTTACACTGCTCCTCTCCCAACTAGTCTCCACCATATGGACCTCTCCATGCTTCAAACATGCCAGACTAGCCAATCTACACTGCCTCTTCCCTCTATCTAAAAGCTCATCCTACTAGCAGTTATATAACCAGACCACCTCTTTCTCATCATCCAGCTTTCAGTTTAAGATCACACCCTTACCATGCCAGAGTAACCAGCACAACTGTCTCCTGATTTTACATTTTTGCAAAACACCTAACTTTATCAAATCCTATTTTTTTAGAATCCCTTTGAAATCAGAGGCAAGGTCTATCAATGTGGCTTAGTGCCCAAAACAGGGTCTAACATATGAAAAGCACTTTAAAAATACTTTTGGAATTAATGTAATTTATCCAAATGTTCCGTTCAATATTGCTAATTTGCCCTCAAGAGTTCCTTGAAGACAGTTATATGCCTCATATACTTTTATTTACTTTAGAGAACCTGGAAGTGACTTTACACATACTAGTTAATTCTAATGATTGTGAATAAATGAATCCATTTGCAGAAAAAATCCAACACCACAATAAAAGTATCAAAAATGATGTTTAAAACCATAAGAAAAACTCTACCTGAACCTCTCCCAGGAGTTCTCCAGTCCGCTCCAGCACCAAGAATAAAATCATTGTGGAATTGGGATTAGCAACAGAAATTTTGCTCTGATTGAGAAATCTTACAACGCCAAAGGGAGAATCACTCTTGGCAATCGTAATTCTGCTCACTAGGTGGTGCCCAAGGACTGCTCCGCCAGTCGCTCCTACTAGCAGAATTTCAATGGGCTCTGCAAATTCACTGCATAGCAAGAAGAAGCAATTCTGTGAGTCTAAACATATTAACGTGCTTCTAAAATCCAAATAACTAGTCATTTTCCAAATTGGCCATACATATTCAAGGCATAGTATTACACAGCAAGTGGTTAAGAAGAGGGTGCTCAGCTAAAAGCATGATCAACTTCAATATTATATAACTGTGATAGACTTTTCCCCTCTTTTTAATTGCTTAATGCATTAAGGAAGTGCAGTGCAGGATGTCTCCACATTCTGATGAGACTTTTCAATCTAAGGGAACAAAATTATTTCCTCCTGTTTGAAAAAAGTGAGATTATTAGTAAAATTTGCAATCCCTTTTTTTCTCCTATGGTTTTTCTAGCACCAAATACTCCAAAATTTCTCACTTATTTCTAAATAGGCATACATCATTTTATTGTGCTCAACTTTTTTTTTTTGCTGCACAGATAGCCTTGCACATTTTGTTTATAAACTGAAGGTTTTTGGCAACCTGTACTGAAGAAGTTTTTTGTGTTTCTAACAGCATGTGCTTACGTCCTGTTTCTGTGCCACATTTAATGAAGGCATGTGCGTTGTTTATTTAGACTGGGTGTTCTGCATACCTACTAGACTATAGTACAGTCATTCATCGTTGACTTTGGTCAATAAGAGACCTCAGTGACAACAACAGTACCAAAGGCTATGCCAAACTGCCTAGATGTGGCATGCAGATTTGTGTAATTACACTCTGACATACACACAATGAGGAGATCACCTAAAGACATCTCAGATCATATCTCCATCATTGGTGCATGACTTCATAGTGTATACTTAGCCTTTCTATGCACAGGAAAACTCAAAAATTTGTGTGGCTCACTTTATTGTGACATTTACATTATTGCCAGTGATCTGAATAAGACTGTCTCTCTGAGGTGTGCCTGCAATCTAAAATCCTGGTAGGAGTGCAAAACGTAGCTAAGGACTGGAACACAATTGTCATGTTTTATATATGCATATATTTCTAGTTACTATAAATTACCTTTCATAGTCATCAATAATGGAGATATTTATAAAACTTAAGTTCTGTCCATGCTGAAAGGTGACTGCATTACCATGCAGTATGTAATCAACACCACCAGGAGCTGCAGAGGAGCTCTGAGAAATGAAGTCAGCTGTCACATGGCCATAAGTTCCACGCAGCCTAACCACTGGAATCATTATCACCCCAACATCTTCCTCCACTGTAACAGGAATTTGGAAGTTAACAGGTACACAAGACAAAGGAACTAACTTGTGAGATTCAGGCAACTAAATATAAGGTACAATACAAGCACTCAATTTTTCCTAAGTTCATTTATCACTTTTAAAAAATGAATAGTGAAGTTTCATGAAACTTTTTAGGAGGATCATAGTTTGTCATCAGTTGAAAGTTACAGTGAGAATATGTTAAAATTTAAAAGACGTACTGAAATTCTTTCTCTGTGTTCTACAAATAAACGACCCTTGTTTTCCAACACAATGCTATATGCACATGAAAATCACTTAAAATACGTGTACTCAAAGGAAACCATTCTTCTACACATTTAGCTGTAACATAAGTAACAAATAGGAATATTTATATTTATTTATATCTTATGTTTTTAAAGCCCAACATAAACTAACTCTGTATTTCTATTTTTTATGAAATCAACTTGTGAATCTGAAAATTTACCTGTTTTTTTCTTTTACTACAAAATTCATTTATTCTAAATCTGTTAACCTCAGTTCATTAAAATATCATTTAATAGAGTTCACATTAGCTATAGGTAAATACTATCAAACTTCTAAGAAAGCATGCCCAAAACCTCCTCCAAAGATAGTCACTCAAACAGTTTAAAAAAAAAAATCCAAGTCCACTTATTTTTTTGGTGTAAAATGTTACATGACTTAGTGACTGTGGGCTGTGGTCCACCAAATAGTGATATCCTCTATGACTTTACTCATAAAGTCAATATAAGTAAACTCCTATGGCGGTTTCTGATGAACTTTAGAAGTGGCTAAAACATGCTTATTTCTAAAGATAAATTCAAAGTGTCTTGCAATAAAGTCAGAAAAGTAGCCACTTCTTTCTACCTAAGAGAAATGTAGCCAAATATTCTACATTCTGCTCCTGCAAGAGGGGAGAATTGGTAATATTCAGCAGCTGCTATTAAAACTTTTTTTTCAGAAAATATGATTAAGAATGCTGATACAACCTGCACAATCCAGTACAATAGTCATTACAAAGATGATTCATTAGGTTCATCAGAAAGTCAATCTTCATTGATTTCTAATCACAAATGAATTTAAGTATTATAAAAATTGGAATGACAATCGTTAAAGTATATGAATATAAACATTTTAATAATCTTAAAATTGAACATAATTTTCTGTTTTGCTTCATTCCTAACCATTCAGTTTTACTATTTACATCCAAGTTTCAAGAAAGTATCAGAGAATACTCAAAATATATTTTTAATAATTAAATATATATATGTACACAAACACATAAAGGTATGCACACGTGTGTGTGTGCATGTGTGTGCAGATAAATTTCAAGTAAGGTTAGTGAACTTACCTTCAAAGGCAGTATACCTTGGGTCAAATTCAATAATGCCCTCTGCATTATCATTTTTCATTATTATGATTCTGACAGTGGAGATATTTCCTATTTCAGGAGGTTGATCAATCTGAAGTCCATTTTCTTGGATGGTAAAATCATACCCTCTTGCAAAGTCATAAAGAATAAAATAAAATAAGTACACAATAGCTTAACATTAATTTAATGGTCTTAGCTCCTATAATATAGTATTCTTAAGTATTTTAATCCTTTTAAAGATCTCCAACACTAAAACCTTTTTCTTTTAAAGATTTTTTTATTTATGCATACAAGAACTGGGATACAGGACAGAGGTATGGGGTAGGGGGTGAGAGGATTCACCAGAGACAAAGTGGGGAGCAGAACAGGCAGATCAACTGAAGTACACTGCTGAGGGGAGCAGCTGGCGAGACAAGAGAGGTCTGCTGCGCGCCATGTGGGTCCTATCCCTGGCAGGCAGCAGGGATCGACCTTGTGCTGCAGTGGCTGTGGTCTGCTTCATGGTGTGTTGCTTTAACCCACTGCACCACAAGGGAGGCCCCCAAACTCTTTTTTTAAAAATGATATCTGAAACAGATTTCTGTGTCACTCCCAAATATTACTGCCTATGTGAAACCAAAACAAATACAACATTATAAAGCTTGGGCTATGGGACAATAACCAAAGTACTGGGAAATTGGGTCAGAGATGCTATAAAATAAACCCCTTGGACCAGTAACACATTCTGAATTTGTTCTACAGAACTGGAGCAGAGAAGAATGAACATGAACTCTGCTAAACTCAAAGATAAGAAACCAGCTGGGCTTGCCATTTGCAGTGTTGAGAGGGCTACTCTTCAGAAACAATGTGTCACATCAATAAAGAAATTTCAAGCTAACCCATTAAGATTCAAGAAAATATTTGTTTCTGAGGAAACCAATTGGAATCAATGCTTTTATTCTCTAATAGTAGATGTCATTTACTTGTCTAGTGACATACTTCTGCTAAGGAAGCTGGTTGTTTTTTTTTATACTATTCCCACCAAAGAAAAGTGTTTTATATCACCTAATTCCTGAAGCTAGACAATGGCTCTAAGCCAGTTAGTCCTTTCAGTTACTAAATCTATATACCTGATATTTTTACCTTATCTAGTTTTGGAAGAATGACAGTTGGTTAATAAGATCATAAATAAGGCAGAACTAAACAGTGGAGATTAGAATATTACATGATAAGAGTAACTGTTATCAGTAAGCTAAAGCGTATTTTAGATTGACAGATTATTACAAGTGAATACCAGAGCAGTAAATTTTCCAGCAACAAGGCAATATGGGTTTAAGAAACTTCTCTTTTCAGATCAAAGAAAGCCTGGAAGCGTGTCTGAAAGGAAAAACTTGTTTCCTCACAATTAAACTTAAGTAACAATTGCTACTTTTAAAGGGTAGCAGAGAGGACAAAAATCTGCAAGTCCTAGATCATCAATAACAGATATGATCTCACATTTAATGAATTACTTTTACCAAACTTCAACTATTTCATTAAAAGTTGTCAGCTTGAATCCTAACACATTTAATGTATATACAAATTCACTTCCTTCTTAAGGGCACACAGTCATTTTCAGAAAATTTAGGATTAAAAGTGTACACAAATCCACAGTACCTGTTTTGCAAGTGGAACAATATACACTCTACCCTAACTCACTCAGTGAAATTTTTTAGTTGCAAAAAGTTTGTATAGCATGGTATTTATATAAGAAACACAAAAACACTTTCATACTCAGAGAAACTCCTTTAAGTCTTCTATGAATGCAAATATTCTAGTTGAAGGTTCTGTGCAAACTCTCAGTGCACCAGTTGCTACTAGGAGTGGGTAATTCATCAAGCTAAGGTGTTTTCCACCCTGGCTAATCAAGTGGGCTCAACTACATCAGAGAATCAGAGGGTCTCTAAATCCCCAATGAAAACACGGAACATATTAACCAGCAACTCTCTTCATCCAAATTTGTTCTTCATATTAACACTGCTACTGGGCAGGTTTCCAATTCATTCACTCAGTCACAGACAAGATCGTACAGAGAGACCAACGAAAGAAATCTCTGACTGCAGTCATCCCCAAGGACAGAGATAAAGAAAGGGACAAGCAAACTTGTTCACACTAGCTAACCTTTGACCTGGAAATTTACTGTTTTCTCACTAAATTACTACATGCTCACATCATGTTCAATTGTCTGACTGGCCAGAATGAATCCAAACAACAGACACACTTCCAGGAGAAAAAAATTGTTTTACAGCATTGCATCAAGAGGTAGCCTTTCTCATCACTTCCTACTAGGCCTTGCTCTAATGTCACATACATCTAAGCAAGAGTAGGGAGAACATGGTTTACAGTTCAGTATTAATCCCTACACAATGTAGCCTTTACTCTCACTTTATCTTTTGCTTTCATTTCCTCAAGTTTCTTTTTTTTTTTTTCCTTACCTTCCCAGGAGTTCCACCTTTGTAATCACCAAAGAAAATTCCTCAGGGCCTTCGGGAAGATCATCATCAAGTATTTCAACGTACACGCTTTTCACCGTCTCCCTTGCTTTAAAGAGGAGCTCTCCAGGTGCAGGTATAAAATCCAAGCCGGACTCTGCTGTGCCACTCACAGTCTCATAGTACAGCCTCACGGAGTCCAAAGAGCCTCCCGAACGGAAGACTGTGATGTTAACCTATGCGAGAAGCAGTATTTTACTGATTTGGATACTTAATCTACTGGAAAAGTCTTAATTTGTATTGTCTTTTAACAAAGATCTGTTCATAGGGATTACATTAAAATTACATATAAATTTACAAAAGTAGATAACTATGTGAAAATGATCTTAGTATCAAATTAATCAGTTTGTGAAGACTTTGGACTATAAATATATTTTAAATGTCGCAAACAACATAAAAAGTAAAAATGTTATTGAAGATCAAAGCATTTCATGTTCTACCCTTTGTGCTTTCTCTGATACTCGAAGCTGCTCTTGTGTAAAGGCAAACCACCCATAAGGAAAATCGCTGGCCACTACTGTGATATTTGCAGTGCTGCTGGATTCTCTCAGTATTCCGCCTTCACTGATTCCAGTGAGCTGAAACTCATAGAAACTCTTTTCCTCAGGAATGTCATCATTCAAAGTCTAGACAATGATAAAAAGAGACAATGGCAGCAAAACTATGACATTCAAGCAAAATTACCTATTGCAAAGCTACAACAACACACTACTAGACACCACACACACAGAGCAAAGGACCAAAGAGAAACCAGTAACAGTTACCTGTATTACTACAATTGCTGCAGACTGTCCATCTCTCATTGTTAATTTCCCTGTTGTTTCCACAAATTTCCTGACAGAAGGTGGAACTATCCTCCAGTACACAGTGATCTCCCCCCAGATCGCTGGGCCACGAACAAGGCTACAACAGTGTGTACTAAGTAAGTTTCTATTGAATGAGTTTTCCTAAATATTTGCTGTTTTTCAGCAATAAACAATTTTCATTTATTTCAAGATCATGCATTTAAATAACTTTATCAACTATAAACCAAAAGAAAGTCTTATAATTCCAAGACATTAATTACTAAAATACTAAGCTCATGTAAATCTGCTTCAAGAGCGTACTAGCTAAAGCTTAACACTGAATATGGAAGGTTTAAAGGGATTTCTTTCTTTAAAAAAAAATGTATTGATTTGTTCTTTTTTTAAATTTATTTATGCATACAAGAACTGGGGTGTAGGCCAGAGGGATGGAGTGGGGGGGTGAGAGGATTCACCGGAGACAGAGTAGGAAGCAGAACAGGCTAATCTACTGAGATACACTGCTAAGGGGAGCAGTGGAGGAGACAGGAGAGGTCTGCTGTGCCATGGGTCACGTCTCTGACTTGGGATCAAACTCATGGTGCAGTGGATGGAGATAGCTTGCCAGCACTGAGACTTTAAACCCCTGTACCACTAGGGAGGCCCTAAAGGGATTTCTTTTTAAGTACTTACAGTTCAGTATTTATAGACTTAACTTGATACAAGAGTAAAAAAGTATGAAAAACCTAACAAAGTCCCCTAAAGAATAAACATTTCACACATGCAAAGCTAGTGTAGAAACTACAAAAAAGATCAAGTTATTAAGTCAAATTCAGCTACTTCATTGAGAGTTGCTATCCTTTTTTTCATTAGAAAAATTTGTGATACACAAAGTTGCCTATGATCAGACAAATCAGTCAAATATAGGCTCTGACCCTAAAACAGTTAGGATCATAAAATATGTATCCAGATGATTTTCTAAAGGATGATTTTTACAGCTGAGACACACAAGCTTATAGAGATTAAGGAACTCTTGTTTTATATGGTTAGTGACAGAACTGGGCCAGAAGCACAGATCACCTGCTGTCAATTTAATGTATGTTCCTTCCCATAAGTTGTGCAAATCACTTGAGAAGCAGTCAGAAGCTTCAAGATAATTCAAGAAATTGAAGAATATGCCTTCAATTTCTACCAAAAGTTTGCTCTAGTCTCACAGAATGTTATCAATATATAAAATGTAATGTTTGAAGAATATGTTTGTATTGAGAAAGAACATTGGATCTGAGACATAGAAATGCTTTAATAAATTACTTTAATAAAACTTAATCTCTACCTAGGCAAAGAAAATTTGTGAAACCCTTACCTTATGATGGCAGTACCATTATATTTTGCTGAGGGCTCCCCAATGAGGATGTGCCTAGATGATGGAGCTATCCCAACTTCTCCCAAAGCTCCCTTATCTCCCCGGATGATTATTGATGCACTACCTACGTTGAAGATGATATTTACTACTTACACAGCAAATACATAGGTGCACTCAGTATATATCTGGCAATGTCCTAAATACTTTACTCAGGATTGAATCTGCCTGACAATCAGAGTATGGTACAAAAATTATCTTCATTTTATCAATTAATCTATTTAAGTACATTGAGGTATTGGACACATTTTGGCAAATAACTTACCCAGGATTACATGGTTTGGAACAGACATATACTATGAATTATTTTATATTGATAAACTATTTACCCTGATCTACTGATGTTATTGTTTTATGTCTAGTTATTCTATAAAATATCAACCCTGACACTGCATGTGATGTAGACATTATTAAGCTAACTTAAGACTTATGGAAAGAAAATTGTGCGAAAACATGATTCCCTCACAGGCTTATTGGAAAGAACAATAGAAAAAATACATATCCTCTCTCTCCAAATCTAGAAACAAATCTTCTCATTATGATGATCACTCTATAAATTTGAGAATTTCCTTGGCTATAGAATTCTTTTTGACCCTTCCATAGGATGAGTTTCTTCATGGCAAAAGAAAGCCTATCATAGCAAATAAGTATTCATATCAAAGTTCCTGTACCATTTTTATGGTTACTATTGTCTGTAACATAATGAAAACATTTTTAAATTAGTAATCCTTTCTCTCCAAATCTAAGAAATAAATCTTCATATAGACCACTGGCAAGTAAAAGGTTTTTTTTAATTTACAAAAGGTGATTTATTTTAATAAAGATCATTCAGTATAAATGCTGTGAACAATAGGTGTAGCAGGAAACATTAATTTTAATTCAGATTAAACTGGGTTCGACCCTAAGTTCCAATTTAAACTAAATCACGTATCAATTAAAAAATATAGAATAAAATACTACCATTAATTTTAACATAAAACTTCCTTAATTATACAAGACTACAATTTCTAAATGTGGCAAAGGTTTTCCAACTTAAGCCATTTTCTGAAAAATAAAAATTATTCAGGGCCAGATTTCTGCAAATAAGAGTTTTTGAATACATGTTTTTGAAATGCTAAAATATGTAAAATATGGCTGTTGGGGGAAATTACATCTTTAGGCTTTAGTAAACATTTTAGGATTTAACATTAACATTAACATTACCTATCTTTGTAAACATGGAACACTGGATTAGGTTTTTCCAAGGATTTAATTATGGGGAAATTTTTAATTTCTAAAAATGTGAATTTCTCTTACCTTTCACTGGAGAGATTTCTACTTCATCAACTGATATCAAATGAATGGTGAAATGCCTATCCTCTTCCAACATGGTGTCTTGAAGCGCATGCAATACAATGGTCTTCTGGGACTCAGTCTACATCAAATGGGAGGGATAATGAATTTTTCCAGATTGGACACAGCCAAATTTTGAATGCTTCTCATTAGCTGGACAATGTTTATGTCCATAAGTATTTTTTAAGTATGGCCTTTTTATTTAATTGTATGTGTTGCTTCTAGTACATAAAAATTCTCTCTGATCATAAAATTTATTCAGGTTATGAACAGAAAAATGAGGGGAGAGATTTAAGACAAGCTCTAAATTTATAAAAAAAAATGTCCAGCCATTGAAAGTCAGTCTCTTAAAAAGACTTAAGTGGTCTCAGCATGTAAATAGACCAAAACCATACTTTTAATACTTATAAAAGTTATCTTTCTACTATCCATTTTATGTTTTTGCCCTCTACCAGCTTTTGACTCTGTGTGTTTAGAAACTGAAAGGAACAAAAGTAGACTCATCTTGAATTAACTGACCCTGATCTACAGGAGGAAGGGCACCTGTTACACAGTGGTGGTAAACATCTGGCTTAGCCACCAAGAGAACAGGTTTTGAAGGTGAGATGGAGGCCACATATGAACCAAAGAATTTGACTTCAAAAATTTGAGGGTGTGTGTACACACATGTTATGTTTGTGATTTTCCCCATGATAAATATGATTTCAAAAAATTCCAGACAGCGAACACTATCACATGAAATTATAAGTAATATTATAGAAAAGGAAATCAAAGACAAATTAAGAAAAAGCAAGAGTCCTGATGCTGACTATACCTCATCAAAATGAATTGTTCCATTTAAAGGCCTGAGATCATCTTTAGCCATCTCATCTACAGCCCACTGAAGTTGGACAGCTCCTTTTCCTCCAGGGGAACGGACAACTGTCAATGTCACATATGAATCAGGGTCATCTGACAACAGGGATTCTTCAACCAATACCTGAAAGAAATAAAATCCAGTGGGGTGAAAATAAGGAGCAGAACAAACAAACAGTAATTTGATTTTATTTACAGTGACGGTAATTTCTTTAAATTTATAGCTCTGGGGCCTCCCTGGTGGCACGAGGGATTAAGTATCAGCACTATGAAGCTATCCACAGCCACTGCAGCATTAGTTTGAACCCAGGCCAGGGAGTTGACCCACATGGCAGAGCAGACCTCTGTCTCTCCCGCTACTCCCCTCAGCAGTGTATTTCAGTCAGTCTGCCTGTTCTGTCTCTGATGAATCTTCTCAGACCCGCACCTCTGGCCTACACCCCTGCTCTTGTATGCATTAAATAAAATAAATCTTAAAAATTAATGAATAAACTTAGAATTCTATTCAAAGTAATTTACAATCACATGGCAGAAAAATGTGTCTCACCATACCAAATCTCCCTTTTGCCCTACACACACAGATAACATATATTAGTCTATTTTGCAATTAGATAGTGAAAAGGAATGAATTCTGACCAACAAACATAAGCAGAAGTATGCTAATAACAGTCTGGCTATCAACCCCACACAATCCTTATATGTGCTCTCTTTTACCACTTACTAGGTGACTAGAGGGAACTCCCAAGACATAGAAGCAGACAGAGTTGCAAGATGGAAAGAGCTGGATGCCAAGATAAAAACCACTGGAGTGGTAAGAGCCTTAGTTGGGGTCGTACATGAAGGAAAAAACAAACTTTCATGATGTCAAGATAGTAACATTTTAGGGTTCTCTGTATGCAGTGAGGTTCACTACAAAATATAAACCTAAACTGCCCTCTAAATTATCTGTAGTTTTTTTAATTTTAGTAAATCCAAGAAGTTTATTAACATGAGAGAAGGAATTCAGTATGTTAATTTACCTACACTATTTATATAGAAAAATCCTTAAGAGATCTGGTTCAACTGAATTACTCAACTACATTGATTCTCAAGCCATGTGCATATTGAGCTTATAATATCTGTTACGAAGATACAATAAGTAATACAAGGCTTTCTATTTTTAAGACACTTCCACAATCTTTTGTTGTTGTGTTTTTTTTCAGTGAAATTTTGCATTGGTGCCGAGAGGGAATTTTGATCCAATGATATTTATTGAGCTTCTATTATGTGTCACATGCTATATATACATTTTATCTTATTTAAGCCTCACAGAAATCTGAAGACCACGATAGATTTGAAAGAGAAAAACCTCTAACCTGGTTTAGATTTTTTTTGACTCCACAACCAGTGCTGTTCATACTACTTCTCAGAGACCAGAAATATTAAATAAGAAAATAATCCATTATCAAAAAATTATATATACAAGTTCTTTTATTTCTACAGATTTAATAACAGTTTGGACTTCAAAAGTAGATTTCCATGAGCCACTACTATTCTCAGAGCTGCAGTATACATAGCACATTGTCCTTATGATTAGCTAATTAACTGACAGATTTGACTAAGTTTTTTCTTAATATTCTTTGACTCTATAGCTAAAGTTTGACTAAAAACCCAGTTTTAAGTTTCAGATGTGTCAATGCATTTCTTCTTACAACAAGAGTTATGAAGAATAACAGTAGTGACTGGGTATCTTACTCTTGGACTGTACAAATTGGAAATTTGAGGCTATTATAATAATTCATGAGTTCTCACACTGAGGGCACACTAGAGTTTATGCACTAAAGATTATGACAGCAGTGAAGATAAACTGAACACACAAAAATTACTAATGAATAGAAATATCTCTTCATCTTCCTTATAGCAAGAGAAACGTAGAAACATTGCCCAATGACTAAATCCAAAAGCGTGACAAAGTGAAAAGCAAAAACATTATTTTAAGGCTCACCAATTGGAGGTTTGATTACTAAACACTGAACACTTTTATCTAGTCTCAGAGTCTGATTGACATTTTATAGAAATTAAATTATATATTCATATGCATTCAAATACAAGATGTTAATAATACCCACCTCTGGATAGTATAATGACATTATGGATAATTTTACTCTCGTTATACATATTTGTATTTCTCTGACTTTTCTATGTTGCCTGGGAAACATCCACATGTGCTCGCTTGTGAACAAGTCATGAATATTATTTCTGCTTATTCATTTCCCAGAGAAGAAAAGAGGCTCATTAGCTACAGAAGAAGTGTGTTCTGTACCTCTGTTGGGTTCCATATTTTTATTAAGTTCAAATTTTAATGAACACACAGGCAATTATTAGAGCATATTAAAATTTTGGAGCTTCTGGGAAGTCCAAAGACAGGCATGTTTTAGGTCTAGCTTCGCATCCACAGTAATGACAATGGCTATTAGAGAAATTTGCTTATTAAAAGTGATTTATCAAGATTACTGATTACCTTTGTGACTAAATAAAGAGAATGGTGAAACATGGAGGCAGAGACATTATTGTGTACATCAGAATTATCTAAATAGTTTTGTGATTATTTCATCTTAAAATTCCCTTTGAAAGTCAGTAACGTGACATATTCATCATATAATAACAATTATAATATAGCTTACAGCACTTTACATTTATGATATAAAAAATCATTTCATACTAGTCACCAAACCTTTCTATACAAATGAGTGGGTAAGCTTTTTTTCTCTATCAGTTTTGAACCAACAATAATTGGGCACCTTCCAGCAGGTTTTAGAAGTAAACAACCAATGAGAACAGGGAAGAAAAAAGAAAAAATACAGAAAAACACATGAGCCCTAGTGACTGCTGCTTTGTTCAACAGAAGTCAAAATAGAGTGCAGAAGGGAAATAATATAAATTCCTCCCCAGCTAAGCCCACTGCAGTATATAACACCCAGATCTATGATAGATTCTCCCTTTGTGACCAATGTGGTGGTCCCTGGCAACAAAGCAGGCAGAGAACAGAACATATGGATAGAAAGTTTATCTTGATCTTTTACACCCAATAAATAGGAATCTATCTGTTCCCCTTTGTAAATGCCCAATACCAAAATCCTCTTTACACTCAAACTGTGCACTGTGGAAGACTGGCCCCTAATTCACTAGTTAACAGCAACACAAAAAACCCTCGAACATCACAATTGAAGAATAATAAAGAGGTTTTTTTTAAAAAAATGAAAGGTGTGTTTCTACAAAAACAGGAAGTAATAGTTTAGGGAAGGCACATTTAACTTACAGTCTTTTCTTCAAATCCAAATACTCCAAATGGAGAATCATTTTGTGGTATAACAACAGTAACAACAACATCATCGCCAAGTCTGCCACCTCCAACCACCCTGACTAAGGAAATATTGAATGTCTCCATGAGTTCAAATTCAGCATCATCAATTATGATGATTTCTATTACTGCAGTAACCTGAGAAAGAAGAGAAAAGGAAGAAAGGGGAAAGGAGAAATAATAAGGAGGGGGAAAGAGAGAGATGAGCAACTTTTTATCATATGTATTTTAAACTTGTAGCTAAAACAGAACAGTACAAAGAAAAAAAGCAGGATATTTTTGCTTGTTATGTTCATTCTATTTTAATGCTACAGAAACGTGGTATTTAAGTCAAAATTCAGCTTACATTTTAAATGTAAATTAAGGTATTATATATAATATACCTTAAATAAAAGATAGTGTTATTTATATACAAAAACAATGAAGGCTAATTTAATACATTTTAAAATGTTTTTATTCAAGGTTAATACTCACTGCAATACATTTTTATTATATGCTTTGTATTAATTTTACATGATAGAAAACGATACTGTAACAATCTCATAGTGTTATTTAAAATGAAACCTTTCATTTCATGTTCTTGTAATGCAGGCAGATTACAGTATGAAGAATTCCAATTTTCTCTTCTTAGATGTTTATGAACAGAATATCATTCCTTTGCCAGGGTCTATGTGATTTCACTAATAGTCATAAATATATCCTAGTTATACCTCATATTAAATCTTTTTCTGTAGCTCAGAGGAAAATCCCAGTACTTTGGCACAGATATTTACAATTTTTTTTCTATCTAAAACCTTTAATTTAACAGCAGAGAAAAGAAAGAAATCCAAGCACTACACTCAAGAGAAGCAAAACCCTGAACAAAATCAAAAGCTAAAGTGGAAGCTAATTAAATTGTCTGTACTTCAAATTTGCACTGTAGAATACAGAATACTTTCCCTATATATTGTTAACTTTAAAAATAATGAGGATCCTAAAGATACTGCTGAATTATGGGACTTCAATCACAAGCACAGAATTAAGGAAGAGGAAAGGGAGGATTGGTAAAAAGTTATGACTTCAAATATTAATAATAGGACTCTGTGTGTAGAAAAATCTAGGTCACATATACTTGGTCTTGAAACTATTTAGCTGCCTCCCAAAAGACAACTAATACCATGCAGATTTGTCTAGGCAAAAATCAGACTGCTACTAGAAGGGACTGGCATTTCCATTGTTGTTCACAAGCCTTTTTCATTGAGTATTTTCAGAAGCATCTTACTTTTATTACAAAATGTTTATTTTGAAAATTTACAACTCCTGGGGACTATTTTATAAAATTAAGACTGACTTGCCCAAATCTAGAATACTGTTGGTTGTGTTTTTCCAGTTTTTATTTTTCTTTCATTTTAGTCTTTTTTTTAAATGATGGAAGTTTGGGATGCTAATTAATAAATATGCACACTTTTCAATGTAGATACAAGACAGGTATCTGCATTTACAAGCATTAAGAAGGAAGTAGAATAAAAAGCCTAAAGTTCATAGGAATAATGTGACTCATAAGGCAATTTTTTATACATCTTTAGGTACTTATAGTTATTATCTGATTTTACAATTCTATTTAAGACAGAATCAGGTAGGGAAGTTCAGAAAAGGATGAAATTCTTGTCTCTATGTTCTTACTATGTCCATTTATAAATTATAATATATTGACTAATAACATTTCAGTTGAACTTGACAGAAACATTTACAGTGTAATACATTCAGCAATCACTACTACACATTGGCTTATAGACAGCCCTAAAGTGTCAGTATGTTCATGACTAACATACTTGTCTCTCTGCAAATTCAAGAATCCCACTAGATGGCTTAAAATCTTCGAGGCCAGCACTGTCCAGTGTTGCTGTCCAGTAAACATTTATTGCCCCAAAGCTTCCAGCCAGTCGGACAACAGGAATCTGAAGAAGAGTCAAGGGTGGAGGCACCTCATACGCAGTAATAACACCACCAGCATCCTTTAAGGAAAGAAAACAAATTGAAATGCAACATCTTATGTATCATCGCTCTAAATTTCTTATTTCTCTGACATTTCTTCTAGTTGATCCTTCAAAGCAGAAATTGTCATCGGTATGTATGCATAATAGGTCTTTCAAATTTTTACACTTAAATTTAATGAAAATAAATATACATTAATTCTTTGCTCTACCTCAAAGAGAACTAAGAATTAGCCTAAAGGTAAATTTCAAGACAGACAACTGTAAACCAATTATTTTGCAGAAAATTTGGCACTGGCAAAATCAGCAAGTATAAGCTTCTCTATTACTAGTAATATATGAAAGTACATCTCACTCTAGTAACATGAAACTTAAAAATTCCTCTGGGATCATCATTTTCTTCAATTGTTATTTCAACCACTTCCTTTCCAGGCCTCTGCACACTTGGTTGTCCTGAAGAGAAGTCAGAGTTCACCAGGTAAACCTCAGTGATGTTGACGACAAATCCTTCATCCAACTCGGGTACATTATCCTGAGGGTAGGGCGACAGTAAGGGAGGATATTTTAATACATTTAACATAATTTTCAATGGAAACTTGATTTTTTTCAGTAAGGAATAAATGTCCCTGGGAATAGGTAGCTCTATAACTTATACAAAAAAGTCATTTTATATTTAAATACATTTAATATTTTACTATATTATCACCAACTTCTTTATCTTAGAGAACATTCAAACTTATTGATCATGTTTCACTAGAAATCTCATGCTCATTAGAAAATCAAACATTTTCCTAAAAATCTGTCCCACCATTTGACCATCCATATCCCACTGAATATGTATTACATGTATTATCTCCCCAACAGAACTTAGGAGAAACTGGTTAAGTGATAAAAATACATACTAAAAGAGAAAGCTTAGATTTATAAGCCTAGACTTACAAACCAAACCCTATATTTTAATTACATTTTAAAAAATTGTTACTTTTTGGATGGATAATAAAAAAATACAAAAGATAAAAAGAATTCATGATGAAATGTAAAGAAATCTCCAGCCATTCTAACCCACCCCTCATGTCTTTCCCAGAAAATCCTCTCCAGAAGCCCCTACTATCTAAGACTATTGACACTACTATTAAAACAGTAATATTATTAGTATATTATTTATTTATTATTTATAATAGTATTATTAGATATTATATTAATATATACACAAGATCTAATTAATATATATTAGCAACACTATTTACCACTGTTAGTTTCTTGTGAATCAACAGATATAAAAAAATTACACATAAAGAGAAAGCACTAAAACCATTATCTAAATATTTGAATTTAGCAACTAAAGCAGCACTTGGCATTGATAAAATTTTTCTGAGGCCCCAGACAGACCAATGGAATCTCTGTTGGTTTCCTCACTGTCACTTTAGTGGTCATGACAGCAACATCACATGACCTATAGAAGGAACTGAACATGGCTTTGGTGGTTACTGAACATGGCCAAGCACCTGGTATCCTACTGAACCCCAACTTAGTCCCTGACTACTACACTAAATTCTCACAGCATGGGCATCACATCACCCCAACGTGGGAAACTCAAGAAAGTGAGTCAATATTTGATGGCCACAGGCCTCAGTCATGGAGCATGTAAGTCTGATCATCCTCATCACAGACAGAGACTAAAGTTAGAAAATAATGTACTTTTTTTGAGAACGTTCAGATAAACTTGGGTCAAACTTAAGGTCTTGATTCAAGTAATATCATAAAATGAAAATATTGCCATATCAAGTCATAATGTAACCAGATTGATATTCATATTTTATTCTTTTAATAATTAGTTTAAAATAACCACCAACAACATTAAGAGTGAATTCACTAGATATATAATAATCAATCCAAATGCAGTGCTTCAAAGTTTATCGATACAATATTCCAATTCTAAATACAAAAGCGATTTTTACCAAGTATAAAGTATTCATTATAAAATATGAGTGGAGGAATTACAATAATCACATTTTTACATTTAAAAGCATTCTTCTTTAAAAGACTGATTTCAAGTGTATCACATTTTTATCTTTCAGAGCATTTTTTATTTTCTATCATATTAATTATTAGCCTAGACTCACCGGCAAAATGGCAACTTTGGCATATGTTTCTTTTATGTTTTCTTTCATTACTATTACTCTTTCTTGCAGCACATAATCTTCATTCCCAGCTGCTTGTTTACTGATAGGCAATAAGAGATTGGGTTTAGCTAGCAAGTGAATGGCAATGTCTCCAGTTAATCCTTTCTCTCGAACAATTTGCAACCGCAGGATGGTGATGTTCTCTGTAAAAAGAACATGTCTCATGTAAACATGTGGCTTTTCTAGCACTTAGGTACTATTCTAAGCACTAGGAAAATGTTCCGCACAATCTTTTTTGAACAGTTAAGAGAAAAAATGAAAACATATACTCCCAAGGAGTAGTCTATGCTTTGTTCCTACACAAAACTGCTGAGAATCACTGATTACTCGTAGATTAGATACTAGTTCTAATCCCTCATTCTGGTTTTCCAATGCAGTCTATATTGCAGATACCATGTATTTTAACAGATATTGCTGAAAAGCTAAGGAAAATATATGTACAAGTTGAGCATAGGTTCCAAGTACAAATGTTAAGACAAATTACTGAAAATGAAAAATTAAACATACAAAGTCATCAAACTATTCATTACAAGAATACTTTTGTTGTTATAAACAAATGCCTAACACAAACTTCAAAGTATTTCACGCCTACTTTTCATTTCATTTCTTAGATATTTAAGCTTCATTTTGCCACATAAATTTTTAAAAATGCTCCTCAGTATTTCCCCCTAGTCTGTGAGTTTCTAATGACCAAATCCCACATCTTTAAATTTCTACAATTAAAGCACAATTCCTCACACATTGACTAGGTACAAAAAATTTTTTTGTTGAATGAATAAGTACACAGTTCATTTTAGTTCTATTGCTTCTGTTTCCAAATATACAGATAAAAAAGACCCAGGTACATGACTACATGTCATTTTACCCCCATCAACTATAAAAATAAAAAAAACCTTGAATGCTGTCCATCTTGCTAATTAGAATTTTAGAGCTTTTGTATATAGTAGATTCTGAATATGTGTCACACATAATAGCTTTTATTCAAATAAATCAAATGATCTTTATCTACAAAAATCTATCCTACAGCTGACCTAACAGTTACTTAAGTTACATAACAGTTAACAGGGGATAGGGACTGATCACTTACATTTCACAGAAGAAATATTCTAATTACTGTTTTGTGTTAAACAATACTTTGAATACTAATGCATTTTCCTGTGTTGCTCATTGTCCCCTGAAACTACTGAAAATCTACACAGAAAAGATCTGAGTAAGGAAAAGAATAGGTCAAGAACAACAGAAAAGAGAATGTAAAATTAAAAATCAATTACTTCCACTTTAATGATTTGCTAAAAATATTAATATTTCTATTATGATGATAATGTTCAAAAAGTAAAAGTGTTTCCAATAGCATAAATATTGATTACAAGATCATGATCTTGTAATAAAAACCAACAATAGAGTATGACCTGTCAAACAAAATTTTAAAAGGAGAAATTTGCATTCCTAGTAAAAATTAGAATTAAATTATCCAGCAAAGCTTACTACCAGAAGAATACTTAACAAGACTTACCTTTAGGCTCTCCTACACTAACGAAGAGAGACTCAGCATGCCAGCCCACCAAGCCATAAGGTGAGTCATTGGGCAGAGTGGTTATCACAGACTTGTTTCTCTTCTGATCAATAGTAGCCCCTTTTGATGGGTCCACAACCCCTTCTGTGGTGATGCGGTTGAGTGTTATAATCACCACCTCTGATAACTCTGGTATATCATCAGCAAGAACAGTGAGAGTGATTGTGGAGAGTGCCTGGCCTTCAGAAAATGAAATCTAAAATTTTAAAGAAAAAATTTATTTATTTTGAAATTACCACTGTGCTGTAAGAATATCAAAAGGCTGTATTTTCTTTTAATAACGAATACATAAATAGCAAAGATACTTAAGTATCATAACATGATTCCACAAATCAATCAAACAAATTTCATATTAAAAGTGGAATATTGCTAAGAAAAAGAAAACAGAAATCATCACTAAAGGAATGATTAATAGTAAACTAAGTAACCATTACTAAAACTTAAGCAAGTAAAACATGTAGTCAAACTGTCACATCCTGAATATTCTATTAAAATACAGAGTAGATAATCTCTTTGGAAATCGGTGTCCTAGATCACATATGTAAAAGTCTATAAGATTAAAGAAGATGACATACTAGCTTAACATTTTTTCCCTACAAATATTTGCTAAGATTGCCATTTCCTTTGACTAACCTCTCAACAGATCTATCATTTAGCAATTAATAAATTAAGAGAAAAATTGAGAAAAAGAAAGATATACAAATCAGAGTATCTCTCTCCTCCTTTTGAGTCTCCGTGATCTGAGTCAAATTCAAATTGCCACAAGACATCTAGTTTGCTTCTTGCATATTATTTCCCCTAGTTCCCCACCTAATTAATACCCTATTCTCCAGTAACATGCCTACAAATGATTTAAAAATATTCTAACTAGCATCACAAGCCTATATTGCTCACTCAGTTCTACACACAGAAAAGGCACTTGAGGATAGACTCTCAAGAGTCTTAAAATAAAATCAAAGTCAGACACTACTGCCCCTTGGTCAAATCCACTTTTTTTTTTTTTTAAAGATGTTTTTCTTATTTCTTTTTTTTTTAAGATTTATTTATTTATGCATACAAGCACTGGGGTACAGGCCAGAGGTGGGGGGTGAGAGGATTCACCACAGAGATCGGGGAACAGAACAGGCAGATCAACAGAAGCACACAGCTGAGGGCAGCAGCGGGCACAGCAGGAGGGGTCTGCCACACCATGTGGGTCCCCCACCCTGGCCGGCAGCAGGGATCGAACTCGTGCTGCGGTGGCTGCTGTTTGCTTCATAGTGCGTTGCTTAACCCACTGTGCCACCAGGGAGGCCCCAAATCCACTTTTTATAAATGAAGTTTCTTTTGAACACAGTCAAGTTTATTCATTTATTTATTGTCTGTCACTACTATTGTGCTATAAAGGCAAAGAGAGAACGACCATGTAGCCCACAAAGTCTCAAGTATTTACTTCCTGGATAGCCCTCACCTAAAGTTTTCTGACTCTTGAATAAAATAATTCTTCCAAAATATAAGTCTAAATACACTTAAGATAATATTGTGCATTTAAAAAATAATGTAACCATTTTAATATAAGCAATATTAACTTGGGAAATGATAGTATAATTCTGTATATAATTATATACTGAACCTGAGAGGTACAACATAGTTTTGATTGCTTGCATATTCAGTACAATAAAAATTCCATAATATTCTTAAAATACTAAAGCTCCAATTATCTTTCAAATGACTCAGAAACCTAGAAATGATGTACCCTAATATGGAACTTTTCTTTTTTTTTTTTTGAGACAATTCCATGAGAGATCATCTAAAATAATTCTTCAGAGATACATTTTGTTAATTTATGAAATTCAAGATGAGTCAAGGAGATGATCCATTGTAACCATTAGGAATTAAATGCTCCTTGCAAGTCACTTCCTTCTTTGACTTCTAGTTCCATCACTATCATCTAACACTACATAATATCAGTCTCTCCCCAGATCCCTTTGGTACACACATTCCCTAGCCACTGGGAATAACAATTTCTGTGTTTTTCACTGGAACCGCCCCCCTTAACTTCAATAAACCATTTTTACACAAGGTTATGTGCCACTTAAGGGTGACCTGAAGTCAAGGACACATAAAACAGACAATATCTCAATCCCCTTGTCACAACTGGAAAGAGCTCCAAGGGCCAGCTCAGCTCTAGAATTCCTTTAAAGGCTCAGCCTTAGGGGCAATTGCCTATAAGATCAATTCTCCCTTTGCACATTCCTCCATACCTCTCATTCTTACAGGCTTATCTCCCTTAATAGATTTTGCCCACATCACTGAATCTCAGAGTCTATTTACCAGACATTTAACATTGTTCAACAACTCTGGTCTACATTTTCATACATCTGGTTATTTTACACAGACTTGTTCCCTATTTACTTTTTCCATTTTACCTAAATCTTGAAGCCATGTTTCCATCCCCAATTTGATGGCTTTATCTTCTGAGAATATAATACATCAACAATTTGGCCAATGGACATACTGAACCTTAAAAGGGATGACATTTTTTAACAGGTAATTTTGGCTTTAGAGAAAAAAGGACAATAAGCCAGAACAATAAAACTAACCTTAAATTGCATCCCTCTCTACGGTGGTTAGTGTGAATCCAGTGTTGACATGGTCAAACTCAAACACTTCATCCACAAGGCAGGGTTTGGTCCCATGCATCAATAGTAACCATAATTTAAAAGTGACTCTCCTATAATTTTGTAAATTACATACCACTCCTGAGGTAGGAAATATATCACTAATACTTCCGTCAGCTTCCCATGCTACAGTTAAACGACCATAAGTTCCTTTTGAGCGTTCAACATTCAAGGTTACTAGGCTGTCTTGTTCCATTTCTTCCACTTGCTTATATAATGAATTCTGGAAAATACACAGAAGTCACAAGTATTATCCCAAATTATCTTTGTGACTCTTATTTAATGTTATTATTTATTTACAAACTTCAAAGTACTAAGCAATACAAAAATTAACTGAAAATCAATAGTTAAAAAACAATAGTATAGTAAAGCCATTTTTTAAAAAACAGCATGTTTGAAAAAGTCAAAAACCAAGTAAATAACAATGTGAATTTTATAGCTTTTATTTTCTTGTTTCTACATTCTTCAATGAATGTATATTATTTTTATACTTGGAAAGTATATACATTTTTAAAGTAATTACATAACAGGTAAACGTCTATAAAAAG
The DNA here is from genome assembly GCA_019455555.1 of Galemys pyrenaicus. NCBI lineage: Eukaryota > Metazoa > Chordata > Mammalia > Eulipotyphla > Talpidae > Galemys > Galemys pyrenaicus. Next base: position 364,077 of record JAGFMF010011381.1, read on the forward strand.
AAAAAACACACAGAGTTGGGAGAAGCTTCTTGCTAATCTCTAGCAATCTCTCTAGCTCTTTGCTTTTCTTTTGTAAAATAAAGTTTGGTCTTCATGATCGTCTAAGTCCATTCAAGTAAAAGATATCCTAAGAATTGGGGTGATGTTTCTGATCATTTACAGACGCTCTCTTTCGTAAAATCACATACTATGAAATGTTTCTACAGCTTTCAGGCTCCCACTGATGGTGTTTCATCCTTTGGTCAGTGGTCTTCATGACAATATTACTGCCAACCATAGCTGTTTCCTTTGTGTTAGGAATTCTTCATTCCCTTCTCACTATACTTCTAGCCTCCTTCCTTTGTTCCAAACTGCTGTCTATCTCTGTGTGACTAAAACATTGCCCAACGAACACTTAAAATCTCTCTTGCCAACCATCTAGTGAACTTTCCCTCAAAATTAATATGAAAAGTATTCCTTCTTACAATAGCCCCTGGGAATATGGGATATAAAGACTTTTTTAATCTTCTCAATAAGACCTTTCTTGTCTTTTTATTATGGTAACCTAAAGAGACTCTCCCATTAATTTCTTAAAGTTCATGAAAGCTTCTCTTTAGAACACTAATTTGAGTAGCTATCCCATCCATCCTACAGCAATATTTTACATAGCATTTTAACACACTATTACAAATGTTACATAGTAATAAAATCTTGCTCAAGGCAATCAAACTTTCCCACAGATAATACCTTGTTTTTAAAATATGCAAACAATTTGTTCACATAAAACAATACCTTTTAAAAGAGAAGCTTCTCTCTACCTACCCTCCTTTAAAATGATTGTTTTTAAAAGCAATTAGCTACTAGAGCTCATCTTGTCACAAAGTGGACCAAATACAAGAGCCTGTTTTAAGGAATTGATTGAAGTAATCCATATCTATTAACAAGAATTAAATCCACCTTTGTAGAAATGTTCTTGGTGTTTAAACGAGTTTGAGTTGTATTTTCCTTACTTACAGTATTTCAGAGAAATATACCATAGCTACAGCTATGCCAGTTAAGAAACCAGGACACATTTTGCAAATAATACTGACTGAATTGATTTTTTTTTGTTATCTGTCAAAAAAAATTACAAAATCTGGACATAGAAAAAGAGCTAGGAAGATCTGTATTGCTCTTCAGGAGAGAGAATCCCCATGTATAAAATGCACACAACAAGAATAAATATTTGTGTTTCTCTCTCAACTCCCCTCTCCACATAATAACAAAGACATAATAAGACAAAGGTATAGTTATAGTGATGCTTGGAATAAGAAACAACGTGTAATATATTTAGTTTTTTAATTTTTTCCCTTTATATATATATATTTGTGGTCCGTATGGATTTCCAACCACCATTTCACCAGTGCACCATCACATCAGTCCCTTGTGCTCTTTCTGCCCTCATCCTATCCCCCCACCCAAGTGTTTCTGATTTGTCCTTATATTTAGACTCTATTTCCTTATTATTCTCTGGAAGCAGGGTTAGAAGTTCCAAAGTCTGGATCAAAGTCAACTTGTAACATTTCAAATTTAATATTATAAAAGGATCAGCACCCAAAAAAAATAAATAAATAATTTAGGGAAAGTTGACTAGAAAGTTCATTGTACAAGAATCTAAATTGCACTTTAGAATACAGACTAGGGTGTGAAAGAGAGAAAGGGAAAGGAAAAGGAGAGAGGATTAAGATACTCAAAGTATGATCAATCAAGTACTGATAAAGCTGATAGAAAAATACAGTGAATAAGTCATTCTGCATCTAAGTGCAGAATCTCTGGTTTCATTACCTGAGCAAATCCAACAACTCCATATGCATCATCATTAGATAGAATAGTTATATTTACATAACCATTAATGCCAATTTCTGCTCCTCCTTTGGGGCTTTTCAGTTGAACTCTGAAGGATTCTTCTTCCTCTGGAACTGCATCATCAAGGATATTTATTGCTATTACAGCTTCTCTGTCACCAGGTTCAAATATCAGTTCACCTGAACTAGCATAAGACATAAATAAAATAAAGTCAACTATAACAAATTAAAGGCATATGCAGATTACTTACAAATCCTACTATTAATATTAAAATTTGCGAAAATCACATTTCCAAAATAAAATTTTAACAAAAAATGTTTATATAATACTGAAGGAAATATGAATAAACAAACTCCTGGCTTATAAATATCTCTTCTATTTTTCAGTTACTAACTAAAGACTTGGAAATTAAACACCACAGATAATTATGGCAAGCATGAAGACATTCAGCATAAAATATTGAACCTACCTAGGAATGAAGTCAGACTGGCTTGAGATGTAGGCCAGCTCATATAGGTGTGAATGGGTGTCTCCCACTAACATGATTAAATTCTTGCTTGAATTAAGGGATTTTACTGTAACAGAAACTGCATCATGAGCAGAAGGTCCTTCCAGAATAAAAGAAAATTGATTCAGCTTTGAATTCCAGCAGTAAAGAGCAGAAAAAGCTTGGCCAATGAGAAGTATGTGGACTGCAGGAAGGGAAGAAAAGGCAGATGGAGTAAAACCAAATTATACTTCATATGCTCTTTCCATGGGCACCAGGGCAAAACCTTTCTGACAACCAGAATTGCTTTTTCATTTCTAAAGTAACTAAATATGATTCAAGTTCTAAAATCTCTGAAATTGTATTTTTTAAATGCTGTAGAATGATCAAGTCACAACATTGACACATTAACTTAATACAAAAAGAAGTCAGTAGTATAAAATCCAAATGGATATTGAACTCTTTGTTCTCATCTCAATGTTTGTCAATTGGACAACATAAGGTATTTTTATAAGTGAAAATGTTTCACTTTTGTATTTTCCTTTCCAGTCATCATCCATTTGAATTTATAATTGACATAGGATAAATACAAAACAAAAATCTTCATTAAAAAAAATACTATTTTATAGCATTACAGTTCTATATATTGCTATATTACTTTCAAATTTATCATTTTAATGATATTTAATAATTTATAGGGTTGATCTTCAATACTTAAGCTCTCCAAATTGGATGCTTATTGCTGTTTTACAATTAATATTTCAAAATTAATTAGAGACAAAGTTCTTTATTTTAATATCACTTGATTTTAATATCACTTTATCACTTGATAAATTCTGAAAGGCCATTAACCAGACCAAAGGGTATGAAACAATTTATGATTATTGGAGTATATTTTGAAATGTTATTAAGAAATCACGCTTTTAATACTTCAAAGCAATGGCACATATTTATATCTATGAAATTAGGAGGGAAAGGAGATTTATTACATTTGCCACAAAATAATCTTCAGACTTAAAACCAAAGACAAAGGGAGAAACATGCACAAACTCCAGTACATAAGGAAACTCACTGGAATATAGGTAATATAAAAAAGAAAAATGAAATGGAGCCATGTCTGGGTTAAAACCTTAATAGGAACAGTTAAGGGTGTGGCGCCCAACATGTCCAAGTACTTCTGGAATGTCCAAAAGCTTCCACTACTGACAAGAAATTGAAATTCACTTTGGTAAGCCAAAGAATTGCAACCAACACCATGTGACAAACTCCACAAATCAGAACTGCACTAACTAAAAACCTGATTTGCAAAAAACCAACTGGAGGGTGAATTAGCCAATCTTGTGTATACAAGCTCTCCCCACCACAAGCAATTCCTATATACTGCTCAAGTCCTTGGGTCTGTCTTCCGGACTGCAGTCCTAAAGTCCATAATAAATTATTTCCTTTGCTATAACTCAACCAGGCTAATTTCTCAATCAACATTGCCAAGTAAGATTGATTCAGTATTAAAACAGCTCACAGAACTAGAAACCCTGAGTTTCTTCCAAAATGTTAGTCCACAGGTTACAGTGGAAAATCCTATTATGTACTCTTACATTCCAAGAACTACTGATCATGTTTGTTTATAGTAATTAAAGTACCAGTACAGCTTAGGAATTGTAACAAGAAAGGTAAAATTCAAGAATGGTGCTGTTGTTAATAAACCTGAATTTTAAAAAAGATCAGATGCTTTTTATAAAACTGAAAACAGTCAGTATAGAGGAAACTCCTCATGTCTTAACATCTCTTAAGTTCAACTAATGCTAAATAGTCTTGAACAAAATTATATTCTACATATCATTATGTACTTTATTCCTCAGAGATAACACCCTGTTTATTTTCTTGAAATTAGATTATATGAAAAAGCAGCATATAGATAATTAGATATTCAGAGTAGGAAATTTAAGGAACTGAAATTTGCATATATGTATACAGATCATGAAATTGGGTCAAGAAATTCATTAGGAAAAAGATCCTTAAATCTTTATTCTGGGAAATAAGATTTTAACTAGTACTGATTATAGAATTCTCATCCATCTAATAAAACTTATTTTTTAAAAGTATCCAAAGGAAGACAACTAGACACACTTACTTGAGTGAATGCAGATAATGAGAAGTTTCAGAACTAAGCATAAGAAGGAAACAGTAAGGGAGCAATGAGAGAGTACTGCCTAGGAAGCAGGAGACAACTGGGTTCCAGAATAGAAGATACAGGGAAGGTTCTGAGCAAAGTTTGCAAGATAGTGTTATCTGTCCTGCAGGGCATTATACAAAGATTTAGGGGAGTTGGTAGAGGTTAAGATTTGACATCTGGTCTGGAATTTAGGGCTCATGTGATCTAGAGTATGTACTGACCCAAGAAGATAAAGGGTTGGCTTTTTTTTTTTTTTTTAACACTATGGACTTCTTATAAGTGACAAAACATAGATGAAGAGAGTACTAAGCTTAGTTCAACAGATCTCCCAAGGAAGTGATTTCCAAAGGTGGTATTTTGGGTGAGGCTGAGTATGGGAATGAGGAAAGGAGTGGTATCTTTTCAGCTGGAATAGGACTTGGGGCATAATAAACACCCAGCAAATGTTAGCTATAGATTTCTGCATTTTCTGATTCCTTATCCATATATCCCCTGCCATCTGACCTTTAGAAAGTAGAATTCAGCATAACTTGTTTGGAAGAACTCATTTCTCCCACAACATAGTCTTTCTCAAGACAATTTCATCTGTCTGTAGTACAAATGCCCTGTTTGTATGAACCACCACTGTATATCTGCAGTCTAGGACTCTCATCTAACCTCCAAATAGTAGTACTTAGTATCTGCACATGAATAACACAAAGATATCGCCAATTGTAACCTTTAACACTCATTATCTCTGTCCTCCAAGTCTTGATCACAGTTATGGGGCTATCATCCATCTGTTCACAGCAGTCTCATCCTTAACATTCTCTTATCTGCCTGTATCATTGAATCTATTTTCAATTCTTTTGGATTTGGTTTGGGATCTTCTGAATTGACTTCTCTACTCTTCTGATTTTTTACTTCCTTTACTTTTGCAAGCTCTACCATCCAACATCCTTAGTCTGAAGTGTGATGTGTACCTCCAATTTCTATTTAAACATCTCTTACCAGTCTCCTGTCAATGGCAGTCAATATTCTCCTTTAAACACACACGTACACACACACACACCACCCTCTCTACAGTCTGTCTCTCTCCCTGCTATCTCTTTAGCCATGTCTTCATCACCTTTTCATAAAAGGTAATCCTGCTCTGAACTCAACTTGCATATTAACTGCTAGTCATCATCCTATTGTTTGCAATTAAATAACTCTTTCTTAAGGAATTTTTCTGGGTATCCATTAGTCCCAGTTAAGTCTTCTCCATTCTATGTTCCCAGAGTACTTTATTACATATTTCATAAAATCTCTCTGTCTCTTTGTGGCTGGAAAAGTGCTTATGTGATTTTATATGTTTTCACTTCTCTACTACATGTCAAACTTCTTCAGGGGAGAGATTGTATCAGATTTTGCTTATCCTTGTTTCCTAAAGGTTTACCACCTGCTTAGCATATAATTGGCTCTAAAAAATATCTGATAATAATAATGGAGACAAGGGGAAGATAAGTTCATATGTCCTGTAGTCTTTGTCAAATCACTCTTCCTCTTCCATTTAAAGAATTCAGTCACCACCCAATAATCTCTGTCAAGTCATTACCAGAATTTGTAATCCTCCTAATCAGGTCTCCAATCTAATACTTTTAATAAAATATTTGACACATTCAAAATAAGAAAGTCCTTGAATATTATTTAATGCATAATTTCAGCTTTCAGAGGATCTATAATAAGCATTCTAAATAATTACCTATAATTTTTTCATACTTCTACAACCTCAAGTCACAGAAACAAAAGAAATAAAGAGACCTCACAATAGGTCCCTTAACAAGCTGCTGGCAGAATTTTTCACAAATTATTTTACAAAGGGTGCCTATTCTATTTTTTAAAAATCTTTAAAGGAAATTCTATAACTTCAATTAATAACTTCATTCAGGCAGTATTCATCATCCTTAAAAACACTCATTAGGCAACTATTTTGAATCACAATGAATTACTCAGAGTCAGTCCACTAGAACTTCAGGTAAGAGAGCAGAAAAAATGATAAAAGAACAAAATTAAAACACAGGTAGGCAAAAGCTAAACAAATCCATGATGAAAATCCACATACTTTTTTCAGCAAATCAATTGTTGAATGAATAAGAAAGTTATTCAAGTTGCATTTTCTACATAGGATAACATTACAGATCCATGGGCTGCCAGTGATGACAATGTAAAGAAAAAGTAAATGACAAGATGAGCAAAACAATGACACAGAACCCTGACAACAGAGGGATCTGGTGTGGAAGTCAAAAGGAGGCCCCTAGGGGCCTCCCAGGTGGCACAAGGGGTTAAGCACCTCACAAAGCATCTTCAGCACAAGTTTGATCCCTGGCCAGGGAGGTGACCCACATGGCACAGCAGACCTCTCCTATCTCACCCACTGCTCCCCTCAGCAGTGTATTTCATTAGATCAGCCTGTTCTCTCACTCTGTCTCTGGTAAGTTCTCTCACTCTCCATACCTCTGACCTGTACTCCAGTTTTTACATGCATAAATAAATAAATCTTTATTTTAAAAAAGTGCTATAGGGCTTCTCTGGTGGCATAGTGGGTTAAGGGCAACACTGTGAAGTATCCACAGCACAACAGTGCAAGTTTGATCCCCAGCCAGGGCAGGGACCCACATGGTGCAGCAGACCTCTCCTATCTCGCCCACTGCTTCCCTCAGCAGTGTATTTTACTAGATCTGCCTGTTCTGTTCCCCACTCTGCCTCTGGTGAATCCTCTCACCTCCCATGACTCTGGTCTGCACCCCAGATCATGTATGAATAAAAATAAATAAATCCTTTTTTAAAAAAGTGCTGTAATTGCCTAGACAGAGGTGATTGGGGTCTAGGAGAACATGTATAGATGCAGGGCCAAGAAGGAGGAAAGGTTATACATGGAAATAATGCACAATGAGATAAACAATCTATAAAAAGTGTGAGATAAATAATATGATTTTTATTCAGCAGTGACAAAAGGGGATAGAGTCTAAAAGCTGAGAAAGCAACAGTCTGGCACCAGAGAAAACTGGAAGAATAGAGCCTAAATATGTGCTAAATCTTCTCTTCCTCCCAATATCATTTACTTTGCATATTTTACTTTCATGAGTTCAACTGGCACAAATACTGTCTCCCAAAGCCAATTTCTTATATCCTGCTAATGTAAGCTCCATGCACTCCACATATGCAGAGACCTCTAAATCAGCTCTAGCCTGGGCTACTGCACACTACAACAGCCAGCAGTACTACACACAGAGTTAGGTGGGGTTGTAAAACATGTCTTTGATCATCACTTGCCTTTGAAATGCCTTCAAGGATTTCTCTGCCTCAATAATGCTCAGAGTTCAGGGATCTCCAGGAGTCCTTGAGATCCTTTAATAGGGTCTGGGAGGTCAAAACTATTTTTATAATACTAGATATTGTTTGTCTACTTCACTTTCTTTGATGAGTGCACCGTAGGATTTTCCACAGGCTATATTACTAGTATTAGTGCAACAGGCTGACTAGAGATGCAGACATGAGAATCCACATACTATCTATAAAATCAGACATTAAAGAGATTCAAAAAAACAAATAAAAGCAACACTACTCTTTTTCAAAGTTTTTTGTGTTTTTTTTTTTTTTGGAAGTTTCTTTTCTAATTAATAGATACGCCATTTAGGCTTACAACATTTATTACTTTCATTCTTAAGCTAGTAAGTCTTTAAAATTTCTCAATTTCTAAAATAATAAGTATCAACAGACATAATCCAATCAAACAAAAGCTTTTCAATGACCTCACATTTTTAAAGGATGGTAAGTGCCTGTGACCAAACTGGACCATCTGCAACACAGTCCAATTCTGGGCTTGGCATTACAGGCCCTCTTGTATAGGTTCCACAATGTGTTTCTAATCTTACTGCCACCACATCCTTAGTCAAATTCTCTGACCCTACCACTCTAGTCTGTGCATTGTACCCTCAGTGTCATAGGGACTTCTGTCTTTTTCTTAAACTCTTACTCTTCCCCTTGCTCACAATATTTTCCACGATCCAACCAGGTGAAGTTCAAGTTCCATCTTGGACTCTGACTGCAATCCTACCACTCACACAGCAAATGCTATTGGTCCTTTACCTTGAAACAATATCTTAATATTTTTCTTCTTTCTCTAATCTCCTTTAAAATGAGGAATTCTTCATCATTTTAAATAATGATTTACATATAGCTGATTAGTAAATGGTGCTTCTTAATTCATACAGAATTGCTGTGTCTAAGCTTATAAGTGGGACCTTGATTCATCCAGACTCAAGTGCTGAGCCCATTCAGCTTGATTTCCAAGCTCCTCTAGGCACCTGGGCAGAAGTGCTAGTTCACTGAGCATGGCCCTCCCCTGCTCACACCTGCTGTGAGACTCAGTCCCATAGTGTCATCATAGCTTCTTACTCTATTATCACTGACACATCTAAGATGTTTTATCAAACTTGAAATAATCCTATAGCTTCCCAACAGCATCCCCCTCGTGTTCTCTCTAAGACTTTTTCTAAAACCATTTTGATTAAAAATGTTCATATTTCTGCTTTGTGGATTAAAGGTCCAAGCAAAGATTTCAGATAGAAGTTTATGAGAGAGAATGACATGGCATTTCACAGAATTATTTTCTTTTTAATAATTCTGAAATGCAAATTCTGTTATCCCCTCATAAATGCTTCCGTATTTAATAAATATGCACATGTCATATTTTTCTCCATTTTTCTCTAAACAAATTATTTTTCTTTCTTTATCCTTCCCTAGTATTTCACCTCGTATATCAGTCATTCTGATTATTCTAAAGTACAATGCCCACTTAAAACGCAGTAGTTCTGAAATTCTAGGATTTCTGGACTGTATATCCCTATTAAAACACCCAATATCTGACGATGTGCCATTACATCTTACTTAATGCTGCTGCAATCTTTCTACCTTTCCATGATGCATTTAGGATTGCCGAATAGTCAAAACTCCCTTACCTATTCCTGAGGCTGGTGTGAAGGACTGAATTTTGCTAACATTAGTGTAGTTCAAGGATTGAAAATATCTGAAAGAAGACTGTCCTCGCTCCCAGATGAAAATATCAATTGAATTTTGATCTCCTAGAATAATGGAATAAAAGTCAAATCTGAAGGCAAAAGTTATGGCAAAAAAGTGACAGAATTACATAGTAAGACTATAAAAAATATTGAATAATTAAAAAATTAGTAGTACATCCTCAGAATTCTTTTTGTTAAATAGAACTTACAAGAGAATACTTAAAAAAAGTTTTTTTGCATTTACCACATGAAGTGTGTACATGGTTTGTGATCTGATATTAAAAAATGAACAATGGTAAAAAATCTATTTTTAGGAATACTGAAATTTTATTTACAAGAATTTCACAATGCAGAACAGAACATATTTATATTTAGAGAACAATCTGAAACAGCCTTATCAAAAATTACTAAAAATACTATTTATTACTACTATAAATTATCCACGGTACCCCAGGGCAGTATTATAAAACGTTACCTTTTTGTGCTCTGGGTATAAGGTCCTCATAGGTATTTCTACTTTATCTACCCACCCCCAACTTTACTGTAACTTAGCTTTAAAGTAGTAGTTTAGAACACCTAAAGATTATAACCATAAATTATGTTTTATTTTGATATCCATTTGAGGTGACAGTTGATATATAGCCATGAAAAAATATTCTACTTACATCACCTTAAAACTATTACAACATTCTTAAATAGAATACACTATACGAATGCTTTATAACTTAATAATTACTATTTACACATTACAAACACTATCTCGTCTCACCTAGGAACATAGCTCTGGCAAAAATTAAGTAAGTATCATCTCCTGAAGTCAAGGCCTCAACTTGGGTTGTTCCATTGATCGACATTTGTTGAAAACTGATAAACTCACTGCCAGACCAACTGAGTAACAGGGAATTTGGCTTGGCATCAGCCTGGGAAATGGCTAGGAACACAGCACCACCTCTGGTGAACAAGGCCATGCTCAGCACACCTCGGACAGGGAGTGTCTGATGTAGCACGAAGCTGCCTCCATCCCATCTGAACACCTGCAGGGAATATTCAAATACAAAACCTTCATGATTTGAAATTTAGCACTTGTGAGAATTTAATCAATTATCATGTTTACTTTTCTTCACCCTTTTCTGAAGGGAATACTATTTTTTTTAAGATTTATTTATGCATATAAGAGTTGGGGTATATGCCAGATGTGTGTAAGAGGGGTAAGAGAATGCACCAGAGAAAGAGTGGGGAACAGAACAGGCAGATCTACTGAAATACACTGCTGAAGGGAGCAGCGGGTGAGACAGAAGAAGTCTGCTGCACCATGTGGGTCACCTTCCTGTCCAGGGATTGAACTCATGCTGCAGTGCTGTGGATAACTTCATAGTGTGGTGCTTCACCCCTTGCACCACCTGGCAGGCCCCAAAAGAATACACTCATAAATGAAGAAACAACAAAACTGATATTCTCACTGTCTTTTCCATCTTTTCTGTGTCTGTGTGTCTGTGTGTGTGTGAGTGAGATAGAGCGAGAGAGAGAGAGAACACATTTAAAATGAGTAAAAGAGAAATTGCTTGAAAATAAATCAGTTAAAATACATCTGGGAAGGGGACAATAACAGAAAGAAAAGGAGAAAACTAAAAGCAGGAAGGAATTCATTCAAATATGAAAACTATAGAAATGGATACGAAATTTTCTATTGTTGTTGTATTACTCACAAATCAAGCAATAGAATATAAAGAGAAATGCCAAAACCTTTTAGTCCTGAAGGTGGCAATGTATACAAGGTTTCAGCTTGAGAGTTCATATATGTAAAATTAAAAGAAAATCTCAAATGTATCTAGTTTCTTATACAATCTGGTCAACTTTATAAGAATTATATTTACTCAGTCAACAACTGGGCAACTTAATATTATACTAAAATATCTGAATAGAGAGGTTCTTCCCTTATTAATCTTATTAACTAGTAGGAAAGTACAAATAATACATCAGTAATTAAATTAATGCATAATTTTTAAACTGAGACAAGCACTGAGGATTGAGGATTCTCTATCACACTATACTGCAAGTATAGTGTGATAGAGAATTACAAGTGTAAGAGGAAAATCAAATTAGAAGAACATGATACAAGTATCTAGGGCAGAAAAACTTTGTCAGTCTGGACTTGTCTGACAGGAAGGAAGCTGACAGCACTGGTGGAACAAAGAAAGGTAAGCTTGAAGAGATAATGTCAAGAAGTGCCCTTCACTAGGGTGACCATATAATTTATCACAGGGATCCTTTATATAACATGTAAAGTACATATTAATTGTACTAGGGTAATATTTGTAATTTATGCCTGGACAACAGTACTATAATGGGCAATTAAGGACATATGGGCACTCTATGTCCTTAACATGGGTATATATCCATACTAAGTAATTTAGACTTTACTGACGTGGAATTGGGAATCACTGGATAGATTTTAAATAAGTAGAAACACGAATCAATTACTACATTTAAAAGATTATTCTAACTACCCAAAGTAGAAGGGATTAGAAGTCAGAGAAGTCTACTCTAACAGTACAGGTGAGAAATGATGGGCACCTGGACTAAGGAGGGAGAGGTAAAGATGGCAAGAAATGTCTGTACTCAATATTAACAAAAAACACCTAATAATTATCAGATGTGGGTAAATAAAAAGGAGTAGTCAAGAAAGACAGATCCTGGTGTTCTATTTGTTATTTCATGAGATTAAAGCAAGAACTGATTAAAGTTTCTTAGAGAAAATCAGGACTTCTGTTTGGGACATGTTAAATCTTAGACACTTAAAATAGATTTCAGTGGAGATACTAATGAGCAGTTAAAGACCTAAATCTGGAATGCAAAGGAAAGACTATGGATAAGACTATGGAAGACAACCTACAGCTGACATTTAAAGTCAGAGTTTTGATAAAAGTACCCAGAGTGAATGAAAAGACATCTGACCTAAAACTGAATCTTAGAAGTCTAAGTTATCAAGTTCAGGAAAAGGAGGAGGAACTAGCAATAGAGACAGAGAAGGATAGCAAAGAGATAGAAAGAAAAAAAAAAACCGAGCCATCCTAACTTCTCTTAGAAGTCAATCAAATTTCTCTTAGAAATCAAGAGGTGCTTTAAATTTGAGAATGAGATGACTCACATGCTGATGAGAAATTGCAAAAAAATGATAAAAAAAAAACAGCCAGTGAGTTTTGATGACTCAGTTGTCATCCATGACCATGAGTAAATAAAGACAAAGAAGAAATCATTTTGAGATATCTTACTATAGGCAAGGAGAAAAATGACACAGTAGAGAAGGATGAGCTCTAGAAAGGAATTTCTTTTTAAGCTTGGTTTGCCTACATTTATGGAATTGTAATATTATAGAAAAACAACAGACCACATCTTTGATGAGTTTCAATTTATAGTATTAGAAAAATAAAACATTTATTTTAAAAGATTCAAACCTGAGTTAATTCAGAATCATCTCTTTGACTGGCAACAATTAAGTAACCTTGACCATCAGAAGTAAAATATCTTACTTGAGAACTTTCTGAAATAACGATTGTTTGTACCTATAAAAAAAGACAAAACAAAGGGAGACATTTTTAAGAGAGAATTTAACTAAGAAAGGCTCTGGTTACAGAAATAACAGTATTATCACAGTAAAATACAAGATAGTATTTGAAGTCAAAACTTGAAAACTCATTCTTATCTTTTGCTATGCATATGTTGGTGTCATTTAAAGAGAGACAAAAACATTCCTGGATCAAGATATCTTAGTCTAATATGTATCAACTTGAAAACACCCTTTTGTACATTAACATAGAAAAACACATTCTCTGCCATTTAGATCAATCTTACAAACCTGATATTTTTTTAAACAATCTATTAATAGGTGAAGTTTACCAGCAATAATTTGAGTCCAGAGGTGAATGTATACACACTGTTAACAGAAGGTTTTTGTTTATTTCTTTCTTCATGAGTAATCACGAGGTAGGGTTTAGAACCAATATTAAAGGCCTTACAAGTTTTAGGATTTTTTATATTTAAATCCTGAGGAAAAAAGAGTAAGAACAAGAATAAATTAATGAGTATTTGTACAGGTACATATTACTTTGTGTACTGTAGCATAAATGTTTACCTCAAGTGGAACAAAAATCCCTTGCCATCGATAAATAGTAGAAGAAAATTTTCTTAACATAATGCCGTATGTTGAATCCTCCAAAGTAAAAAAACACCAACCAGAAGCTGATGTATCCAAAAAACTTTGAAATATGGAAAATACAACATCCATTCCCTCTGAAAAACATAAACATGATTAATCAGTTTATAATCCCTTCTACACTTTATGTTTATTGCTTAAACAGTGAGACCACTAAAATGTTAGAAATAACGATCTACCCACGATATGTGTGTATGAGAAATAAATAAGAATTTAAAAATCATAGCTAAATATAACAATTTAAAATTCAAGAGAAATTGTTAATACTCAGCAATATTCCCAGTTTTCAAAAATTTTTTTGAAAATACTAAATGCATATTTTAAAGGGAAATATGCTAAGTATGATTTTTATCAACTTTCATAAATATATCTGAGAAATGTTAAAATAATGAGTATCTTTTATAGAAGCATTTTAAATGTGAAACCTTACACTATTAATTTGAAACTATGATCATCCATTTTCCCATCTATCATGCCACTTCTTTTAAGAATGCCAAAATAGGGCTCCCTGGTGGCACAAAGGTTTAAGTCAGTGCTCTCAAGCTATGTACAGCCACTGTGACATGAGTTCAATCCCCAGCTGGAGAATTAACCCACATGGTGCAGGAGACCTCTCCTGTCTGACCCACTGCTCCCCTCAGCAATGTATTTCAATAGATCTGCCTGTTCTGCTCCCCACTCTATATCTGGTAAATCCTCTCACACCCCATACATATGGCCTACACTCCAGTTCTTGTATGCATAAATAAAAATAAATCTTAAAAAAGAATGCCAAAATAGACTCACATTTCTTAAAGTGTACTATAATTTAAAAAAGACAAAACCAAAAATTATCTCAAAGAAAATAAATTTTAAATTTAATGGTACAAACATGATGCAGCAAGAACAAGGTCAAGTAAAACTAGTCTTGTAAATTATTGTCATTTTTATTTATTCTTAAAGATTTATTTATTTATGCATACAAGGGCTAGGGTACAGGCCAGAGTCACGGGAGGTGAGAGGATTCACCAGAGACAGACTGGGGCACAGAACATGCAGATGGACCAAAATACACTGCTGAGAGGAGTAGAGAGTGAGGCACGTGAGGTCTGCCACACCATGTGGGTCCTCTCCTTGACCGTGGATCAAACTAGCGTGCTGCTGTGCAGCAGATGCTCCACAGCACAGTACTCAAACCCGCTGCGCCACCAGGGAAACCCTATTGATCATTTTTAGATTAATAGTTCAAGAAGCCATAAAGTCAATGCCTATTGCAATATCCACTGTCATATACATCTCTAGAATTGTGATATTTTAAATTCTTACTCTGCCACCCGTTAAAGGTATGCCACATCTTTTGTATTAAGAGTCTTGGATGTTTCTGACCATATAGGCAAATTCTTCCATACTATTATTCAAGAGGAGGTAGAAAAAATTGACAGTTGATGAAATATCAGAACCTCCAGTACACGCTCTCCCAAATAACTTTTAAAAACATACACAAACAAACAAAAAACCACACATGGAGAACCTGAATTCTATTTCAGAGGAAACTCTGAATTAAAAACCATAATCTGTCTCTTTGGAATACCATCAATCTCTGAGTTCTAGGCAGTCAGGCCACTTATAATAGCTAAGCCCCATGAGTTCAATATCATGCCTGACATGTGAGAACCACTCAATATTGGTGAAGACAATAAATGCATCAGAGGTCTGTTCTCCATTTTCAACAGACCACAGAATATAATTCATGGGGGGAAATGTACATCTTATATATGCAATCTTTCTTGGTTATAAAATTTGTTCTTAAAGAAACTAAACATACTCATGCCAAAGGCTGTTTCAGATATTGTCTCCCACTCCACACTCACAGCTAAATCAATGCCATTAATACGTGACACGTTTAAATATACAGTTCTGTTGGCTTCTTCAGTGTCTATAGAGGTGGCTCTAAAAGATACAAATGGATTGTGAAAAGCAGTAAAAAGTGTAAATTTTATTACATTTTTATTATTTTACTAGCATACATTTAATACTCAAGTTTATACAGGTCAAGACAAGATCACAACAGAAAATCTAGACTCTAAAGTTGAAAAATAAAACAGCGGAAGCGCAAACAATGGACTGGGTAGAGGACTGTGGGGTTTTGATGGTGGGAACACCAACCACACATGGGAGGAGAAATCCTGTACTGTGGAAAACAGACAAGCAATATATTGTGGTTTTTTTTTTTAATTATTATTATTGTTATTATTCTTTTCCTTGTTTCCTTATTTGGTTCTGGTCCACCCACTATGGAAAGCAGTGTGGAGGTTCCTCAAACTACTAAAAACAGACCTCCCATACGATCCAGCAATCCCACTCCTAGGAATATACCCAAAGGACACAAAAACACTGATTCAAAAGAATATTTGTGCCCCCATATTTATTGCAGCACTATTTACAACAGGTAAGACCTGGAAACAACCTAAATGCCCAAAAATAGATGACTGGATCAAGAAGATATGGTACATATACATGATGGAATACTATTCAGCAATCAAAAAAGATAGACTAGAGTTATTTGTAGAAACATGGATGGAGCCGGAAGGGATTATGCTCAGCAAAATAAGTCAGAAGGCAAAAGAAAAATATCAAATGGTAACTACACTAATTTTCAGGACATAATTAGGTTTCTGATGCTCCTTTTTACGAGCAGGCATATGGCCTCTTTTCTTGGCCTACGTGCTGGAGTTCATTTCAAAAATCCCCTTTAAAATATGGTACAGAGATCAATTTTCTTATGAATCTCTTTATGCCAAAAACATTTCCTGCTTAGCTTCAGAAGTGATCATATTCTTATGAATAAACAATACCTGTTTGCAACTGCAGAGATACTGAATAGCCCCAGAGGAGCCTGGTTTTGCAAAATGGTTATCAGGGTCTGAACATGTGCCCCTAGCCTTGCACCTCCAGTTGGATTAAACAAGGTGCAAACAAAAAGCTCATCCATCTCTGGTTCTGTGTCCAATATGGCAGATATGTGCAGGGCCTGAAAACAATATGAAAAGGTCCAGTTAAACAGAATACAGTATTTCTGTGAAACATATACAGCAAAATCTGACAAAAAATTTTGACAACAGAATAATGTCTTAGAAAACATCACTTCTGTTTTACTTTCATACTGGTCCCCATAATGTAAATGGTTTAAGTCACTTCTTTAAAGATTTTCAATACTATGATATATATAATGTTCAAGTATCTAAAATATGTAGCATTTAAAAATAACACTGAGATAAAAATTGTACTTGTTTTTTTCTTTTTTGAACTCCTTATCTACCTTAGTTTTGCAGCTGCAATATTAGTCTTGTTCTGGCCTGTATTAGTGTTATTAGTCTTATTCAGTGATAAAGGCAGTTATAGCCATAAAGGTACAAATTATAAAAAATTCATTTGTTTTTCAACAGAAAAATGGATAAACAAATACCTTTATTCAATGAGATGCTACTCAGTAATAATAAAAAAGAACCAACTCCTGATGTGTACAACCATAAAGATCTCTAAAATTATGTTACCAAAAGAAGTCTGGCACAAAACTGTACATACTGAACGATTCATTTATGAAGCTCAAGAATCAGAAAATGAGTCTTCAATAATAAAAAAATCAGATAGTTTTTGCCAAGGAGTGAAAGAGACAAAGAGGGAAAATTTAGGGGTAATGGCAATAGTTCACTATCTTAATCCATGGAGATGTTAATGTGTGTGCATATTTTTAAAGCAACTGAGCTATACACTTAAGCTCTGTGTGTTTTATTATTAAATATCAAAATAAAAACATATGGATAAATACAGATATGTGGGTGAAAGGAAAATCTTATTTAATCTAATTTGCTCTGTTAATTTACTGAATGAATAGAAAGGTCTATAAACTAAAAAAGAGCCTTTTAGGAAATAAACCACAATGGAAAAAATGTAAGTATATAAGAAAATTAAACTAAAACTTAAAGCCCTTTTCAAAAAGAAAAAGTATGTAAAGGTCAAGCAATGAAATACTTCAAATTTGAATTTTAACTTTTAGTAGCAGGAATAGAAAATTATTAAGATGTAAATGGAGGTTCAGAGCATAAATTTTCATAAGTATAGATTACATTTACAATTAATCCCAAATCCAACCTTTTTTTCTCCACTAAGTTATTCCTAATCACATAGGATACCCTGCTTCTCAAATAATTGTCTGAAGGATGAAAGCAATTATATTGGAGTGTTTTTTAAAGATTTATTTATGCATACAAAAACTGGGGTACAGCCCAGAGGTGTGGGAGTGATTCACCAGAGACAGAGTGGGGAGCAGAACAGGTAGATCAACTGAAATACACTGCTGAGGGGAGCCGTACACAAGGCAGGAGAGGTCTGCTGTACCATGTGGGTCAGCTCCCAGGCCAGGTGTCAAGCTTGTGCTGCAGTTGATGAGGATGCTTCATAGTGCAGTGCTTAACCCCTTGCACCACAAGGAAGGCTCAGCAGTTATATTTGTTTAATAACAATGTGGCAAAATTTATGAACTATGAGCTGGGATTAAATAACAAAATGAATGGTTCAATGGCTTTGCAGTTCACAATGAAAAATTAAATATGCCATCTAAATATGTTTAAAACTTCAAATAGCAACACAAATTTTCTTTATCATTTGCCTATTCCACTATTCTGTTAACAAAGCACATTTTTCTACCTGTACTTTATGCAAACTAAATTGTACAATAGTACTTTCACACAGTAATTGCACATCTTTTACCTATGAACTAAGCTGGGCATATTTTTTCTTTCTGGAATCCAGGGTGTTCCTCCAAGAGGAGATAATGTAAATATTAAAGATAATCATTCAATGTCAGTAAAAGGTCCTACCGTACCTTGAATCGAACTCCTTCTTCTAAAACAATATAGCCTTTGGAAGGAGTCAGATCTTTAGACTCCATTGAAGAATTTGCTTCTGTCACAATGAACTGAACCGTTACAGTTCCAAACAGTCCTTGGGCAGGTTCTCGAACAACATACAACAATGCAACACTCTCCTGCACATAGAGAGCTGTTGGTTCTCTTAGGAAAAAGTGTTCACTGTTGTTAAATGACAGAATTCCAGGGCCATCATCATTAGCAAGGATAGTAATCAAAGCTGTCAAAATAAAAATTTAATAAATTAAAACGGGCAGTGTGTGCATGTATAAAACTACTGAGAAGAGTATACATATGTTTCATTCTGTACTAGATTAACTGTTCCAGATTACCTTAGAAACAAAGGACTTTTTTTAAAAAACATTCAGTAAAATTCCATAGTTGCTCATGTTATAAAAATACTCAGTAAACATTGATTAAAAGGCAGCTTCCTCAAGCATTCACTCTTACAAGTCAAAAGCAAATATAAAACTTAATGGCAAAACACTAGAAGCAAACAAAAGACAGAAACAACACAATAATATCTGTCATGACTATTACTATTCTATGTTGGAGCTAACAGCCAGGTAGCAGGTAGAAGAGCAACAAAAAGGAAGAGTCAGAACTGTTGCTCTTTTCTAGATGACAGGACCATCTTCTTAAGAAGCAAAAGATTAAAAAAAAAATCAAATAATTCAGTGCAAACTATATGCTGTGTAACCTTCAAAAATCAATGGCCTCCCTGGTGGCGCAGTGGGTTGAGCAACGCACTATGAAGCAAACCGCAGCCACTGCAGCACGAGTTCGATCCCTGCTGCTGGCCAGGGAGGGGACCCACATGGCACAGCAGAACTCTCCTGCTGTGCCTGCTGCTCCCCTCAGCAGTGTACTTCTGTTGATCTGCCTGTTCTGCTCCCCACTCTCTGTGGTGAATCCTCTCACCCCCCCATACCTCTGGCCTGTACCCCAGTGCTTGTATGCATAAATAAATAAATCTTTTTAAAAAAATCAATGGCTAATTTCTACTACCACCAAATGACAATATCGATAATAACTGAAAAAAACACTGAGAATTGAAAAATTACTTAACCTAATATTAACCAGTTTAATTCTCACAATAACTTTATGAAGTGGAATCTATTATTATTTCATTTTAAAGAACCGATGACTGGAGAACGAACAGGCAATTTGATGACTTTGCAAGGAACAAAATGGCCATGACTAGAGCACAGAGCTAGAAAATCTCTTTCAGAGCATGGTTATAAAAATTGTATCTCTACACATTAGCACAACAATTTCTAAAACAACGGTAAAGGGATTCATTCATAATAACAAAAAACTTGGAGGAATTAAAGTAAGAAATATAAAAGCCTACATAAAATGCTAATGTGTGATATGGCAGAAGCCTCATCCTACTCCCCTGGTCCACTCCTGGTCACCTTCAGCACTTTCTTTGGCTTTTGGTTTGTCTACAGAAGGATAGCTTCAGTGCAACAGGAGTCAGGCCAGATCTACTAGGGACTTAAAACCCAAAAGTGATCCTCAAACAATGAGGGACAGGAGTGGGTGAATGAATGTCACAGTTACCTTCTTTCTCACTATAACTTTGTTCAGTCACTCAGAGCTTTGTTCAGAAGAACGCCAGCAGACAGGGCCCCAGCTGCCCACGGCAGAACTGCTCATTAACAGATCATTTATCAGTTTTCCTTCTCACTACTTCATTTCTTACCATGCCTACTTCCATCTAAGTCTTTGTGTTCCCTCAAAAGCAAACCCTGAGACAAAGTAAAGTAGTGATATGAAATTTCTAAATTAATGGAAAGGCTTATCATATTCATAAATGTAAAAATATTATAATGATGTTCAGTCCATCTAAATTAATCTAAAATTTGTGGTTCGGCTCAATCAAAACCGTTTTCTTTAGAACTCAATTCATTGATTCGCAAGTCCACATAGAAGAGACCACTTGAAAGAATAAGTGAGATGATGTAGAGAAAGAAAAATAAAAAGTATTAAAAGCCAACTCTTTAAAATTGAATTGAGAATTAAAGCCTGGGGGGAGAGGGATGGGTACAGGGAAGAGGACAAAGGACTACAGTGGTGGACTATATTAGGTGGCAGGAACCCTGCGGTGGTGGTAGTGGTGATATCTGATGGGGAGAATCTTTTTTTTTTTTTTGATAGGGAGAATCTTAAAGTTATCACAATTAAAAGAATTTAAATTAGTATTTTTAAAAAGTATTTGGCATAAAAAGTACAAAATGGAGCTTGAAGCAATGATAAAAGAATCTGTAATTAGCACAAGATTAGGCAAAGAGAACAAAAGAGAATCCAGAAAAAAACAGATAGCTAGAAAGAAAGAAAAATCACACTGAAAATTAATGACTAATGGATGCCGCATTTCCTATGTGATATCAGGGTATTGATTATACAGCTAAGGTCACAAACAAAGTTGCCCTTGCTTTATATTACCAGGGAAAAATAAATGCAAATCAAAACTGAAAAACATTAGGAAAAGATAATGAAATATTTTGTACGGAAGAGCTAATAGAATTTAAAATCACACTGGGAGCACTATGGTAACAGTAGCAGGAAAGGATCCTCTATTTCAAACCACAAACAACAATGTAAACCAACATTATCTCAATTAAAAAAAAATAAAGGACATTTATTAGAAATAAAAAAGATAAGAATATAGCTGAAAATACATGATTTTATAATGCTCTGATACTATAAAAGACTAATAGAAGATAAAAGACAAATTAGAAAGAATTATCTATAACACGTTTAGGAAGCAAAGGATTGCCTTCAAAATGTGATTTCTACAACAAGTAAAAAATCACAAACCAAAAAAAGCACATGATATAAAGAGCCTAATCACAAAGTCAAGTATCCAACATCAAACTAATGAACTGCATAGAAAAATATGCTCTATACAGCCATATATTTTTTAGTCACTAGAACTGTTTTTGTTTTTTGTTTGTTTGTTTTTTAAGTGTTACAGCCAAAGAAATTTCTGGTGGGGATTTGGAGAAATATACATGCTTTATGAAGGTTTGTAAAGAGTATAAAAGTCAATGAGGCATGGTTTAAGAAATTACCCTCTGTAAAAGCACTTATTCTACTAAGGAACTTTTTAATATTTGAAAGTTGAAAATTACAAGTGTAAAGTAAACTTGATTTAGTCCAGTAACACATTCCTTCCACTTATTCATGGGGGTGGTCATGGAATCTTTGTAATTTGAATCAGAATTATATTAGGACTTAAGAGTAATCACACCCTCTTTCCTATTATGAAGAATGAAGAAGAATGCTGAGGACATTTTGTGACATGAAACACTGGCCTCAGGATAAAGCCAATACTTCAAAAGGCAAGGAGACTGTTCCGTGCCGATAGAACTCCCGCAAGCATGTTGAATGTTCCTAAAATTTGTTGGACCTTCTGTAAGAAGTGTGGCAAACATCAGCCCCACAAAGCGACACAGTACAAGAAGGGCAAGGATTCTCTCTATGCCCAAGGAAAGCAGCGGTGTGACAAGAAGCAGAGTGGGTATGGTGGACAGACTAAGCCAATTTTCAGGAAAAAAGCTAAAACTACAAAGAAGAGTGTGCTGAGACTTAAGTGTGTTGAGCCCAACTGTAGATCTAAGTGAATGTTGGCTATTAAGAGATGCAAGCATTTTGAACTGGGAGGAGATGAGAAGAGAAAGGGCCAGGTTATCCAGTTCTAAGCTTCATCTTTTATTATGACGATAATAAAATCTTGAGACTTATGTTTACTTCATTTGGTTGTAACTGACTGTTCTTTTTGGAGGAAAATAAACAATTGATCAAATTTTTAAAAAGACAAGGAGAAGAGACAAAACAACAGGATGTTTGGTCAGTTCAACTGGGCTTTCTATTGTTAATTCACAGAAGACCCTTAATCAACATATGATGTACATTCTTAGAGACCTTCATATACAATCCACTACACTCTACAGCAAAATGATTTCATCTTACATGCACAATAGAATTTGAAACAGCCATAGTCTACAGAGAAAAGGTTCTGAGGACTGTGAAATATCAGTTGGTCAAAAAAAGCAAAAATAAGTTCAGGTTACTAGCAATTCTTTCACACTTTTTACTACATATCAGATATTTTTAATGTTTTTTTTAAGGTAACACTGCTTTACAACAACATAAGTGATTTAGGAGAATAGAAGTACAGCTCTTCAGGTGTATGTTACTACACCATGCCCACTACCAAAGTCCACTGGAATTCCTGCACCTTTGCTTTCCACCCCCATCCTACTACTTTTGTAACCTCAGTTCTGCAATCTGATATTTAGCATTTGTAGATATACTAAATATCATGATTTGTTTCATTATAGTCCACATATGGGTGAAATTACCCAAGTCAGATGGAGAAAGACAAATTAGTTTTTTCAACAGAAAGGCCAATAACTTAGGAATACAAAGGTTAATTAGAGAATCCCAAAGAATATTCAGCCAATTGCTAAAATGGGAGGTTAAAGAGACAGTCAACACCTATTGTTCTAAATCCATTTCATTTATCTTTTGCCACAAGGAACCGAATTGGGTGATTTTTAAAGAGTGCTTCCAGTCCTAAAGTTTTAGTTTTGCATGTCCATAAGGAGCCTCATTCTTGATTTTTTTTGTTGTTATTCTGTTTTGGTTTTACCTTTTCTAAGTTGTGGCATGATGTATAACAACGAGAGAACTAGGAAAACTTTTAGTAACAATTCTTCCTGTTCCAAGCAAAGACTATAACTCTAGAGCTGTCCAAGATATCTATACATTTTAACTCTATACGGAAACATTACAGCAGTTAAATGAAACTAAAACACCATCTTTCATTTCTTCTATTGTTAAGCAGGAAATTGGAGAATTCAAATCCCAAAGAAAAGACCTTTACAAATTAAATAAATCCTAAAATAACTATGGGTCTTATTTCATATTATCTTTGGTACCAACCTAATTGTGCCTTTTACACACATATATACACACACAGAGACTAGAAGCACTGTTACACTAGCACAAGATTTCAAAATGCTTAACTTAAAATATTTTTCATTCTATGCATAGAAAATCATGAAGACTCCCTAAGCAATCCCCCTTTATCTGCCTACATATTCAGCATGAGAAGGAGTTATTAATAAGAAATTATCAGTTACCTAGTGTATTTTTGCCCAGCTCTAGTCCAGGAGAAGGATTTGTTAAAATCAGTTGAAATTTTTCATCTCCTTCTGGAATATCATCATCAAGAATCATGATGTCAATATTTTTATATCTTTCTCTATCAGCAAAATGAAGAATCTGACCAAAATTGAAAAAAGTAGAGAGTATGACACTTATATACACCCTAAATTTTTAAGGATATATGAAAAGAAGTACAATATAGTTTTTAGGGTTAAAAACAAACTGCCACCGGGATTTTTTTCATTTTTTTTTTTTTTTGGTATGATTTCTTTGTGTGTAAAATGGCAATCTTAAGTTGAAAGAAGTAAGTTATGTAGGAAGAAAAAGTTTGGTTAAGGAATAAAAGGCATGAAAAGACAAAGTAAAAAGTGTTTTTAAATACTAAAGGTAATTCAATAAATTAAAACAAAGGAATTAAAGAGTTAGCATTGTCAAGCATTAGAAATTTTAGGATGGTCTTATAAATTCTTTGACATTATAAAATGTACTCTCCAGTATTACAGTAAAAAGATGAGTAACACATTGCATATCATATATTCCTACAAAATAATGAGTGGAAGTATACAGAATGTTCCTTAGAATACCAAAAATTTATTTTTTTTACTGAAATAAAGAGTGTTATTCTGCCACTTGAAATGCTTCTGCTCTAATTTAATGTATTATTTTAAGGTTAATGTATTTATATGTGCCTAAATCACTATAATTTCGAAGGAATAATGATCTTTAAATAATTTGTAAAAGTAATCTTTGATGGATCTGGAGCCCCACCATTGGGGTGAAGATGTAATCCAGCCCCAGCTGTGCTTCCAGATTCTGAGCATACACAAACAAGGAAACATGGCCAAGAGCCCCTTTGCTCCTGTGGGCTACCAATGTCAAACTTCCTTGGGTTTCATTTACTTCAAATCTGTAACAAAACAGAACATTTTCATTTTTACCTTATAAACTTTCACTTGGTGGTAAAGAATCTGAAACTCAGAAAAGGGCTTGCACGCGGCATCAGGCTTACCTGCCCTGTTGCCATCCAATTACTCCGCGTGCACCGTCATTGGCATCAATGATAACTTGTGCAGTCAAGCCCTCAGAGTCTGAAAACACACATTTAAAAGTATTTAAATAAATGCTTGAAAAGAGAACTATTTAATACATAAAGATGGTCACTTTGAGACTAGATGATTCTTAAAATAGAGGTACTGTCAATATTACTCAAAAGTTATTTAAGAAAGCGCAGCTATAAATGCTTGTAATATCTGAATAAGGAAACCTCTTGCTAACAAGAACAAGACGGACAGATATTTAATCAACTGAGATCAATATGAAATAAGCATCTGGAGACTGTAATTTTGTTTACATTATTTTAATTTATTTCGAAAGGAAAAGAAAAGGGGTGCAGACAGAAAGAGAAAGAACAAGGAGAGAGAAAGGAATGGAAGAGACAAAGGCAGAAGTACCACAGAGAAAAATACACCTACGAAGAAGAGAAAACATAGGGAAACAATAGAGATGGGACAGGTGGGAAAGAATGGGGAAAGGTTTGGTGGCATATAGACACTATTTAACAAGTGTTTCTTATCTCTTTGTGTTCTGCCCACCAAGTCCAGTATGTTGCCATTATCCATAATTCAGTCTTAAAACATTAACTAAACCTGTTGCTATTTCATATTTTTTTTAACATTTTGTTCTTTACCTTTTAAAGTTCCAAGGTACAACCTTAAGAGAGTTATAACACCTGCCTAAGAAGGAAAACAGCAGGTAAAGCACAATTCTGAATGAAGAGCACATTTCAAGGAAACAATAAAAATCATGATCTGTGCCCATCAGACAAGCAAATACAAAATATAGAGCAAGAAGTCTCGGTCCACCATTTTCAACTTGCAGGACTTCGGGGATATTGCTTAACTTCAATCTGAGCTCCCTCATTATGAAATGGGAATATGTATGGAATGACAGTACTAACACAAAATGCATTTGAAACAGGAGTATGAGAAAGCACTGAGCAAAATTTAAACTATTCTAATGACCTCTAATACAAGTATGAAAGAAATATGAAGCTTTTCTGTTTTCTTACTGTGACCAATAGTTAGCTCATGATAATTAATTATTTTAAACAGTCTAGGTCATTGGAATTATTTATTTTGCAAAAGATTTGAAGCTTTTCAAACAATGTATTAAAAATGGATTATTCTCTTTGGACAGTTTCATCGACTCTCAAAATGGGGAATCCTATTGCTCAGGCCACAAACTTGGCTTGGCCATGGTTCTCCTCTTTTAACCCAGACTAATTTCTTCTCTGCCCAAGGCACCTTCTAGCCAGGGAGTAGGGGTAGGCCACTATAGTGCTGATCACTAGCACCCCAGATGTCACCACTGAGTTGTGACATCCATAAGCTTCAAAATGTCTCAATATTAAAAGTCCAGGAGCCTCCCTGGTAGCACAATGCATTAAGCACTGCACTATGAAGCAAAACACAGCCACTGCAGCACGAGTTCAATCCCTACCTCTGACCAGGGATAATACACAATAAAATATTACTCTGTTTAAAAAAAAAAAAAAAATGGAGGCCTCTCTAGTGGTGCAAGGTTTGAGTCCCAGCACTATGAAGCTATCTGCAGCCACCATGGCATGAGTTCCACCCCTGACCAGGTTGCTGACCCACATGGCGTGGAAGACCTCTCCTGTCTTGCCCGCTTATCCCCTCAGCAGTGTATTTCAGTTGATCTGCCTGTTCTGATCTCCACTCTGTCTTTGGTGCATCCTCTTACCCATCCCCTCCACACATCTGGCCTGTACCACAGTCCTTGTGTGTATAAACAAATAGATCTTAAAAAAAAAATTACAAACTGCAAAAAATTATTTATGTTTTAAAGTTATTTACATTAATTTGTACTGAGGTTCCAGTTTTACCTTTTAGTCTGTAATGAATTAACTGAGTCTCTTCTAAATCATGAAAAAGAAAGAAAAACAGAAAAGAAGCACAGAGTACAACACACAAACAAGCTGTAGTTAACCTAAGAGAAGACAAAAATCATCTGATAGTTTGGAGTTCTAATGAAGATAGATAATTAAATTTTAAAGAGAAAAATACCTTGCTAACAATTTTATTTTGGGGACTACAAATTCAATTATAGAAATAGGTATATTTAAAAAGAATCACACAGTAATAGCTAAAGCTCTTTAAATTATCCTATGTACAAAACTGCAATATATGATAATCTCTAGACTAAAACAGACTTTAAAAACCAATCATATTTTCACATAAAGCAGAGATCAACAAACATCACAATAATCACTTCTGATTAAAAAATGAAGTACCTTTACTTCATTTGAAATAAGAAAATAATGAAAAGCCATCATACCTAGTCTAGGAGGAAATGAAGTTAAAGGTTCCATGATAAGTTCAACATAAGTTAAATTCACGAAGAAATATTCTTCTAGTTCTGGTATGTCATCCTGCAGAAATTACATTCATTAAGATCCCTATAATTATGACCTTAGAGTAATTACCTCTCACAAGTTTTTTTTTAATTATCTTATTAATAGAGATGCTTAAATAAGTATAAAGAAAATATCGGGGCCTCCCTGGTGGCGCAGTGGGTTGAGCAACGCACTGTGAAGCAGACCGCAACCACTGCAGCACGAGTTCGATCCCTGCTGCCGGCCAGGGGGGACCCACATGGCGCGGCAGACCTCTCCTGCTGTGCCCGCTGCTCCCCTCAGCAGTGTACTTCTGTTGATCTGCCTATTCTGCTCCCCGCTCTGTCTGTGGTGAATCCTCTCACCCCCCACGCCTCTGGCTTGTACCCCAGTGCTTGTATGCATAAATAAATAAATCTTTAAAAAAAAAAAAAGAAAATATCAAATAAGTAAAAAATATTTAAATTTTAAAAACTTAAGAGTATTAAACTTACATCGGGGGGGGGGTGAGTTATTAAGTTGAAGTATATGACACAACTAACAGTACATCATTTTTTATCTAGACCAATAAGTAAACCACTCATATACCATACAAACATAACATTTAAATATAGTATGAGCAAATAGTGTTTAGAATAAGGAATAAAATTATACCATAAAAAACAACAACAACAACAAAGGAAATAAAACATAAGCTTTACTGTCAAAGAAACCTAGTTCCAAATTCCATAGTTTTAGATGAGTTATTGAAAGACTTCAATTCTACCATCTTTAATAGGGGAAGTTACTACTAAGGGGAATTGCAGAAACAATTAAAAGTAACATGTGTGGAGTACTTGGCCTTCAAAGAGTGTTTAAATAATGCTAGCTATTTATGATGGCTAATCTTAATGTTTTATTATTATTCATTAGTTCACATAAAAGGCAGATGCTCAAAACATGAGGGCAAGCCAAATCCAGGTCAGGAGTGACCTACCAGTCATCAATATTTACTTAGAAATATAATTGTACATATAATGTCAGTACATACACAGCAACACACACTTCTGTCTTCATTTTATCTATACATTTCCATGTGAAAAAAGAAAGATCAGTCTCTAAATTATATAATATACAGACCAATGTGAGTTACAGAACAAGTGGTACAATAGAAACTATCCCCCAATTACCCTAAATATTCTCCACTCCCATTCAACTGCTCTCCCCTCACCCCTGCCTGGCTTATTTCTCTACATCCTAGTCTGTGGTTAGTTAATGTTATGATACTCAGGGGAAGAGACATAATGTGTTCAGGAGGAAAAGTAGAACTGAAAAACAAAAAACAAAAACCCATGTTGATAAAACAAGACTCCAAAGAAAAGGAGTAACTATATAATTTCTACTTTAAAAGCTAATATATCTGTGTGATAGCTCCTTTAGTTTTTATTCAATATTATAAACAGGTTGTATATATGAAAGATGACTTACCTTAAAAGTTTTATCAAATCTTAAGTTATATGTCACATACTGACATAATATCACCTTTATCTTATGGATTCAGAGCTCTCATAGTATTTTACATTATGTCATAGTGCATTGTAGCCAGCAAAATAAAAGTTACTGACTTCTAATGAAGGATGTTTTAAAATGCGTACAATTTTATAAAAGTAAAAGACCTCTGAGAAAATAAGCTCTTTTAAAATAAAACTCCCAAAACATATAGTTATTGAAGATTATTTTTCCAAGGCAGTATCCATTTTCTCTTTCTTATCCCATATTGGCCACTATTTCCATAAACCTCTTGGAAATATATTTTGGTAGCTGAAACACTAAGTCCCAAAATATGAGATTTCACAATATGAAAAGTCATTTAAAATACAATTTCAGTCACCAATGATTACTTTAAATTTGACTGTAAACACATATAATGCCATCAGTCTGACTGAATTTCTCATTTTGTCTAATTTAAGCAGTCCTAACAACAAAGATACTGACCTACATGGGTTTGCTGGTCCATTAAATTCTTTGGAGTAATAAAAATATTCCTTTGACATCTCTTAGGCCAATACCATCTTTAAGGGGACTGCCCTAAGGAAATTCTCTTTAGCACAAAATGTTTCTATAATAAAACATTCAACAGCAGACCAGCCCATATAGATAAGAATAGAAATCCCTGTGCAGCTTACCAAAAAAAAAAAAAAAAAAAAAAAAATCATGAAAGGAACTGAGGTAATATAAAGGCACTAGAATATTCACTTTCTACCTTCAATGTGGTTATTCAACTTTAATATATTAAAGCAAAATAACATGAGTTTTACCTCAAGTATAGTGATATTGATGGGTGCTGCTGTTTCCCCTTCTTCCAAAATCAGAGATCCAACAACTGGGACAAAGTCAACATCTGGCTCAGCTAAGTTTCCTTCTGTTTGGTTCTTTAAACTCAATATACCAGGAACTGTGGCATATGTGATATTGATAGCTCCTAATTAAATCAGTTGGGAAAGAGTTATGATTAAGCTTTTAAAATATCTCATGAACATTTTGCCTTTCCTAAAAAGCAAAATAGTAGCTTGTACAAGGGAACCCATTTGCTTGCCTCTGATATAACCTTGACCTTGATCATGTAACATTTCACTCTGGGAAAGGCATACTGCTCTGTCTTAGACTTTGAGTTTTGCTGTAGGATAAGCTTTGGATAATAGTACAAGGGAATAATGATGATGTACTAGTTCTGAGTCTACATCTCAGCAGGGGTCAGACATCATTTTTGCTTGTTTTATTGTGCCTCTATTTGTCTCAGGGAAAGGATGAGAGACCTATGAGTAGAGTGCCACTCTTGACCAAGCCCAGCCTTTGGTAGAAGACACAGATCCTGCATATTATTATATGCTGCTGAGACATTCTGGCTGCTTATTACACAGTATTTTGTGACAATGACAATTCTTTTCATCTTTTTAACACAAAGAAGTTATAATTCCTGCCACCACCTAGTAAATAGTAAATTTTACTTTCTGTCCTTGACTTATTTCAGCTATGGCTTTCATACAGACAAATTAAATATTTTAAAAGCACCTCCTTGAAAATTCCATTCATTCCAGAGTAACACAAACCTAGAGATCCAAATTCTCTGTTGATGAAAAGCTGGAATGTTATGTTAGCTTCTTGGAGTAAAACCAATCTTGATGAAAGAGCAAAATTTAAAACTCCATGTGGTTCATCACTGGCTTCTACTGTCAAGACAGCTGCATATCCTTGAGCATCAAGCAGAGCTCGTCCTGCTGGCGGAATCCCTAAAAATGGCAGAGGTCAGAAGAAATGGAACAGTGCTTTGTCATACACTCCTAAATACTTAAAATATAACACCACATTCTGAAACACATTAAAATGACCAGAAAGTGTCCCATTTTGTTCACTTCTGTCATAGAAATTTTCAAGTTGACAAAATATGTACATTTTAGTTTACTTTTTCTACACAGCGATCAATAAATTTTTTGATTATTGATTAACTGATTTTTAACTGTCATTTGCTATAGTGGTCAACTGAAGTACAAGAATGGAATAGAAATAAGGAACCCCTCCAACACATGGAGATTGAAACCCGCACTATTGGAAGACTACTGGACCAAGGAGGAGATTAAAGAAGAAATTAAAAAATTCCT
>JAGFMF010011381.1:398164-418164 GCA_019455555.1 Galemys pyrenaicus
GTGCCCGCTGCTCCCCTCAGCAGTGTACTTCTGTTGATCTGCCTGTTCTGCTCCCCGCTCTCTGTGGTGAATCCTCTCACCCCCCTCCCCACACCTCTGCCCTGTGCCCCAGTGCTTGTATGCATAAATAAATAAATCTTTAAAAAAAAAAAAAAAAGAAATTGAGGAAAGTAGCCAGATAATATGCTCAAAAATTACTACACTTTAATTATGTATATAATTGTTTCATGACCCACACTGGTCTACTAGTATAAAATTTTCAGAAAAAGTTCTACTTTGGGAAATGTATTTTATTCCATAAGAAAATAGTTTTAAAAATTTTAGAGGTCTTCTCTGAGCACAGAAAGATTCTAAGCTGATATTTTTTTAATTTAAAATTTTTATGGGGCAGACCATTTTTAAAGTAACTTTTTTAAAATTTGCATGCATCTAATAGATATAGCTAACGACTTTACATTTTTGGAAAAGAATAAACTAGAAATATTAAAACTGAATTCTGAATACCTTGTGTTCTGACATCATACAGAATGACCTGGTATACTTCTTTCTCCTCAGGAATGTTGTCATCCAACAAATGCACAAATATTGTTTGATTCAATGACCCCTATATATCAAACAAAAAGAAATATATGAACACAAACTATCTCCTGCTTTTATCGGCTTTATCAATTGTTCAAAAATACATATTCATATAGCTTAAAATTTTAAAAACCACTGACTCACAGGAAAAGAGGTTAAAGTAAATAAGGGCTAATTTTGAAAGTTTTTTTTAATGAATATAGGTCTTATGCAATAAACAATGTAGAATTATTTAAATTTTAGACAACGCAGTAGGTTGGGGACATTTCCATGGTAGTGGTGAACAGGAAAAATGGAGCATGGAAAAGACCAGTGGTGCAAGGAAACCAGTTAGTAGAAGTTCAAAGTAAGAACTCAAGGCAGACAGTTCCAAGGGCTTGGATTAAGGCTCCAGCAGCAGATATGCAGAGAAAAAGAATTAAAACATCACCAAAAAAGAACTCATATTAAGTGAGTGTGGAGAAGAACAGTTATAATAAAGTGATGATTTTATAAAGTTATTTGTCACCAATCATCTTTCAAATTATCTGAAAGAGCCTCTAAATAGAACCTAACAAATATAGTGGATGTACAAAGGGCATGAAAAGACATTTGTTTTTTAGAGATTTATTTGCTTTTGTTGTGCATGGAAAGTTCCAAGACAGTACCTCAGCTTCTGAATGACACAGTTGCCATTGACATAGTGGGGGGTTAGGGACAGAGGGTCAGGGGGAACAAAAGAACTTCACTTAAATACAAATTCAACGTTTTCTGTTTCCTTAAAGGGGATCCAATGAAGCACATATAGAAAAAAAAAACCCTTCCTGGAGTCTTAGAGATTCTTCATTTGAACAACATTTTTCCTTCAGTTTTCTATGCAAGTGTCTTTCCCAGCACTGTCCCTTAATCCTTGAGTTACATAGTCAGTATACCCTGACAGACATCATTTCCTTTGATATTTGTGTTAAGGTTTTTCTTTGTGGTATTACCTCAGGAAAGAAGAGTTGTCCAGCAAAGTTATCAAAATTGAGTTTGAGATTTTTCCCAGTAATTTTCCAATTAACAGTAATATTTCCTTGACCAGGGGGTGTTCTTATCACATGGAATTGCAAAATTTCCCCTGCAAGTGAAAAACACAGATTGAGTAAATACTCAATGGAAAATGAACTTAACATCTAAACTCAACAAAACCCAAATCCCAAACATGCAACTATTGTCATAGTACCTTTTCCAAGAACATTACAGAGCTGTTCTGTTTTGAATTTTCTAGAAACTTTATACATGCTTGTTATTTATTAGCACAGGGATCTCACTTCTAAATTTTCCCATTTAGTAGAACTCCAGGAAGTTCAATATGTAAAAGTTATAAAAGCACATGCTAAAATGAGAAACACAAACTTTGATACACTCCAAAACATGCACCAGAACATTAAATGTTCTGTAAATTAAAGAAATAATGATGTACTCATGGTCAAAATTAGTAATAAAGTAGTAACACAAGTTCTTCCTTCACTTCTCAAAAGGACACAAATTCCTTACACTGATATGCAATGTGATTTTACACAATGCATGCATAAAAATGCTTGCAAATACCTGAAAATCACATTTCTTTAGATTGTAACTTACATATACCATCAATGATTTTGTTTTACAAAGAGAAATACAAAGGAAAGGTGTCAAATCTATGTATCAACCTCTGTAACTTAATCAAAGTTACAGTGATCCTTCCTGGGAAACTCAGATTCATGGCTTTTACCCTCATGTAATACTTAGCAAAACTGAAGGACATCCCAAGGCCGCTTCTTTTAAATTGCTTAAGTGGAAAGTAAGCTCCTAGGGAGTATTGCTAATGGCCACGTATATGGCTGCTGAAAATTTTCTCCATGATGAATGTGATAAGGTATGAATACTAGTAACCTATATCACTATAAAAAGTTATGTAAAGATAAATGGAATGATGTTGAAAAGGCGTTAATAAACATATTCATATTCTCTAGTACAGGTATATACTTGAAATCCACGCATATTCATTAAAAATACCACTATATTAAGTTATCAAAAAAGTAAATACTTCTGACACTTTCTGAACAAGAGGAATAGTAAAATAAACAGCCTTTTTAAATATTAAGATACCATAATTTTTTTTTAATTTCTGAAGATAATAAAACTAAACAGGCAGCACTTAAAAAATTTTACTGAAATTAATATATCATTGACTAATTTTAAAATTATATTCATTTCAATAATTTTTAAAAAATCAAAATTTTCATACTAAATTTAAGCACACACAATACAATGATTATTCTATAACAGTGGTGAATATAAGAAGGCAAAATCACCAGACTTATTTAAATAAGATTTCATTAAATACTTCAACATGTAATGTATATATTTTTATAACTGTTTCAATACAAAACCAATTTTAGTCACCACTATACATTAGTAGACTGTATCTTGCTTTTTTTCAAGAAAAAAAAAACCATAAGGACTAATAGTTGGGAATAGGTTAGAATGTAACCAAAAGACTATATGCAACCAGTCATAATGGCTAGCATAGAATTTAAGATTTTATACCTGGATAATTCATATGATTGAAGTATTAAGGCTACTACAAAACCCTGGAGTCTCTCTATTGTACACAATTCATAATTCCTTATAGAACTGGCTTGTATTGAACAAGAGTTATTACTGAAAAACAGAGTGCCTTGGAAGTATTAAGCTATTTCAACTACAGTGTTTTCTGGGTGTCACAAATAAATACAAAGGGACCACAAGTAGCAAGAAGACAAAAATCAATAAAAATTCACGTTCAAGGGGAAATTGTTAAGTACAATAAAAAAATATGGTGGCAAGATTGTACATAGGTATTTGGGAATAGCTACATCACTGAAAGGTCAAGTTGCTAAGAAGAGAAAAAGTAAAAATCCTAACAAGTTCACTGCATGTAAAATATCAGTCTAATACTACTTAACAAATAATACCTTTGAAATTTTTAACAAGTTACCATGGAAGTAACTTGCAAGAAAATATTGCAAAACATACAGTTTGAAACATACATACAAACACACATAAATGAAAGGTAAAATATTTCTTAAATGCATGCTCTTACAAGCTTATTGCAAATCATGTTTTTTGCATGGTGTGAAAATTTTTCTAATAATGAAAGAAAGGCATTAACTTTCCTATTTTTAAGGTAGACCCCTATGAACCACGTCCATTTAAAATGTTACAGCTACATTCTACATCAATAGAAGAGTCTAAGAACAGTCACAGGAACAGTTAATATTAGTGCTTAGTGTTTAGCTCTCTAAGTATAAGGGGACTGACAGACAAAAAGTGCTGGAGAGGGCAGGTTATAATTTTAACAATATACATTTCAGGAGGTACTACACGGCCTTCCAGTTTTTGCCCAAGATGAAGGCCTAAGAAGGGCCACAGTAAGCCACCAAAGTGTCTAACTACTTTTCTGAAAAATAACCATGATAAAAATCCACAGAGTTCACCAGAAGCTGGTGATACATTTCACACTAATGCACAAGATCTGTCACACAGGGTCTAGATCTGGCAGATACAGAATAAGAAAGTAATATGTTTTAAATCACTCTGAAGAGTTTTGTCATGTTACTCCCAACACCAAGTTGTTTTGTTTTTTTTTTACAATGGTAAATGCCAGCTTAAAAATAAGAAAAAATAGTATTTTCCTTAAAAATAAGAAAATACTATAGTATAAGAAATATTTTAATAGAGACCTGTACATAGTATATATATAAACTATCCAAATTGATTGACCCCTACAATAAATAGAACATGGTTTAAAATAACAACAGGAATATATATATAACGTAGGACACAAACTTTCAATATGAAGAATTAAGAGAAAAAGTGGGAGTGCTTCTCATATAGCAATCCCATATAATTTCTAAAAGAATCACATTTTTTGTTCAAATTTTTACCCTAATCTATACTATATGGACATTTTCATAAAATATAATAAAATGCTTAACTAGAGAAGTTAGCTAGAAAATTTTCAAAACCACAAAGGTGAAATATGTCTGTAGAGATCACTTGGATAGCACAGCAAATTACATTATAAACTTTCTAGAAAAAGTTATTTCAATTTCTGAGTATATCTATAACAAACCAGTGGCAAACTGTGGCATCAATATGAGGACCATACTTTGAGGGCCACTGCCTAAATGCCTCTATATCCTAACCTTTTGTCTTAGATATTTGCTTCTAACCCCAAGTTCTTTTATTTTTTTTAAAGACTTTATTTATACATACAAGAGCTGGAGTACAGGCCAGAGTCCAGGGTGGTGAGAGGATTCACCAGAGACAGAGTGGGGAGCAGAATAGGCAGAGTGACTGAGATACACTGCTGAGGGGAGCAGCAGGAGAGGTCTGCTGCACCATGTGGGTCCCCTCCCTGGCCAGAGGCAGGGATGGAACTTGTGCTGCAGGGATGGAACTTGTGCTGCAGGGATGGAACTTGTGCTGCAGTGGCTGCGGTCTGCTTCTTAGTGCGTTGCTCAACCCACTGCGCCACCAGGGAGACCCCTGAAGTTCTTTTAAAATTCACTACAGTTACTATTATTTCACCTAGTTCATTTGGGAACCTAATCTCAATGGCTCTCCCTGTCAGTGTAAAACATTTGAATTGTTTTCTTCTGATAAGTAACAAAAGCACATTTTCATCTTTGTCCCTTTCCGCCTCTGGCAGAGACTCCTCTCTCCCTTTCAGGTCTTCCCTTCCCATTATCCTTTCCTGGAGTTCACATGACTCTCTCCTGAACAACTTCCTCTATCCACAAAGGTCTGACTAATGTCCATAACTTCCACTACTCTGTCTTTAAAAATCCAGTTTCCACTCAAATCTGAGAGTCAGATTCTCTAATTTCCTTCTCTTACATAAATGTTGTTACTGAAATTCATTAATCTTCTGACTCAAATCACTTGAAATATCTACCAAAGGTTACAAAATTGTCAAGATTTGATGTAGATAAAAATTTAAGCAAAACAAAGTCTTGTCTTACAGGGCCCCTTAATGGTGTGGGCTGTGGATTCATACAGCTTTGGATTTAAGGTCCACTGGAAATAACTTCTCAGTTCTCTAAAATTTAGTTTCTTTATGTGGAAATCTAGTGAACTATTCTAACTACTTCACAAAACTGTTGTTAAAATTAAGTTAAACAATGGATGCAAAATTTCTGGCACACAATAACATGCAATAAATGCCATTACTGTAGTCATCATTAAGATTAATTTCCTTTGTAGTGATTTTTTACTTGTATTATATTAAATATAATTCATATTTATTTGTATTAAAAATAACTTGAGAGTTGATGGTTTGTCTTTAGATTGAACTTATGGCAACATGTTAATCACTTTTACTTACTATTGCCATGACAACGTGAGATTTTAAACAATGAAAATAATGAGAGGGTGCTGGAAAATGTCTTAGATATTGCATCAACAAGTAAACATATTTGCAAGTTGGGAATAAGTGAAAAGGTGATGGATGCTAAAATGCATTCAGTTTACAGCACAGTCACTGACTAATTGTATTATTTTGTTGAGTTACTGAATCAATGTGTTTATTTCCATTGCTATCAAATAGAAAACAATGTGTGTTCTAAGTCCTTTGCATTTCCTAACTCACCACAATACAATTATTTTCATATAATTCTAGATATAAGTTTCAATGAAATATGCTAGGAATACCAATTTTATATCCTCCTTATTCAAAGACTGCTATGTTTGAAGCAAACAAAAACAAACTTAAACAAAAATATTACATATTTTGGAATATTCAAAATCCAAGAGTTATTGCTTTTTAAGAAAAAAATTATAATTTGTTTAATTTGGCACTCTACTCATAAAATATAGGAATACAATATAAAATCCAAGCTAAACTGTTGCCATTATAAATTACCATTTGCGTTAAATAAGGAGCCAATGCGTCACTGTTTAATATCAATAGCTCCCAATGGGCATAAATACATTTGTTATGAAATATGCTAAGCACTTTACATAAAGGTCACTTAATCAAGACAAAGAAACTTATGAATTAAGTAGTATTTCCCATATTGCCTTAGCAAATGAGAAAACTGAGCACCCCAGGTTTGATTAATCTCTTAAAAATGTAAGAGTAGGGAATCATAAGCTAGAACACAATTACAATCTGCAAGGCTATTAAAAAACTAAACACATCACAATACAGCCCTCTCCCAAGTAAATCCCATGCACATGAGCATACACAGCCCTACAAAATAACAGAACAACAACAACAACAAAAAAAAAACCTTGAGACTTTAAATGACACCTGTGAAAAAGAGAATGAGTGTGCTCAACACAAAAAGGAACCCACCTTCATGACCTATGACAGATCTGGAAGCTGTCTGAAAGCTAACAATTCCTGCCACATTGTCATTGGCCAAAATGTTCACTTTAACAGTGTCAGAACTGGGCAAAATTCTACTTCCACCTTCAGTGTACACCAAACTAACAATGATACTTTCATCATCCTCTGGCTCAGAATCATCCAAAATAGTTAAAATGGCTATCTTCTTGGTTTCACCTATTAAAAAAGGGTGGGGGGAGGAAACAATGGAACAAAGTCATCAAATAAGAGAATTCAAAGACACCCAACTAACTTCTACTTGAAAAAAAAAAACCAAAAATATGAAAGTTAATTATCATAGTTCAATGTCAGTGCCACTAAAAGCAAATGCTATACGCTTACACATATCCATTCACATATAAAACACTGCAGAAGTTCATTAATGTGGTCAGATTATAGAAAAGGATTTTTAAAAATATATTTTTATTTATGTATACAAGAACTGGGGTACAGGCCAGAGGTGTGGGGGGGAGAGGATTCACCAGAGTGGGGAACAGAACCAGCAGACCAACTGAAACACATTGCTAAGGGGAGCAGCAGGAGAGACGAGAGGCCTGCTGCGTTATATGGGTCACCTCCCTGGCTGGGGATAGAACTTGTGCTGCAGTGACTGCAGATAGCTTCAAAGCACTGCACCTTACCCCCATGCGCCACCAGGGAGACCCAGAAAGGACATTTTGAATTATGGAAAGAGGTGGAATTATTTGAAAGAATCATGGTTTTATTCCCAGACCATACTAGAACAATGAACTACCTAGGGAAAGAGCTTCCAAAGCCTCTTTTGTTTTGAAACAATTCCCCCTAGGAGGATGGAATCTCATTCTCATTCTGTTTTTGCTGTGACTGACTTTCATTAAACCCAAACCACCCTGAAATGTAATCAAGCCTAGGTAGTACCACCCTAACAAACCAGGAACACCTAGGGATGGCGATCACATATGGAGTCAGAAAAAGGATAGTATCTTCTGAGCAAAACAATCATCCTGAATGAAGTGAGCCTAGGTAATTAGATGAGATGACAGAATCAAGTACAAGTTTCCAGGATGTGAGGCAATAAGGGGAGAAAGAAGAATCAGAATTCAAAGGGATGAGTGACAATAACAGGGCTTAACAACTTTGCAGTTTGTTCTAAGACTCCACTATTAGACAGGGCACCACTGAGTACCCATAACCTCAATACTGCATCTGATGTTCAACCTGTGGTGACCCCTATACAATTCCTTGCTACATTTTGGAAAGAAGATGAAAAGGTGAAAAAAGGCAATAAAAAGAAAAGGGATAAAAATGCATGTTCTCTCTTGTGACCCTGGTGCTGTTCTATCAATTCACAGTAATGACTGCCTCAAGAGAGTACATTCACTAAGAGTCTCCGTTGGCTATAAAATACAGTCATTTTGTTGCAATTCAAGATAACAATTTGTATAATGCTATTACTTCCTATAAGAACTTTCTTTGTAGTTACCACAGCCAATGGAAAGTCTAATTTAAAATGGAGATTCCCTCCTCATTTAATTTTCATTATTTCCTTCAAAATACAAATACAAAATACAAAATAACAAAACCTTTCTGTTAGCAATTACCATCTGCATAACACCACCCCTCCCCCATCAATTTCTATTATTCTCAAAAATCATTACCAGGAAATAACCATCATAAAAATACTTTCTATTTTTTAAAAATTACTCTAGAACATGCTTATTAGAGCATTCAGAAAAGTATATTATAGATGCATCAATATCTCCATTAATTTTCAAAAAAGTGTATATATCAAAGTTAAAAAAAGATGCAGCGAATTTATCTAATCTAGAAAATTGTACACAACATTGCCTTCATTTTTTTGTATATCCTGAAGTTTTGAGTATCCATTACTTTTCCCTCAGAAAAACACTTTAATAAAAAACTGAATGGCTGATCCAACCACTATGGAAAGCAGTGTGGAGGTTCCTCAAACTGCTAAAAATGGAGTTTCTATGTGATCCAGCAATTCCACTACTAGGTATCAATCCAACAGACACAAAAACACTAATTCAAAAGGACACCTGCATCCGTATGTTTATTGCAGCAGTTTTTGCACTAGGTAGGCTGTGAAAATGACACATATGTCCAAAAATAGATGACTGTATCAAGAGGATATAGTATATATACACATGGAATATTACTTAGCAATCAAAAAAGCTCATGCCATTCACAGAAACAAGGATGGGGCTGGAAGGGATCATGCTCAGTGAAATAAGCCAGGAAGAAAAAGAAAAATACAGAATGGTTTCACTTACAGGAAAAATGTAGAGGATACAAATAAGGGATTAGGGTGGGGGAAAGTAATTGTAGTAAAGTAAAAATCAAAATCAAGAGGTAACTATAAACCAGAGACAATCTGCAGGGGTGAGGCAGGAACAGGATCAAAACAGGGGTGGGAAGAGCACAAGGGACTAAGGTGATGGTACAAGAGTGAACTGGTGGTGGGAATTCCATGGGGACTATACATGAAAAGAAAAAACTCTGTACAAAAATGAAGAATGATATAAAAAATACATAAAATTTTAAAAAACTGAATGGAATATATATAGCTCAAATCAGAATTTAAACAATGATCTCAGTAAAATTTTTCCCACCAGAACAAAAGTATCTTAAGTACACACATTTTTCAAGTTTTTAAATATAAGAGGATTCAACCAACTCTGGAAAAAAAGAACCAGTGAACCTGACCCTAATTCTAATCTGCTGGTCAAGTTATCTATAATATAGTGCTCATGAAAATGTATAAAATTAACCCCAAACAAATCTAAGAACAACATTATAAACAGATCTATCATAGGCTTAATTTAATATGAAGTCGCTAGACTTTTGATGATAAACACGTGGTACATACAGATGATGTGTAAGTCTATACACATGAAACCTATATAATTTTATAAACCAATGTTACTTTAGCAAAAACAAAATAAACTGAATTAATTCACCAAACTTTATATTATTTATACTTAGAAATCATATTCATTGAAGATTTATCCTAATTTGTTTAGTGCATATTAAAAAGCCTCCCAGGTAATAATTAAGTATCAATGTTTATTACACATAAGTTGTTTGTAGATCTCATTCTTATAATTTCCCTTACAAAATCAGAACTTGCTTAGAGTGACCTCTGTGTTTCCTTAAAGGTATGTTAAGAGAGAACAGATACAACTTTTATGAAAATCTCTTGAAAAGATACATAAGTAGGGTTGTGCCAGCCTACATGTCATATAAACCATGAACAAGCTAAGTAACTTCTATTTTTTTCAAAACTGTACTTTTTCATAATAACCATATACAACGTAAGAAT
The DNA here is from genome assembly GCA_019455555.1 of Galemys pyrenaicus. Taxonomy (NCBI): domain Eukaryota; kingdom Metazoa; phylum Chordata; class Mammalia; order Eulipotyphla; family Talpidae; genus Galemys; species Galemys pyrenaicus. The sequence goes on from JAGFMF010011381.1 coordinate 408,445, forward strand.
TCTTATGAACACTGTCATGAAATTTGACCATGACTACTTTACCAGGGGAAATGGAAATTCATTTAGAACAATACTTACCTTCAGCAAAAGTGAGAATGTCTCCAGCACCTGTAAAGTCTAAACCTTCAGTAGCTGTTCCACCAACAACACGCCATTCAACTGTCACTTGACCTAGGCTACCCCCTGTCCTGTGGATCATCAGCTCCACTGTGGTTTGGGGCTGCTCCTGAACTTCAACATGTAAGCCATCTTCTGTGGTATTGGGACTGATACTGTAGATCACAAACACTCCAAAAGCATCACCATTGAATGCTATGACAACTGTAGAAGTATTTGGCTCTCCTATAGTTGGCTGGTTATTAAAACTGGCTGTGATGTTCATAAGATGAACATCAAGGAGAGAAATTAGGAAACTCTCATCCATCTCTGGGACATCATCAGGAAGAATAGAGACTGTGAGATTTGCAAATTGATCACCTTCCAGCATTATTGCCCTTTGTCTTGTCACGGGCTCATAGTCACTGCCAGCCACTGCCTGACTACTGAAAAGAGATGCTACCTTGGTCATGTTTTTCCTGTAGGTCCAGAAGTCTGAGTTGTTTAGAATTGGGCTGATCCATGATGTCATCCAAAAACACTGAGGGCCCTCAGAAACACTGAGAAATGAAAACGCTGAACACGCATGTTCTTTGAGGCACAAAGTGGCACAGGTATACTGGGGTTCCTCCTCTGCAGAGACATTCACCCAAGTTCTCTGAAGCAGGTCAGGTGCTCCTTGAATTGGTGACTCATAGAAAGACAGTAGATCTTGACCTTCCTCAACTGCAAGAGTCACTACATCAACATCAGAAGTGCTGTAGGACAGCAACAGTTGACCAAAGTGCCCTCCGCTAAAATGTGGAGTAACAATTAAAAAACAGGTTAAACATTCAAAGCAATGTGGACTACATTTAAGGATGAGAAATGCTGATAGTAATTTTCACTTTTTAAGTGTATAAAGGGCTAGTATGAACAAAACTGTATTTCTCAATATATTTGCCTTTCAAGATTTGCCTTCACACGTAAGGAAATCTGCTAGTTTTCAACCAAACAATACTTTTATTTAAGCAAACTATGAAAATATTTTGCAAAGTATGCAAATCATATTTATTTCAGAATTATTAAATAGAATTAGAAAATGAATCTTCATGACTAGACTTCACTGAAACAAAGGAACAATGATAACAGCATAAGTCCATTTCTGAAGAAATGTAATTACTTGCCACAAGGTCCCAAGACCCTTATTTTCTATTTCTGAAGGAGCTCCTGGAACTAGTTGTATGTTGCCTCACAGAAATGCAGAAAAAACAAAACCTGAAAATCAACCACTTCATACAGATTCTGAATATGCTTTAATTCAGCACTTAGGTATATTTAAATTCTAATTCAAACAAGTCATGGATTAAAGCAAGGAATTTCTGGAGTTCAAATGTTCAATGATTTACAATCCATTTCACTAGGGATAGGTATGATAAATATAATGGGTTCTTTATATTAATAAGCACACTGTGATTAAATTATAATACCCATAAAATGATTCATGTTACAGAATATCCACAAACCTAAAATATTTAATAGTGCAAGAGATGCTTCCCCACACCCCCAATTCCCCACACCCCCACATTTGCAAATAGCCATCTCATATACCTTCGCCTGACAGTTATGTTAGCACAGGAACTTCTCTCCAGAGGCTCTTGAACACGATAAACCGACTGAACAAAGGCTACTGTACCATAGGGATTATCATTGGCAGGAATAATAATATTTGCCACTCGATCTAACCCAATAGTACCTCCAGCAGAGGCATCAGTTAGCTGCACTTCGATAACCTAGAAATACAGTGAAAACTTCCTTAACAGAATCCCAGTCTGAAATTAGAAAAAGAATGATGCAGGGGTAGAAAAATCAAATATACATATAAATACAAAATCAAAATAAAATGTGTTCTTAAATATCCACATTACATTTACAAACTCAACAAGTAACAAAGCACTCTCTAATAATCGAGAGTGATTACACTTAAGAAATACAGGCTGTTTAAATTCCTTAATGTTAAGTTATACAATCTTGTGAATCAATTTTAATAGCTCTTTATCATTTCAATTATACATTTTTCTCTCCGCTGCCTTCTTGTTCATAGTTGATATATTTTCCACACTATTATAAAAGAAATTCTGACAAATATAAAACAAAGAACATGTCAGAAGGCCACTTAAATTTAAAGAAAAAGAAAAATATTTTATGTGTACTAATATCTATTATTTTAGAAGTGAATAGTGACACAATTGTCATTCAAATGAAACTTTATGGACTTCTCTTCCATGAAAATTTCACAGTATTAAAAGTTTAATTACTACCAAAAGTAATTTTATGAGATCTAGGTTTTAATACTTGAATTTCATAAAATAAAATTATCTTTCAGTCAATATGCATTAGTGATGAATCAGCTTCCCTACTGAGACTATTTTACTTGCCACCTTGCTTCATCATGAAAGATAAATATCAGGCAGCTATATCTAGCATTGTGTTTGTCATATAATAAATTCTCAAAAATGCTAAAGAATAAATATGTTGAACTAATGAACTGAAAATCTACATTTAATTAAGACTGGTCCACACTCAAGACAAAGGGAATCTGCACACAAGCAAATTAAAAGTTAATATGGAACAATCTAGTAAAATTATGACATGAACACATGCTAAATCATTTAACCAAATTACTGAACTATACAATGTAATACAAAAGCAATCTTACACTATGTAACCAATATGTGTACAAGAGTTAGTTTTAAAATATTCTTGTTTTTGCTGACATTCTCTATAAATTTCACAGTAACAGCACAGCCATCTGTTCTAGTTCACTATAAAACAAGTATGATTTACAGTGTCATTCTATACTAGCCATTCCTCTCACCTCTTCAATCTCCGGAACGTCGTCAGCCAGGACCTCTAACAACAAGGTTTGAATGGTTTCCCCAGGGGCAAAGGTCACATTACCTGAGACAACTCGCAGGTCGCCAGTAGCAAGCTGTCCATTAATGGTGGCAACCCACTGAACAGTAACATTGCCGAGTGTCCCAGAATTTCGAATTATTGGCAGGTTTACCTTCACTGAGTTAAACTCAGGTTCCTCTACAATAAGTTTAGTAATCTGAAAACCTGAAGAACAGCAAAGTTAATCTCAAAATCAAAATAAAAGTGAGTCAACAGCGCTAACCAAGTGTCAGCCTATAGTTGATTCTTCCCCCACCCCCACCCCAAAGCAATCTAAGTAGCTAATCACCACAAAAATCAGAGTAACCTGCTGTGAATTAGGTGAGTTGCGTCTGCCAAACTAGTATTCATTTTGATATTAGTAGAAATCACGCATTCAGATGCCCATAGCTATCAGGCATATACCAGTAATGAATGCTATGGGTCTAGTAAGGTCTGTGACTAAGTACAGGGTCCAAACCTTAATGCAAAGAAGCAGTTTTCCTTTTTTTCTATTTTGTTTTCATGGCTGATGCTATGTAGGAAAGAGGGCTCAATGTTGTCAGATCTTTCCCACTACCCAAGAAAGCCCAGAAATCCAGATTTCTGTGTCAATTTCTAAATTTTCTGAATTGTCTTATTCATAAAATACATCCAGGAGTCAGAACTGACCTAAAAGTCTAAAATTGTGTGACATCCATATTTATGCCAAGGCTGATTTCTTTTTTAAAAAAACCACTAATCACTGCTAGAACTTTTATATAGGCATCCCATATGCCAAAAGTAGTGGGTTATAAAAGGAAACGATTAAAGCAACCCCAAATGTCTAGAAATAAATACTAATCTACACAGGAGAAAGAAAAGACAAACTAGTCCGTTACCAAATAATCCATAGGGGTCATCAGAGGCTTCAATAATGATGATGGCCTCTGTTATCACCCCTAGTTTGGCGCCTCCTGTTGTTTCATTCAGTAGTTGCACGAGAAAAGTTTCTTCCAGCTCAGGGTAGATGTCATTAATGATGTATATTGGCACAGCCTTACTGGTTTCCCCTTCTAGCAAGACCACATCCGATGACGCTATACTATAATCTTCACCTACACAGGCAAAAAGCAAAATGCTGAGATTTAGTCTACAATATGAAAATATCTTACATACTAGTATATACATAACTACATAACAAATTTCATGGATATACTTAAGGTTTTGTGATCTATTGACTTCATAAATTCTAAACAAGATTTGTTCCCTTTTACCAGAAAAATTTAACATCCTAAATGAAAAAGACCTTAGAGTATTCAGGTTATTTCCTCTACTTTTTAGAAAGATGGTTTGTTCTATTTGCCATATACATATATAAATATGGCTATAGATTACACATAGTTGAAGATATATAGTGACTCATCTATTGCCCCTGATGATACCTTGTATGCACATTACTTTTAGAACAAAGAGCAAAACCAAAATTCTCACCTAACTCTTGTGCCAGCAAGCACAGGGCAGGTTTACTATATTTGGGCAGGTGGATAAAGGAAAGTCCTGGAGCGTTCAGTGAATTTTACAAGTTTTAATGCTCTCTCAAGTAACCAGGTACACAGGCACACCAGGCAGGAGGGTTGGCATGCAAGGAGGCAGGCAAGCAACCAAGTCTCCTCCCCCCCATGAATCTTGTTCTCTGTCATTCTCTCCTGGACTTGCCTCCTCTGTCGTCATGCCTCTCATCCTACAGCCATCTTATAGTTCTGGCCTCTAGGCTCAAGTATGCACACTCACACGCGTGTGCACACCCATGCCTGTCCACAATCAAGCACGAGTGACTCCGCACCCAGGCTCCCCAGCGCCTTCTCTACCAGCACAATCAAGGCTGCAGGTTATAGCCTCAGAGACTAATGGTATAAAAAGCCTGATTAATTCACTTACCCTATAGTACACTCCCTTAGGGTTTATTACTATACAATCTGCCTGCCATTCTTCCACAAGTTTCCCTGGGCAAATGTGGAACATCATAGCCATAACCACAAAAGTAAACAAAATGCAACTGAATAGAACAGAATACAATTAGGCCCAGTCCACTAAGGTGTCAGGGCACCAACCTAGGGACAAAAAGACAAGGTTATTGGTGCCAGCAGACGATCCATTAGGTCTGTTACTGAAGGCACTGCTCATGCAAAGGGGGCACCACTCTATTCATTCAGGACATCTACTGTCACAGGCCAGGTGCCATTAGACTTCCTGCCTTCTCCAGCTGTGGTGTAAGCCACCAATCATATGCTACATCCATCCCAGGGTGTACTGAGATTGGCAATACACACACTCTATACATCATACTCTTTTGGGGACAATCGCTCACTTCCCGGGGTACTCACACTGCTGTCACTCCAACACTTGGCTTTCACAGCCACCAATGTGACAAGCACACCCCTAAACTAAGGCCAACCCTTTGCACATGAACATGGGTCGAGGACCCGTGGATAGCAAGTTCCATATGTGGCCTCTCTCCAGAAGCACCCTAGCTGTGGTCTCCACTACAGGTTACGTCCCTCACATCCTTATTCAAAAGTGAAAAGGACATTACCTACAGGTGATTTTATGAAGCTTGCTAGCCTTCTTTAGCATCCTTTGGGCTACTTAATAACCCCTCAGGACTTCCTGAATCAGCTTTATCTTTGTGTCACCAGTGGGGGAGTGCTGAATGACAAAGAATTGTCCTCTTTCTTTCCTAACTGGAGTCTTCCACCTCAGGGGTTGTGGGCTGGTCCTTAGGGCAGTCTCCTCCTCCACATGAGGTCTTGTCTTGAGCTCCAGACCTTATCCATCTCCAGTGCTACTGCAGTGTCTCTAGCTCTTCTCACAGCTCCTGGACTTTAGCCAAGGTGCAGCGATGGTGCCTCCCTGACTCCCTTGTCCCTGACTCCATTTGCTGAGCTGTGAGTGAACACTCATCCCCCAGCCCTGCCTCTGAGAAGGCACAACGTCCATCTAATGCCTTCCCCACTGTGTGCAGAGTCCTCTCCACCTGCATTGGGGTATAGGGAGGTGCCTAAAGAGAGAAAGCCAGCCACAAAGCACTACATGGTCATGACCCTCCATCCCTCACTCTGTCCCAAGGTCTTTAGAGGGCTCCATACCAGTCTGCAGTGAATCCCACCAACTAATGCCAATTCTAGTGGCAAGCCTGCAGACTGAGAGGCTGGCAGACAGTCCCCCTGCCTCCCTGAATCTATGTTTTCTTTGGGTTCTCTCGGATTCTCTCATGAGATCAAAGAGATCTCATGATCTCTTTGGTAGTCATGCTGCTAACCCTCTCGTAGCCATCTTTATAGCCCTGACTACTAGGCTCAGGTGTGCACACTTACACATGCATGCACCTGCATGCTCCAGGTGTCCACAATTGGCATGTGGGCCCTGCCCCCTGGCTCCTCAGTGCCTTCTGCATCAACTCAACCAAGGCTGCAAGTGATAGCTACAGAGGCTAAAGGCATAAAAAGCCTGATTAATCCATTGACTCTATACTCACTTAGGAGATAGACTATACCATTACACAGCTAAAGGCATGTCAGCATCATCAGTGTTATAGGTGGAAACTTTGAACTTTCCCTGAGTCATAGTGAAAGTTACTCCTGTGTACTCCTCAGGGTGGTAGGAGCTTTGTCTGTGATCATACTGTGGGTGGAGAAATGAGTCTTCGTATGGAGCCTGAGGACTAAGTTCCTGGAAGAACAGTCAAACCCATCGATGTCAATGTGCAAGGACCCCACAGGAGTCAGGCATTCCTAAGACTGTAGTTGAATAATCAACTCATACCCAAATCTCCCTTCAGCTGTTGTAACTGCACAAAGAAAGCAGTCTCCTAATGATTGCATTTAGAAATGAAGTCATTTTGCTTATATGGAAAATTGTTAATGGTTATTGATTGTATCTCCCAAATTCTTTCTTTATAAATAAACAAACAGGAGGAATGGATGAGACACAAGACTGTTGCCAAGCACTGCATTCACATGTCTGTGCATTTTGTTCTGCATTCCTCAGTATCACACATTGAACCCCTTTCAGATCCCATACACGGAACCTAACAATGCTTCGTTTACTTTTCATTGGTTTATACATATTTTGTTCATCATAGCTTTTAAAACCACTTACATGTTTGCCAACAGTTTTCACAAATTCTACAAATTTAGTGTCATAAATATAAAGTAAAATAATAGTTCTAGGTTTATGCCTTAATAAAGATGGCAGAGTAGTACTGATTTCTGTTTTATTTTTCTAACTACATCTTTGAGTGGCTTGGATACATTGTCTCTCTAAAACACTTCACTGTTCTTAAGACAACTTTTCTCACCAGCTATTGCAGTTATTGGCACAGCCTTAAACTTCACAGAAACATCTGCAAATGTTCCTCCTGTTCTTGTCACATTGATAATGGGTCCAACATGATTTTCTGCCACTCGAACAATTGAAGCTGACAGCTGAAGTGTTCCAAACGCGTCATCATTGGCAATGATAATTAGATGAGCGATGGTTTCTACCTTAGGCCCAAGACGTGGAGAATCTGGAACTGAAAAGTAAAAAAAAAAAAAAAAAATTCACACATCAAAATTCTAAAACTGACCAAAAGTTATCAAGAAGGCTCAGCAAGATTCCAACAATCAAATAGGATCATTATTTGGTGTTTTGTCTCTGCTATTTATAATTTAAAAATCATCAATTATGTTCCAGCATTACTTTAGACATTGGGGATACAAAAATAAATTAATCAGAAAATCTCCACACTCTTGTGGTTTTATTTTCTAGTAAAATTTTTTTATTATAGAACCCTAGCAAAGACATATTTACCCTACAGGAATATTTTAATCAGAGCTGTAAATTTGTCAAAAGGCAAGAAATGATTAGTTATAACCATCGCTTTACATAGTATTATGACAGATAATGATGAAATCCACAGTTAATCTCTTCTAATTAGTTCACCTCCATGTCAATAAAGAAAAAAAAAAAACAGCATTTCAGTTACAGAGTAGGAAAGTTGTTTAATTCCTAGTCTTCAAAGATCAACTGCAAATTATCACCCTAAATTAAATTACTGCTTCTACTTCACTCTTCTCTCTCACAAACTTTTTCCTCCAAGCTCCATCTTAGTTAATAGTCATCATTTACCTTATCTGGAAAGCAGTCAGCCTCCAGCCTATCTCAAAGCTACTATATGAAAGTGTTTTCCATGCCTTTAAGTCTCTCTTCTTACATTCCACTGAATTCAGAGAGAGCAAAGATTTAGGACCTTCCACAAAGTCCCTGACTTATTTTCGAGTTTCAATTCCAACCAGCACCATTGTTAAAGCAATATAAAAACTGATTTTTTAACACAAATGAAGCATGGAACAAACTCACTAGAAGCAATCAATTTTCAGTTCATATTTAAGAGACTTTCTAACAATTTTAGAATTTGGAAGTATGTAATTATGAATAAAATTTAACACCTTCAGACAATTTAATCCAAATACAAAGATATATATATACCTTTTTAATTTTAATGATAACAGGCTCAGACCATGAGTTAATGGACTGTAATGAAATTCAAGCAGAATAGAAAAGCATTGCAGTAATATAGAAAGCTGTAGCAGTAGATAGTATTTTTTGAGTGCACTACTTTACAGGTGTAGCGGCAGGAAGGAGGTGGCACAGGAGGCAGGGTTCTGGATGGTTCTGGGCAGACGGGTCAAGGAAGGAGAGTCTTGGAGCCCTCGGTGGGTTTTCATGCTTTATTTAGTAGAGGTGGCCAGGTACATGGCAGGCAGGGGTGCCGGGGCGCTGAGAGGCTGGCAGGCCTCCCAGACCCGGGCGCATCTCACCCTCTCGGTGGCTGCTTCTCTCTCTGCTGCTGCTGCTCATCAGTACTGTCAGTCGGCGGTCGGTCCTCACAGTTCTGTCTGTTGGCCCTCACAGTTCTGGCGTCCTCATGACGCCACCCATTTATGCCCGTGTCCAACACAGGTGCGCCCACTTGCGCATGCCCACCCTGGAATGCTCACAGCACCACAGGTGTCTATCATCAGTGGTGGGAGGGTGGAAATACCTGATCAACCTTTACTCTACAACAGGCATCATTTTAAACCCTTTTCTTATCTCAAAATACTGAATTCCACATCATGTCTATGTCCAATCAGAGACAGAGAAACTGAGTCACCAAATGTTTTATAGTTTTACCTGGTAGGCACTATTTACAGATATCGTTAAATGATTTGCCTAATCCCTTGCTCCCTATTTTGAACTCTCCTCATTGAACCAGTGTAGGGTAAAGGTTGATCAGGTATTTCCACCCTCCCACTACTGATGATGGACACGTGCAGTGCTGCGAGCATTCCAGGGTGGGCATGCGCAAGTGGGTGCACCTGTGTTAGACACGGGCCTAAATGGGCGGCGTCATGAGGACGCCAGAACTGCGAGGACCAACAGACAGAACTGCGAGGACCGACCGACAGCAGCAGCGGCAACAGAGAGAGAGAAGAAGCAGCCAAGAGGGTGCAGACGCGCTGGGGGCTGGGAGGCCTGCCAGCCTCCTGGCCTCCCCAGCACCCCTGCCTGCCATGTACCTGGCCACCTCTACTAAATAAAGCATGAAAACCCACCAAGGGCTCCAAGAGACTCCTTCCTTGATCCGTCTGCCCAGAACCATCCTGAACCTTGCTCCAGTGCTGCCTTCCTGCCGCTACAACC
>JAGFMF010011381.1:419577-431647 GCA_019455555.1 Galemys pyrenaicus
CACAAGGGACTGAGGTGATGGTGCACGGGTGAAATGGTGGTGGGTACCCCCTGGGGACTACAAATGATGTCAAATATAACTAATAAAAAAAAAAAAAGGTAAATTTCCTTCCATAACCCTGGACTGTGATTATTTACATGCGATAAGAATGCTTCTCACAAGAAAACATAGACAATAAAACTCTTTAACATCAGACTTAGTGATGTCTTTGTGGATCCAGTTCCAACAGCAAGAGAAACACAACAGAATGAAAACAATTGCAAACCATTTATCAAACAAGGGGTTAACATCCTATATATATAAAAAACTGTTACAACTCAACAACAAAAACACACAACCCAAACTGAAAATTGGCAGAGGATCTAAATAGGCATTTCACTAAAGAAAATATATAGATGGCCAACAGAAACATGAAAAGATGTCCTACTTCTACATCACTTATCATAGGGAAATGCAAATTGAAACTACAATGTGATATCATCATCTCATACCAGTTAGAATGGCTAATATATAAAAGCAAAGAAAACATAAGTATTGATGAGGATGTAGAGAAAAGGGACCTTTGTGCACTGTTACACTGGTTCAGATACTGCATCAACACTATGGAAGTTTTGCAATAAGTTAAAAATGAAACCCTTATATGATCTAATAAGTCCACTTTTGGTTATTTATCCAAAGACTATGAAAACACTAATTTAAAAAGATGTGTGCACCTATTTGATTGCAGCAGCAAAGATTTGAAAAAACCGAAATGCCTGACACAGATGATTGAATAAGGAACATGTGACAAATACACCCACAATGGAATATCATTCAATCACTAAAAACAGATGAGATCCTGCCATTTACAATAACATGGATAGACATCAAGGGATGAACTAAGTGAAATAAGTCAAAAGTAAAAATAAAAATACCACGATTTCCCACATTTGTGGACTATAAAGAAACAAAGCAAACCCCTAGACTGACAACAATGGTGATTCCATAGGCAGAAAGGGTTGATATATTTGTGGTAGATGGTGACTGGGCAGTTGCTGGGGGAGGGGTTGTTATGATACATACAGTTGCTAAGATGAGATGCTGTCTACCTGAAACCATTATTATCTTCATAATAAAAAATGAATTTTGATCGTAACATATAATATCCATCCAGATGTCATGATAAAGAAGTTTACTTGTAAGAAACCTGAATCTATAAGACATAACACAACCAACAAACAGATATTTAACTATGGAGTTGCAACTTCCTTAGGAAGGTTTTGTTTTCTTATAGTTCCCTTTCAAATCAAATCATGAGTTTTTCTTCATTCATTTATTCAATTATTCCAGGAAATCTAGATTCCTCTCTTTATTTAAAAACATCTTCTAACATGTTGAATGTAAGTAATAAGCAAGCTATAACACAATAACTGCTTTTAGCTCCACAATCTCAAGTCCAGCTCTGTGCCAGTGTACAACCTATTCTCTATAAAACAAGAAAGTCACAACCCAAGGGGAATAGCTTCTCCTTTCCACTAGAAGTTGCTACACCAGATCCTTTGCCTGGCATGTGTCATTCCTCATTTCTCATTCTTATCCCCACCATTATCTTCTCAACTCTCAAAGTGATCCACAGATTTAAGGGATTCCTCAATGGTTACATGGCCCCATCCCACAATTAGTTCCCAGATTCAGAAATCCCTAGTCAGTATAAAGAGCTTCTGTTGGAGACAAGAGACTCAATATCTTGCTACTGATACAGACCCTAGAATCTGTGGATTGACTGCAAAATATTTTGAATACTACATAGCACAATAGCAGTGGAGGTCAGTTACACAAGGATAACATAGAAGCTTCTAAATTTTAGTCTGGAAATGTAATGGACTTTTAAAACATGTTTTCTATTGTCCCACTCCCATTTGCCTTACAAACAATTTTTTTAAGATAAAATTTTTAAGATTAAATAAAGTATTTTCATAGTTATGCTTACTCTCTTTGCAGTTTCCTGTTATATCCAATCCTTAATTTATTGTTTTAAGATTCTTTAGTAATAATAACATACTAATGGTTACTTACTTGGGCGATTCTGTACTTTCTCTACTAATGTAGAGTTCAGTAGTTCAATAAACACAGATTCCGACTTTTCTGGTTCATCATCATCCAAAATTGAAATAGTTATTGTTGCCTCACTCTGATTACCACTGAAAAGAACAAATCCAGAAGCTGGCATATAGTCTCTTCCTTGAGTTGCTCTGGCTAAACTAGGTGGAAAATAAGGTGACTTTTCCATATCATCCAGTGTTCTATACGTGACGATGACTTTTCCCATGAGCCCTTTTAACCTTATTATTGACAAAGTGATATTCTGAGTTGCTTCCTCAACTTGAACAGGTCTGTTTTTCTCAGAAAAGATGAAGACCCCGTAAGGATCATCATTAGCCAAAATAATTAATGTGGCATTAGTATGAACTCCTAAAGAACCACTAGAGACGCTGAGGATGGACACAGAGAACACCTTATCCAGTTCTGGATCTTCGTCGGGCAATATTTCCACTGTGATGTTGGCACTCTTCTGCCCAGTCTCAAATGTGACATTGCCGGAGGTGAAGGCAAGGTCTCCATCAGGATCAGAAGCTATGCTCCAAAGCAAAGTCACTGGGGACAGAGCCCCATGACGTCTCATAATCTACAAAATATTAATATTAAAATATATTTGAAAATGGTTAACTCCATTGATTAGTTATTTAAAAACAGAATGATTGCAAGGTATTATTTTTATTCTGTTTCATATAACTTGTCTTCACAAATAAGATTCTTGAAGGCCAAGATCATGTACTACCTATCTTTGATGTTGTTTATATTCCTACTAAAACATGGTTGCTGTGTGAAACTACAAATTGATTAGATATTTGTAGCTTCCAAATAAATTATCACTGTACCTTTTCTGCAATTATATAATGGTAATAAATCAAATAATAATCAACAATTTATTATATTTAAACAAACATAAAAATGCTTATGTTTATAGGTAGATGAATGAGCTCCATTATAAGCAACACATGTGAGTGATATTTTTCTGAAAAGTTAGCCCTAAAACTCAGTTTGCAAAACACATTATATTTCTTTTATCGTCAATAAAATAGAATATTAAAAACTCAACAAAAACATAATTGATCCAGGTTTAATAAAATACATTCAGAAGTACTTATGTCTAAAATATGTAAAGCAGAAAAGCTTAAAAAAGTACCCTGAAGATCAAAATAACATTTATACTTAAAATAAAAATATTAACTCAAAAAATATTTGAAACAGGAATTTTATAAAACTTTATCCTTAATTAATTTTTTGAGTAGTTATCCTCTCTAAATTTTTTAAAAATTATTTCACAACTGTTCATTAAAGATCTGCTATAAGAGTGAAGAAAAGATAATTTTCAATGATCTTTATTTGTCTAATATCTAAGGAAGTTGAAAAGTTTTTAGCATCTCTGAGTTATTTAAATTACAGGAGTCCACTTAAATCCTACTAGAATAAAGCAGAAACCCCAAAACAAACACATACACCATACAGAGTTATTATTTCCATTCACAAGTGTCATCAGGGTTTTTTTTCCTGATTTTTTTTTTTTCCCTTTTGGGAGAGAGGTAGGATAGAATGACACAACCTCAAGCATGGACTTGTGACCATCTTACACTAAGGAGGTATAAGCAGAAAAGCTGTGTATCACTTCCCCGTCCCGACTATCAACAGTGAGGACAGAAGCACTTGTTGAAATGTAGCTTTTATAGTCCTTGATCCTTAAGTGAGAGATGACTGCCAACTTTGGTTGGTCATGTAGTATGACAAACAAATCTTTGGTATATTTTCAGATCTGGGAATTGTTTGTTACCACAACCTATATGAATTATCTTCAAAATCTATGCAAAAGAACTACATGGGACAACTCTATTATATTCCTTAAAGAGTCAGGAATCATTAGACATCAGATGACTCTACAAGCAAAACTAAAAAGTAAATACCAAATCACAATTCGATTGTCAATTTTTATTATCTGTGCCAGTAAGTTCATTCTTGTCTACCTATCTAGAAAAAAATTAGCACGAAGCAGAACTTCATATACAATAAGACAGTTCTGAAAGACTGTAGGGGAAAATGTACTCACATTTAATATTGCAGTGTTGTACCCATCTCCTGGTTCCGTTCCACTGACAAAGAGAGATTCAGGACTAAATTCAAATACTCCATGAGCATGATCCGAAGCTGCAATTGTTACTAGAATTTGGGAAGCCACTCCTAGACTGGCTGCATGAATAAGTTCCAACAAACAGCAGGAAAATGTTAATCAGTAATTCACAAACCAAAGGAAAAGCCAAGGAGCAAGCTTTTGAAAGGAGTTGTACCATTCATTGATTAAGTTCTAATTTGTTTTAGAAAGAAAAGCAGACACAAATGGTTGCCACATATATTCATGCTTTTATGACCTCTCTCTATTTTGGCCCCAATGTGATATACAAGTGCTGCTTAAGCACTTGGAGAAGAAAAAGGAAAACTTGTTTTCCTTTTTCTTCTCTGTGAAAGAGAACATTCTTTCACACAGTATATATGAGGAAAGTCTCCCACGACCTTTGCTAACCTCAGACAAACATGAGCCAAAATGACTCTTACCTTTATGAAACAGCATTGCCCTAATTTTCATCAGTCTGAGTGAAAATATTCACAGTTCCAAAATATGCATTAATTATAACTTTTTTCATCATGTTATGATATTACAGATTTATCCCTTTTTGTCCCAAATAGTCCAATAGTGTACCTAAAAAGATGCCAAGATCTTTAAAACAAATTTTTTTTCTGATAATCCAACCTTTATGTTACAGTAATGTACAGAGACAAGAAAAGGAACAGACCCAAGTGTAGCGAGTAATAAATATAGAGGCTACATGAGGCATTAATGGAAGTTAGCGATAAAGGGGATGGGAACTCGAGTTCTGACACTAAAATATAAAATCTGACATTGTGGAAAAGGAACAGTGAGGGTTAAAGAGAGTTCTCCCTGAAGAAACAAGTATTCTATGTTTTCACTCCTAATATAAAAATTTCTGAGGTAAAAAGATGAATTATATTTATGAATCTACTTCACAAGGCAACCTCTCTTCAATATTCCTTCCCATTCATCAGCAACTTAGTCGCCCCATTTATTTTCTTGTTAATTTCTTTTTGCCATGTACTTTGATAAAATGCTCTCTGTAATGACTCATGGTTCTTTTAAAGAAAATAACCATGACATATAGACCATGAAAATTTTAGATACTCAAATTACATAAATATTTTTTGAGAATCATTTTGGGAAAATGATACTCAAGCAAAATTTCTTATTGCAATTTGAGTCAAGAAAATGCATTAAGCCCAGAGGATGTCGGGGCTTTGCAGGCAGGTGAGGACTTGACTCTCTCTTGGTCACTTTCTAGCTGGATGGTTATAATATGAAGTAAGTAATCCTCATAAAATTCTTGTGACAATTAATGGCATAAAATATGTAAAAGACCTGTAGGTAGATATCAATAAATGGTATTTCTGTCTCTAGTAAGAAAATTTAAAACAGTATATATTTAGAATAGTAAAGCGCTTGAGAGCAGCTGCTTACCATGTTTGTGAATAGTTGGAAGGAAGAATTCCATGTCCCCATCACCACTACCACTGCCTTCAACCCTAAAGAGTTCAGGCACTTCACAAGGAGACACACAAGGACACAACCCACACAACACATATTGACACAATAAGAAAATGGAAAGTTGAGAACTCTTAAAACATATCTATCAAAGAAGAAAATGCAGTCATATTTAGCCAGTGACATACATTCTTCCAGTGATATCAGATTAAGTAGCAAAAGTATAACATTAGCCAAGCTACCGATTTATAAAAAGTTAATTGATAGCTCCAGGAAATAATCTATGTAAGGTATAATTGGTATTTTCTATTTCTATCAATTTAGTTTCATTTTTTAAATTTTCATTAACATATGACATAAGTTTTTTAACACTTTAAATATTTATTAGATATTTGTGTGCATATAAAATCATACACATCTCTCTAAATGCCTGTAATAATAACCTGATCTTTCACAATAACCAGTACAAAATCAGGGAAAGGCATGTAATATTTCCCTCCAGTCACATATTCAAACTCCTACTACATATACCATTGTCAAACTTATTCACCATTTGCCAGTGACACTGAGGAAAGATTCTTCAACAAGAAATCTGAAAGTACCCTGCTTTAGCCCTGGCTGCAAGGCACCTGCAGCAAAATTAATGAAGTTCTTGGTACTTCAGTTTTTTCACCTATAAACAGTTCTGCCTCCTCTGGAACTGCTGTAAATATCAAATCATGTAAAAATATAAAACACGTTGACAATACATCAAGACTATAATAAAGTGAACAGAGTTATAAGTTCACTTATGAAACATCTTACTAATAAGATGAATAACAATCATTATTTCACCAAATGTTTGCAAATAAAGAAGACAGGAAGGGTAGCAATAGTAGCAGTGGAAAAGAAGGGGTGTAACATAAGCAGGGGCATGTCCAGACATAGGTGTTCCCACCAGTATCCTTTACTGACATGCTGAATTAAAATCTGCCCTGTTCTTCGTTTTTCCTCGCAACAGAATTGAAATTTACCAGACATGAAAATTTATGGCACTTAAAACCTGAAACCAATCTGAAGACTTAACAAAATAGGTATCAAGAAATATCTATTAATAATATGTGACTCTGACTCCGTATGATTCAGAAGTTATGAGAAAGAAGAGTGAACTTAAATATCAGTGTTCCTGGCTAGCAGAAACGTATTTTATGAACAAAAAGTATGGAATTTGGGTTGCTCCCTTGAGTTTCAAAATGAATTTGTCTCTACAAGCCATTTCACATCTTAGGTGGTTAGTTCCCACCTATGACTCAAAGAATAAAACCCAGTGTCTAGATTACTTCACTTTCAATCTCCACTCATTGGAAGAAAATCATATTTCTACCACTCCACTTACTAAGAAATTACAATATTAGTTTTTTTAAATGAATGCTCATGCCCAATTAATATATAACAATGCAAATTCTAGAGATAAGGGTAGAAGTATCTACACACAATCAAAAGTATCACTATGATCACTCTAGGGGAATATTTGAGATTCCCTCTTAATCAATATTAGGCAATAATCACTAAGTTTCTGTATTGCATAAGCATTTTATAATGACTTTTGTATTAATGAAAGCCCTATCATTAAAATGATTTAGTGATTTGAGCGCTTGTTTGAGTATGGAGAACAATCCAAGCAGTTATTTTTGCAAGCCATCTGCCAAACAAATAATCCAGCACAATTTACTGATTCATGCATTCAACCAAATTGTGGCACTGTTTAATCCTGTCCTCCCAAATAGTGTCTTGACCTCCTCTGTCTCCATCTGTGCCTTAAAGACACAAGGAAAGAAATTTTACATACTTATCCCCAAATCCCAAAATATGCTACAAGATAATTTTAATAGTAAAATTTAATACTTCTGTACCCTTTTGGGGATCATCTATAATATTATGACTTTCTTCTTCAAAACAAAAAAGATGATAGATAATACTGGATTTTGTAATGGAAAAGACTGCTATGATGAATATGATACAAATTCTAAATTTCTTACATTTACAAAGATAATATATGCATGTATACCACATGCATAATATGCCCAGTAGCACCTGACAACCAAATATATTAATATTTCTGCTAAGACACTTATAAGATTAACTTAAAAGGGGCAAATCAAAATTATAAGTTGCCTATTTCAATGCAGATAAAAACTGAATTGAAGATACAGTATTATTGTTCTATTTTGGTGATAAACACCTCATAAAATATTATCTAAAGGGTGAATTTTTACCCCTGCTATACCTGAAGATCTCTAAAGGAGGGACTAAGCAATTGTGCCCTTGTACTAATAAATAATAAATAGCACTGTTATTAACTCAGAATTAACCAAAATTCATAGCAAGACCATGTAAAAAAAAAAAACACTGAGTTGAATAGTAATTTCTAAAACCAATACTCTAAATTTACGTAGAGAAATGGGAATTTTCTTTTTACCAAGAAAGAGATCATCAATCAAAAACTTGTATTCCATGTATCTTTTAAGCAACTATTACCTTAGCTTCCTTTCCAAAATTTATAGTTCACTCAATTTTTTCAAAAAGTCATTAATTCAAAATAAGATATTTTCTCAGTAGGCTCTCTGTTATGAGAAAACAAATATTTGTTAGTTTGGAATTACAAGTCTTACCTCCTCCCTCTGAGTTAAACAACTCAACTTTAAAAGTCTTTTCTAATTCAGGGATAGAATTATCAGTGATGTTAACAGAAATGTATTTATATCTTTCTCCTGGTTGAAACTCTAAGCTGCCAGCAACACTCTGAAAAACAAATAAAAGATCTATCCATTAGTTTATAGTCATTCTATATATGAATTTGTAAATACTCTTTTGCTATATCTTAAATTGTTGTACATACTGCAATAGAAGAACATAAGTAAAATACAAACTGAAAACACTTAAATGGATTTGAACAGTGTTCATTAGAATTTCTAAATAAATTACATTAAATAAGGTAGGTGGGCTTTTATATCTTTTATTTGGCTATTCATCAACATAGCAGTCAATGCAAATGTGAGATCTTATTCAATGTGATGCAAGGAATTCTCTCCACTAAGTATATTTAGAACTATTCAAATTAAATCAGAGTAATTTAAGTACTCAGTCCATAATTTTCATTCTTAAATTTTCTCTAAGCAACAATAAATATCAGTCCATTTGGCAATAATATGATTATATTTTATTATATTTGCAAAAGCAATCTATAATATAGTCTCCCATCAGAAAAGTTCACATATTACAAAGTTATTCAAAATCAAAGCCTTAAGGCCCTCTCCATCCCTACTAATTATCTCATATATATAAACATTTTCAAAAAATTATGAGAATACATTTTAAAGTTGTTTAAATATTTTAAATATTTCTAGTGTTAGCTTGTGTGGACAATTATATACCCTGTGGTACTACTGATGATCTTAAAGCTAAAATAAGGAAACCAAGTGACCAGTTCACTCAATCATTCATCTACTCACTATTTATCAAACACATAGCTCATGTGTTTGGTACCATTGTAGATGCTGAGAATCAAAAACAGCAAAGTTCTCCAAATGTATTCTTCCTTACATTAAGAAGATTTTACCATTTTACTCATATCATTTTACCAGTCTCAAGAACAAATGTTCCCCATGGAGAACATTCCAGAAGAATTGTTAAGCATGTAATAAAATAATTTAAATGGAATAACAATTGCTATTAAACATACATAGTTAGTGCACAAAAGAAGCAATTATCTTTGCCTAGAGTTTAGTAGTCAGTGGAATAATTCAAAAAATCTTAACAATAGAAACAATATTGGAGTGTTAAAAAACAAAAACCCTTTACTTAAGCTCAGCACCACTGTAAAAAGTTACTACTCCCTTTTCTGGAAAAATGTTCTTCTCCGATATGCCATAGTATCACACTCCCCTGTTTTCCTATCCATCTAGTTCATTCTTTCCAGTATTCTTTGACAATTTTTACACTGCTTTAAAAACTCTAAAAACTGTTTTTAATCAGACTCTTGCTCTAGAAAAGATTATCATATTCTAAGCTTTGATATTACTGATATGCTCCAAACTCCCAAATTTAAATTTCCAACCTCTGACATCTAGACTCAAATCTTCATATGTATCTGAAAAGTTTTCTTACCACTTCTTTCAAAATTTAAAATTCATGTCCCTTCTGTAAAAACTATGCCTCAGGTCTCCCTGGTGGTGCAGGGGTTAAAGTCTCCGCACTATCAATCTACCACTAATTACTGTGTCATGCATTTGAGCCCCTACCACTGAGCTAACCCTCATGGCACAGCAGACTTCTCCTGTCTCCCCAGCTGCTCCCTTCAGCCCTGTATCTCAGCATATCTGCCTATTCAGCACCCCACTCTGTCTCTGGTGAATCCTCTCACCCCCTACACCTCTGGCCTACACCCCAATTCTCATATGCAAAAGTAAATAAAAATTTTAAAAAACTATGCCTTAGCACACCTTTCCACAGCACTCCATTATAGAACAGCAAGCTGCTTATGGGGAATCCTGATCTCTCTTCTGCTTTATTTTTCCCACTAAACAATCTTCAAATCCTATTATTTTAACTTATACATACTTCTTGAGTGCACTACTTCATTTCATCTTTCTTCTTTTCATTGTTACCTGCCTAGCCCAAGATACTATCACCTCTTTTCTTGCTCCACAAAATAGGTTCTTTACTGGTCTTTCTGCATCCAATGTTTTAATTTCTGGATCCATTCTTAACTGTTCAGCCTAATAGTGAAATTTCATAAATGTCTAACACCCTTCCATTACTTCTCATTTTGAAAATAGAATCCAAAACATAAGACCTGACCTGGAAGCCCTAGAATGATCCAGTTCCTGAATCCCTTATCTTTGAGTACCACACCAAGTCTTCTTTCTGATATTTTTCTTTTTTCTTGGGCAAGTTATAGTTTTCTTACCCATGCCATTTATTGTGTCTTTAACCTATTTTTTTTAACCTACACTTTTCTGATACTTTTCTTTTCCCTACATTAGGCCATTGTACCATTTTACTAATGGCATTTTATTAGACTTAAGTAATACGTGTCCCTTTAGAAGACCTAAGTTTCTGGTTTTCTTCTTCTTAATCTCCAGAGCTCACATAAAGACACTTCCCCAAGAAAGCCCTCCTTGACTACCCAGGTATGTCAACACCCATATCTCTTGCAGAGAACCAACTCTGGACAGTTCTGACTGCTGTGAATGAGCCATTAATTAGTTAATATTTCCAGGGGTTGAAAGTTAACACCTGAATAGAGGAGATCACCTGTAACTGTTATATGAGAATAAAATTAAGAGCAACAATGTCAGATACTCAGCTGTTTCCCCTTCTGTTCAGAATCTCACCTCAAATTTTACTCTCCCCCACCTCCATAACAGATTCAGACACATGCTCACATACATAGTTTAAGGAATCTTAATTTTGTGCTGACACAGAACAGACAGAATTAAAGCATTAGAGAAATGGTTAAGGCAAAAGTTATCAGGTTTTCAGGGATAAGTAAAGATAATGGTTAAAGTGGCAATAAGTAATACACAGGACATTTAAGCACCCCTGAAAATCCTCAGAAACATCCCTAAGGGTATTATCTTTCTGATAGTTATGGAAGATGGATAGGGTTTTTTGTTTTGTTTTAGTTGTTTAAGAAAATGATAATCCAACTGGAGGTTATGATGTTCAGAAAATGAAGACTATCAATATAAGAGCCAAAGTCTGCCTTTAAGAGAATGTAGAGAACGCAAGACACAATGTGATGCAGAACAGGTTAAAGACACAATAAATGGCATGGATAAGTAAACTATAACTTGCCCAAGAAAATGAGTTTGAGAAAGACAAAATCTGAGAAAAGCTTGCTAAATGGATTATAGCCCCAAAAAAGAATTCACTTAGCCAAGATTGTGGGATTTGGGATAGAAAGTGTATACAAAATAGTCAACAATGCACCACTACTAAGAGGTGGTGGAAGCAAGAGTACTAATATTAAGTTTAAAGAAAAATGATTCTTTAGAAAATAGAAATGTTGAAATGTATCATATTATTTCTGAGAAATATGGGCTCAATCTCCCCCAGCATACCCAATGCAAGCCCTTCCAATAAGTGTCACCTTGGTATGGGAAACTGGGATTCAGCTGAGACTCTGAGGACCATGGGATATCTGTTACCATTATTTAAACAATGCATAGCTTCTCTTCCTTTTGGCCAAAATTAAATGTAGTATCTGTTCTTATCAGTTTGAACAACACGAATTATTTTAAAGTATAAGCAGTGAAGGCCACAGAGGCCAAGAGAAACTTTGCCCTTGTGGGCCTCCCCTGGTGGCGCAGTGGGTTAAGCAACGCACTACGAAGCAAATCGCAGCCACTGCAGCACGAGTTCGATCCCTGCTGCCGGCCGGGG
>JAGFMF010011381.1:431884-497984 GCA_019455555.1 Galemys pyrenaicus
CCCCCCCACACCTCTGGCCTGTACCCCAGTGCTTGTATGCATAAATAAATAAATCTTAAAAAAAAAAAAAAGAAACTTTGCCCTTGTTTCAATCATGGTTTGAGGGGTACGGCCCAAGTTTAGGTTTACCTGTAAGAATATCCTCCTCTCTGAGAAACTCACCATTTTATTCTTAGAGTAAAATAAGAAAGTCAACCACTCCATGTCATTTGGAAGTTCTCCTTTTCTCTTTCCTTGACAACCTGACCCACCCCATTTTACTTCAGAATATACAACCATGTAACTTCTCCATACATATGTTATTAAATTTTGCCATTTTCTCCTACTAATCTGTCTGATGTTAATATGTTCATCCATCCAACTTCAGAAGAATCAAGATTTGGTAGGGAAAATTTCCCCTGCATCCTAATACAAGTATAACGAAGAAAAAATTATGAGGATACGTTCATTGGTGATAAGAGTAGTTAGCAGTTACTGAGTGTGGCTATGTATGCACCACAAATAACATAACACACTTAAAACATTCAGAATGCTTTTGCCCAGCAGACATTATCTTTCTTTTTCAAACAAAGAAACTGATGTTAGAAAAGATCCAGTCTCCCAAGGCCACACATTTACAAGACCCAGTCCTATCCAGTTCCAAATTCCAGGCTTTTTTTTTTTTTGTTAATTCACCACTACCACACTGCTCACCACTTGGAGACAAAATAATGGAAAAGACAAGGACATATAATTTCTTCATGATTTTGGTTTCATTTGATGGATGTAGATTTAAAATGTATATGAGACTCAATTTTAAATATGTCTGTTTAAAACCTATAATTTTAAAATTAGTAATATAAGGGAAACCAATGACAAATATAAGGTACAAGTGAAATCAAAATTAGAGCTATTTAAGCGTAGGGCTTCAAGGAACTGAAATACTTTAACTTACAGACCTTTAAAATATTGTAAATTCACCAGTGCTAATCTTTCCATATCTTAGGGACAGTGCAGTACCTCCCAGGCCTCTAAGAGAAGGATGATTATTATTTCTATTTTGCAAGTGCAAATGCCACTTTAAAAGAAATAAGTGATTTACCTGATAGTCTTCAGGACTAAATGCTGTCAAGGAAACTGTTCTAAATGCCACCACAACTGTCCCCAGGAGTCCTTGTGCTCGGACGACCAATAATCTAACTTCTCCATCCTCCTCCTGCACTGTGATCTGGGGAATGCTGCTAGCTGGCAGGATCATTGTATCATCAGCTTGGGGTGGTAGTCCTAAGGAAAACTGCAGCAAGCCTGGCATATACAAGAAAAGGCAAAGCATTCTTGGCCCAATCATCCTTAGAAGAATTTCTTACTCATTTGCAACAATCTACACAATTATTTTGACCAGGAGAAATTTTGAGCACTTTTATTTAGAAGACATGAATGATTATTTTATTTACATACTTTTGATCCAGAATATGCTAATAGTTTCAAAATGTTAAATATTAAAATAATTTTCCTTGTCTCTTCTCAAAGAAAGTTCTTTTTTTTACAGAACAAAAATAAGTTAGATGTAAGACCTGAACTATAGCATACTTAAAATAAAACCTAGGTTATACACTACTGGATATCCACTGGAAAGATGTATTTGGGATCCAATTCCAATGGCAAGATAAACAAAAGCAAAAATAAGTGGGACTATCTCAAACTAAAAATATTTCAACCTAAAAAAGGAAAAGGCAATCTACAGCCTCACACACATCTGACAAGGGGTTAATTTCTGAAACATATATAGCACGTATACACTTAACAACAAAAACCCAATCAATAAATGAGCAAAAACCTAAACAGACACTTCTCCAAAGATTATAGTGTCTACAGGCACATGAAAAAATATTCAACATCACTAATTAAGGGAAATGCACATCAAAATCACAATGAGATATAGCCTCACCCCTGTGAGAATGGTCTGTATTAAAAAGAATGGAAATAACAATTATTGGTGAGGATGTAGAGAAAAAGAAGCATTCATCCACTGTTGGTGGAAATATGATTTGGTGTAGGCTTTGTGAAAAAAAAGTGTGGAGATAAATGGAAATACTATCTGATCCAGCAAATACTACTAGTTATATTTTACCCAAGGACTATGAAAACTCTAACATGAAAAGATTTGTTTACTCTCATGTTCACGGGAGAAAGACATGGACCCAACGTAAGTGCCCAAAATAGATAATTTTTTATTTATTTTTTAATATAAATTTTTTTAATTTACATATATTTGACATCAATTGTAACCCCCATGTATTCCCCATCACTGTAACACCAGTGCACCATCACCTCAGTCCCCCGTGCTCCCGTCTGCCCTCCACCCTTCCCCTCTTTTCTCCCCACCAAGTGTCCCCAGTCCAAAATAGACAATTAGATGATGAAATTGTGGAATTAATACTCAATGGAATACTATTTAGCTATTAAGAAGAATGAAATAGTGCTTTTTGGGAAAAATGGATGGAACCTGAGGTGATTATACTAACTGAAATCAGTCAAAGACTGAAAGGTATAGGATACTTTCATACAGATACAGGATAATTTTTAAATTGAAAATAATCTTACAGTAAATAGAAGTGTTTTTTCACTTTAAACAATCCCACATTTGCTTTAAAAATACATATTCTTAATGTTCAGTGATTAATCTTTATATTACTGGTAGTGAAGAAATTTAATAGCTTAGAAGTTAGACGATCCAAAGGAGTTCTACTTCACTATTCATTAAAATGTTGCTAAGAATTTCTAAGTAGGACAAAACATTGCCAAGGAAGAACCGATTATTCTTGCAGAAGGAATTAGTTACCATATGGATGATCACTAGCTTTAATGGTGATATCTGTTGTTTCCTTTTCAGGATCTATGCTTGCACCACTGGAGGGAGTCGAACCTAGCTTTCCATCTCCAGGAATTGCAGAAACCAATGTCACACGGAAATACTCATTAAGCTCAGGAATATCATCATCAAGAACATATATATTGAGGACCTGTAGAAATAAAAATCCAATGGCATTAAGCATAATACATGTAAAATTTATTTTCCATTTAATAAAAGAAAATAGCTAATTAAATTATACTTAGTTACTATTTCACAATTTCTATGCATATGTACATACATGCATACCCAGAGATAAAGCTACTTAGAAATTAATTTTTTAAGCAATAATTGGTGTTAAGCAGTAACCATGTCTAACTAAAAATATTCTATTTGGGCATTAATAGCACATTGTATATGATATCATCATGATGACTTGATGAAAGAGCACTTTTAAGCTAAAAAGAAAATGAAAAAAGATGAACTATAAAAATAAAATAAACTCTGCCGAAAGAGTATGGGTGCCTGGTGGTGGGTGTGGTGTGATAACATACATTTGAAGGGTGTGACCCTATGCATCCGAATCATGTACAATGTTATAAACCAATGTTACCTCAATGAAACATACACCAAAAATTGGACTAAATAAACAGGGAAAAATAAAATATAGTCCTTTAAACTGAACAATATTAGATTTATGAAAGCTTACCAATTATTCTGTATCCTCACTTTACCAAAGAGCAGTAAGAACCTTGGATTTATCTATAGATTCTGGGAAATTTTTGTTATAAACTAATTTGTATGTCTCCAAAGTAAAGAGATCTAATCAGTTTTCTTTGACTTTCTCACTTTAATTCTTAAGAACATTTAAATCTTTCCTCAATTTTAAACTTTTCATCCTATTAACTTCTAAATCTCTCAGAAATCTCCTTAGATTATATTTGCAAGTCTTAAGTTATTTTATTATTTACTTCAGATCAACTATAAGATAGTCAGATGTTAAATGAAAATTTACAGTTATGAATATCCCCAGAAGATAAAGAATGTGAAGGAGTATGATATAGGAGAATTTCCTAATTTCACTTATAAGGAGTATCATTTCTGTAGGATCTATTCAAAATATGTGACTATGGCTCATGGAAAGTTTTTTGATGAAACTGGAGATAAGTCAAAACAAAGAAAAATTACCTCTTTTCTCCAAATTTAATGCAAATGAAATGAAATTAGATTTATAAGAATTTATCATTGACTGACCAGAAGAGTACCATTAAGAATTCTTCAGTTTCCCATTGTATCAGTAATTACAGCAAAGCACAATGATTATAATATTGGAATTAAAGAAAAAGTAAAACCATAACATATCTCTCAAAATCTTATATTTTTTTTGCACAATACAAAAATATTTTATGCCATGATTTATCTAAGTAGCTTAAATGGCCTACATTGTAAGAAGCTGCAAATAAATTACAGAACACACACATCAGGAAAAGCTTTCTAGGAGGTTTGCAAGAAACAAAAGAAGGGAGGCTTTACCTCTGATCTTTGCCAAGGGAGGAATGTGATAGTTCCACTGGCATTAGCAAAATCATCAACAAGGTAATTAATGCCATCAGATTCTATCTGCGAGATGGTGTAAAAAACATGCACATAGTCCAGAGCTCCTCTGGTTCGCTCTAGCACGCATGAAATGGTGGATCCCTCCTCTGCAATCTGCAATTGAATGTAAATTATTTATAAGTATGTACCAATTCAAATCAGTGATAAAATTACAATGCTCCTCTTATCATAAACTTAATTCAGTAACTTTCTTCAACTCTAAGAAGGTCTCTTCATCCTTCCAGATATATATATTTCTCTACTGAAATAATGATTCATGGAACTTGCTAGTCCAATTATTTTATTTTTATGACTAGTACTTGGATTATGTTTTATATTTATAAACTTAGATTAAGAACAAATTTAGAGATATATTGGGTATATATTAGTAAAATGAGAATATTATTTTAACCAGGACTACATTTATTTTTAAGTGCCTGCCATATGTTATTTTAACAGATTTCTTTAAATACGTGATATCAATACAATCTGACATTGTATCATCACTCAAATGTAAAAATTAATTGAATGTGTTTTATTTAGTTTTAATTTTATATGGTTTTCACAACCTGAGGGACCTCATGTGCCCTTTTAAAAACAGAGATGAGGACAATATTTATAGAAAGAAAAATAGTTTCAAATTAAAGATCTTCTCAAAGTATCTTAGAGACAAATAAAAGAAAATTGACATTTGTTAAGCATTAATATCTGCCAAGCTTTGAACCAAATATTTGACCTCATTTTACTTAACTTGCACTTCCTCTGTATTGCCCTACAAATTAGAGAAAATAGTTGGTGCAGCTGTATTATGGATTATCAGAAAGGTACATAAAACATATGTAAATTTCTTTGTGACCATCTTTTTAAAGGTGCTATCAATATGGATAAACATTTTTTTCCTAAGTTATAGATTTGCATGACATTTGTCCTCCTAAGTCTGAGATATTCTATTTCTCATGCAGAAAAGTACACTGTTTGAAGATTTCTATGGCTGTCACCAAACCAAAAAGTTAAGGGGGCAGTAAGGTACTCTAGAGAGTCAGGTACCCCAATGTAAACCACAGTAAAACCTAAGACCAGGAATTTTTTTCCAAGCTTTACCCATTCACACATTTCTTTATCATTTAAATTTATAGGTACACCCTTCCAAACCTATTAGAATCAACTTGCAAGGGAAAAGACTCTCTTGGTATCTTTTCAAGAACATCAAGTTGATACTATCACACACAACACCTGCAAATTAGTTTCATGAGATCTCACATTACTAAACAGGAAATCAAGATGATTACGAATCTTCGAAAAGTTCTAAAGTACTGATAAGAACAGCAAAATGGCCTAATGAATTAAGCTGGTTCAGAAGGTTGATAAGAAAGGCATTTACACCCATAATGGAAGAATGTTGTCACTATTTAAATATTTTCACATGTGGAATAAAACTCAAAAATCATATTTCAATAAACCTTCAATTACGATTATTCATGGAAGCTGTCAATATATGTTTTTCATTCATTTATATGGTATCCAAACAGTAGTAAATTAAATGTGCATATAATTATACATTCTGTGCCTATAATTATAAAGTTAATATATATTAACTTTAAAGATAATTGCTAAAGTTTCATTTACTAACTTGTTATTCCATCAGCTTATTAAACTTCAGGTTCAAACTATAAATTTATAGAGTAAAAACCCTGTAATTTACATATACAATATTGGCTCTAGCATACTTCTCTGGGCTTAGAGTAGAATCTTAAGCAATCTTACCAATGAAAAAAGCCTGCTTCCAAACAAATCAACCATGAATTTTTTAAGGCTTATTTGTATTTATGCATACAAGAACTGGGATGTCTACTAGAGGTGTGGGGAGTGAGAGGATTCACCAGAGACAGAGTGGAGAACAGAACAGGCTAATCAACTGAAAGATACTGCTGAGGAGAGCAGCAGGAGAGACAGGAGAGGTCTGCTGCACCATGTGGGTAAGCTCCCTGACCAGGCATTGAACTCATGCAACAGTGACTGGCACTAGCTTGACAGTGGTAAGACTTTAACCCTTGTGCCACCTGGAAGGCTCCTTAACCATGAATTTTTTAATTCTCCAAGCTCACTACTTACCTCTGGTATACAAGCTCCTGTGAAACCAAATAAGCCATTGGCATTATCACTTTTCTGTATGATTAACCTTGCTGTAGTATTTTCTTCAGAAATACGAGCTCCTCCATATGCAGAAACTAGCTTAAGAATGAATAATTCTTCTCCTTCCTCTTCATTGTCATCTCTTGCAGAAATAATAAACGATTTGTTTGTTTCTCCCTGTCGAAACTCCAAATACCCAGAAACAGGGTGTAAATCACTCTTTGCTGGCATGGCATGAAGTTCATAAATCTCTTCTGGAGTCAGTTTCCGCTCATAGGATCTCACATCTTGCATGACACCTGTAAATCTGTCGTTGCCATTCATTCCTGCCCCAATTCTCAGTGTTCCAGGACCTGAAATTAGAGATGGTTGTCTAAATGCTACAATATCCACAACTATCCTGTTCTAAATTACAAATGTGATTCAGAAGGTGAAGTGAATTTGTTGAAAGAAATTATTGCTGTATTGTGACTTACAATAAATGTATTTCTCAAAAATATATCTTCTATACATAATTGGTCCTCATTCACAATTTCTGACTCATAGCTTCCAAAAGCCTTTGTAATTTCCTAAGTGCAGTAAATAATAAAGAAATCATTTGCTACATTAATGAAGGTAACTTCTGGAAAGCATCTAAGGATAGGGACTATTTGCCAAGTTAACCAGTAAGAATCAAGGATTAGAACAACCCACCTCCCTGACCTCTAAGCAAGAAAGAAGGGTTTGAGGTTGAGTTCAATTGCCTCTGACCAATGTGTTAATCACTCTTGACTTATGATGAAGCCTCCATAAAAATTCAAGGTGTGTGTGTGGGTGGGTGGGTGGGTGAGGGGCTCAGAGAGCTCCTAGGTTGGTGAACATGGAGATTTGTAGGAAAATAGAAAACCTGGAGATAACACAGATGTGTCTTGCCTTTTCTCCATATCCTGTTGAGTTGTATTCTTTAGTCTTCTTTGTAATAAATCAGTATTCTAGTGAGTAAATGAGTTTCTTGAGTTAACCGAAGTTGAGTAGAGTGTCTTGGTTAATTTAGAAGCACACAGAAGAATAATATCAGGGTTTGTAATGGACACCTGAAGTTTAGAAAGGGGTGTACTAGAGACCACCAATCTATAGCCATAGCCAGTTGGTCAGAAACATAAGCTTGCTTAAGTCTTGTGAAGGGGAGGATGGTCTTAAAAGACAGAGCCCTTAACTTGTGGAATCTGATTCTCTCACCCAGTTCATAGTGTCAGAATTTAGTTGAATTCTTAGACACTCTTCTGGTGTCCAAGACCTGCTTGTTAGTATAGAGACCTACTCATAGTTCCACTGTTAACTGGTCCAGGAACCCAGCTACACAATTATAAGATAAGTAAAGTTTTTGTATAATGGTAATACAATCAAATAAAGGCTATTTTCTGTTATGATGAAAAATGAATCTGTACTCACTGGGATTAATGATACTTTGTACTAAAGAATATTTTGTACTAGTGTATGGGTATGTGTGTAGATATATATTTTAAGATTTATTTTATTTATTTATACATACAAGAACTGGGGTGCATGCCAGAGACGCAGGGAGTGGATTCAACAGAGACAGAGTGGGGAGTAAAACCAGTAGATCTACTGGAATACACTACTGATGAGAGCAGCAGGTGAGACGTGAGAGGTCTGCTGTGCTATATGGGTCACCTCCCTGGCCAGGAATGGAACTCATGCTTCATGCCACAGTGGCCTGGCGATAGCTTGATGATGCTGAGACTTTAACCCTTGTGCCTCCAAAAGGCCTGTAAGTGTGAGTATTTAAAAAGACATTTTTCCCTTGACATTTGAAATTTTATTGCCACATCTAAGAATAGAATGACTTGATTTAGTCACAATCTTATAATTTTACTATGGTAACATACCACCAGGAAAAGGGGAGGTTCCAGGTTCCCTGCTCTGCCCAAGGAAGGGTGAAGCTGAGCAGGAAGGAGAAGAAGCTGGAAAGAAGACTAGAAAAGGGGTGGGTGGAGGGAGGAAGGAGAGCAAGAAGGAGACCTGGAAGAGGCACATGGAGCAGAAAGACATGTGAAGAAGCTGTGCTTCCTTCTTGGTCTGGGCCTGGATGAAACAAATATGTGTGAGAGACCAAGGGGAGGTTAACAAGGTGGTGTTTATCTTGATTTTGATTTTGTTCTTTTCCTTTTAGATTTGTCTGGCTGTTTATGACCCTTTTCTATACTTCCCCACCAGAAGGTGCTTTAGACTTATGGCAGGATTTCAGGCTTCAGTGGCCCTGCTTTGGGCCACCCCTGTTTGGCTGGGCTTTTACCCATAGGGGATAGGTAATTAGGGCACCTGATTTGGAAACTATATTCCTTGTCTTTGTTACTAATTGTATTAAAGTGCCTTTCCATTAAAGACCGTATATACTACAGTATATTTGTTTTGATGTGTTAGATGGCAGAACCTATTTAGAGTGGACAGGTTTGGGGGTTCTGGGGTGCCCTTCACCCTGCCATGTAACAGTACTATTATTCTTTGAGAACTTCAACACTTGATCTGTTCAAAATTTATCTTGATTTAAATGATTTTGTAAGAATTCAGCAAAAATAAAAATTGTCTAGTGAACCAAATCTATTCCTATCCAAACAAAAGTATCCCAGGAATACTTCTCCCATTAAAAGTAAGCCTTAGCAACTTTTTCATGATAACAATGTACAGCCCAACTACATCACTCTACCTCAACCAAAAGTCTCTTTGGAATTCACCGATTTTTAATTTTTTGTTTATTCCGTCTGCAATAACTCAACTAATATTTCCATATGATGAAAATTTGGCAGTAATTTGGGGAGAAAAAAGTACACGAAACATTTCTTATCAGTAGCATCAACCAAGGTAGCTTTACTGCCCAGCTAGTCTTAGGAGAGTAACAAGCATCCTGCACATTATTATCATCATCAATCCCCGGCCTTCTCCAGTGGTTGGAGGCTGACTATCTACAGTAGTAACAGCTATGAAATATCTAAATAGACAAAACTATGAATGAACCTCATAGACAATACCAAGTGAAAGTCACCAAACAGACAAATATACACACTACTCAGTTCTATTAACATAAATTAAAAACAGAGAAAACTAACTTTGTGTTCTTAGATATGGCAATAGTAGGTAGGCAGGATAATGAGTTGGTTCCTGGAGAAAAGTCAAAAGGGGCTGGCTTCTGGAATGCTAATTGCATGAATATTGAAGCCTATGAATCTAATGTGTAAGCAAATCCATGTATCGGTACACTTATGATATGTAAACTTCATTTTGTAGTACAAAACATTTCAATAGTAACTTAGCTTTTTTTTTAACTTTCTTTCCAAAAATGTAATTTATAAACAGATATAAATTCATTGTAGTAAGTTAAACAGAGAAAGAAACACCAGCTGTCACTTCTCCCATATGCTTCTACTCTTCATTTTACTGCCACTGTCATCTCAGAATCAACATTAACAGATATATGTATGACTTCTTGGCAGTGAGAATGCTGTAACCACCACCACTGAGGTTGAAATAAGTAGTGTGTGCATGTTGTTTCTTTTGTCCATATTTTTGTCTACTGGGGAAAAAAAAACAACCAGATACCTAAAGCAGATTGAGAAGGAAAACACATTATTAAGCTATAACCCAGTGAGCTCTGCTCTACTCTGCTTTAAAAGGAGAAGCTAATTATAGGATAGAGGGTATGAAAAGGTCTTGATGATTGTAATGGGAAAAAACAACAGCAGTATTTTGTGTACATAAGCACAAAAGGAAACAGCATATGATCTAACCCTTTGAAACAGTCTACAGAATTCACCTATTTATCTCCTGATTTATAAACTATAATTACCTTTTTTACTAATGTGATTTTTTTTCTCTGATTTTTCTGTAACTTTATCCCCACCACCCTCCATCTTAGCAATACTGAACTAGCAGCAATTCCCCAGATACAATACACAGTTTCACATTTCTACACCTTTGCTTTCCCCTGCTATGCTATCATCCCCCAATCCTCCTTCTTCCACAAGAATAAACATTCCTCCTTCCTAATATTTTTTTCTTTCTTCTTACAATGTATTGAAGTAATCTGTTTATACATCTACCTCCCAAACCCTACTTTAGGACTTCCCAAGGGCAAAGATTTTGTCTAATTCATTTCTGCAACATTCAGCACAGACCTTATGGTCTTGGCAGGAACACTTTTACTTAAAGAAATTAAACCAATATGCAAGCAGAGCGTATGCCTCTTAGCTCTTCAAATTTTTTTTTAATTTAAAATTCAGTGTCCTAGTTATAAAGATGATACTCACCATCACTAATAGCTTCTCCTTTCAGACTCTTGATTCCTCTGGGCATTGCACTGCCATCAAGGTAGAATTCAATTATACCATCATCCAGAATAATTAGAAGATGAAGCCAAACATTTTCTTCTAAGTATTTCATGAGTGTAGTCTTGGCAATGTATGTAGCATTGGAACCCAATGTTTTGTAATGAAGGGAAAGAGTCACATAGGACTCATTCGTTTGAATTTTAACCCCATAGTAGAGGCTCCCATTGCCATCATCCTTTGCTATAACAAATCCATTCGTATTGGCACTGGGCATTAGCCATGCTGAAAATGTAAAGCTGGTGATTGAGTTGTTCTTGGAGGGATGGTATTTTGGATTAACAGTTCCAAAGGCACTGTCTAGTCCACTGAAGTACAGAGCATCTGTTCCGCTGTGGTGACGCCGCCAGTGCGGTTGTCGTTGCACAGAGCTAGGGAAAATTCCAACCAGCAAGAAATCGATCATTGGGGGCAAACCCACAGTGAACTCACTGGACACTATTTCCCAACCTACTCGTACATCACCGAAGACACCCTGATGCCTCAAAATTGTAAAGTTGGTAATATAAGACATATCATCTTCTGAGAGCACATCTTCTGCCACTTCTCGCTCTAAACACTCTGAAGCCAACACAAAAACTCCAAAAGGATCATCATTGAATGGAATCATTACTGTCACCTGGAGATTGATTTCTGCTAGTTGACCTCCAGAACCTGGAGATCCACCTGTAATAAGAAAAGTCTCAGAATTTAGAATCCAAAATTTGAAGTACTTTCAGTATAAGGTGAAAGCAAAAAAAAAGATTTGTTTAGAAAACTTCTGCTTAGATAATTGACTCATTCATGAGTGAACAATAGTTTTGCCTCATGACTTCATGACATTTTCAGAGGTTTTCTGGTTCATCAAATCCCTAGTGAAGTTTGATTCCTGAGTTAAAATCAAAAATGATGGAGAAGTTGTTTAAATTATGGCAAAAGACCAAATTTTAAGCTGCCATAAATTTACACTTCTAGAGTTCCATAAATATTTTTGTGCAGACCATATAGTTGATGTGAAAAAAATCTTTAAGTTTGAGCATGACTTAACCAAGACTACAGAATGAGTATTAAAAATGACATTGCCATCAAAAAGGTATTTGTATAGTTCAATTCAAACACTCAAAATAAACTTACATCTTCAGCAATTTCATTTTCTATACAGCCTAATTATTTAAGTATAGAATACTATTTTTTGGTGATAAAAGAAAATATATAAAACACCACACCTGAAATGTTTATAAGCTTCAGAATATAAAATTCATTGAATTCAGGAATTTTATCTGGAAAAGCATGGAGAATTATTGGTTTGGCTTTTTCTCCATCCATAAAGTTAATAGTCCCCGAAGTTTCATAGAACTCTTGTCCAGGATGCAAAGCAGAGTCATTTTGAAACAGTTGCCAAGCCACAGAAACATTGCCAAAAGGTCCTCGGTGCCTCAAAATCCTACGTAATAAATTTTCAATTAATTAATTATTCTGAAAGATTTATGAGTGATTTAACTCCATCTCCTGGGAGTTTTCTGTGTTATCTCAAAAATATATATTTTCTACTAATCATCTTTAATATAAACTAGTCAGTCAGTCCTTACTGAAAAATCATGAAGAATCTCAGGAGAGGGAACACTTAGAACTTTAAATAATAAAGAGAATCATCTTAAAGTGACAATATTCAAAGCCCAAACTGACAGAAAAATTCTAAGTCCAACTGAAAATCATTTAGATGAGAATTGGCTAAAGTTCATTCAAAAAAAAAATTATTGGGTGAGGGTAGTAATGTATCACTTGTGATAAGAGTTCCAGAAAACCTTGCCTATTTCAAGTCATTCAGTCTTGACAAAGTCCTGACAAAGTGTAGAGTAAGAAAGTTGGGAGAATAATTTCTGCTTACCTATTACAGTTTCAAGTTTTA
This sequence comes from Galemys pyrenaicus, assembly GCA_019455555.1. Classification (NCBI taxonomy): domain Eukaryota; kingdom Metazoa; phylum Chordata; class Mammalia; order Eulipotyphla; family Talpidae; genus Galemys; species Galemys pyrenaicus. Next base: position 444,714 of record JAGFMF010011381.1, read on the forward strand.
GTTTTAAGAAATGGCAATAGATAAATAAATTATTCAGATAGTCAACTTTGAAATTACTCAATTCTTGTTTATTTTCAAAGATTGCTATCTTAAATTTTTGCATAAAGATTTGATATTATTCTATACAATTTGAATTTGCCTTATCCAAATGATCTTACCAAAATGAATTAGTTTTTCCTTCTTCTACTGCTTTGTCTATGGGCTCCAAAGAAAAAATACCATTTGGGTCATCATTTGCTTCAATTATCACTGTAGCTGTTCCATGCTGATATACTACAGTGTCACCTAAATTAAAAACAGAAATATCAAAATAACAGAAGGTAGTCAATGCATTAACTATACATGAAAATTAAGGAACAGCTTATACTTAAGATCAAATTTCAAAAAGAATTTCCTCACTGAAGGTCATAAGTAAAAGAGACAGAGATGTCTAAATTAGATACCTTCAGAAGACTTTGAAGAAATAAAGAATACTGATGCCCTAAGACATCAGGTGACTGGACAAGGTTCAGAGTAGCATTATCTAGATTTCTTTTCTCCTATAATATCTTTTTTATTTGTGCCATATTATGAGAAAAGCCTTAAAATAGTACCTGGAAGTATACCAAGTACAGAAAAGTTCAATACGTATATGCTTACATCCCATCCCTCAGGAGGACAAAAAATAATTTTGCTCTTGAACAGTCATAGAGGACAATTAAGTGCTAGTGAACAATAGTACTTAATGCAATCACAAAGCGCTGAAAAATATATGGAACAAAATGTAATTTATTTACCTGTTGAATTAAAGAGAATAATATAAAAAACCTCATCTGTTTCTGGGATATCATCTTCATTAACAAATATGGATATGTTCTTCTCTCTACTTCCAACTGCAAAAACAAGCATTTCTCCCTTTTCAACAGGAACGAAGTCTCCCTCTCGGGCAGAAGCGGTCCCATCCATGGTGGCATACAGGACAGCACAGGCAACATCAACAGATCCATTTCTGAGAACTGTAAAGCCAGCAGTCTCACCCTCCTGAATCCTCACTACACGAGGGACTGAAATATTTAAAAAGGAGAGAAGGAACCTGCCATCAGCTTATTTTCAGATCACTCTGCATTTCCCCCTGCCCACCACCCGGAGAAATGCTCCATTTGCTTAAAAGGAATCAGCTCTCATCCCAAACCCTGTGAGAGTCCTCCTCTAAGGTCAGTGGCCTTCCTCCAGTCTTAATTCCAACAGAATCCATAGTCTTCCACTGAATTTACCAGAAAATTACACATTATCTGTCTTTCTTTTTTGTTCTGTAAGGAAAGGTCTGAAAATCTTACATTTTTTTTTGCAGTGAGCAGAAGGCCAAACACATAGGATTAATTCATTAATTACCCATTAGCTAAAGATAAAAAAGTAGAAATAATAAAATTCAAGATGTTTAAAAGACTCCTGCAATTATAAAATGAACAGCTTGCAAATAGGTTTAAGAAAGATTTAAAATATCAATTAGATCTCATAAATGAAATTAAAAGATCTCTCAGGTGGCAAAAGACAGTCCTAAAGAAAACATTAAACTGGTAAGAATGAGGAAAGCCTAATTTACATGGCCCATTAGATATTAGTTATGGTAGTTAGTGACTATCCATTAGGTACGACACCAACACCCTGAACTGGCTACACTGTGTACTGAAGAGGTCACAAGGGAAAATGTTTTTTAATTCATAGAAGAAAGAAAATACCTTAAAATTTGAAGGGAGGGGTGGAAAATAAAGCTGACAAAACAGTACTTATTTTATTTTTCCTTCAGGAGATCTTTAAAAATACTCATTGAAACATCAAACAGTTTGAATAATAATAATCCAAACAAAAAAATGAAATCAATATTTAAATAAGCATCAGTAGCCTTTATTAAAAATGTTCAAGTTATTGATAAAAATGTACATACATACTACTTAAGAAAGATGTAAACTCAATTAAAAGAGATATAACACCTGCAAAGTATATAGGGTCATCATTTCTTGTAATCCTCAAAGTTGCAGTAGTTTTATTTCCTATTTTAGCTCCTCCAGTGGCATTAAGTAAAACAACAGCAAATTCTTCCATTTCTTCTGGAATCTAGAGAAAACATTATACATGTTTTAAGTCAGGTGATTTATGCATATAATTGCATTCTATATTTCTAAGTTGTTTTCTCTTTTTATATACCTCTGTTATTATCTTTTTAAACAGCTCCTTTAACCATTACTAATGTTCATTTCTATTTCTGAGGAAAAAGCACCCTAAATTTTTTGAATAACACCTATGACCCCCAAACGTGTTTTAATATGTACCCAAACAGCCACTTTGACTGACTATAAAATTTAATAAAAATAGTTAGATTTTGCCTTATAAAGTAAAAATACAAATACTACATATAGTAGTACTACATATTGTATTATTTCTGTTAGAAAATGGGGTAAAATGGAATATAAACATGAATTCACACCTATAGTATTCAAATAGTAAGGAAAGCAGCTAGTTCTTCGAAAAGTCCCCTACAAACCTTATTGAAGTTTCACTCAAGTATATCATAAACACAGGTCACTTTTGTCCTAACAAAATGAGATTCCCCACATCTCTGGGCCTACATGAATCCCCATGTAACACTTTTTCTCTCTCATTTCATCTATGTGACCTTGTCTTCTTCTCATTATTAAAAAGAAGAATTTGAAATTTTGTCTCTCTAGGGATGATTAGAGAGAGAGAGACTTCCATAGCTATTTGAAGCAGAGTTCCCCTAAAAAAGGTCCTTTTCCCATTGTTAAGTTCTATCTCTTTATTATCAGTAAGGAGAACACCATGTTAGATACATATCCATCTGGTCCTGCTACTGATTACAGAGCACAAGGAACTTAGTAGCTGGTGCCCTTCTCTTCAGAAGGTCTAATTATACATCAAGCACTTAACTTCTCTCATAACTGAATCCCTGATACCTGACATCTATGCTGTGTCACCAGCCACTATCAGCGGACATAAAACTGTCTTTACAACAAAAAATTTAATATTTCTCTTTTGACTTAGAGTCAGACATTGTTCTACCTGGTTCTTTTTGCATATTATAGTGATAATATATATTACCAGGAAGTTAACTGTTTAATAAAAGATAATTATTGAGTAGTAACAATTAAAGAGAAGTATATATGCAACATTTACCTCATCTGGAAGGGAGTAAATGGTGATATTTTTTGAAAATTCCTGATCTCCAAAGAAAATAATCCCTTCTATGGGAAATACGTCTTGTGTAAAGTCTGGACTAATGACCCATGACACATTAACGTCACCAAAGTTGCCTCGATTTCTTATTACACCATAAACAGCTGTGAAATACAAAGATGTATGATATACCTAAATATGTTTTAAACAATTTTAAAATATTAAAAAAGTTTTCAAATAAACTAAAATTAAAATAACACCTCTTTTAATAAAACCAGTTCCTAATTTACCAGTTTCCAAAGTATATATAAAAATGTATTTACCAGTTTCCTTAGTATATATAAAAATATAAGTAAACAACTGGTAAATACATGGACTTGATCATTTCTATCAAGTCTGGGATTTTAAAAGTCATTCAGGATAAAAAATAAAATGGCGAATAATTAGGTAGACCTATCACAAAATCTTACAAGGATAGTTGCTAAAGGCAGCTGATATAAGCTGCAACTTAAAACTGATTTTCTTGCTCCAACATTTTTCTAAAACTACTTTAAATTTCGTACCACTGCAATAGTTCTCTAGCAGTAGTTCTTGGTTCTAGAGCTTTTCCTATTTAAAAGTATTCATTCTTGAAGGTTTGAGTTCCACCATATATATAGTTAATTAAAATAAAAACATGAATGAAGTCACTGGTATCACCACGTACTGTACAAATATAAAAATAACAGTCTTAAATAAAATTTTTAAAAAATATAATGTCTGCATTACACAGAATGTCAGCAGAATGCAATTAAAAATAACTAATTACTAAAAAATAAACTAAAAAATTATTACTTTGCCCTTCAGTAAACAGTAATAGAATATAAAAAACAGAATAAATTACCACTATAGGTATCATCTCCTTTACTTTCATTTATCATAACAATAATATCATCAGAAACAAATTCTATAATCCCATGAGGATCATCGTTTTTCAGAATTGTTATGTTGACAACTGTAGCAGTTCCCAGCTTGCTTTCTCGTTCACCATGGCTGTTTAGGACCACCCAATAGTGTTCATCCAACTAAAATAAACATGTCAAATTAGAAAATATTCAAAGCTGAAGTTTTCAGAGGAAAATACTAATACAATCATTTTTCAGACATAGACCTCACCAAAAGGACACACCAGCTGATATTATTCCTTTAAAAAAAATGCTTAGCTCTCTCCCAACAATAACAAAGACTCCAGATATAAAAATGCATTATCCAAAAAAGAATAAAACAAATCATGATACTTTACCAATAGTAAGAAGACTAGAACTTAACACTGAAGATTCACTCATTTAAACTAGTAAGAGTAAATAAGACAAATTTAAGAACTACATATACATTGGTGAGCAAACATAATACAACTATATATGATCCATTAACACAGAACTCAACTGAATTTTCTTTATAGAAGTAATTTTACAGAAAGACATCTTCAGTTCAAAACTATGCCATTAAAAGTTCAGGTAATAAAGGTGTACCTTAAATAAAGCTAAAAGGAAATAAACACTGATCATACAATCAACATTTCAGATTGTTTAGTGTTTCTTTACACAGAATAATATATAATATTCAAATTTGAATAAGTCTGACTTGGTGTGTTTTCAGTTTGTTTTTTTCAAACCTAAGAACTCAATTCTATCTTGGCCACTTCCTCTCCTGTATCTTCTTGCAAATGTTCAAAATATTGATAGTCACAACATACTAGATACTACCAATTTTCAAAAAAACCATAAATTAAAAAATAAAATCATTTACCTCCGGTATCCCATCTGACCTTGACAACAAGGTTATCACAATCTCCCTTTCCCCAGGTTTAAATTCTAGAACCCCTGTGTTTCCATAGAATTCATTGCTATCTCTTGGTTCCACCCAGTAGTGTAGAAACTGCTTAACCAGAGCTCCCCTGGATCGGATGATGTGGAGTTCTACAGATTCTCCTTCCTTAAAAAAGAAAAATTCACAAAAGCTCAATCTTTGAAGTCATTTTTCTGAGGGTATAAGTACAGAACAGGCTGAAGTTTCTTTATGCTTACTTTAATAATATAGGGTCCTTTGGAAGCAGGAGAAAATTCAAATATTCCCCCAGGATCATCATTTTCCAAGATAATTAGGTCACGGCTAGTATATCCAGATTTAAGTACTTGATTTTCCACATTGACCCTGGATAAGTTAGAGAGGAAAAAAGGGATCGGAACTTTGCAGGCTAATTTATAACATTTTTACTTTCAGATAGTAAATCTGAAGGTTAGTAGGAGTTAAACCTTAAACTGAATTTGTGTATTAATTCAATTCAAATCAAAATACTTTTACGGAAAAACTTATTTCTGAACTCATTATCTTTCACACATGACTGAAACTAAACACTACACATGAACACCAAGACTAAACAAAAATTGTAAATACATTTTATTTTGACAAAATATCAAACATCAATTTGTTGCCAGTTTTAGAAAAATTTAATTTGTAACATATCATTAGAAAATACATCTAGCTGAAACCATTTTAACTTTACATACACTTGAATTTATTTTTTAAAGATTACTATATAAAATTATATTAATTGAATAAAGTTGGATAACTGCATAGGCTAAGGCAACCCACGCTGATGAAAATTAAACCAAACTATGATTAATTTTTGAAATAATCTGGACCTTTCATATGATTCTATTCACCTCAGTATCAACATCTCACCATTTTTCAGTTTATTATAAGGGAAAAATGTAAGACATATACCCAAAAAAATGGTATAGAATGGAGCTGCGAAACATAATAAGTTTACTCGAAAGAGCATATGAAAACAAGATATTTTTTCTGGTCTTAAAGTTTACTATATAATTAAAAGCATCAAAGAGAACCTGGACTGCAAAGCCCCAAGGGTTTAAAAGCCAACATGTATTCTGAGAATTCTCAATTCTGCAAGCTCAATTCTCAATTCTACATTTTTCCAGATGTCACTTTCTATTGAACCAAAAGTACTCTTGATGAGACCTCAGAACCACAACGAATCTACAACTACTATGTAGCAAGGACAGCTCATTTCTTATATAATAGAGATTGTGAACTAACATCCTTCCCTAGTTTTTGAAATCTGACAATCAAAACCTAGCATACTAGTGAGAACAGAAGACAATGTCCAAATAGAAGTTTTGTTTGTTATTTTTTTATTTGTTATATTGTTGCAACATCTGTTGTATTATTAATGCAGTCGCATATGATTGTCATAGCAAATTCACCCAAATTTTATTTACTCCAGTATTTTCAGTAATTAAAACTTCTTATGTCCCTGTAAGTTAGGGGACAAGAAAACTGGATCTGTGTGTAAAATATTAAAAAAAATTCCAGTCATTAAACAAATTTATTTTAAAACTATCATTACATACACTACCCTTATGCAACAAGGCAAATTTTGAAAAAGTTCTTTATAAAACTGAGAATGTAAGACAAATCACTTAGATGCCCTCAGAAAGTCAATGGAGAAGATAGAAATACTGATTACTAATTCTCTATTACCAGATTCATAAAAGACAATAGGTAAAAATTTTACAAGCAAAGAACAATAACTATTCCCTAGATTATATGTAACTATAAGGAAAGTTAAAATTTCACCTTTTTCTTCCAAACATGTAATTACATTGATAATGCATACATTTTCATCAGATAATCTTAATTGAATTCATAACTTAGAACAACAACAACAACAAAATTTATACAAGCTCCCTTGGCCATTAGAAAATGCAACCACACACCAAACATGCTCAGGCAAGTTGACAAAATTTCTCAGGGTCTATAGTCATGCAGAACAGCAGGCTGGTCCAAAACAATGGTTTGCAGAGCAAAACGTTGAATCACCAAAAATAACACATTATTTTGTACACTTACCCAAAATACACGACAAACCTTTCGGTTTCTACCCTGCCAACACAGAAAGAAGCATGGGAGGGGAAAAAAGGACACAGACACCATTTGCCAAAATCCTACTAATATCATTAAATATCAGAAAGGCGGGGTAAAAATAAAGCTTAAAAAAGTCTTTCTTTTATCTCCCCCAAGAGCTAGTAATGTTCACTTTATGAGAACTCTGCACACTTGGGTCTTTGCTATTGGCAAATATTAGCAAGGATTCTACAGTTCCCACTTAGGGAGGTGACCCCAGGAGCAGCCAGCGTGTCAAGTCCCATTGAAGACATTCCTCTAGGGGCTGCTCCAAGGCTAGGGCCTGCCAGGCGCTGTGCACTCTGACAGACCACAGCAGCTGAGCAAATTTCATTCAGCTTGATTTATAATTACTTAGTAGCTTTAATTAAGTTTAAAAAAAATTAAAAGCACTATCCTTAGATCTAAAGCCAGTGGTTCTTTGAAAAACTGAAAACTCTGTAACAGAGAACAATATACCTGTCATTATCTGCATACTCCAGAAGGCACAGATATCGTTATATCTTCTAATTATTATAAATAATACTTAAGTATGACTTTATACCAGGAAATACACATATTTCCCCAAAATCCCCAATGAGCTGCATTTTCAAACTGCTTTGAAAAATACAGGTCAAATGCACATCCCCGAAGATTCATTAAAGTCAAATAACTACATATATCACAATTTGCAAAATTTTCCTGAAATAAGTGTAATGAGATTATTTTTCATTTGATGGGAAGCTAAATTAAAATATATTTTTAATGGCATGATACTGAAAATATCCTAACTTTTTTTTAGTATCAGGACAACTTTTATCTATATTTTTTGAAATATAAAGAATTTGGATTGGAAATTGACATTAAAAGAAAATTATAAACTATCTCAATGAAGTGTTAATTATTTCTTCTTTTAATATTACTTGTAACTTATAGTAATCACATTTACTAGTATTTATTCATTCTTTCATGTTAGTTTAGTTTTGTTAAAAATTTGCAAAATTGAGATGAAGATTTTGATAAATAATTTCAAATCATAAATCTTTTCTCACTTTTAACTTAATAATTTCCTCATTCTTGTTTACACACAGTTGAGACAATACAAGTATGCACTAGTTACTAACTGTACTAAAACACTTTAAAATAAATTTTAACTAATTTCCTCTACTTGAAAAGAGAAGAATTAATAATAAACTCTGAAGTATTCTACTCCATGATTCATACTTCCTTGTATACTGTTTTACTTATAAGAGAAAAAAAAAAACTAAAAATTTCATTTAATTAAATTTAAAATATTACATGGTAAAATAAAAAATAGCTATTTTGAAAGAACATAAACATGAGTCACTATGAACATGCCAAGGTATAATTTAAATCATCTATAAAAATTTATTTCTAAGCAGAAATTCTCAGTTAAGCTAACAAAGTTTCTATGGGCTATCATATCTTTGGCTTATGCTTGCCATTATTTTTCCTTATTTTTTAAGATTTCCATTGATTTAATAAGTACTCAAACCAACTTAAAGAAAAAGAAGATAAGTGAAAAATAATATTCACTTTAAATTCCATTACATTTCACTGACTTTTCATCGCAACACCTTTCTTACAATTTAATGTAAAATGTATATTAAAATCGTTAATCATTTAGATTGCATGTATGTGTTGTACTGATTTTGGTGTTTTTTTTCTTGGTTTGCTTGTTTTGTTATTGTTTGGTTTTCACTTTTTTATGTAAAAAAGGAAAGTAAACCTAATATGATTCTAAAAGTAAATAAACAGTAAATGTTCAATAAATTTGTCCCTGAATTTTATATTTTTCTTTCATATGAAAACACAAAAACAACTACTCATCAAGTTTATAAAACATGTTTAGACAAAACACCTACAAAGAAAAATGTATAACAGACTTGACAACAAAATATAGAGAAGACCAGTGGCTATAAAAATAATTGTTACTACTTCAACCCTGATTAACATAGTACAAAATAATACCTATTGAACTTAACTTATAATTTTTACTATTTCTAAAATATAATTTGCTAAGTCATAGTGTCACACTAACCTCTAATATGTATCAAGTGTAATATAAAGAGACCTGAAGGAGATAAAGTCAGTTTTAGGTCTTTAAATTCATTCATATTAATTAAAAGTATGATCTTTTATAAAGGATTTTCTGAATTACTGAAAAAAAAAAATCTCTCCTTTAGAGAATGTGATATTTTCTTAGTCTAAATTACCCACTGAGAATTGCTAAGTTGATCTTTATTATTACTGAAAAATACCCTTATATTTGTATTATTTTTGAATCCCTGGAAAATGAGTATTATATAATGTTTAATTCCATGTAAAAAGGGAATTTCATTATATGAAGATTAATGCTTCTTTTCACTCAGTCAAAAAAGCACTAATCCTCTCCTCTACTGAAAATGAAGCCAGTAGAGCTATTTGCTTACCCTACCATTTTAGATTTGGTGCTGCCTTATTTCTTCACTATTTTCTATGTTTAAAATTTATCTGTTACCTTCCATAAATTCTCAGTGTAATGCTTCTTCATAATGAATAGCAGAGTATAAGTTCACTATGTAGTAATATTAATAGTCTAACCAGAAACCACCAATAAATAACAGAAAAGTCAGAAGGTTAGCAGAATGTTTAGCTTACTCTTTTCATTTTGCTTTCTATAGAGAAAAAAAAATTAATTAAGAAATGCAAATATATAAATGTTACTAAAATATTCCTAAATAGGTCATTACCTGTCCAGGGAAAGTGTTACTGTCTCATTCATTTCTGGTATATCATCAGCTTTGACAGTAATATTGATTGTTGTGTCACTTTGTCCAGATAAAAACACAACAGAGCCATTAAAGGGGCCTATATCATCCAGGGTCACCACTTTTGAATTAAAGCCAGAGGCCTTCAAACTCCAATAGACCGTAGCCTGACCATCAGTTCCATCCCGATGCAATGGAATGTACACCTTATAAAAAGAAACAATTAATTTCTTCCATAATAATCTCACAAACTATATAAACTTTTTTAAAGATTTATTTATTTATGCATACAAGCACTGGGGTACAGGCCAGAGGGGTGGGGGGGTGAGAGGATTCACCACAGAGAGCGGGGAGAAGAATAGGCAGATCAACAGAAGTACACTGCTGAGGGGAGCAGCGGGCACAGCAGGAGAGATCTGCTGCACCATGTGGGTCCCCTCCCTGGCCAGCAGCAGAGATCGAACTCGTGCTGCAGTGGCTGCAGTTTGCTTCATAGTGCGTTGCTGCTTAACCCAATGTGCCACCAGGGAGGCCCCAAACTATATAATCTTTACAGTTAGTATGAATACATGTTATTATATGAATACATGTCAGCTAATAGGAAGTGAACTATCAAATGACTTTTAAAAAACATGACTGAACAAACCTTTAAGCATGAAAATAATTTTAGATATATTTTTATTAGTTTTTGCCAATCAATCACCAAAATTGTTCCCAGCCAAAAATATCCTAATTTGAGTTTTTTCTAAGAAAAAGCTAAGTAACTCAACAGCCAAAGAATCAAGAAAAGCAGTACAATTTTGCTAAGAATAAATTTACATCAGATTCCCTGAAAAGAATTAATTTCATATCACAATTAAAATGAAAAATAAATTTTTGCAATTAAAACAAGAAATGATATGTAAAATACATCCTAAAGTGACAAGGATCAAAATAAGAATATAAGGAAAAAATGCATCTGGTCGATACAAAAAAATGCAGCAGAAATGACATGATACTAAAACTGCAGCTCTGGGTTACATTAAGCAAGTTACTACAGTTCTCTGATCTCAGTTGCCACAAGTGAAATGAAGCCAGTGTGTGGATCCCTATGTTGTGGTGGGGATTAGAGTGCTTCTCCATAGCTTAGGAAGAAGAAATAGATGCTATTATAATAACTCTGAAATAAACTGTATTTGGTAGTTTTGCACAAGTACTATACACTTTAAATTTATATAATGAAAGGATCAATATAAATCATAATCATGCTTTTTAAACAAAGCTATAAATTAATAGAATACTTAAATGGTAGACTTACTATCATTTTTAAGTTCCTAGAAAAAGGAATATATTTTCCTCACTACCCATTCTGTTAATTTGGATAGTAGTGGTTAAGGACAGAAACCAGTGAGCAAAGCAAGATTCTTAGGGCAGACAAATAAATATAAACAAACAAATAACAAAAGCATAAGTCCTTAGATCATGGGGGGGGGGAGCCATGAGGGCAGGGGAGTGGGTGTGGCCAGGTTATGGATGGGTAAAAGAGAAACTCCCACTTTTTCTGCTGTTTCCCTGGAAAAATCTACATTCTGCCCTTTTCTCCCTAAAAATGATTTTCCTTCAAGGGGAAAATATGAAATGGTAAATTCACAGTCTATAATATAAAAGAATAAAAGTAATTCACTCTTTAAGACAAACTAAATGCATTTTGAGTTTTTTAACTTTTAGGAGCAAAGCATACTAAGAAAATACAAATTTTAAAACCATCTTGAAAATGGAGCTTCTCTGCCAATTTATAGAATCAACTATACAAATAAAGAAAGCTCTCATCACCATATTTTGACATGAGGACTTGATAACAAAGGCAACGCCAGCCTCCTCATTCTTGATCTAAACCGCAATTCCATTTACATCAAACAGAAATGAGAGAAAGTTCAGCACATCAGCAAGACAGGCTGCTGCTAAGGGAATGGTAAGGCTGATGGTGAGAATCAGGGTGAAGGAGAGGTGCTGTAATTGTGAGTATGCTTTTATGCGTGTGTGTTTATGGAAAACTTTACATATATTTACACATAAATAATATTTGCATAATAAATTTCCTATTTTACCACTGTCCCTTCACCACCAAGCATGAAGCCCCAGGCAGAAACACCCAGTTCTATTCAAGGCAAGCATGAAAAGAGCTCAGATATAAGTAAAAATGTATAAATCAAATATAGCAAAAATGACCAAAAAAAAAAATCACCATTACTTATCAGTTACTTACATCAACTACAAATTGAAAATGTAAATGGTAAAGCTTTCCAGTATCTGTTAACTCTACATACTAACTCTACCCCAAAAAAAGTAAACTTGTGGAATCCCATCAACAGGAGCCCTACTTACCATATCAATGTCAGAATCTTCTGGTTCATGCAAAATGATTGGAAGGTTGCTAATAAAGCCAATTTCTCCATTTGCAATGTCTGGAGTGACCACTAAAGAAATATTTTGGATTTTCCCAAATCTAGGGCTTTTAGATGGGATTGGGGGAATTATATTCAACAACTCCACACTTTCCAACTATAATAGAGAAAAAAAATAAAAACAGAAATAGAAACTGAGATTTTTTTAAAGTCTTAACAGCACAAAACAACAAAGTAGATGTGGGTAAAGTTCACCAGTAACCTGGTGTCTTCATTCTCCTCTTTCATCCACCATCCTGTTTCAATCTGCATTGGCTTCTTGAGCATTTTCTGCTCCTCGGTTATTATTATTCCCCAGGGGTTTTTTTTATGCTTTTTTTTTTTTTCAAAAAATATTTATTTATTTATGCATACAAGAACTGGGATGTAGGACAGAGATGCAGGGGTAAGAGGATTCAGCAGATTCAGAATGGGAACAGAACAGACAGATTTACTGAAATATATTACTGAAGGGAGCAGTGAGTAAGATAGAAGTCTGCTGCACTATAATGTGGGTTAGTTCCCTGGCCAGGATAGAACTCAGGTCTTGGAGGTGATAACGCTGAAACTTAACCCCTAGGTCATCAGAGAGGCCCCTTTTATCTTATAATTTTATACCTTCTACCTATTAATCTCTAAATCTCTTTCAAATCTTAAGTCTTTATAACCAATTATTACTCGACATCCACAAACATCCATAGATAAGTTACACAGAAAAAAATGTCCAAAACAGAAATCCCTATCCCTGTTCCACATCTACTTATCATCAACATCACAAATCCAATCATCTACTTTTCCTCCCTGTTGCCTATATCCAACTACCTTGACCTTAAAGTCAAATATCAGAGTTGTCCACATCTCCTTACTCTCTTCCACTGACCCACATGCCAATCAATCACTCACTCACTCCCCTTCTCTGCTAGAGAAAATTTATTTCTGATCATTCAGAACTCCAAGTGTAAATAACATAGTTTTGCTTACAGAAATGCAACACACATATAACACAATATCCCTGTAGCTGATGAACATGATGACCACAGTAACTTTTCACTATATTCTCATCTAGAATGTTCTCTCTTTATCAGCTCACAAACCCAAAATGTACCACAGACTAGTTTTTCTCGTATCCATGAAAATCTTGAATTCTCCAGGGCTTTTTAGTCTATCTCCTCCTGAAATTCTACCGCCACATTCACTAAAGTTAGAACTTAATTATAAATTTCACCTAATGCTTGTTCATCATCATTTTGGGCATTCTAGACTTATTTCCCAACATTACTAAAAAGACTGTCCTTTTTCAAATATGACATAGACCTGAAACTGTAGCATCTACACAAAAATTATTTGCTGAGTCACCCCTCCAACAGAAACCGAGCTCTCTAAAAATCCTGATGTATCACAAAATTTCAATATCTTAATTACTAAATTTTGAAAATCCAAATTATCATTCCATACAGTGGCAACCTGGGAGTAAAGGACCAATCATTACAACACTTCAAAAAACATAGAATTTTTAAGTTAAAAAGCAGTATTTGAACTGAATAAGACATTATCAATCTCCCACTCTTTGGAGTCCTCAATTAGGTTTTGTAATATGGAAAAAATGCCATTAAGTAACATCCAATAGAGAATTGTGATTTAAGCTGATTTTCCACAAGTGGATGGGACTGGTACTGATCCCACACATACACTCTAACTGTGGGATGAACAAAATACTTTAAAGAACGAAAATAAATGTCTTTATAAAATGTTGCATAGTATTTCTCTATACAGAAGGAAGGTAAATTCAATATTTGCTAAATAGTCATTTGCATAAAAAGAATTCAAACCAACTACTTTTGCAAAATATTAGTTTAGACACTAAAGTAAGGTAAAATATGACTTTTTTAGTGCATTCAGTCTATATAATAAAGTGTAAGGACAGTTAAAATGCTATAGGAATAGTGGTTATTTTTCTAGAGAAAATACCTATACATATGCACATGTATGCATTCATCCTTAAAAAGAGTACAAAGAATTAACAAATAAGAAAGAATATACATAAATGCTTTTAAAATAAAACCGTCATGTAAGAGTAGCACATGTTCATGAATGAACACTAATTCTTGTATATTCACAAAGAGCTAAACTCAGTACTGTTTAAAACATCAAGAAGAAATTCAGTTTTTTATATCAAAGCTTTCTAAAATGAAAGGGAGAAAGAAGTCATATTTTACTTACATTTATGAAAAAATATAAAATCAATTCTACATACATTATTTTTGAAAAATATAAAGATTATATTAAAAGTTAAGCTATAAACTGATCAAAAGGAAGACACTAGTTTTACAGGCCTTATCTCCTAGTCTCTGAGCTTTTTTTTGTCTGGATTCTTCCAGCATCTGCTAAATCAAACTATTCTATTCACAAAGTCGTTTGCTCAGATAGTTTGCCATTGGGGCAGCACATAAGTAACCCCATGCCTGTCAAAAGTTGTATCTCACACTAATATATTTAACTAAGAGAGGTACTAAAGAATGAGGAAATTAAGTCTCAGATTCTCCTTTCTTCAGCTTCATTCAACTTCCCATGCAGTCTGATGCCACCTATTCTTGAGTTCTCATCCATTATACACTACACAAACTATACAACCTTCCAATTCCAAACAGCTTTCCAGAGCCTACTCCTGTTTTGAACCTCAAGGAATTGTGTCAGTGACTAATGCCTGTCTTTTTCTAAATGTTAAATTAACTGCCGATACTGTAAGACATTTGTATTTCAACTGAATACAAAGAAACTTAAAGAATTGAATCTGGAATAGTGGTACAGACAGATTTCTAAACCAGAATCACCTACATTTAGATATATTTTGTATCTTTTTAAATTTCATCAAAAATAAATTCTGTCATGTTCTTGGGGCCTCCCTGATGGCTCAGTGGGTTAAGCAACACACTATGAAGCAAACCGCAGCCACTACAGTATGAATTCCATCCCTGCCGCTGGCCAGGGAGGGGATCCATATAGTCCAGCAGACCTCTCCTGCCTCACCCACTGCTCCCCTCAGCAGTGTATTTCAGTCAATCTGCCTGTTCTGCTGTTCTGCAACCCAATCTGTCTCTGGTGGAGCCTCTCACCACCCACACCTCTGCTTTGTACCCCAGTTCTTGAATGCATAAATAAATAAATCTTTAAAAAATAAATAAATAATTCTATCATGTTCTTATAAAAATAAACAAGTAAAATAGTGGCTAGGGTGATATCTGACCTATAGAGGCTCTTAATAAGATTTTGTTATGTGAGGATTCTCTGCAGCAACATTGAGAAAGATAGTGGATATTTTTTAGTACTAAAAGTATAATGGTTACTAATATTGCCATAGACATAAGGAGTCTCTATGCCCAGCAAAAACTGCTTTTGAGGTATCCCCCATATACTGATATATCATTTCCCAGAACAGGTCACCTTTTTGGTCTGTCTAACTTGGCTTCAAGAAATGCACAAATAGTATAAGCATGAGCAGTGGCTGAGCTAAAAAAGGAAAACAAGCTCAAGTCTTCAGGATGAAAGGCCCACACCATTAAATGCTCAACAATGTGGGACACAATAACGAAACTCAGATGCCAAAGAAAAGGTAGATAAATTTTCAGAGATGAACAACAAGGTACCTAGAATGGAAAATAATTTCTTTCCCCTCAAATTTCTCCTCAACAACTCTGAAAGCTAAAAGACAATAACCTCCAAATTCTGAAGAAACTGTTTTAATCTGGAAATTTCTACAAAGCCAAACTATCAATATGAAAATGAAATTTCATTTTTAGTACTCAAAAGGCTTACTTTGGACATATTTTGCTGCACATATACTTAAATATAGGGATACTACAACAAAACTAAAACACAAGCCAAGAAAGAAAAGGCAAGAGACAAAGAAAATTCAAGAGTTTAGCATAAAATGGTCCCAAGTAGCAAATGGGAAGCGAGTATAGAAAACAGCTCAGCTAAATTAATGTTCACATATATAGACAGCTGAAAGATACAGCACGGTGGGGTGACATAGAAAAGGAACCATTAAAAACTCCATAGTAAACAATAATAAACCATAAAACAAATTCTAGGCTAATACAGGAAAAAAATTTACATGTGACATGATTTAAAGAAATTGAAGGCTATCATTTTTTCATTTGATAGCTATTTCAGTTAGAAAATGTATGATCATGTAAGATTACATACTGTTTTAAGCTATCCATTCATCCATTTATAATATCTGATTTCATATTATATTTATTTATATGGCCAAAATTTGATAAGCATTCTTTATTGATTTCTAATTTTCAGAATCAACCAATACCAAATGCATGGAAACTATAACCATTGTATCATAACTATGTGTAGATGTTTTAAACTTTGTTTTAAAACAATAAAAAAATTAAAAGGTTTTGGTTAATAAAAATTAATTAAAGAGATGAGAGAAGGATATGTGATAGGAGCCTTTATTTCTTCTTAAGTAAATAGAAATCCAGAGATTCTATCTATAGTTAATATTTTTTAAAAAGACTTTTCAAAATATTATTCTAAGGTAATTTTTCTCATATTGCCTTTTTAATTTATAGAATGCCTTCCATGCAGTACTTATCATGAAAAGTATATTTATCTTACAATCCCCATCTGATGTCAAATTTTTCCAAATCAACTCAAAAGAACGGTAGTTGATTCTCTCTCTCCTACCCCTTCCTCCTTTAATAGCTTGTGAGTTATTCATTCTCTCATGCATTTTATTCTGGCTTGTATTTCATGTTGCATGTGCTTTTATATACATCCTACATGCCTTAAGAGTAGGAAGTCTTTCTTTGGACTCCCTCAATAACTTTTAGTAACTAATAGTTAGAATCTACATTATACTGAGAGCAAAATAAACATCCACTCTCTCACATGGATACATACACTTACAGCCTAACCGAAGTTGAAATTATTTTAGTAGTCAAATTACCTTTACTAAGAAGTGGGCCCCATTTTGAAGAAATGCATCATTTCTTATTGGTAATTTTGTAGTGACTTGGGTTCTATGCTCAGGAAAAATGAGACTGTTTTTCCTGGATGTGTTTAAGATGCCATCTTTTGCTCGCAGAGGATCCACAGCTCCAGCAGGAATATAAAGGGCGGAATAAAACATCTTCACATCTCCTTTTGTTCCTCCTAGTCTTATAAAACTCAAGGATAAGTATCGTTCACCTGGGCTGCTTTCAATATTCTGGTTTTCCATTGAAAAAAATGTTATTAGGCCATAAACATCATCACTATCCTGAATGTAAAACAAAAGCTGCAGGCAAAGGAATAAAAAAACTAAAGAATCTCAGCAGTCACGATTACCGAACATTTGATTTTTCTACACAATTTTGATTTTTTTATATTTATTTATGAATCATGTTAAAAATGATGTCTCGTATGGAGAAGCATAAAAGATGGACCAAAAATAGATCTGAAAACTCTCCTAATTTATAGCTTGTGAAATTTATTTTAGGAATAAACTTTTTATGTACAAAAGGGATGATCTTGCCCAAAGGAAGCAACAAAACCAGTGTTTGTCCTGTTACATGAACTAAGTAAATTTGAATTGTGAGGTCAAATTCTTTGGCTCTCCTATAGCACAGAAGTATCCAAGTAAAGCACAAGGACAGCTCTACCTCTGCTGGTTCGCTCACTTCTGCACCTCCTTGTATTGTATGTGGCAGAATCTGAAGTAGATAAGCTTCTGCCTCTTCAGGTAGATCATCGCTAACAACAGTAAGAGGAATGGATGCCAGCATCTGCCCTTGTGCAAAATGAAGAACTCCGGAACTTGGTCTGATATCATCAGTTACAGGTGAGGGATCGCTGCTATTGCGTGTCAATACCCAGGTCACAGACACATTACCATGGGTGCCACCATTTCTAACCACCATAATTTCTTCAAATCTAGAAGATTTTAAAAGAAAAATATATAGTCATATGATACACTCTACTTCCTTTCGATAGGCTTTTCTAATGTTAACTTGACCATCAGACACTGATAAAAAGCAGAAATCTGTATCAGAAAGAATGACTGCTTTTAAGATGAACTGGTATGTAGATATGTCGTAGGAAACTATCCCAGTATGAATTCACTTTCCCTTCCAAAATAAAAAAGGAAACAGTGAGCCATGATACAGGAAATGACACATACTCTTAACAGTTCAACATTGTCCATACCACAAACATTAAATCTTGGAATACATCAACAGAATT
Organism: Galemys pyrenaicus; assembly: GCA_019455555.1. NCBI lineage: Eukaryota > Metazoa > Chordata > Mammalia > Eulipotyphla > Talpidae > Galemys > Galemys pyrenaicus. Next base: position 463,261 of record JAGFMF010011381.1, read on the forward strand.
CCACCAATAGGATTAAAATAAACTGTACCTTGTTGTTGTATCTTCATCGATTACAAATGTCTTTTCAAACAACATGCTGTTGAATGAGAGGACTCCGTAAGGTTTGTCATTTGGCTTAATGGTGACTTGTACAGTAGAAGGGACTGCTAGCACAGCATCTCCCTGTAAGGTATCCTTTAATAACACAATGTGAAATGATTCAGCAATCTCTGGTATGGCATCATCAACTATCTGGAATTTCAGATGTGATTCATATGTAAAAGGTGGGAAAACAATAGTTGTGTTTGGCTGAAGATCAATGAAATCTAAATTTTGCTGGGCATGTCCTGTTGAATTCCCAGTTACTACAGCATAACTGATGGAAACTTCACATTCATCAGAGCCAACCAGACTTCCACTGTCATCTTTGCCACGAACCACTGGAATTAAGAGTGTATCATCTTCCTCAGGCACCAAATAAGTACTCTGAATAAATCTCACAGGACTGTCATTTTTCTTAATGATAATTTCAACTGAGTTCCCAGAGGTGTTGACCTCAGCTCCTCCTTCTACACTCTTCAGTTGAATGAAAAATATTTCATCATTTTCTGGTACCTGTCAAAGGAATATAAAGAATGGCAAAACATCAATAGCCAAAATACCTGCAAAAAATAAAAAGTGTAAAATGTCTCCATGTTTAAATACAATCACACAAATAGAAAATCATTAATTGCCAGGAGCAAATGAAGAGGTTTTACAAAGTTTAGATGCTAAAATATTTTCCAAAGGTAAATAATATATTTTAGGTAGGCAAGAAAAAGTTCATATAAAGAGTTATGAACAGGCAATATAGATATAATTCTTTCAACTTTAATCAATCTCTAAACTCTAAAGACTTAGCAATAAAAATGAACACAAACATTACTTTCATCAGTGGGTAGGTCAAAGGAAACATTCACGCTCTAACAATATTTAAGAATTAAACATCATATACAAATAGTTTTCAACCATGTGAATTATTCTTGATTCTCTCTAAAAAGTTTCTAATTCAAGAGTTAAGGACATGATACCGATCTTATGATTTCCAAGCACTCATCATGATCCCTGCAGAGCAGGCTACCAGAGTAACTCTAGGCCAAATGCTGACCATGTTAAGGTGAAATCTTTTATTTCTTTATAATTGCCTGGAAATCTTAGGGTTAATTTCCACTGCACTGTTGAAATTTTCCTACACTGACAAAATTCTATTTAGTGAATGTAAAATGAAAAAAAATTTCATCTTTACATCTCTTTACCTCTGTGAATATTACCTCCGACAATCAGAAGGTTTTGATTCCCAAAAATAAAATGTTTTGATTTGATTAATGATATTAATGATTCTTTTCCCCTCAACTTTATTGAGGAATAACTGACAAATACAAATATAATATACTAAAAGTAAACAATCTGAAGATTTGCTAAACAATGCATTGTGGAATGAGACTAAGATCAAATAATTAACACATCCATCACCATCACCTCACATAGTTAACTTTGTTTTTAGAGGAGGACAGAGAGTACTGAAGATCAACTCTCAGCAACTTTCACATAAATAATACACATATATAATACCATATTAGTAACTATAGTCACAATATTGTACGTTTGGTACTCAGAAGATGATCTTTTCAGCTTACAACTAAAATGCATAATTAATCATTATCCAAAATTGTAATATTTTCAATGTTCTAGAATCTAAAAAGATTTTTATTGGTTTCCAGAAGCAGATGAACCAGAGTTATCAATATTGCCTAATGCTTCACTTTTTAAAGAGAAATAGTCTTTTCCAATGTTTGTTTTTTAATCAAAACTAGACTCAGTAACAAAAATTATTTATCAGGGTTTATAAGCTGCTTACTTATTTTATTACAGTGCTTGCCAGTTATAGTCAAACATATCAATTTCTTGGTACACCGATGTGAATTAAGTAAGATAATTATTAACAAGGTGTATTCTAAAATGCTAAAGTATGACGACATGATACTCGAACTTCACATAGGACGATTCTTAAATAGTCTAAAATATTGAACTAAATTTAATACTTGATATAATGTTCTCTAATATGTCTATGACACAGACAGTGTCCTTGTCCTATATGAGCATTTAACATTACCCCACCTCATCATCAAGCACTGTCAAGTTATAAACTACTGTTGCTCTGCCAGGGGGAAAGGTGATATTTCCTTTAACTGGACTTAGATCTTCTTCAGGTGGATTGGGACCACCTTCCACCTGCAAAGAAACAAATGGTGTCATCAAAGAAAACAAAATATTTCACAAGAGTGACAAAAAAATATTGTGATGTCAGCTTACAAAATTTGAAGTTTGCTTAAATATGTTCTGCAAGAATTATACTAACCTGTATGTAAGTCTACTCTTCTAGTGGAAAGTTAGGACCTATAATGTACTTATATAATTGCATTAAGCTATTTTTTAAGAGTGTTCTTTTTTCTTGACCATTATACCAAACCAGAGGAAAAAACATTAATATTTTTTATTAAGAGGATGGTTTTAAAGATTAATAAATTATCTTTAAGTAACAGCATTAAACACCACCTCCACCGTTCACTGTGTGACCAGGGGCAAGCTATTTAACAACTCCATGGAACGTTTTCCTCATCTTTAAATTAGAATAATAATACCCCTTTCACAGGTTAGATATGACAAGTTAATAAAAATCATTTATTTTAAAAGTCTGACCTCTTTTACGTATATGGATATATGGCAGTGAACAAGGCAAACTCCCTACCCACAAGGAGTTTTCATTTAAGGGGAGCAAACAAAAAACAAATTAATAAATGAGTATGTGTCAGATGATGATAAGTACTATGAAGAAAAAAAAATCAGGACATGAGGGAGATTGATTGCTGGAGGAATTGCTGTTTTATGATGTGATAATCAGTGTAAAACACTTAGAAAAATATATGAAAACATTAACTGCTCTGTAAATGTAATTACGTAAACAAAATATTCCAAGATCCAATAAAATAACTTCAGCTATCCATAAAGAGTATTTTTTCTTTTCAAAATTTTATTTCAACATAACTATACTTACAGAAACTACTCATTATTAGTTAACAGGATTCTATTTAAATCTACCTATCCTACACAATTCGGACCAAAAGCTTGGTGCATGGTTTTAGCTTTTTATAAAGAAAGGGTTTGCAATCTGGTTTATTTCTCATTCATTATAATTGAATATAAAAGATACTCTAGCAACTGCTGCTAAAATACAGAGAAATTGAAAATAGGATAATCTGACAATGCTTTATCCTTTCTATAAATAATTTTTCCATATTTGTTATCTTTAACATTTTCAAAAGCATATTGCATGTTTCTAAGTACATGAAATATTGTTTAAGATTTCCTGTACAGGGGCCTCTCTGGTGGCACAATGGATTAAGCACCGCACTGTGAAGCAAACTGCAGCCACTGCAGCAAGAGTTCAATCCCCAGCCAGGGAGGAGACCCACATGGTGCAACAGACCTCTCCTGCCTCGCCTGCTGCTCCCCTCAGCAGTCTATTTCAGTTGATTTGCCTGTTCTGTTCCTCACTCTGTCTCTGGGGAATCCTCTCACCAACCCCTCACCTCTGGCCTGTACCCCAGTACTTGCATGCATAAATAAATAAATATTTTTTAAAAAGATTTCCTGTGCAGAACTTGCAAGACTATTGCACATTTAATTAGTATTTATTATGCTTTTCATTCACTATTGCCTTTTGCTATTCTATTTTCTTATGTAAATAAAAGTCACCATTTAATGTAGGTACCCATGAGCACAAATAAAACTCCTCCATGTTTCAGAAGAATTATGCTACATTTAACTAATTGTCCATTTTATTGGATAATTAATAACATAGAAACATATCAGAAGGTTGTAATGTTCTGATATTTGAAAATAGTGTAAGATCATGTGGCTTACAAATCACAAAAATGAGTTGAGGATTTCAATATGTTTCTTATAGATCAACAACATGGTGACAAAATGTTACGCATTTAGTCAGTAAGCAATAAAATGTAACTATTACAGCTAACATCCTAAGAAATGCACCTTACCCACAGTCTATCTTATTCATGTACTAATGAGACCACCCATTAAGTATAATTTTTTAAAATGTGGATTGTAAATGGAGCTGGACTGCATATTAAATAATTTATAAGCTTAAGTAACTCATGGGCATTTTTCTTTAAAAAAAAGTTTTTATTTTTATTTATTTATGCATCAAAGAGCTTGGGTGTAGACCAGAGATACCAGGGCAGGGGGAGGGGAGAAGATTCACCAGAGACAGAGTGAGAAGCAGAACAGGCAGATCTACTGAAATACACTGCTGAGGGAAGCATCGGGAGAGACAGGAGAGATCTGCTGTGCCATGTGGGTTAGCTCCCTGGCCAGGATCAATCAAACTCATGCCATATGTCTGGCTGATGATAACTTGACAGCACTGAGACTTTTAATCCCTGAGCCAACAGGCAGGCCTTCATGGGCATTTTTCTTTATAATTTACATCCTTGAAATTTTTTACCATAAATTTTATAGAGTTAATATTATCATCTTTCTATCTTGGGATTTACTTCCCCACATCTAACATAATTGTGTTTCATGTTAGCAAGTTATATTCAAACAAGAAAGAAAATATTTTCAAATTAGCCAAGAAATTTACAGAATACAAACATTTTTATTTCAATTTTATTAAAGGTCATGTTTATTATACAAAGGATATTGATTTTTACAGCTGTTACCATTGGGGTGAACTCTAAAGTATTGCCATTTAGAATGATTTCAGAAATAAACTTACCTCAAATGTCACAGTGACCATTCCATAGGTCCCTTTTTCCCGAATGAGGGTAAGAGGCACAGACTCATTTCTGCCCCTGGGCTCAATCACTGTGACTGAGGAAGGCTATAGGGAAGAGCAAGGACAGTTACCAATCAATGTAACCTCTTACCTTAGAAATATTAACATTTCTACAGGCAAATCCACTCATGTAGTACTCATAACAATATAGCATTTTCTAGCATTAATAAACCACAGCTAATAAAAATGCTTAATAATTTTTAAAAATAGTGTAAAAAGAACATAAAAGTACTCAATCAAAAGATGTTGATTCTTTTCCTAATTCTACCCTGAACTGTTTGTTCAGCTGAGGAATCTTAAAGTTTATCTTTTTTAAGATGACAAACTCCAGTGATTACAGATGCCTAGAAGATCACAAAAATGTCTTGTCCCTCCAGAACAGGGTCACTCAGAATGGGACCTTGCTCCAACCACTATTCTCTCCTTACAGGTCATCTCACCATTGAAAAGCAGACAACTGCTAAGGATGTTTTCAGGGCATTAGAGGAGGAAAACAGCTAGGACTTGATACTGAGCCATGATGAGCTTACTGGTGGATACTTGGGGTAGAAGAAAGAGGGTGTGCCCGGGTGCATGTTAGCTAGGGCAGCAGTGCTGGGTGATACCCCACATCCTCATCCACAAAGGGGCACAGGAATGCCTGTCTGAAAGGTTTACAATGATATTTCAATTTTAAATTCACGTCAGTACTTATCCTAATGCCAGGCACATAGTGAGAGTTCAGTAAGCATTAACTGTGTTTTCTCCATCATCAATATAATCATACAGACAAGCCAAGAACCAAAGTCAACCTATTCAGAAAATGTGAGTTCAATGATTTTAGTTTAATTTTAAGGACAACGGTAGTTGCCCTGTCATGGAACACAAACCTTACTAGTCAGGGATGTGGAATTAATAGTAGAAACAGATTCACTTCCACAGTGTAAGATGTATAGTGTGTAAAAGAGAAAGGGGGTAAAATTATGTTTAGACAAAAATATATGAGACTGGCATGACAAACTGGGAAAGTGTACAGAGGAAAGGCTGTATGAAGAGAAATTAAGCAATTAAGAGGCCCTGCTTCATAATTAACTAATAATTCCTTGTCATTCAAATATAAATGATTGATTAATTTTGGTAAATGATCATCTAGTGGAGACTACAGTGTCTGCCTTATTTGACAATACCCACATAATATTTTCAATAGTTACTGCAGCTATAAAGATAATATTTACATATAGTTCATCTGCTTTAAAGAAAACTTAAAGCACAAAGAACATGGTATACAACACAAGTAACTATAGTAATGATCTAAATAGAAAATAAATTACAATTTGGGAAAAAGTAGCACATTATTAGTAACATGATTTAGAAAGACTTTCTAACAAGAAGTTTACTGAATTCTAGAACTTAGTGACCAGTCCAGTTGTAATAAAGACACATTTGGTTGTATTTTTAAGATCTGGAAACGATTCTTTTTAAGGAAGGACCCATCTTCTGTATTTGTTTCTAAAGATTAAAACCCTTAGACATAAGATTGATCAGGAAATAGCATTTGGTGATAAGAGAGAAAAAAAATCAACTGCTAAGTAACACTGAGAGGGATGACAGAGTTTTAGCCTTCAAGAACATATTAATTAATGGCAAAACCTCAGAGTAGAAAAAGACTTCAGATTTTTGAAAAGTTATCATCTATGCTATTCAATTTTAAGTTCATGGTCCGTTTTGTCAGTATTTTTTCAATATGCTTTTCACATATTCACATTGCTACAAACTTTAGAAGAGGTTGACAATGCTTTCTGCAAGTGGTATCTGGGGAAATGGGTCAAAATTTGTCCCCCTATACATTAGTATGTCCAAATCCCAAGCCCTGTTGTGACAGTACTTGGATTTGGGGCTTTTAGGGTGTGATCAGGTCATAAGGATGGAGACTTTATGAATAACATTAGTGCCTTTTTAAAAGAGATGCCAGAGAACTCCCTAGCGCCATTCAACACATAAGCGCGCGCGCGCACACACACACACACACAAATGACCATCTCTGAACCAGGAGGTGGGTCTTCCAAGACATTAAAGCTGTCAGTTACCTGTTCTTGGTCTCTTCAGCCTCCAGAACTATGAGAAACAAATTTCTGTTGTTTAAAAGCCACTTAGTCTATAGTAGACTGTTACAGCAGCATGAATTAAGGTAACATTTGAGTTCAGAGTTAGATATCAGCCAATAGAGGTGTCAAATGAGTTAAGTGGGACCATCAGCAGAAAAATGTTAAGGACAAGAGATGACCATGATCACAGAGGACTCCTCGAATCATAGAAATCTTAGGTAGAGCAAATGGACAGTATATAAAATGTGGAATATGAATAGAATTAAGGCAAATTTTATTGAATTATGAAAAGACAGAATTATACCACATTATATTATAAAAAATCATATTAAACTGTAATAAACTATTATCTAGCAATCACATATTAACCAAATTATTCCCATACCATATTAAATGAAATAATTCCAAATGCATTGTCATTTGATAATATTGTCACAGTAACAGTCCTTGGCCACCCAAGTTTCACATTTGCAGAAGGTTTCTAAACAGAAGCCAAAAAATAAATTAATGAATTAAAATGAAGAGGAAAACAATCATTTAATAGAATCTCTAGCTTTAAGTAATTATTCAGAAAATGAGTAAAGATGTATGTATAGGCACAGATTAAGAAAACACACTCAAACTAAGTCCCAAACAAGAATTTTTCAAAAAGGTATTGAAAACCATTCATCTCTTATTATATTATATTAATAATAAAAGTTATTGTAATTATAAGTCATCACTAGGTAACAATACTATAATTAACATCATTACTAATATAACAGAGAATAAGTATGCAGTATGAATTTTTATTCAAATATGATTTCTTACACTATAGATGGTGCTGAAACTTAAAATTTATTCCATTAAACAATAGAGCCAAATTAAAGAAAAACTATTTTAAAAATATTATAGAAATGGGAGTACTTTTTGTGACATTTCTACTGCTATTCAGAAGCATCATAAAGAAATATTAAAAAAGTTATTTACAAAAGCAAAAACTGTTTCAAGCATCATTTTCACAAAACTTTTAATCATACCAATATAATCACTCAAAAAAAAATTCTCAAATGCCTCAAAAATGTTAACTGGAGCAACTCTAACAGCCACTGACTCAACCTAACAGAAGGAAACACAAAAGACAATTAAACATTAAGTTATTCAAATATTTTTCTGAGGGGTACTTGGGAATTTATTCTAAGGTGCAGGGACCTCCCATTTTCATGCCTGTTTTCTGTATCCTTCTTTGAACTCAGAAGTCATGGTCATTCTTGGCACATCTGGTAGCAGCAGAGGCATAAAAGAGAAAAGGTCAAAGGGAAGGCAATGTTTTCTTGAGAATTTGTCAAGGCGGTGCCTAAATTAGCTGAATGGGTCCAAAAACTTGCTGTAGAATCTTCTAAACAAGATTGGCAGAGGATTAACCAGACCATCGAACTATTGTCACTTTTGTTTTCTAAGAAATCATCTAAATAATCTTATCACCAAGGAAATAAGATATTTAAATGTTGTAAGATTTGCATGAGTTTAAGTTACAGAGGGAAGAAGGACTTACTTGTAATGTTAAGTGAAAAATAAATGTTTCATCAGGCTCTGGTAAGTCATCATCACATACTGCTATGTAGACTGTCCTATTTGTTTCACCAACAGGTATAAAAGCTGCAGCATATGTGTCAAAAAAGTCACCAGTGTCTTCTCCATACAGCTATCAAATGCAAAATTTAGAAAGTTCTTAACAAAACAGTGTTGAGACAAGTAAAACTGATAAAAATTGGAACAAGTGGTAGAAAAAGACATGAATCATCAAGTGATACTGTTTGCAAGTAGGATGAGAAATAAAAACACAATTTTTAGTAACTGACAAAATCACCTTCAAAAAAACATAAAAATAAATTATTCTACATGAAAGCATTTGTTTCTGATCTAAAGGTAAAGGAATTATGATATATACAAGCAATAATTACATAGGAAAGTAATGATGTGAATTCTTTTCTCTTCCTCTTGGATAATCTTAACTAGAATTTAGTGAACCTAACAAGACACATTATAGCTAAACTCTCCCAAAGAAGAGGTAGAAATAGCCTGCAAAATATATTAGGAAAATTAATTATTTTCCCTAATTAGTTTCAAAGGACTGCTCATTCTAAGATGTTTACACTGAAATTCTATTTGCATTCTCCACTTCATTAGACACTCAATTCTTTTAGCATTCCAAATTTACTAGTCAGTATAATTTTCTCCTCAACTTTTTAAGATTTTTTTCTGTAACATTAGCCTTGATAAGATTTTCAAAGCAGCAATAATTATGAAAGTGATTTCTTATGGAAATCTAAAGAAATTTCATTTGACAAAGAACTCAAAATGAATAATTTACCCACTAGAAAAAAAAAACTATGAAAATACAAATAAAAAATGAAGGCTGTATACAGAGAAATTTTACTCAATTTCCAATTGACATTTACAAAAATAACTCATTTTAAATACTTGAGAAATTCAAGCAAGTTATTAAGGGTTTTGGAAAACTTGTACTCATAACAATATTCAAACTAGCAGTTTTTCAGAAGCATAAACTATCAAGAGCAATAGAAACAAAAAACAGAAAATTATAGTTATCCAATCTAAAAAAAATTCAACAATCCAAGATATGTAAAAATCACCACATCTGTGAACAGTTTCATTAGAGCAACATAACAACAAAAGTTGAAAGCAACCTCAATGATAAACAGCTCAGTAATGAGTAGGATAATGATACCACCATCAAGACAAGTTGTGAAAATCACAGAACTGGAAAAAGCCATTATAATACAATCAAAGTTATATGAAAAGAATTATCAAATACATTTATTCACTCTAAAAAAGAAGTCAATAAATAAATGTCATAAGTTGTAAATTAAAAAGGCACAAAATTTTAATATTGGGTTTGTTCTATAGGTATTCTTCTTTTTCTCTCACATTGTTTCACGATGTGATAATCTTAAATATTTTCTTTGAAATAAAAAACTTCAAGCTCCTTGCGTCTCAGATAAGCAATATCCTAGTGATCATGTGACATTATTTTTCTTGATTAAACAGACACAGCTATATTCACATACAATCCATCCAAAAGAGATCAATAGTTTAACAATTCTAACTTCTAGTTAAAATACCTAATTTCTACCCCCAAAAGAGCTCTCCGAGATAATTGTTTTTTAGTGTTTTTTCTACTTGTAATATTTCATAAAGTTTCCATTAATTCATTTGACAATAGGTAACATATCTGAGCAGAGAGAAATGGAATCCAAGTCACAAAAAAACAATCATTTTTTACTTGGAAACAGGAGTTTTTTGAGTTTTATTTTAATAAAGTTATATGAGCATTTTAAGCTAATTAATCTATAACTTTAAAATATTATTGGACCTCCCTCATGACGCAACAGTTTAAGCAACGCACTGTGAAGCTGTCCGCAGCCGCTGCAGCCCGAGTTCGATCCCTGACCCCGGCCACAGGGTGCCCGGCATGGTGCAGCAGACCTCTCCTGTCTGCCCGCTGCTCCCCTCAGCAGTGTGTTTCAGTCTATCTGCCTGTTCTGCTCCCTAAACTATCTTGCCTCCTGAGACTCTGGCCTGTAACCCAGCTCTTGTACTGAATGATAAATAAAAAGTTCAAAATAAATAAATAATGTTTTAAAAAAATATATTATTATTCCCAAATGCACATGACTACCTTGAGGGACTCTTAAATTATGAGATATAAATGTAATAGTGTATTTGTGAATTTTTTTCTAATGAAACTACTTAAAATCTCAAACAGTAAAAATCATATCATTGAAATTAAGAAAATTTTGTATATATCTCATTAAGAATAGAACTACAGTTACTTCTTACCGATACAATCGCAGTGACATTTGCTGGCTGTCCTACCCTCTCGATGACAAGACGAATAACTGTTGTACTTGTTTCATTAACTACAAATTCTGTTTGTCCAGAGAATCTTATTTCTGTTTCTCCAAACACAAAAGGGATGAGTAAAGCGGAAAGAAGATTTACTAATAAAGATGCAGAGGGCATCCCTATAAGAAAAAAAAAAAATTGTTCACAAAACATATCTAATATATTTTCATTAGATTTTCATGTCTACAAATATAAGAGTGAAGAATCAGAAAATATGCAACCAAGACATAAATACATTAAATGTTAAGTCATCCAATTCAAATGTGTGATCATGAAAATAAGTAAGTTAAAAATCATAATCTCTCCTTATGGTTTCTTATGGTTCTCTTTTATTACTCATAACAACTTTTTGTTCTTTTCTTTCTATAACGATAGTTATAACTTGCCTTAAATTTATTTATTACATTAAGCTTAATTTAAAATATTGAATACTTTATTCTTAGAAAAACCTAAGTAGCAACATGGAAACTGAATTAAAGTGCATCTTTTTAATTAAACTGAAAAATAACAGCCTAAACTAAAAAATATTTGCATTGGTCAACAGTCTTAACAGGATTTAATCAATCTATTTATTGATAACCATACAAATATGAAAGCAAAAGCTTAATCAGTTGATTTCTTGGTTTGGTCTACTTTTTCCTTAAAAGTACCTTATTTGAGAACGCTTTGTAAAAATTCTTAGTTATGGTAAGGAAATACTATTCCTCCTTTCAAAGAAGACAAAATTTTCCAGCAGTTAAATTTCTTTAATGTTACTAGCTAAAATACTGAGAGCACTTTTTTAGACTTAAATAGAGAAAATTTGGAAAAGCATCTATTTCCTTTCCCATAACTTCGATTGTTTTCTCCTTACTACAATGTGTGTGTTCATGAGTCATCAACATTGTTCCTACTTTCAGCACTGTGATTCAGTGCTTTCAAAAGCACAACAGTGCAGTGGTCTCTTGAAAGTGCTGCTGTTTTGTGATGTAGATGTATCTCTAAAATGCGAACAATTTATCTCATGGATCATTAAGATTCCAATGGATCTATGTGATCAGTCACACGGACATAACAAGTTCATGGATTTAAAGGAGAATTGCATTATGTACTCTATGAGACAAAATGCTTCCTATTAATCTTTACTGTGGTTAAGTAATAGAATTTTCATATGTGCAGTATTTACATAGATATACATGGCTTATTTTTAGGAATCACCAAATACATGAGTTCTTCATATATTTTAGTACTAACATGCAATTTTCTCAGTCAAGTATGTTCAAACAATGTAGTGTGAGGCTGTTTAAAGATGCCTCACATACTTACAGCTGCAAAATCCTTAGACAGAGATGCAAAGTTCAGATGGAGTCCAACAAAGATATGCAGGCCAAAGGGGACAGGGATTCAGGAGGACTGAGACAGTTTAACACATTTGCCTTTTCTCTAAGAAAGCCTGTCAAGAAACTTGGGAGAAGAAATCAAATTGTTCTCGTTCACCAACTGCCAACCCTTCCCTGACTTCTAACATTTACCAGGTACATATTACCAAAAGAAAAAGAAAAAAAAAAGTAAATGAAATGAAAAAGATGAGGGAAAGGAAAGGGGAAGAAAAAGCTAAAACCTGGGTGAGGCAGAAAATTGAGAAAGTTTAGGTTAAACTAATGACACCTGAAAATACTATGTGGAATTCTAAAGTCAGAATGACTTTCCCACCTCTCTTAATTAAGACAAACAGGAAAGAAAGAAACTAGAGAAGATGACGAGAATATGGCATGGAAGATTAAGGGAATGGCAAATTGGACCTTGGAAAGTAAGGAAAAGATTGACTTTGATCTACCAAGATTCTGAAAAAAAATCTCAATTTCTTGAGCATGAGCTGTGATTAAACCTTGCACTGAGGAAAGTAAGAAGACACACGAATTTCTAAGTGATAAAGAATCAAAGCAAGTTACAGCATTGAATGGGAAATCATGAAGTAATGGAACACAGCTTCTCCAAAACTGTGCTGCATCAGCATCAATGAGGATGCTGATTTGCACACCCATAAATTTTGAATCAGTGAGTTGAGGATGGAACCCAGGAATCTGCATTTAATGGGCAAGCCTTTGATTCTAATGCAAATAATCACTGGGATATACATTGTGAGATACATTGTGTTAGACTACATTTGTGACTTTCAGATAACTTTTGAATTTTTCAATAAAATATGACTGATCTTACTACTGACTTCTTCGAATATTTTTCTATGTATTGTGATACATTAGGATTCCATCTATACTGAAGAAAAATTGTAATGACCTATAGAAAATAATCCAACAAATGCTTACATAAGGTTGTTCGAGGTACTCTATGCACAATAACACATCTTCACAACATCTCTATGAAAAAGATGCTAACATTAACCTTATAACTGAGGAAACTAAGGCACAAACAGGTAATATAACACATGCAGTGTTGTTTAGCTAAGCGGACAGGCAGGATTTGAACCCAGAAGTCTACCTCTAGACTCTCTCCAATAACTACAGTATATTGCCTCTTACGTTTTACTCCTAGAAATCATACATTTCTATCTTAAATGCATTGTAAATCATTTGTGCTATTCCCAGGCACAGGAATATTTTAAATTCATGCACAATAACCAAAAAACTATATAATTACTAGTCTGCTAAAAGTTTGCATCTTTTTAGTCTAATAAACATTATAATTATTTTACTGAAACTGCCATTCTCTTGACTACTTTAGGTATTTAACAGCATCTTTTAATGTCAGGGCCAATGAACTAAAATGCTGCATTCTTGCAGTTTCCCAGGCAATTAGAGCTCCAAGATATTGTAGTTAAGTCAGTAAATTCATTTTAAATTGGTACACATCAGTGAGTTTTTGAGGTAATGCAAAATGAACAAACAAGCATGATTGGAAATCCCTCAAATTCTGTGACATCATTGATAATTGAATCTCCTCTGCTTTCATCTTTGCCATTTGTAAGAAAAGTTGTTGAAGCAAAGTTGGCATTCAATAGAAATTAAATGATGAAGAAAAAGCTTTGAAAGTGAAGTTCCCAGTAGAAAACAGGCATAATTACACAAATGCTGAATAGTGTCTTTTTCAGAGTATCTAGGTACATTTTTTTCTCTACCATATTAAAAATCTAATTTTTGGAAGTTCATTTGTTGAACTCAGAAAACAAGAAATTAATAACTGATAGAACACAAAGCCTTATATGAATATCAGCTCACTTTTTTCTATTATTAGATTTAACATGTTTTACCTGACCAATCAATCCACTTTAAACTCTGTAAAATTAATTTTGAACATCATGTTTAAAACCACAATATGCTTAAATTCATATTATCACAGTTATGACAGAATAATTTTAGCTCTGTTTATGTCATTCCTCTACTCTGCATAAGCATGACATACCAATATCAAAATCCTCTCCCTTCCAACTATCATAAATGTTCTCTTTGCACCCACCCTTGCTCAGTGGGATTTAAAGTAAAATTATTCTTGCCAAAACCTCTCTTATCTTTCAGTAGATCACTTATTGTACAAAGAAAAAAAATTTAAGAAACTTCTTTTTTCCCTGAATTATTGAAGTCCTAATAGCACACAGGCACAATTTTTTAGGTTCTAGGATTCTAGTAATCATTTTCAGCCCCTTTAACAACCATTTGATTCCATAAAAATATACCAAAATTAAAATCAGTACTAAATCAAAGAATGCCTATTATGCCATTTGGTTGTTTTCAGAAGTGTAGCTACACTGGTTTCAACATTTGTATATTGAACACCCAAACCACATTGTACAACACCCTGTACTAATCATTGAGGACACAAAGATCCATGACACATGCTCCTTGACTCCAAGATTCTCACAAGGATAGGCCTATAATTCAGATCAGGCCAATCAAAGTCAACAAGACAATTTTGAGACTTCTGATTTAGTACAGAAACACAGATTACTTATATCACTGAATTCAGAATAACGATTTGAGCCAGTTCCCCCAAGCCTGGAAATGAAGCCAAAAGACCCAAAGATGGAGCCAAGAAGTGGAGAGGAGCCAAGTCTTAATAATCAAGTCTGGATCCAGTTTTACCCTTGACTTTTCCGTTACTGGGGTGATAAATTACATTTGGTCTAGCCAGCTTGGGATAGATTTTCTGTCACTTTGAACACCAGTATTTACTCACTAATCTCCAATCTATGGCACTGTGAATTCATGTTAGGATTTACCAGTAGACAATCTCTCCTCCCTGATTTGAATGCTCAACAGTTTTATTATGAAAGGACACCACACTAGCTACCTTTCCTGTTTTCAAGCAATCATTATCACACTCAGCAATGTTTTCTGCTCCACCTGGAAATTTACTATGACCCATAAGGAAGGCTGAGACAAGCCAAAGATATCTTCACAACAGAATAAAGCAGCACAGGAGAATACAGCATAGACTGTATTCTGAGAAGCTTATGCCCTTTTGACAGTCACCAAGAAACACCAATATCATGCTTATTTAGTTAAACTTGACAGTAATTCATTTTTCTTGCTTTTCTTCCTCAATGAGCTCTTTCTGTCCTTTTGAAAATGTGCTGGTATTTGTTAACTTTGTTCCCCATTTGGATTTCTTTGCAGATAAATATATTAAACATGATTTATAAAACAACACCCACTAATACAATATAGCATAATAGCTACTGAATTCTAAATCTTGTGTATATAGAATATTACATTCCTTCTATCTTGCTTCTTAGGAAAAGTAGCAAATGTGCTCTGAATAAATGGAAATAGCCTTTTAAGTTTCAATAGAAATAGTATAGAATAGGAAGTAGAATAAAATGAAAAAGTGAGAATCAGGAACCAAAAAAGAACAACAGAAGAATTTAAGTGATTTTGAAGAATGTGCAATAATCAACTTTCATACACAACCTTTTGTAGGTTTGAAAATTAACCTTGTCTTTATAAAGTTCAGCATACACAACTGAACCACCTCTATGAGTGATAGCATAATGTGAAAAAATAGGCATTATTAGTACAGAATCAAAGAGATGCAGTGACCTATTAGCAACAGCTGTGGTCAATGCTGCAGCAAGCATCTTCCCACGGTTTGACCACCAGGTAATTAATCCTGAAAATGTGATCCTAATGGAGCAAGGTTTTCAAGTTTAGAATTACTTGAATTCTATTACATTTACTAAAGGGCATTCTAAAACTATAGAATTACTCCTGTGGAACAAGAGAAGTTTCATCATTCATATCATCAATTATTCAGCCTCTAAGAATTCTTAATCTGTGGTATTTGTAGTTGATGAATACCACAAAAAAAGCTGCAAAGTAATCCAAATGGGGAACAAACCAAAAAAGAATCAAACTTTCAACTTTCAAAAAGCTTAATCTAATATTATAAAGAAAGGAAAAGAAAAATATTTTTAAATGAAAAAGGCAGTTTCATAGCTATTTGGACTGCAAAGTTTACTGCATTTAATTTTTAAAGAATACATTTTATTTTATTCATATTTGAATAGTTTATGTACACATACCACAATATTAAAAAGGAACAAGAAATGTAAACCATGAAAAGTAAGTCTCCTTTATACTACCCCTTAGCAGACAAGTTTCTCCTACTCGTAGTCAATTTCAGTTGCCAACTCACCTGTCTTTTGCAAGAGATTATCTACGTATATATGTAATAACTATCTATAAGAAAAATTTCTGGGACAAATTTTATATTCTTCTGCATACAAACTAAAGGAACTGACACATTTTTTTTCAAGATGGCAGTGAGTAGAGAGATACCAGGCTTTGATGTAGACCTATATGTTGGAAACATTTATTGTCTCAACTCTACACTAGTATCATTGTAAATCTCATCAGTAAAGTAATGGTTTTCACTCACTTGCACCTTACCAATTTGCTCTCATGGAAAAATAAACATACATCTGATAATTTGCACTTTCCTAGACCTACATTAACCAGACTGTTCTCTACTTAGAAAACAAGAGTTATCCTACAATATTCCTTTACATCATCTTGGGATTTCCTTTCATTCTTTTATGTTTGCTCTCCCATTTGATAATTCTATATTTTCCTCTTTCTTGGCTTATTTGGTTTATTCACTTGTTTTGATGGGGAACATCCTCCAGTAAGTTCATAAGAAAATGTACGTAGAGCAAAATGTTTTAGGTCTTGGATGTTAGGAATTACTGTGGTATTAATCTCTCACCTAGAAGTTTAAGTGAAAATGATTTTACTATTTTGAAAATTTTGTTGCATTATTTTCAAACATCCAGTAGTGTCAAGCAATCTAAAATAATTTTGATTCTCAAGTGTTGTATGTGTTTGCTTATTTATATTGGCCCCACTCTGGGTCTTCTCTTTGTCCATAATTGTTTCAAAATTTCACAGAACTTATCCTGTAGTGAGTTTATATTTGTCTATTTGGCTGAATTCAATCAATACCCTTAAATCTGACACTCATCATTCAGACCTGGAAAATTTCTTATTTACCGATGATTATTCACTCCCCTTCCATTTTCACTTTCCCAGAAAGTGAAACCCAGAACCCCTATTTGATATTCTGGAACTGATGCTCTCATTTCTCATATTTTATTCTTGCTAGTTTCCATTTCTTTGATTTTGCCCTACTTTTTGAGAATTTAACTCAGCATTAAATTTCAGTTGTCCTTTTTTCACTCATGTTATCATGTTCTCAATTTCTAAGAATTTAATGGCATCCTATTCTTTTTCTCTCAATCTGATATCTTCTTCTGTCTCTGAAAATACTCTTTAAAAGTTTTCTCTTCATAGTTTCTTAAGTAAACTTACCCTTATGTTACTTTGTTATACTTCCATATAAAATTCCTTCTGAAGTATGGTAATTCTATTCCTAATTCAGGAAACTACAATATGATTGAATGTTCTGGATATGAGTATATGAATATCTGCATCTGATTAAGCACAAAACATGAAAATGATGATTGGAAGTTTAGAGCAGGTGTGGAACATTGAGTGAAATGAGTAAACCTTTTATTAGCAGCCTTTTATTTAAAAAAGACTTTACTCTCAGGTTCATCAGGGTCCCCAAAAAAGAATCTCCCATTCTACTACCAGTAGCTACAGATACATATACTAAGATTTTTGGGGCCAAGGGCAGGAAAATCAGCAGAATCTCACCATCCAGTGATCATCTAATCTCTAAACCCCTATTTCCTTCAGGTTCCTCACCTTCAAACATGCCACACATCTCCAGTTAAGAAGCCATGTTTTAGCATCCTCCATCTTTTGAGCATAAATACTAGAGCTATAGAAGCTGGGGGGAAGTCAACAGTACTGTAAAGTGGAATGGATAATGATCCTCACTTACAGTGGTAACTGACAGTACCATTTCCTACATATCTGGAGGACTCTTCTGTGAAAATGTATTTCTGAGCTGCCAGCTTAAAGTCAAGTTGAAGTCACCATGTGTCTATTAAACCAATTACTACTCATCTACCTACTTTCTGGCTCAAAAACTACTCTGCTATTTCCTCATCTCCTCTCTATCCTAGTAGGTTTATATAATTTTCCAGCTTATGGGTGGATAGTATGTGGTCCTAGAGGTGTTGGATGGTTGAGAAGGTAGTTCAGATGTTGTAGGTGGCTGAGATAGAAAGAGGTGGCTGCAGGATGGAAGATGCAGCTCTCTAGAAGCTTTCTGATCAAATAACGTGGAAACTACATTTTGTTTTCATTACCTTCACATTTTCAAACAGTTAGCTTTTTTAATTATTCAGCTACTTATATATGCCATTATCATGACTTGCAAGTCAAAATACCAGGGTTTACTCTCAAATTGGGCAGTTTTGCTCATAGGGGTTCACTAAATTATCTCTTCTTGTGTGTTTACAATTTTCTATAACAAAGTAAAAAAACTTGTATAAAACAATATTTTAACACTCCTAACTACATTTAAAATAAAATGCAACCCTCCTGCCATGGGCCTCAAGATTTGGTACAAACAGAAGCTATCTTTTCTATCAAGTGTTACTCTCTCCTTCATTTGCTAAGTGACTCAAGTGTTCCAGACCCTTTAATGAGTCAACACCTTTCTCATATTTATGCCACAGTTGGGTGCTCTGAAGGCCCAGAACTCCCACCATTTCTATAAGCTTTCCTTATATTGTATGTTTTTGTCTAAATGACATCTTTTCAGAATGACCTTTCTATGCTCTGTATATAAATAAGCTTGTCTGCAGTTACAATTCTCTCTCAGATTTTTGCACTTCTGACAATTTGCTTTACCCTCTCTCTCCTTAGAACAAACACACCTTCAGAACAATGACCTTGCCGATTTTGAACACTTTTGCATTCCCAGTACTTAGTACAGTCCTTTACACATAATGGGCCCTCAATACATACTTATTTAATAAGAAAATGAATAAAAAGTAAACAACCCATCTTCTAGTGTAAAGGAAAAGGGGAAAATGTGGCATAGTAAAGGAAGGCAAAGGGATTATTTTCAAACTCTCTTGCCTTATTTAGAGCAAACAAAAAAATTGTCTTGCGTGGGACTTTAATTCCAATACATGGGTACAGACATGAGACTTGTAGATATTAATTATTTTTCAGGAAAAGTATCCAAGATGTCCTTTTATAAGGGAAAAATATGTGGCATGTAGTTTCAGTATTATTCAGGGTGCAAACCATCTAAGATTTAAAGAAGTCTCTGTTCAACTCAGCAATTGTTTACCACCGATAAGTGTAAATTCGGGAAATTTCATCCCATAAAAATGAAAATATTTCAGTCTGGTGAAACAAATAATTCAAAGATTACAATTTATTTTTTTGCCTACTAGGACATTAAACAGTTTTATAACTAGTCTAGACATTAATTTTCTTATAAATAGTTAGCAACTCAAATATCCTTTAAACTAGTATAAACACTCTCACGAAGAATTGGGTTGATAAAATTTTTGATTCACTCATTTTATAATTGCATGAAAGTCATGTTTATAAGTTTTTGCAAACTGTACTTTAATACAATAATTATTTTCTTAGTAACCATGATAGAATAAACCGCTTTGGCATGCACATAGGACTTGAGTTTCACTACAGATAATTCAAATTAACAATTTTCTAGAGAAAAGTAACATCTCATATAACAAAATGAGGTAAGTTAATCTTTGACACAAAACATAAAATATTTTCAAGAATGTATATGGACTTTTGATTTCTATCTTCTTTCCAAAATATTAAGCTTTTCATTTTCCATGAGATCATGTGGTCTCATTTGCATAAGTACCAAATAAACAGATCACAAAAGCCATCTTAATTCCTTATGCCCACCAAGGAAACAGGAAGAACAGTGAACAGAGCTTCAATTATAGAATTATGTTTGGCTCTAGAAGATTATGCATTTCTATTGTGCTCCTTCTACCCCAATTTGAAAAGCACAAAATGAAAGACTTACCACACTAAATCCTCTGAGGCAAATTCAGATGCAACAAAGTTAAGTCGAAATTTGTTCACACATCTGCCAAATCTGAGTATATGAAAGTTATTTCTGTCAAGAAGTAATACACATTTGATTTAAAATTGAAGTGTTATCATAATTTATGCTGAAAAGGAGGCATCATGTTACCTAATTTTAAACTATACTGTAAAGCAAAAATACCAAAAAATATATATTAGCATTAAAACAATCACATATATTAACAGAACAAAATGGAAAGTTCAGAAAAAATCCATAAACATATAAATATTTAATATATGATAAACTAGAAGGCCAGATATGAAACAATGAAGTTAGGTTACTCTATAGCTCCATACACAAAAAAAGAATTCTAAATGAATTAAAGACACAGATGTAAGACCTGCCACAATAAAATATGTAAAATATAGAACAAATTATATATATATATAATTATGACATATACCTATATATAAAACATTATTGGCAATATGTTTCATGACATAAAGATGTTATAGTACGCTCAACCCCTACAGTAAGGAAAAGAAAAAGAAAAAAATACTTTTCATACAACCAAAGTAAATATAAGTAGATTTTTTAAAAAATTAGATTTTCTCCCTACAAAATAGGAAAGATGTTTAAACATTGCATATTTAAACATTTAAACATTGTAACAAGGGTTTAATATCCCAATTATATTAATGTATGCTGTTCAATAGTAGAAAAATAAATGACCAAATTAATAAGTGGATAGCAGATCTGAGCAGACAATTCACCAAAAAAGTATCCCAGAAGGTAAGTGGATACATGGAAAAATGTTCTTCATCACTCCCAATAAGAGAGATGCATGCTAAAACCATGACAGTGATATATCATTGTGATGAGATACCATCTCATATCCAAGAAAGTGGCATATATTTAAAAGACCCCCAACAACAAGCACTGGATAAGTTGTGGAGAAAGAAGAACCTTTAATACACTGTCAGTAGACATTGACAGAAAATGTGGTATAACCACACATTGAGCCATATGCAAAGATTAAATACTGCCATTTATGCAAAAATGGAAGGTATTCAAGGGAATGATGTGCAGTAAAGCAAATCAGGATGACAAAGACAAATATAGAACATTTATATGGTATAAGAGTCAACAAAGTAAAATGCTTATAAAAACTAAGGGACGTTAATACAAAGTGAAGTCTTTATGTTAAAGAGGAAAGGAGGAGGAAGAGAGTATCAAGGGATAGTGGGGTAGGGGGAGAGAACTTACTTCTTTCAAAAGTGTCTAAACAAACATTTCTTCAACTACCATTAGATGGCACCCCCATCTTCAAAAGCAACCAATATATAACAACTTATCCAATTATGAAAAGATATCATAAATTTAGATGTTTGCTACCTATCATTCTTCACAAACACAATTTAAAATTCCTCATAGAATTCAAGTCATAAAGAGCAATTTTTTGAAATTAAGATCTCCCTAAAAACAGCTGTAATTAGTTGTAGTGCGTTTTTAGATTCAACATTACCTTAAAAAATGGTTTTATCAATCACTGTCTGTTAACTACTTTCTATTCTATACAAATGCACTGAATTTGTTTTACTGAGAATTTTTACTAAATAATATAGGTACTTATATTTTTTAAATGAATTGTTTGCACTCATGGCTGGAAAAGGAGTAAAGAAGAGAATTTCATATAATAAACTTTCAACCCAGAGACTTACAGACATGTGTTTTCCAGTCCAAATTATATTCACAAAATAATAGTAACACTAAAATTGTTTTGCCAAGATTTAAAATGTGACAATTTCACATTTTTTAAAACGAATTTCAAAAACACATTGAAAAACTTTCAGAATTGGCAAGTAGGAGTCCTCATGACATCAACTGGCTGCGGTTGAGCAGCAGAGTATTTTAGAAAGAGACTTTGTTCCACGGTACTCTGACAATGTCTCCTCTAACTAGGGTCAAGGAGGAAAGTAAAATATATTTTACATTCATATCATTCAAAGGTGGAAAAGCAGGCACAAGTGTGGGGCCTCCACACCCACACACACTTACATATGCACATCCTGTGGCTACTTTCCTACAGTATTCCAGGAATTTGACTTCAAGGTCAGAGAAGAGTAAATTGCTATGCTGTATCTGAATGAACAAAATGGTGGGTTTACTAATGTTCCTCATGTTACTAATGTTAGTGACCCACAGCCTTGAACTAAACACCAGTGATATCTGCATTTCCAAAGTTCCCAAATTTTGTCTTGAGGAAGAAGAGTATCTATAACTCACCCCCACCCCTTTTTAAGAATGCTTTTGAATTACTTTAAATCTATCAATCAGTCTCAACTTCCTTCCATTCATCAACATATTAAAAGGTGTACCAACATATACACAATGGAATACTATTCAACAATCAAAAAAGAAAAACTAGACGCATTCATAGGAACATGGATGGAACTGAAAGGGATTATGTTCAGCGAAATAAGTCAGAAGGCAAAAGAAAAATACCAGATGGTTCCTCCCCTAGGAAAAATATAAGGGAACCAAATAAGGATCAAGGAAAGGGATAAGAACAATAATAATAATAGCAATAAAGACACAAAAACCAAAAATGAAAAGACAAGGACAAATCGGGGACACTTGGTGGGGAGGGGGAGAGGGAGGGTTGAGGGAAGATGGGAGCACGGGGGACTGAGGTGATGGTGCACTGGTGATATAGTGATGGGGAATACATGGGGATTACAACCGATGTCAAATATATATAAATTAAAGGGAAAAAATAGAATAAAAAAATAAAAGGTGTACCAAGTATCAAAACACTGGCTATGAGCACTTTAAATCTGTATAGCTCGACAGTGGAACCCAATCAAAAGAATAAGGACATATATCCAGGAATATAATAGAATAGTACGCAAAATCATAATGGCATAACTTAATAAAGATGTGTTGCCAAAAGATTAACTAATAATATCAGACATTGCTCCTCAAATTTTCTGAAGTCATATACTCTCAAGCTCATTATTTCTTCTGTCCTAAAACCCATGATATACTGAGCCCTAAGGGTGAGTTAGAGATAATTAGGCAGTCTTAGGGAGAAATAGGTGTCTATATACTCTATCTTCTCTATCCACTCATTTGTTGTTGGGCACTTAGGTTATTTTCATTATGTTAGCTTCTATAAAAAGTACTGCATATATATTTTTACATATATATAAATGCATATAACTTTTTGAACTGCTGATTTTGATATTATTCAGACAGACACCAAGGAGTGAACTGCTGAACCAAATAGCAGTTCTTCATTTAATATTTTAAACCCCCCCCCTATTGTTTTCAATAGAGGATCCACTAGTTTATATTCTCACCAATAGTATATAAGGGTTACTTCTCCACATCTTTACAAACACTTATTCTTGGTCTTTTTGATACAGGTGATTCTTACATGGGGAGGTGACAGCTTATTGTGGTTTTGATTTACATTATCCTAATAAGTGGTAATGAGCATGTTTTCATGTGCCTGTTGGCCATCCATACATCCTTTTTGTAGAAGTGTTTATTCAGATCTCCTTCCCATTTTTTGATTGGGCTATGTGGGGTTTTTTGTTGCTGTTGCACTATAAGACTTCTTTGAAAATCTTGGATATTAACCCCTTTTTGGATAAACAATGTGTAAATTTTTGGTCCTATTCAGTAAGATTTTTGTTTTAATGATAGTTTCATTCACTGTGCAAAATTTTTTGTTTGATTTTGTCCCATACTTTTTGTTTTTGTGTCCCTTGTCTCTAGAGTCAAATTCACAAAGGTATTGAAAGGTTTTGGCATGGATGGACGAGAGTGCAAGAGAGAGAGAGAGAAAGAGGGGGAGATAAAGAGA
This sequence comes from Galemys pyrenaicus, assembly GCA_019455555.1. Lineage (NCBI taxonomy): Eukaryota > Metazoa > Chordata > Mammalia > Eulipotyphla > Talpidae > Galemys > Galemys pyrenaicus. Next base: position 487,427 of record JAGFMF010011381.1, read on the forward strand.
GAGAGAAAAGAGCCAGGCCATGTTTCTGACCCGGAGGAACTTATATTGCACTCCCAGGTGAGGTTCTCCAATCCCCAGAGTGGGAGTTGGGGAAGTTGTGCCCAGGTTACAGGCTGCGGGGGTTTTTATAAGCGGGGTACTTTGGAGTGGAAAATTTTGAAGTTCCTTCTGGCGGGGAGGTTTCAGCGGAAAGAAGTTGTCCCTTGGTGGTGATCCATATGGAAATCCCCCAGGTTACGTTCAGGTCCCCCCCACCCCACCCCTCACATTTCCAGGCTGCATTCCACCAGAACTGAGCCACAGTGAATCACATGTAGTCCTACTCAATATTGAGAGCAACTAGCTGTCTCCAGCTTATCTTTGTCACTGCTGGCTTCTTGGAACTGCTACCTGGGGGCCTGGGTGAGGGGTTTGGTTGAGGGACCTGTGTGACCTTTCAGATATCACTGCAGTCAATGTCATGGAGGGTTATTTGCTATATTTTTTTGTGTTTTATGGTTTCAGGTACTACATTCAGGTTTTTAATCAACCTTGAATTAATTTTTGTGTATGGCATGAAGTCATGGTATAATTTCATTCTTTTTCATATGAGCATCCAGTATCCCCAACAACATTAACACAAGGGCTACTTAAAATAGCTGTATTTTGTCATTTCCAAGTGGAAGGAAGGTTTTTTTAAAAAAAGTCATTATTTTATGTGTTTTTTTTAATAAAAAGTAGAATTCTGTTTAAGTTTGTCCACAACATAATGATTTCTAGTTATCATTTTCACTTACTAACTTTCACAGGAAACGGAACTGTATGATTAAGAATGTTATTAAAAAAATAGATATACCTTTTGTTCTTTGGTACTGCCTGAATTTTGTAAAGGCAAAGTAGTGTCTTCAAAGTTACCACACTGACTGAATACATAATGTTCACATGAATTAGATAAAATGTTAGAAATCACTTATGATGCAAGTATTTCCTCTTTCCTATGTAAGGTATTTATGTGTCATGTTATCTATTTTCACTGCCAGGAGTCATTTTACTAAACAAAATAATTTTTGGATACTTAATCCCTTAAATTAACAACTGTCAAATTTTCACATCCTTATAGACCATACAAATATCTAATATTAAAATAAAAGACTTAGGGCCTCACTGGTAGCTCAGTGGGTTGAGCATCACACTGTGACGCATCAGTGGGACAGCAGCGCGAGTTAAATCCCAGGCCAGCAAGGGGACCCACATGGCACAGCAGACCTCTCCTGCCTTGCCCACTGCTCCCCTCAGCAATTTATTTCGGTCAGTCTTCCTGGTCTGCTCCCCACTGTGTCTCTGGTGAATCCTCTCACCTCCCACAAGTCTGGCCTGTACCCCAGCTTTCGTATGCAAAAATAAATAAAAGATTTAAATTGAAGTCAAAATATTACTCCTCCAACTTCTACAATCCTCCACAAACTATGAAATTTATAAACTCTACCCCTGGATTACAAGGATTTAAAGAAGTTTGAAGCCTATAAATAATCTTACAATATTAAATTCTCCAGTTGTCTCACATACACTGAATTTGTGAAAAATGAATTTAATGGTATCTCATTATGCTATGTTTTATCTTAGTGATACATGTATCACTAAGGAAAAGAAATTATTGAAACTTGAGCTTCTCTCTCTATGCAATTCATAGAGTGAGTTACAAGAAAAGTATCATAATAAAACCCACAATCCACTTTTGATGAAGATTATAAAAATATCATTTATCAATCAGTTCAAACTCTCCAATTTATCAATCAGTTCAAACTCTCCAATTGTTACAATACTCTTTAATGAGTCCACTGAAGACTGTAAAGACCATTCAGAAAATGATACTAACCCTAGAGTAAACTCATGCTGACTTTACTTTTTTAATAACATCTCTCAAAGCATTTAAAAATCCTATGTCAAAGAGACTGAAAATTTTCCACCTTAAGTAAAGTTTAGGAATTTAATGATAAGTCATTGAGATGGGTCTGACTTGATTAAAAAATTTTGCAAGATCTTCTGATTTTTAATTTTAAATTTGTATTTATTAGGTTTGATTTAAATTTATCTTTATAGAAAAATAAAGGCTTAATAAAATAGTGACTTCAACTTTTATGAACTTGCTTTATAACTATATCTGTGATTTTCTCCAAGCATTCCATCTAACTCACCTCCTTTTTTTTTCTTTTCTTACCCATAAATTTCCATTCCCTGAAGTCTTTTGTAGTTATTATTTACATGCCTGAATATATGCCAAACTTAAATATTTCTCTGCTTTTCTTGGTCTTAAAGGATATAGTATTTTGGTTGTTTTCTATTTTAAAGGTAGCCCAAATTCCATTTCAGTCCTGTGCTGGGACTTGAGGGGATGACAGAGTTACATTTGATTAAAATTTTCTTATAGCTGTGAGGCAAAGAAAATTACTAGCTCTTGGGATTCTTAGTATATAACAAGTATGAACTAGTCACAACACCCATGGTGCAAATACATCACTTCACCTTCACCATGATTTCCCCAAACTAAGTTATATCCTATTCAAGATGCATTGCACCACACTGTCAGCAAAGTTTTACCTTTTGAAACTCCCCTACTCGTATGCTTCAAGAATTCCAGTGGCTTACGCTTTTCTTGAGGAGGAAAAAATATCTCCTGTCTAGCTACCATTAAGCCCTGGGACTTAGTGCCCTTTCTGAAGCTGATCCTCCTCCATCTGCCTGGATCTGCTACTTCAAGCTGTGGTCATCATGCCACACTGACCTCCACTCCCAGCAGAGATAAGCAGGATCCTTCAGAAGAGAGTCACTCTGCTATCTATGCCACTTCTTTATGTTATCTTCCACCCACAGAGTCCCTAACTGTCTCCCCCCAGCTACAGAGCTTTGTGCCAAGTCTTTTGAAGAGTTTAGTCTTTCTATTCATGAACACAAGTATGAAAGAACTTAAAGGAAATCCATGTATGCCATGTGGAATCTATTGATGTGCTGTGGCTGTATCTAACATTCATTAATCACTCAACAACATTCAAAAAACACCTCTGAGTCTCTCCTACGTGCCAGGCATTATCTAAGACCTGGAGACACCACAGGAAACATGATGAAAACCAAGACGTTAAAATAGAATTTCATCTTGAATAAGTATTTTTCTTAAGTAAAGAAAATAGTAAATCCTCTTTAGACCAGTTTTTCATTCCCAACTGTGCCCTACATGTTGGTATATGAATAGTTACTAGAGGATGAATTGCACATCTTAATACATTTCAAATTAGATGTATGGTTTTCATACTGTATCAAAATCACTAAAAATATTAACTGCACACCATTAAACTTTTGTAATAGTTCAAAATGCAAGGGATTCTATTCACCTTCCCTCGAAATTAACTTTCTTCCTCCATTTCCATAGAATGTCTCCAAAAACGGAACTCCCATATTCCCCTTCAAGTATAAACCACTTTCTGTGCTTTTGATCCATTCATTAATGTCTTTTAAGACTTTCAAATAGTGTATCTTCCTAACCATTTCTCTAGTCCTCCCTGTCCCAAATGCAGCTTCTTACCTGCATTTATTTCCCATCTTCAGGCTTGTTTCCACTTCATGTTTTTACCTAAGCTCTAATCTCCCCTCCAAGATCAAACTTAAACACTGAGCACTATCAGCTTTTGCTAGACCCTAGGAGATTGCCAATTCCATCTCAAAAACCTTAAAATAGGTAGGAACCAATACTTATCAAAATGTAAAATACTGTTTTGCCCTGATTCTGATCAGACTAAAGAATTCTATTGTAAGATATATTTAAGAAATAAATTTATATGGATACTATGCATACTTTCTTAAATACTCAAAAAACACAATGTATATAATAAGTTCTAAAAAGGTTAAAACATAGATTTAATTTTATTTCATCCATTACTGCCCAAACCTGTAACAGCCACAATTTTCCCTTATCGATAGCTATTTGCTTCATGTAGAACTAGACAGATTCATATTTTCAGCAACTTATGCATTTCCAAACAGCTTCACAGTTTCTAGCAAAATATTTTGACAATAATCTTTGTTAAATAAATAAAATCCCAATTGTTCATGTTCAGCTCAACACACTTTCAACTGGCTGCTGGGTAGCGCCATTCTAACATCCTAGTATTCAAACTTGTCTCAAACCAAACCTAAATGCTACATCCCCAACCTACCTCTCTGCCTGTCCCCTACTTTTGCATCCCTATAGTTCAGAGTCTCTCTCTAGTAAATCACTTATAATATTATTTGACTATAACTACATCAATCATCCATTACACTTTGGTCTGCTTAAAAAGGCAAACATACTTTATCTTGCATCTGCCTCTACACTGAAGCTAGTCACATTCCAAATGACATAATTTTTTTAAGAAGAAACTGTAGTACACAGACTTATAAACACTTGTTTTGTAGCCATAGCTCAAAGAAAAAATCACATAAGACCAATGAAATAAAATTGAGATCCCAGAAATAAAACCATACATTTATGGAGCACTAATATATAGCAAAGAAGCAAAGTATATGCTCTGGAACAATGAGAGCCTCTTCAATGAGAGATAGGAAAATTGGACTGTCACATGCAAAAGAAAGAAAGTAGACCATTATTTCATACCATACACAAAAATCAACTCAAAATGAATAAAAAAAATACTTGGAGGTAAGACCTGAAACCATAAAATACATAGAAGAAAAAAGAGGCAAAACACTCCAGGACGTGAACCTCAGAAACATATTTGTAGACTCATCTCAAGCAGTAAGAAAAATAAAGGAGAAAATAAACAAATGGGACAACATCAAACTAAAAAGTTTCTGTGCAGCGAAAGAGTGACCCAAATAAAGATACACTAAACTAAAAGGGAGAAATTATATACATACCATACATTAGATAAGAGATTGATATCAAAGATCTACAACGTACTTTTAAAAGTAAACAGAGGGCCTCCCTGGTGGCGCAGTGGGTTAAGCAACACACTGTGAAGCAAATAGCAGCCATTGTAGCATGAGTTCGATCCCTGCCTCCGGCCAGGGAGGGAACCCACATGGTGCAGCAGACCTCTCCTGCTGTGCCTGCTGCTCCCTTCAGCAGTGTACTTCCATTGATCTGCCTGTTCTGTTCCCTACTCTGTCTGTGGTGAATCCTCTCACCCCCACACCTCTGGCCTGTACCCCAGTGCTTGTATGCATAAATAAATAAATCTTTAAAAAAAAAATAAAAGTAAACAGAAAGAAAAGAAACAGTCAAAAAAATGGGCAGAAGAGCTAAAAAGACACTTCTCCAAATAAGACATGCAGATGGCCAACTGACATATGAAAAAAGGCTCATCATCACTTATCATCAGGAAAATGCAAAGCAAAACCACAATGGGATACCATCTCACTCCTATGAGAATGGCCCATATCAAAAAATACCACAAACAAGTGCTGGGGAAGGTATGGAGAAAAAGGAACCCTACTACAGTGTTGGTGGGAATGTAGACTGGTCCTACTTTTGTGGAAAGTAGTATGAAGCTGTCACAAAGGACTAAAAATGGATTGACCACATTACCCAGCAATTTCACTCCTAGGTATCCATCCAAAGGGCACAAAAAACACTAATTAAAAAAAAAAAAAAAAACACCTGTTTATAGTAGCACTAGTTTCAATAGCCAAGACTAGCCAAGATATGAAACAACTTAAATGCTCCAGAACAGATGATTGGATCAAGAAAATATGGGGTGTGTATGTGTGTGTGTGTGTGTATAAGGTAGGGTAAATACTGTATTATAGTAACATTTTTATTTTAAAAAAACTTAACTAACTACACAAGTGTCCATTTTCCAAGTAATAGTAATTAAATGAAGATACAAATGACAGATATGAATCTGTTATTACAGAAAGTTGGAGTAAAATACATTATTCTGCTTTAAATTTGGATGAGGCCACATGTAATGAACTACAGACAGCTGCTAATTCTTTGCTACTTCTTCCTTGATGGTGGAATCTGATTTCTCTCCCCTTAAATCTGAGCTTCAGTGACTTACTTGACAATAAAATACAACATAAATGTAACATTCTGGGCTAGGTCTTATGTTTTGAAGGTTTTTTTTTTTTTTTTTTTTGGTTTTGGTTTTTGATTTTTTTTTTTTTTAATGTATTCCCTAGCAAAAGCCAACTATGATGTGGAAGTCTAACTACTTTGAAAGCACCAGGCTTTGAAGAAGTCCAAGCTAGTCATATGGAAAGACTGCATAAAAAAGAGATACCTGGACAACTTCCAGTCATCCAGAGTCCATGTCTAGACAAAGACATCATACAACTTAGACACCAGACATGTGAATGATTAAGTTGTGGATGATTTCATTCTCAGACTTTCTCACTGTAATTCTATAAAGGACCCCAAATATGAAAGGGGCCAGCTTAGTAAGCCCTTCACACCCCAGAGTGGCGAGAGAGCATCATAAATTAACTTAAGTCATCAAGTTTTGGGGTATGTAATATTGCAGGAATATAAAATTCAAACATTTTTGACCCTTTCATTTTAATTTATATTAAGTCCCTAAATCAAATATAATGTGTCATTTTAATTCTACTCACATAACCATTTAAAATATATAATAATAGTTGTCATAAAACATAAGTCTATTTTAAATGAATTTATAATTCAATAGATCTAAAATAAAATATTTTACATAAAATAGAAACACTAAACATACACATACATTTATCTCCCTGAGTGAGTATACACATGGGAAAGTACTAAAAGAACTGTGGTCAACCTTAGAGAGGGCTCAGGAGAATTTCCCATTTCTTTGTGATTTTCTGTTTTTCATGTTTCTACATTAAATATGTTTTTTTCTGGTCACTTGGTTTTCACTGCTTTTAGAAAGCAAAATACCAAGAAGTAAAACTCTGAACCTATACCCTAAAGCTGAGATCATTTAACACTGCTTTCTTAAAACTTGAATTGTACATATAAGTCCCCATGACTTAATTACAACCCTACAAATTAAAACTTTATAATTATATGCCTATATTTCCAGTCTCTAATAAAAACAGAAATCCTGCATATGCTTAGTACCCAAATCTTTAAAATAAAATCTTTATGAAGCAGAAATACCATTTGATCAAAACAAGAATATAGACATTCAAATAAATCCCTCATGATCTTTAACTTTTTCTAAGCTGTTTTCTTCCTTATCTTCTATTGGCCTTTCTCTTCTATCAACTTTACTACATGACTTGTGGAAAGAATGCAGTTTCCCCACACACACATGTATTTCTCCTATTTCTGTGAAATACTTTGTATCTAAAACATACCTTTGAAGAAAATTCACAAGTGAAAAGGAAAACTTTAATAGAAGTCATTGAGTCTATCAACTCTGGTATCTTTCATCTCCTGATTTGCCTTAGGAAATCTTGTGTCATAAACTGAAAGATGGAGGAGTCTTTTTCTAATAATGCAATGTCTCCCTCATACTTACTTCTTTTATTATTTTTTCCTTTGATCAATGTGTCAAGAGAACAGAGTACTCTGAAGTTCTACCACCCACTCTGCCTTCACTCTCTATCATGGTAATTGTCCCTTTCTTCAATCATAAAATTTAGCCTAATCTATTATCTTTAAAAAAAAAGATAGGCTATCTATATCATTATTTGTATTTCTTATAATTCATAAGTGACAGTACTTTCTTGTTTATTCTTGTTCTTCCAACTTTCTCTTTAAATTTTAATTTTATCCTCACTGAAATCCCAAGTTCCCTTTAACAAAATCAGCTAAAAATTTCCAGGTTATAAGAAGAAAGTTAGGCTAAAAGTTGAAAGACTTTTTATTTTTCATCAACAACAGTCATCCAAAAATATAATAAATTTCTAACTAATACCAGATTATAACATTTTATACATTATATTCACCAATAAAATAATTCCATCCACCCCCATACAATTAAGCCAAAATCATTTACAATAAATAAAAGTGCCAAGAACAAACTGTAAGGAAAACAAATTCCCAAGGGAAAAAAATCAAAGGAAATCCTAGAAGAAAAACAGAGATGGGTTTTAATTAAAACTTATCTGAGACTTATCTAAAACTTATCTGCATGTTTCCCTAACTTTAGTTACCTCCTATAATTTTTAAGTATTCACTTGTGGGTTAGGACTTACTGGAAGGATAGCAATAGAAAAAAATGACTGAAATACAGGTGGTCTCGAGTCATTTTCTCATGTTACTTTTGATGCCATACTTGTCAGTTTTCCTTTTTTCTCACTAGCTACCCTTCAGCATCCTTTACTGGGTTCTTGTCTTCTCCTTGACCTCTACAAGAACAATTATCCAGTTTTCAGTTTCCTTTTCTCCTTAGACACTGTCACTGTTATGTTATTCACCTCATTTCTTTAAACACCTTCTCCCAAATTCACATCTCCAGCCAAGCTTCTCTCCTAAATCCCAGATTTATTTATCCAATAGACAATTTGATATCTCCAGGTTATGGTAATTTTTAACCGCATTTTTATTTTTGAACTATATGACACAAAGTCATAAATATACAAGGTTAAACTATATATTAAAATCTATTTAGATAACTCTCAATTCTTTTCTCCCATTCCTTTCTTCCCCCTATAGATAACCATTCTTACTAGTCCTTGATTCATGCCACCAATGTTTCTTTACAAAATACAAGCAAACTGAAGTAAATAAGCAACTATTAAGTAACGATATAATCACACAGAAAATATTTCTAGTGGCTTTGAAACACACTGTTTGACTATCCCCCTTCATATAATAAATTCTAAAGACAAGTTCAGCTACAAAGAATGGTTAGACTTTATTCAGTATTATTCTTACAGTTAATAGTAACATTAATATTATTAAGTTTATATTAAGTTCTTACATTGTAGAATATAAACTTAGAATCATACCTTATATGTTATAGGATATATATTTTTAAGTTAAACATGTTGAAGAATAGAGCAAATAAGTAATTATATAAAAGTAAAGAGAAGTGAAATAAAGCCAAAGAAATTACAGAAAATCTTTATAAGGTTATTAAACATGAATTGAATATATGAGTATCAACACTAAACATTTTTTCCTTTGTAGAAATACATATTTGCTGGTTCTCTCCATTAAAAGGGTTTAGCAGTAATATCAATTGAGTAACAACAAGCATTACCACTAAAAGAAACCAGGACTCCTTAGAGGAGGGGGTTTGGAAGTGGGGATATGCCAAATGATTCCAACATCTTCAATCAGTAAGGAAGCCACCAAAGACTTATGGGATTATGTCTAGAGGACATAAGAAAACATAAAAGGGCACCCATTAGCCAGAGATTAAAATGTCTGAGCACCTAAAATGATGATGCAATTGTTTGAAACACAATATATAAATTCTTTTTTAAAAAGATTTACTTATTTATGCATACAAGAACTGGGGTACAGACCAGAAGTGCGGGGGTGGGATGGGTAAGAGGAGTCACTAGAGACAGTGTGGAATAGAACAGGCAGATCAACTGAAATGTACTGCTGAGGGGAACAGTGGGAGAAATAGGAGAGGTCTGCTGTGCCATGTCAGTCACCTCCCCAGCCAGGGATCGATCTCATTTTGCAGTGGTTGTGGATAGTTTCATAATGCTGTACCTAAACCCTCTGTGCCACCAGGGAGACCCCAATATATAAGTTCTTATGTCCATAAAGATGTTAAAAAATCAACCAATCAATCTCACTGGTCACCACTGAAAAGAAGTAGGGCACCACCTCCTGACTTTGAAATTAACATTTAAAGAGGAAGAATTAAATATTTATCCTATCTATCCTGGGTAAACTGTTTCAGAGTAACCAAATAACCTAATTTATAAGGAAAAGAAGATCTTCCTTACAGAAGAATAGCAGAAAAACACCTGTTAGCAACTGCTAATGAAATAATCAAAGAAATACTTGTTTGTGCATGAAACAACTAGATAAAAAGTTAATGGGAATAGAACACTCTTGAACTCAATTCATCCTATAATCACACTGAATCTACAGCTACACATGGAATAATTCCTTCTGAATGAAATCCAAAAAAGTAGCTAAATGTCTCCTACACATCAGGCAAATGAGAAAAAGAAAGGGGTAGAAAAGTCGTAGACATAATCTTGTTATAAAATTCACCCCCCAGCATGCAAGGTAGAACTGGATGGGAACACACAATTCCCACCTCTCCCTCACAAGTGGAGAGTTTGGAGTCAAGATATAGTAGTGCCCCAGTTTTCAAGACATCCTCCTAACAGGGTGCCTGAAACACCTAACTCTGAGATCCAATGGGGCTTTGGTCCAAGAGACTCATTAAACTGCATCATTTATTTGAAAACTGATGAGGGTAAAGCTTTAAAGTTACCATCACAAGCAAAGAAATTTTAACTATGCAAGATGGTGGGTGTTATCTAAACCTATTGTGATCATTTTGCAATATAAGCATGTCAAATTCTTATGACGGGGCCTCCCTGGTGGCGCAGTGGGTTAAGCAACGCACTATGAAGCAAACCGCAGCCACTGCAGCACGAGTTCGATCCCTGCTGCCGGCCAGAGAGG
>JAGFMF010011381.1:498134-520763 GCA_019455555.1 Galemys pyrenaicus
TCTGCTCCCCGCTCTCTGTGGTGAATCCTCTCACCCCCCCACCTCTGGCCTGTACCCCAGTGCTTGTATGCATAAATAAATAAATCTTTAAAAAAAAATTCTTATGACGTATATATAACCAATGCGATGTTATATCCCAGTTATAGCTCAATAAAAGTTGAAAAAAAAAAACATTAACTGGAAACTTGACAATGGAGAGATTGGTCTATCATACTTGAATCCACTGCTAACTCTGAGTGTCACTGCAGTGAGAGAACCAAATGTGACAAGACATAAAGTTCCAGGTGCCACCTACATAACATTCTTTCCCCAAGAGCAGAACCTGACTCCAACAGGAACTTTAGAAAAAGCTCCCCAGTTTACAATAAAAAAAAAAAAAAACCACACAGGCGATAAAGAAACACATTAAGTGTTCCAAAGGCAGGAAACAGTTCCAGAACCTGGATAGGTTATGAGACAAATTACCAAGTTATTTCAACAATCATTGATATGGTGTTAAGAAGGGCACAGAAAGAGGAAATATAAGACTTCAAGAGTCTGTTATGTGGATTATCTAAAATTAATTTATATTCTAATTAGAAAAATTTAACTTCGAAAACAGCATTTTTTCACACAATCAATAAAATTTTAATATGGTCTTATTATTGAATGATCTTATAGAATTATTATTTTGTTAGAATAATAGCACTATGATTATGCAGCTGCCACCACTAGAAGTGAGTATTCCCTGGGTATTTCGGGCCTCAGGGAAGGCACCCATGGTGTCCACCCAACCTTCCCTTTCTGCTCTCATCCCAAGTCTGTGTCCAGTTCTCACACCCAGCAGGACCACTGCAGTATTAGCAAGCCATCTTCCTCACCCAGAGCACTCGATCACTGTTAAACAGAACATTCTGAACAGAGAAGGGAGCGTGTCCCTCTCTATCTCCAAGCCATAAGCAGGCTCTGGGTTTCATGGCAATCTGTTTTTGTCCACAGTCCTACAAAACTTTTTTACTTCTGACTCTCAAACTTCAAGATCACAGAGGGAAACAGACCACATATTGTTGCAGATTCTGAGTGGTCTTTGTCTGGCTCCTACAAATTTATCCCCCCAAAATTTGAAAAAGCCATGGGTTTCAATTGAGGAGTGTTTATTGTGGATCACACAATAGGAGAGGGGAAGCAGATGCCTTGATCCAAGCTCTTGACCGAGAGCAGTGGAAGTCCTGGTTTATGGGGTTGGCTACCAAGGCAGGGTAGTGGGGAGCAGTGTCAGTGTTTTAGGCTGGGTACACTGGGGCATTCTAAGGCAGATTGCATACTTCTTCACAATTTGCATGTCTCATTAGCATCTTAAGTCTCTACTCAGGGGTGTGCATGTTAGCATGCTAATGAGACTTAAGTTAGCATGGCCACTTGGTTCCAGAGCCTTTGCTTGAAAATAAAAAGCCTCTGGAAAGAGGAGGGTCTGTTTCTCAGTGGTAATTGGTTGAATTCCTATTAGCCTGAGTGCTCAATATCAAGATGACAAACAATGACCAGGTTCCAGGGGTCCTAGAACAATCTCATCTCTCTTCCTCTGATCTCCCTGTAGACCAAGCTCCCAGTTAAACATCTCCTTTTCTCAGTCTTATAAAACATAAGTGTCTGGGCATATCAATGGCTATGATAGACACAAGAATGCAGGTGGGAGCACCATCATCCCACTCATGTTTGGACTAGAGTTCAGCAGTTCCCAAATACCAGGCTACATCCTTACAAAGGTACTGTGAAGTAAATATTATTATTAACCCAATTTAAGGATGAAGACTCAGAGGAAAAGCTAGACCCAAGATACACAACCCATAAGTGGCTAAACTGGGTTTCAGAACCTGGGTTTCAGATGCTAGGCTATTCGGTTTTACCCTGCTTCATGAGGCTAGAGGGATGAAGCTCTGACAGTATCAGGGTGGGCTGAGTAGGTGTGTGGGGTTTTGGATCACTTTACTCCACCACACAGGCATTACCTGATTGCTCCTTGACCTACTTTCTATACCATCTAATGAACCCTTCCAATCTTAAGCTTTATGCAGAAGAAAAAAACCATATATTTTATTGTTGCATTTATAATATACAATGATATATAAAACAAAATCTTGATAAATGCCAATTCTGGATGTAGAATTTATACATGGTAAGAATGGGTATGTTTTATTACTCTTTCTAATTATATGTGTGAAAGTACTCCTAGTAAATATATACTGGCAAACACCCACATAAAAGTCAAAGCTGTAAGCTGAATTTAACATTGTCTCTCTTTTTGCAAAACTGGGGACAGCTGAAGCTGATGGCTTACAGAAGACAAGTTAATTGTCCTTTTCTTTTTTTCTTATCTCTAGGTCTCTTCCTCCAGTGGCTAACTGGTTTGCCATCCCCAATAAAGGCAGAGAAAGATAGGATTCAGGATTGATGAAAGGTAAAGCAGTTAGGAAAGTTCTTATTTGGTTGGGCTGTTAAGAAATGACTTTTTCCTTTCCTTACAGTCCTGACTGTTTTGTTTCTGGGGATATTTTTGTGGGTTCTGCAGAGGTCTCACTGATGGACCCCATAAACTTTACCCCCCAAGATGCAGGCTGTGCTCTTTCAGCTGCAGGGTCCAGATTCCTTTGTATCTGCCCCTAACAATATAATCACAGGAAATTACTAGTGGGCTCCCTTGCAGCTATCCTCCTGGGCACAATTCCTTCACAATGACCTCAGGCTAACATCCCTATTGTAGGTTTCAAAGTAAGTTTGGATTCACTCCCCTTTGCCCTGCTGTGGGCAGTGCTACATTCACCCTGACAAGTCCTTCCATACTGCTGCCACAGGCAAACTTAGCTCTCAGAAGTTATTCAGAAACTACTTTGTTGAGATCCAAAAAGACAGATCAAACTCTACAAAGAGCTCTGTGAAGATCCTCTTGTAATAGGGTGGTCCTCAGGAAAGAGTAAAGTTCCAGAATCCTGGTTCCACCCTAAGTGGGTGGAGCTGAGCAGGGATAAGAAGATGTTAGAGAGAAGAGAGAAGAGGACAGAAGGAAGGGAGGAAGAAGGAAGCAGGATGGAGAGCAGTAAGGAAACCTGGAGGAAGCACGTGGAGCAGAGGGACATGTAAAGAAACTGCGCTTGCTTTTTGGTCTTGGACTGGTTGGAACAGATGTGGGTGAGAAACCTGTGGGGAGCTTAATAATAGCAGCTTTCATCTTAATTTTAATTTTGCTCTTTTCCTCCCAAATTTGTCTGATTCTTTCTGACCCTTTTCTATGGGTCTCTACTGAAAGGTTCTTTAGACTTGTGGCAGGCTTTTGGGCCTTGCTTTGGGCTAATCCTATTTGGCTAAATTTTTACCCTCAAAGAAATAGTTAACTTTGGATACTTAACTTAGTAACTATATTCTTTGTTCTTTCTTTATTGTACCCTAGTTGTATTAAAGTTCCTTTCCATTAAAGGTCTTATATGTTTGTCTTAATGCGGTGGATGGCAGAACCCATTCAGAGAGGGCAGGTTTGGGAATTCTGGGGTGCCCCTCTCCCTGCTCTGTAACACTCTTACCACAATTAAGAGGCAGCACAGATATACATGAGATGGAGGGGATAATCAAAGCACTTCTACAATTTTCCCAACATAAATTATCATCAAAATCTTCTCTCAGATTTCACTCTTTTGAATTTTATATATTCTCAATATGAGGAAACTCAAAAGTTGTGTACTTAGTTTTCTGTTATTTTCTTTTAGATTCTGAGTTTCAGTAATTTCTTACAACTCACTTTGATATCTGAAATATATATTTTTAGCAACTCCACTGAAAAGCCCAATTTTAAAAATGCATGGCTGTATTAGCATTAGGAGGTCAACATGGCTTTTCCCATTGTCGTCGTTGTTGTTTTAAGTAACCCAGAAGTCTATCATTTCCCAAATTGCTACACTCAACAAAGTCACCAAGATAGGTGCTCTTTTCTTGCTATTATTTTTATTAATAACAAAAGCAATATGGTAGTTTTAAAATATGGTCCCACAATTTTTGACACTACTCCATCAAGAGGTGGGTTATATGTCTCCTATCTCAGTTCTAGAACTGACTGACCCCAGAATTCATTGGCAATGACACTGTACTAGCTTCCAATTCCAAGTCTTAAAAACCTGGCAACTTCTGTTCCCGTCACTTGCAATGCTTACTCAAGGGACCTAGACAAAGCACTGTGAGGAAGTCTAGGACTCCCCACAGAGAGCCCAAGTAGAAAAGAACTGCCAGCCAGCATCCACTTGGCCTGCAATTAGGAGTGTGACATCTTGGAAGAGAGTCCTTGAGGCCCAGGTCAGCAGTCCCAAGGGACACTGTGAAGATATATAACCTGAGGCTCCTCTTTAAGTAAAACATTACAAAATTAAATACAAAATTGTTAGGAGGCAAAGCTTGAGGTCTAATAGCTTCAAGGTGAGTTTAGAAATCTAGAAGAAAAAGGAGCTAAGGAAAAAGGCTTCCTCTAGGAACCCCATTTATCTATTATTTGGACTCATGTGTGGTCATACTAGTTTTGTTTTTTTTTTTTTAAAGATTTATTTATTTATGCACACAAGAGCTGGGGTACAGACCAGAGTCTGCGGGAGATGAGAGGTTTCACCAGACAGAGTGGGAAGCAGAACAGGCAGATGGACTGAAATATACACTGCCGAGGGCAGCAGGGGGCGAGGCAGGAGAGGTCTGCTATGCCATGTGGGTACCCTTCACGGCCGGCTGCAGGGATCCAACTCATGCATGCTGCAGTGGCTGCTGTTTGCTTCATAGTGCGTTGCTTAACCCACTGCGCCACCAGGGAGGCCCCAGTCATACTAGTTAACAACAGTTAACTTCACTAAGTGCTAGGTTCTGCTCTAATTGCTTTACATGTATTAACATATTTGATCTTAACAAAAATCATTTGAACTATCAGGTAGGTATTATCATTGTGCTCATTTTCAGAATAGAAATCTGAGATGGAGATATTAAATATATTCATCAAGATTGTACCTTGAAAATGCAAAGCTAGGATACAAAGCCAAGCTTTCAAGGTCTCGATTCCATGCAGTGAACTAAATACTAGATTAATATTCTCTACTGACAAAGGAATCTTGTTAATAAAGTCACATAGGGAAGATCATTTTAAAAGTCACTCTATCGAAATACCCTATCATGTAAAAAATGCCATTACATGAAAAGTGCACATCTTTATTTTCTCTATAATCAAGTTCAGCCTCCTATTGGCAGCAATCTAGTGACTAGAACAGCCCCAACACCTAAAGCTTAATGATGTAATAAGAATGGTTATATTATGTACAATTTCACACCCACAGTGATTTGCCATTTGCAAGGTAATTAGTTGGAGGTGTAGATGTTATTTGTAGCTGATGTAATACTTTAATAGTGCAGAAGCAATAAAAGAAAGTAAGTATGCAGTCCACATTCTGTCCATGGTTGTATTCATCTACTGTGCTGAAAGAAATGAGTCTGAGGGAAAGAAATGGTGTTGGGTGCCTAGAAGAATAGGATTAGGATTTCTAAACAGTGGCATGATCATTAAGATTTTAAAATATCATTAAAACCATTAAGAAATCTCAACAAATTTTGAGGTCAGTAGCTGTAATAAAATGTGACAGTACAAATCACCAGTTAAGTGTGATGTTCAAGTCCATGATAGAGAGCTTCAGGAAACAATGAATAAATAAATGAGCAACGCTCAATATAATATTACTCATGAATATTAAGGGAAATAAAAAGAGAATGAAGCATAACCCCCGGCAAGCTAAAACAGCTTCTGGAAATTCTATTTATCATATTATTCCAAGATCTTAGAGAGTAAGCATAGTACTAACATAAAATCTAGGCCATTCTGGTCACTTAAATACAAGAACAGTTTCCAAAGTTCACTTTCACTAACAAAGGTACTTAAATATGATGTAAAACTGCCACAGAATGATAAATATGCTTTACACTAATATTCAAAAATTATCTCCAATTTTTTATCATTTTGGTAGCAAATGTTCAAAAGAAGAAGTCCTGTCTGAAATTTTAAAATATTTTTATTATAGTGAGATATTCAATGTAATGCTACCTGATGAAAAGACAGGTTTATTTACATTATTTAAAATAAGAGATGCCAGATAAGAAGTAAAGGCATTTAAAATTAATAGAAATATATTTGTGAAAGCCAAAATAAAAGCTATATTATATTACACTTTTTTATTGTGATTATGAATGAACAGACAACTTTTGGACATCAAATTTAATATCTAGGTTTACTATAATTTGTAATTAATTTTGTACACTTGTGTTAATCTTTATTTTATCTATATTGTAAAAACAACGTGCAACCAACTGGTTATTAAAATCACATGAATTGATTTATATGAACACACATTGCAAATCATCAGGCAACAGGCAAATATTTTTTAGGTTTTTTCCAAAGAGCTTAAAATATTTTCCTTTACCAAATGTCAATTTACTTTATAAAATATATCAGACCCTTTAGGGAATTAGTTTAGGTTTCAAATGAACAAATGGACACACATATAAACACACACAGAGAGACACCCAAAAACCAGTGATATCAGACAAACGACATACTAGTGAATTGGATTTCTATTACTTAAACTCAATTCTCAGTCAAGTGAATTATTGAATTGCCCTCATTAACAAAATAACATTTTAAACTTTGTAAATTTTTTGTCATTGTGTAGTTAGGGTTTTATTCTTTAAGGAATTTCTCGAGCAAAAAAATAATAATTTTGATGAATTATATTTATCAATTTTTTTCTTTGGTTGCAAGCATTTGGTGTCATATCTAAAAAACTATTGACTAATCCATAGTCACAAAGATTTTCACCTATTTTTATTCCAAGAATGCTACAGTTCTAGCTCTTAGATTTAAATATTTTCTCCACTTTCCACAATTTTTTATATTGTGTTAAGCAGAGGTCCAACTTTCTCCTTTTGTATGTAGATATCTAGTTGTACTGGTACATGTGTTAAAGAGGCTGTTCTTTTCCCATGGAAATGTCTTGGTAGGATGTATTTAGAAGAAATTTATTTTGGACCACACCAACTAAGATGGTTAGAATCAGAAAGAGACAATAATAGGTGTTGCCAAGAAGTGAAGGAATTAGAACTCATACATTGATGGTGGGAATATAAAATGGTATGCCCACTTTGGAAAGTCATTGGCAACTCTTCATTAAATAAAATATAGGATCACCATAAGACCCTGCAATACAACTTCTAGATATATGACCAACAAAATATAAGTTCACACCAAAAAATAATACACAATATCATAATATAATGGTCAAAAAGTAGAAACAACCCAAATGCCCATCAATTGATGAATGGCTAGACAAAGGTAGTACATCCATACAATGGAATACAATTCAGACATAAAAAAGACTAAAATAGTGATATATTCAACATGATGAAACTTGAAAACTTTATGTGAGATAAAGAAGCTAAATACAAAAAGTCATATATCATATGATTCCATTAATATGCAATGTTCCAAACAGGTATATCGGTAGAGACAGAAAGAAGATTATTAGTTGTCAGGGATAGGGAGGAGGAAAATGGAGGGGAGCTGGAGACAGACAGGGAATGGCGTGGATGGGGAGTTACTAATGAGTACAGAATTTCTTTTTGAGGTGATGAAATGTTTGAAGTAGACAGTGGTGATAGTTGAACAATATTAAATATTAAATACCACTGAATTTTCTAATTGAAATATGACTTTTTCAGTAAATTATATATCAAAATTTTTTTAAACTCCAACCTATCTATACTTCCAACTATCTCCTTCTCTTCTTTCAATAGTTACAGTGACGTTGATCTAATGTGCACCTGAGACAAGAAACCTGGATCATTCTTACCTCTCAACCTTTAATCCAACCTATTCCTAAGCCCCTATTATTACTTATGTCCTCTCCTTCATCATTCTTTAAAGTCCATATCCAGCCCTACTTATTCCAGAACACTTTACATCCTTAGTTGACTAGTCTTCCAGCAGACAAATACATCAATCTTTATTTCTTTATTTCTATTTATTTTTAAATCAATATTTCTATTATATCAACACTGTTGAATTTAGTTTAGTAACATACAAACAACTCAAATTACAGACGTAGCTAGAGCTTTCACTTTATAATCACAGGAATAAAACATAGAAGATAATGCAGTTCTTTCATAGGTAGTTTCAAAATTATATTCATCATTTGCAAAAATGCTTGTACCTAAAACACTTCTATTATTCCTTCTTTCAGTTAAAGATTATTTGAAAAACAAAAAACTTATTGTTTTAGATGCAAATAATTGCATAAGTACAACTTTGCAAAAAGTATTGCATTAAATGATGTGCTAAGATTTACTGCCCCATGCCCTGAGTTAAAGGATAGAATCATTTCAATTATCCTAACAAAAGGATTATCATAACATACAGTGGGTTTTTTCAGAGAAATATTAGTACATATAAGAGCTGTTACTATGATCTGCTTGTTAGAATTCATGACAAAGAAGTTAAAAAAACTTTCCAATTAGCACACAAACATAAACCTTTGAATTATTTCCACAATACAACTTAACACTTGTTCATCTGTTAAAACACTTAAAGAAAAATTTTTTCTCTCTTTTACAAATATTCCCCACAAAATTCTTCCTTACAGAGAGCAAAGTCAACACAAATAGTTAATTTTGAGTTATCTTACTCAATTAATTCCAATCTATATACTCTGTTTATTGTGCATACCGCATGCAGAAATAAACTATTAATAGTGCCACACAATGGTTTTCTGAAATTACATTTGATTTGAAGCTATTCTGGATCTTTCAACCTGTGCCACATTTCAATAATGACTATTTAATAATTACAATCATCCCCTTATTAGCTTGGCATTTCATTTTCCTCACCCTATGGCACCCTACAGTTGAAGGCAAGGAAAACTCAGTGTTGATTAGTTATTTAAGACCAGCAACAATAACTATGCTGGAGAGAAGGCTACTTGGAGAGGATTACATAAGAGCTGGAGCTCAACAGCCTCAGACAGAGAGCAGCAAATTATAAACCCAAGTACTTTGTTGCATGTAACCAAATTGGCTAGTTGAAATGCTAATTGCCTTTCAGCAAAACTAAAGACAGACAGGGGACCTTGTGCTTCAGAGAATGAAATGCATTTTTACTCCACTTCTGTACTATTGTCTTGCTGAGAATCATTTGAAATCTATTCATAAAGGTAGTTCTTTCCCTAACCTTTAAAATGTGGGAAATTTATTTAGCCCCTACCAGCACCTCCAATGTACTGAGGTGCCAAGATGTGAACAGATGGTTGGATTTAAGCCATATTAAGCTCCTAATAACATACAGCATGAAAGAATTCTTGCTCAAATATATAGTACAAATCATGAAAATGTGCCTAAGGAAAAGGAAGTTTGACTAACAGATAAATTATGAAATTAACAAATAATATAATATTTAAAATATGAGTATTTTCAATGTAACTACATTCAAATGCATATTGGAAGATCTACTAGTATCTCTCTCAAAGAAATCCCCAGCCTCCTTTTCTACCTAGTAATATTAGGAGTATTAGTTGAAAACTTTTTTATGGATAATTATTCCAAGTCAATTTTCCCTCTTTCTATGTAAGAAAGTGCATTCTTGGATTTCAGAATCCTGAATAAATGAATGAGAAATGCCCTATCAGCATCCAGCCTTCATTCTGAGGTATAGCCAGACTTACGCCTCACTGCACCAGAAAGGGCCCCATGACCACCTGCCCAGCAGCTGGGGGAGGGACTTGGTCTGGAACATTTTAAAGTGTATAGTGTGTCACAGTGGAATCAGAAAACACAGCCTTTGTATCACCACAGTCTCCTGTGTCCCAGCTCCACCCTTCTCCTCCTTTACCACACCTCTCTCAGAGCTGGGGTGCTATAGCTTCCTGTGTGGCCTAATACCCTGGCATATGGGGGAACCCCTATATGTGTGAAAGATACCTCTTATGCCCCCAATCCTGCCTTTTAAAGAGAGTGAAATAAGCAGGCAGGATAGGGAAATCAATTTTCTCTACCACTACACTCTGCATGAGATAGAAAGAGTCTGGTTTATCAGTAGTATGTTCATCTTCATTCCTGAACAAACATCTTTATATAAAGGTTCAGCTGCCTGAGAGTGATAGAATACTAAGCCCAAATAAGTCTTTAAACCGTAAATGGTTGCCATAAATATTCAGTCTCACCCCAATTCAGGAGGAGGTAAGAGAAGACATTCCTCTGGCTGAATGTTCACCATAACCTTAGAACAGCTGAGTTCCTGGTGAATTTTCTTTATTTCTGTACTGTATTTATGTCTGAATTTCCTAGATGACTTTGCATTACCTTTACATTCAGAAAAAAAAAAAAAAATGTTATTTCCAGATCAAGGCAAGGTAGGGGTGGGGAAAGAAGCATACTCAACTGTGTGACACTTAACTATGTGATTTTTTTCCCACAAAATCAGGGAAATGCCTATGTAAACTTTTCCAAGGTGACATACTATGTTTCATAACCAAATTCTAAATGAATCAATCAACATCTAAGGAGCTCAATATGCTTTAGAAGGAGCTATAAAGTCTACTTGTCCTTTACATGAAGTAAAAGTGGAGATGGCCCTACAGATTTTGGATTCCATGCATAAAACACTCACTTGGCCACAGGCAAATGGATAGCAGAGTCATTTATTCAACCTATTAACCATTTTTGCTAAACAGTAGACACTAGAGGGATCTATAATTCACTCACTGTCCGCAATGATTTGGCATCCTAATCAGTACACTTTACAATTTCAACAATAGTAGTATTGTAGCATTAAAAAAAAACATGCAACACAATTTGGTTGAGTGGCAATACATCAAACATTTAATGACCAAGTTAACCTATTAACATGTTAGCTCGTGGAAACATACAAGTTACTAAAGACATACATAAGAAAATGACTGTGTGACTAGAAATGAGTCTTTTAACTTTTCTAGGTTTCAGTATGCCCAAATATAAAATAATCTAGTTTATCTCTGAGTTTCTTCTCAGTACTTTAGGATTCGAATGTTGTGTCCACAGCCTAAGAATTTCAGAACAACAAAAAATAAATCACATACCTAAGCAAACACAAAATGCATTTTCTTTGTGAGTTGTTTCAAAGAATAGATCTTTCTGCATTTGTAGATATCGGATGATAGGGTTTAACTGATGATGAAATATAAAGTTACTTAATTTAAAGGGACTAGTAGAATTCTTGATAGACAGTGAATACTTGGTAAGTGTGGCATACAAATATCACTCATCATAGCAATATTTGGTCACTGCTAACTGTGCTGTGAACATTCTTTTTCATAGGTATAGGACAGGCAAGGTTACCTCCAAGTAAAAAGACATCTGAAATACTTGTGCTTAATAGTAGCCTCTGACTTCCCACATTATTACTGTGAGTTACATTCATTAAACATAATGTACAGGCTGTTCTAAATATATCTCATTATCATTTTCTGATCAAAAAACACAATTGGCATTCAATATTTGATATACATAGCATAAAATTATTGTTATTAATAAATATAAATGTTGATATGTCATTTCTACATCTGACGTTATTAAAATTCACAGAATTTACCTTCACCTTAGTATGGATTTACACATTAGTCTAAGATTATTTCAATTCATATATAAATAGTTTTAGCTGTTACTCATTCCACTCAATATTGTGCTGATGCTAAGAGATCTTAGGGAAAATCCTGTTCCAATTCTAACTGGGGAACTTTCCACATGTAACATAAGCTTTCATTGACTCAATATCATTACCTGTAAAATGGGACAATACTGTTTATAGTGTTGCTGTGTTAAATAAAATAATCTGTATAAAGGGCTTCTCAATTCATTATATAGCAGACATTCAATAAGGGGTAACCTTATTGTCATCATGGAAATAAGAAGTGGAGACAAGACTTAGTAATGCTTTTTTTTTTCTGTATATATTTTATCTTTTTTAAAGTTATAATCTTAAAATATGATTTCTAGTTGAAATAAATCATTTCAATCGCTTCATCCAGGCCCTTCACTTTATAAACGAAGAAACTAAGTTCCAGAACATGCAAAGTTAATGGCAGAATCAGCATGAAATACCTAACTGCATATTCAATATTCTCTATTATAACACAGTTCAGAGTATATTTGGCACTCCTGTGTAGCCTAAGAAATTACCCAAGAATAAATTGCTAGTGTTCATTTCAATCCTGATTCATCTATTTTTTCTTTCCCTTAATGCTTTTTAGGGAGTTTGATTTACTTCTTCTAATAAATGACACACAAAAGGAGGAAAAAGCACTTTTAGAAATCTATAATAATAACTTCAGCAAGAATTTTTAAGCATGCTGTATTAGTTAAGGTACTTTTTTTTTAGTTGTATTCTGATTGTCAGTAATTATACTCCCTTAATATTTGATATGAATAATTTCTAAAAGTGTGAGCAGCTTACTTATGAACACATAACACACATTTTCAAAGATTGTGGATTGTGTGAGATGTGAAAAGTTGGCTTAAAACAAAAGTTACACAGAATAAGTAAACACTGCATTTGAAGTCAGTTTTCCCTTTGATGAACACCGCCATTATTTCTTACCTTTAGTTTTTAGTTTTACTGGGGAAAAATGTTTAATAGATTTAAAATATTTAAGTTTTTTAAAATACATTTTTGTAACCCCAGCCTAAATTCAAACTCCCTGAAATCAATATATTTCACTGAAAGTTCTTCGACATCGTAGTTATTTTGGAACCTAGGAATCTGAGTTTATCTCAGCCTTTTCATTATTACTTATTACCTCTGGTGCACTGTTTTTGGTTGCATATTTTCCAAAAAGAATTTACAAATTAAAGTTAGGGTTCAAGACTGAAAAAAGGAAAAGAAAGGAAACTTTTCCCTCCGCTCTTCACTTCTCACCTCTGAGATTAGGCAGCATAGGAAGGCGCGGGAGCAGAAGCATAACGCTCCAGTAGGAGCGCAGCCTCTGGCACACAGGACCAACCAGCCTCGCCGGATTAGCCGCCGCTCCAGGCGCCGGGTGCGCGCTCCGCCAGTCGGCGCCCCCGCCTCCCACCTCCCGCAACAGGTGCCGGAGCAGCCGCTCGCGCCTCCACGGATGCCGCGGCGCTCCTCGCGGCACCAGGATGTCTGCCGCACCATTTCCCAGCCACAGCCTACCTGACCCCGGAGATACCGACATCCGCGCGCGCCCTGCGGTCCCCGCTGGTCCTCCCTCGCACACCCTCAATCTGCCTCTCCGAGTCCCCACGCTTCTCTCAAGCCGCAGATTCCTTCTCTCGCTATCGGTCAGGAAGGTGGCTCCATCCTCCTCCCACTCAGCTTCCCTCCTCCCCCCACCCCCAGTCCTTTCTCAACTCCAATTGGAGTCGCAGCTCCACGGGCTGCGCTCACCTGACCAGATGAGCGGGGGTGGTCGCCCAAGGCAGTGCGCCCCTGTCTGCGCAGCGGGCAGTCAGGTCCGCGCTCTGGCGTCAGGATCACCCTGCCTTGGTCATCCCCAATGGACTCTTCCAGCAGCGAGGCGCCTAAGCTGACCTGACTAGCAGAGGAACTGAGAGCCCTGGCCTTGCCCTTGCGTCCCAAAAAGCGGTTCACGTTTTCTAGGCCTCCACTTTAAGTAAACTTTTTAGTTTTGTACCCTTGGGCAGATGTAATCAGTTTGCCTGGACTGCGCGGCACTCGGCCCTGACTACTCTTCTGCAAGCAATTCCCATTTTATATTAGGGAGAAAAACCGTTTACTGAATCTTGTTCGTACCCTAGAAGGACATTTCTTTTTACTTTGGCTGAAGCACATCTTGTAATGCTCACCCCATGAATATGTAAGAAATCGGGAGCTACCACGTGCACTTAAAAGCAGAGACTTAGTTCAACATCTGGGTGATATATCTGTTTCATTTATAAAGCAGTCTTTAGGGGAACAAGATGGTGTGTTAAGTGAACTCTACATTAAGACACGTAGTAATCTCTCAATAAATGTTGGCAACTATTCCCAGTGCTTACAAGTCCCCGAGGTCAAATAATATCACCGCCAACTTTTAAATCTGCATCTGCACCAGAGATTTTTTAAAGCAGATGTAGTAATCTTAGAATCATAGATGTTTGATACCAGTGGGAAGGTTAAAGATTAACAGTACAACACGACCTCATCACACATTTTATGGAAGAAAAAATTAAAATTAAGAGCTGATTGTGTAACAAAAGTAGGAGCAGACCTAGATCCTAGGTGTGTTCATTTAAAAGCAGGGCATATGTAGGTACACATCCTAATGGATCCAAATTGGAGTAGTCTGAGTTGTAAACTACTAGCCAGAAGTACTGATTTATCATTATTATAAACTACAGCTGAATACCTCAAAGCTTCACCAGTCAACAAAGAGCTGGGCAACAAAGACAAAGTTTATTCAAAGGCAAAGTTTCCCCTACAGAAATGGGTGGGAATGCAAATGCTACATTTCAAGACTTGTAGCAACCTAAACAGTCAAGGAGATGAACTTGCTATCCTGTGAGAATTTAATTGCAAATGTGGACCTGGGTCTAGAAGCTATATACCCATGGGGCATAATTCCTGAGCAAACATAGACCTGCTTACTATATTCTGCAGGTAAAAAAAAAATACAGCTGAAGACTAATTAAAGGCATGCAATGAATCAATTTTCCATGTACTTCACATGTGAAACAGAGAACAATAATTTTAGAAAAAAGTGGTTTTTACTTTATTGTATACTTGTGTATACTTTATTAATATACCCTCATGGATTTACAGCTTCTAGTAATTTGTCTTATGACTTCTAGATAATTTAAAATATTTTATGAAATACATATTTAACTCAATTTTATTGTATTATTAATATGCTTAAAGACTTTATTTGTGATTCAGATTGGTTTACTAACACCCTGACAAGTCAGTGCCTATCACAAACTATTCTGTCTTAATCATTGTTTTATCAAGTCCCATGATTAAATATTTCTCCAAAACTGGACTTCCTCAGCATGCATTTTACTCTGTGTATGACACTACCTTGAGCACTATGATGGGCTACAATAAAAACTTGCATCTCTCTCCATCTCAAAGCTTCCTCAAGGAGCTGAGCAGCTCATTAGTAATTATTACTGAATGTTTCAGAAGCAGAAGACCCTGGAAGGCATTATGGGAAAAACAATGAGGTCTAGAAACATGACCTCGAGTTCACTGATCTTGTACTTTCTTTGTGATGAAGATTTGATAAACCAAGAAGCAGAATATGCCAACCAAAAAAATGAGCATCCTAGAGAGTGCTAGAGGTAACCCAAGAAGAAAAGAGTCTGTGGAATAGTGAAGACTTCTCTAGGGAGCTGATTATCTTTGCCTTAAAGAATAAAATCACGGGAAACAGCATAGCTGGGATAGTTAGGAAAGTATTTGACAAAGCAGCATAGGTGCTGTCAAATGCTGGAAGTACTCAGTGAATACTTAA
Organism: Galemys pyrenaicus; assembly: GCA_019455555.1. Lineage (NCBI taxonomy): Eukaryota > Metazoa > Chordata > Mammalia > Eulipotyphla > Talpidae > Galemys > Galemys pyrenaicus. Next base: position 513,677 of record JAGFMF010011381.1, read on the forward strand.
ATCTAAACCCCTCATATGAACTAAAAGACCTGCTTAATTCTTCCCATCTTTTCCAGTTCAGCCTCATCTTCTACCATTCTTTCTCATTCAATTTGTATTCCTATACTCTGATCTTTCTTTGACTCAAAAACAGCAAAATCATTCCTGCTTCAGAATCTTTGTACAAGTTTCTCCCTCTGCCTGGACCACTGTGGCAGAGATCTTCATGTAACTGTTTCCTCTATCATATCCTCATATCCTTCACTTGAGGAGTGATTCAGCTACCCCTTCTTAGGAGGTGTCTGCCCTGATAACTTCCATGGGTGCTCTTACCTATTAATTTGTTTCACTTTCTTTTTTTTTTGAAAAGAAAATTTTATTTAGGAAAAAGAAGGATAAAGAACAAAGACTCCCAGTTATATGGTACCTGGGAGGGGCAAGAGAGCCCTGTTTCACTTTCTTTATATCATTTATCCCAAATAAATATTTTGTATACTATTTAGTTGTTTTCATCTGACTATTAGAATGAAAGTAGGTTCCAAGTCTCTCATTCACTGCTTTATACTCAGTAGATAGAAGAGATTTTATGGCAGAAATAGTAGAAATTCCTTACATATGGAAGGAATGGAGGGAAGGAGAGAATGATAGAGAGGGTGGGAAGGAAGTTAAGGAGAGAGGGAGGAGTCTTGAAAACCCTGGAAGGCCATAACATCAAAATATTGCCAGTCTCTATTTCCTTGTACTTCACAATCGAACCTTAGAAAAGATGACTTGATCCAACATTAAAATACAGATATATGCCTAAATCAGAGATATTTTAAACTCCTTCCATCATTTATAATTTATAAAGGCTTTGTCCTTCCAGTCATGTTTTGGTAAAGAAAAACAATATGGAAAAGGGACAACTGGAGGTGGGAGGGGGCAGGTGCCCGTGAGAGACAAGAGTATTGAAAGAAAAGTTGAAAGTTCTGAAGGCATGTTGGCCTGATTCCCAGTTCTGCCTACATGCAGTCCTGATGAAGCATAGTCCTTTTTCCCTATAGTAATCTTAATTGAATCAATTCAATAACCCCAAATTCCACACAATAAACAGTAGTTTTCTTAAACCCTAGAAGACAAGTACTGATCCATACAATTTTTCTTTCTTTTCCAATTTAGTTTGTCTTGCATACAAAATGAGGTTTATAAATCTTCCAAGATCTTTTTAGTTCCCTGAAAAAGGTATTTATCATACTTGACATTCTGGGTTTAGATATCTAAGTTTAGGTCTTCAAAAGGGAATTTCATCAAAGGAACAAAACCAAATGCAGGGAGTATTTATTTCACCTCTCCTCCAAAATTGCTGAAGTATAATGTTATTCTAGAATGTTATTTCTTTGGGAGACACATCTGGCTACCAAAAGCTTCTATTAGAGTTCTAGTTTCCAGACAGGAAAAAACAAAGGTTTGTCAGGACTTTGGTACATACCTGGACTCCTTTTCTTCAAACTCCTAGGTAACTAGTCACCCAGTTCACCTTCCTGCACACCAGTATGCAGTAAAGTTCTCAGTAAATTTTAGTGTTAATCATCTTAGCCCTCCATGAGGAGGAAACAAATAGCTTAAATTCAAGTTTCAAATTACCTGGCACATAATTGTAGCTCATTAAACATATTTCAAGCGATGGATTTGACTAGATAAATAAGTGGAAAGAAGTCCCACTATCAAGCCAAGCCGAGAATTAGAATTTGTGAAACAAAGGAATTAATTTCCTCCCTCAAGGTAATTAGTGGATTCAGTCAATAAGTCACACTACATCAAGCTTCAGATACTGTTCCCAGGACAGGAAAAGACAATTGTTCTTGTGTCTATTAGAAATAAAAAGTCTCAGAAAATTTGAATCTTGAATTGTCACACAGAACTATTCCATGTTTTAACACTTCTTTGAACACTACTCCAAAGTAATTTTATTTAACTAATCTCCTGTTTACTGATATGTAAAAACCCTGCCTCTGAGCTGCCAGATCTTGCTTTTCCTCCTCTTTGGATGGTATAAAATCCTGCTAGCTGCAAGACATATTTTAAATGAATGACTATTAATCAGAAGCATCATTAGACACTTAGAATATGAACATGGGTAAACTATGATCTCTGTCCTCAGATAGCTCACATTGAGTAAGAGAAAAGGATGTAACACGTGAAAATCAAAAGTATAATATGACCAGTGCTGCCAGAGAAATTGAGGGTTCAGAGGTGGAAGATATGAGATTACTGAATCACATAAAGATGACTTTCATTTTACATACCATGTGATACACACACACAATAGAATATTACTTAGTCTTTAAAAAAAATAAGGAGATATTGTCATTTGTAACAACATGGATGGGTGTTAAGGATATTAACCTAAGAAAAATAAGTCAGACAGAGAAAACAATTACCATATAATCTCATTTATATGTGGAATCTAACCGACAACAAAAATCAGGCTCAAAGATACAGAGAACTTATTAGTGGTTGCCAACAATAAGGAGTGAAGAAAATCAACAAACTTGATGAAGGGGCTCAAAGTTTCAAACTTTCAGATACAAAATAAACAAGATATAAGTAACATAGAGCATGGTGATTATAGTTAACAAAATTGCAATTTGTGTGGTTAATGGTATTAACTAGATTTATTGCAGTGATTATTTCACAATATATACAAATATACAAATACTGAAACATTATGTTGTACACCTGAAGCTAATATTATTTGGCAATTATATCTCAATTAAGAAATAAACATACAACGTCCACATGACTCAAAAATTACAGTTTTAGGCATTTATCCAAAAGAATGAAAACATATGTTCACACACACACACACAAAAAAAACCTGAATAAAAATGTTTATAACAACTATATTCATAATAATCCAAACCTGGACACAACCCAGGTCCCCTTCAATGGATGACTGTCAAGAGTAGTTTGAAGGCAGATGCTGCAGAAAATCAAACTTTGACTGTGACTTTCCAGAGAATGGGCTCACAGAGTAGAGTGTGCTTGGGGCTGGGAGAGCGAACAGTGATGACATAGTAGCAGAACTGACTAGTTCAGCCTGGAGTTATGTTGAACTGCATTTCTAAAGCATAGGATTTCCAAGCACTTAAGAAATAAGACCTCGGGGGCTCCCTGGTGGTGCAGTGGGTTAAGCAACGCACTATGAAGCAAACCACAGCCACTGTAGCCTAGTTTGATCCCTGCCACCAGCCACGGAGGGGACCCACATGGAGCAGGCAGACCTCTCCTGCCTAGTCCGCTGCTCCCCTCAGCAGTGTGTTTCAGTCGGTCTGACTGTTCTGCTCCCCAATCTGACTCTGGTGAATCCTCTCACCACCCTGGACTCTGGCCTGTACCCCAGCTCTTATTTGTATAAATAAATAAATCTTAAAAAAAAAAGAAAAGAAAAGAAATAAGACCTCAATAGGATAGTCTTCTTGGCCTGCGGAAGGGAAAGTGCTTGTCCTTTGGCAGGGATGTGCTTTGTCTTCTGTTGTCTTAAATTTTAAATAGACTATTAATGACATCATGGATAAAGAAAAAAAAAAAAAAGACATGGGTTTCCTCTTGGCTCTGACAGATCTAGAATTCTTCTTTGAATACCCTACTTGGGTTCCTCAGACTTGCTATTCTCCCATCTGACAGAATAGTCAAATGCTCCCAGTTACCTTTGGACCTCAGTTAACCACTCTATAACTGAGTCATACTCAACAAAAAGCATACATGAAAAAAGTTCTCCATTAAAAGGTCAGACAATGGGCCTCCCTGGTGGTGCAGTGGGTTAAGCAACGCACTATGAAGCAAACCACAGCCACTGCAGCACGAGTTCGATTCCTGCTGCTGGCCAGGGTGGGGACCCACATGGTGTGGCAGACCTCTCCTGCTGTGCCCGCTGCTCCCCTCAGCATTGTACTTAAGTTGATCTGCCTGTTCTGCTCCCGGCTCTCTGTGGTGAATCCTCTCACCCCCACACACACACCTCTGGCCTGTACCCCAGTGCTTGTAGGCATAAATAAATAAATCTTTAAAACAAAAAATAAAATAAAATAAAAGGTCAGACAACGAATATTTTAGACTTGCAGGCCATCCTGTCTCTGATGCAACTATTCAATGCTACTATTTTAGTGAAAAAACCCAAAAGCAATATGTAAACATATGAGTATGGCTGTGTTCCAATAAAACCTATTTACAAATGCAGGTGGTGACCAGAATGAGCCAATAGGAAAACAGCTTGCCAACACCTGCTCTTTGTAAAGCTAAAATTACTTATCAGCTTATTTTTGATAATGGAATCCTAAATTGATTAATTCACTCAACAAACATTGAGTGCCAGTGATATGTAATGCTTACGATATAAAAATGAATAAGAATAATCTCAATACTCAAGAAGCTTTCTGTAACAGAATTTTCTGCCTTTTCCACAAGTTTCCTCTATGTATTTTATGATATATATTCATGTTGTAGCCCTGATTCATTGCAAGAATTCTGTAATGATCTGTGTACCTAGCATTTTATGTTTAATAATCTGCTATTTCTTTTTCTCTGGATGTATTCTAATCAGTATTTTCACCTGCTATTCACAACACTTTTGTGTCTAGATTTTGAATAATTTCTTGTTTGCTCTCACTAAAATTCTGACCCATTATAGACTTACTTTGAGTTCCTTATTCTCTCCATCTTTGAAAATGAAAAATGAAAGGAAGGAAAAAAATAAAAACAAAAAGCCAGTTAACAACTGTGATCAACATATGCACCAACTGGGGCTTCTGATCTACCTGCTGTGTACATTGTACAATATTATAAATCAGTGTACTGAATGGACCATTTTCTGATCCCCTAGAATTTGTTTAGTACAAGCTAAGCCTAAAGAGAAAACAGTAGCTGACTTCTAAAGAAAGCTATTAATCATTGAGACCAGACTCTCTTTCCAGAGCTTTTTAAGAAGTGGAAGTACTTAAGGTGTTGTGCTGTCCCACATTCATCTCAGGCAAAAGAAGATACAGCTAACAGTGGTTAGCATGGGGGGCAGGAGTTGAGCAAGAGTTCTGAATTTTCTCTCTCCTCCAGAAGATGGTTATAGATATTGGAGATCATAGTAGAGATGGCAACTTATTTTGCTTTTGGGTATCTGCTCAGACCAATAGATTTGTTGATCTGTCCTGATGATATCACCAAGAAGAAAGAGAACTGAGAAAGAAAGATGGCAGGACAGAGAAAGAGCCCAACCAATAATGAAAAAAACAGTTTTGAACAATGACTTGAAATTGGTATATATTGAAGTTATGGAATATTCTCAGGAGATTTTTTTATTCAGTGAGAAAGAATGATTTGATACAGAACACAGAAAAGAAACTAGAGATAACAACACTAGTTCATTTCATGTTTGGAATTCATGTTTGAACTCTGTTAAGTTAAAAAACCACTTAGTAAATCAGTTATACCAGCATTTCTAAAAGTGTATACTATGAATTTCATTTCTTTAGGCTTGCAAAGGGGAAAAACTGTTCACTCAAACCATACTTGAGGAAAATTTTTTAGAAAATCACTATGCACACAAAATATTAGAAGATCTGAGCACAAGCATAAATAAACCAGTTTCAACTTTTTTTACAATTCATTTGATAATAAAGGTTATTTGAGTTCTATGTGGGTTTTTTTTGACCATTTTATTTATTTATTTTTGTGTAAAAGAATTGGGGTGTAGGCCAGAGTTGTGGGGAATGAGAAGATTCTCCAGAGACAGAGTGGGGAATAGAACAGATGGATCTACTGAAATAGACTGCTGAGGGGAATAGCGGGTGAGAGAAGAGAGGCCTGAGCCATAGGTGGGTTTGCTTCCTGACCAGGGATCGAATTCAGCCTGCAGTTGCAATAGGTGTCAAGGTGATAGCACTGAAACTTAAACCCTGTGCAACCAGGGAGGCCTTAATTTCTATGTTACTTCCATTAATGTTCTTCAAAAGGTATCTTTGGAGTTACTTTTACCATTAAGGGAACAATCCTGTGCCACTTGGCATGATGTACTAAGAGCAACATACCATCACCTGTCTTAGTTCTGCCAAAAACACATAACACATGAAGAAATACTGGATAAAACAAAATTGATAAACATTCTATAAAATGATTGCTCTGTGCTCAAAACTTTCAAGGTCATAAAGGTCAAGGAAAGATGGATGTTACAGAGTTAAAGAGACTAAAGAGACAAGACAATTGGGTAAAACACAGGACCTGGATTGGACCATTTTGCTACAAATGACATAATTGGAACAATTCACAAACTAAGTGTCACTTCCTTTCGAGTTGGATTCTTTCTACTATTCTTAAGTTTAATTCTTTAAGTAGAAAGAAAATTTTCTTTCTAATATTTCTTAAGTTTCTACTATTATTTAAGTTTGAAATCATTTCAAGATAAAATTATAAAAATTTTTAAAAAGACACCTTTCAAAATGAAATTCTCCTGTAAAGAAGAATTAAAGTCTGTCCATGGGTCTACAACCAAAGCCAGATGAATGCCAATTTGACAGTTAGTGGAAAGAAAGTTGTTTCTTTAGGTTTTGGATCCTTACAGTTTGAGGCTGTGCTTGTCTTTGTCATTCTTTCCAGGACCACAGGAGTTGTTCAACTCTTGGCAACTCTTGACAGTGTTATTTACATGAAAGTCTATATGATGATACCCCTTGGAGTTGTTCCTACCTCTAAGAACCAGAGGGGCTTGAAAAACTGTGGAAGGTTGGGACCTCCCTGGTGGCACAATGGGTTAAGCAACACACTATGAATCAAACTGCAGCATGAGTTTGATCCCTGACACCAGGCAAGGAGGTGAGGTGCAGCAGACCTCTCCTTTCTTGCCCACTGCTCCCTTCAGCAGTGTGTTTCAGTGGATCTACCTGTTCTGTTCCCCACTCTGTCTCTGGTGGATCCTTTCACCCCCTGCACATCTGGCCTGCACCCCAGTCGTAGAAAGAAAGAGAGAGAGAGAGACAGAGACAGAGAGGGAGGGAGGGAGGAAGGAAGGAAGGAAGGAAGGAAGGAAGGAAGGAAGGAAGGAAGGAAGGAAGGAAGGAAGGAAGGAAGGAAGGAAGGAAGG
>JAGFMF010011381.1:520960-627737 GCA_019455555.1 Galemys pyrenaicus
GGAGGGAGGGAGGGAGCGAGGGAGGGAGGGAGCGAGGGAGGAAAGAGAGGCAAATTGAGAGAAGTAAGTTGGAAGAGGGGAACTTCAAGATCAAACTTCTGCAGATGAAAACAATACAAAACACATACCATTGTCACAGGATAGTTGACACATGTACAACTGTATGAGGGAGGTGCCAGGCAAAAGAGAATGTCAGAAAGGTGAGTTCCCACAGTGCCAAAGATAGCTTCACATCTTCCCAAGAGACAAGTTCACTAGAGGAGTGTTGGTTTTGTCTGGGCAACTTGGAAGAGTTGAAAACACCGGTTTAGAAACCAATGAGGAGAACTAACCAAGATGCTGAAAAATCCACAGGATTCATGGTGTTTATCATTTTGTTCTCCTTCAGTTTCTCTGGATCTTACATAGACTAAGTATGGGTTACCTACTTAGACTAAGTATGGGTCAATATCTATTCTCATTGTTTGAGCTCTCCAATCTGCCATGTCAGAAACTTCTCTACAGATGATTTGGTTCCTGCTTAGATGAAGTGTAAAAAGAGTAGTTCCTTTTTAATTTAAGACAGACATGTTTGACAAGTTAGCAGTCAACCTAGACCAGCACAGACAACAGAATTTGAAGTGTTATTTTAGAACTATAAACCAAAAATATGATGACAAAAAAAATCTCAAAATAGTAACCACCACAATTTTTTTCTCTTTATTGAAATTAGTATTTCATGCTTTTGTACTTTATTATTTCTCCCTTTCTCACAATTCAATATTTAATTTTTCTAAAATGAATAAATAAAAATAAAAAGCTGAATTATTTTTCTGTTTTACTGCAAATGTTTTAAATTTATCTTCCTATGTTAAAGATGATTTTCCTTAAGTTTATTTACAGAATCTGGTATCTGAACTGTGGTATTATCAGTAAAATGCTTTCTGTTTCTAAAGGCAGAGAAAAGCAAAAATAAAAACATTTCTCTAGGTTAGGTCCAGATGATGCTAAGAGATAATATAATGTATACAGGCTGAGCAAACATAGACAAATTTCTTAATCTTTCACACATTACATATCTAAAAAATGGAAACTCTGATAACATCTACAGCACAGACTTATGTATGGATTGAATGAGACAGTGAAGTCTAGTAGATGATAAGATTTCAATAACTGACAGGAAAACAACAAAATAAAATATAAACTCTATGTGTAATTTAGAGGCAGTTGAGAAAGTTTTTCTTTTGAGTTAATCCAATATGGAAAACACTACAGCAGTAGTGTAAATGTAAATAAATACATTTACAAGTTCATACTTTTGCATTTAAAAGCATTTTCCTATTATAATTTTTTTTAAAGATTTATTTATTTATGCATACAAGCACTGGGGTACAGGCCAGAGGTGTGGGGGGGAGGTGAGAGGATTCACCACAGAGAGCCAGGAGCAGAACAGGCAGATCAACAGAAGTACACTGCTGAGGGGAGCAGCGGGCACAGCAGGAGAGGTCTGCTGCACCATGTGGGTCCTCTCCCTGGCCGGCGGCAGGGATCGAACTGGATCTGCAGTGGCTGTGGTTTGCTTCACAGTGCGTTGCTTAACCCACTGCGCCACCAGGGAGGCCCCCTATTATAATTTTTAATCATTTCTTTTTATTGCTCTGTTGTGATTATATCTGTCTTTAAAATATCTGTATATAATTTATGCTAATTAATAAGAGTATATATATATGTTAAATTGATAAATAGCTCCATTAAGCAAATTTAAAATCAAGAATAGCCAAGAGTTCATATTGCTTTCTAACAAATAGTCTCATCTACTTACAAATCTAAATATATTCAATAGAAGCACTGGAATTTAATTATACACTCTGTAGTTTATCTTTATTATGGCCATATGCTATATTTCATAACATTATTTTACTAAGGATGAATGAAGTACATTTTTATGTCCTGTGGAAAATATTTTAAATCTTTATCTTCCCAAATTAAAAAATTCTATCTCAAGAAACCCCTTTACAAAACACTTGGAAATTTCTCCAAGACTTTTTTAGTTTCCTACCAGCTGTGTTTTTTTTTTTTCTTAGCAAAAAGAACGTCTCAAAAAGTTTTCCCCATATTTTAAAAGGGCTTTCTACATAAATCAGACAACTGTATATGGAATTTTTAATCATTTCAGAGCAGCTAATTAAATCTTTTCTTCTTGTTGCCTCTGGTTTAGGTACGCTGTGTGTGGCGCTTCCCGTGGTTTTTGATTTTGCTTTAATGGCAGGGAGAGGAAACCAGTAAAGCTCAGTAACCACACTGCATATCAAAATGTCACCATGGCAGCATTTGTCCACTTGTCAGAGTCCTTCTGAAATGACTCAGCCATTCATTTTGTTGAATCAATATTGAAGCTTTTGAGATTTATGACTTGAGATTTGGGAAAAAGCAAAGTCAAACAAATCCTTCATTCCTAACATTGAGCTTCAGATTTCCACTTCTTGCATAATTTTCTCATAATAAGCTTGCATTTAGATGCCTGCTAGTACAATGGAAAAGAATGAAAAGTTTCCAAAAACAGTGTAGACTGTGGTAATCTTATCATATGTTAATTCAAATGACTAATTTCCTAGGAGATAGGGAACAGGGTTGTAAGCCTTTTGATAGAAAAACTTTAAATGTTTGATGTATGATTCTTTAAATTTCATTTTGTGTATACTCCATCTTAATGCATAATTAAGAACCAGTATAAACCTGTTATTCACAAAATCTTTCTGTTTAATACTTTACATATTGAACAACTGACCTTTTCTATTTTAAAATACTGGTATTTCTTCCAAGACTTCTTTTTATAATCACATGAGTTTCTAGTAGATCAGGTTACAAAATAAATCCAGTTTCACAATCCAGCCACTCATACTGTGTATTTTCAGTTATGACTGTGCAGAGCTCATTAGTATTACCCAACTACAAAATTATGAGTCATTTTCATAAGTACAGATCTGCTCAGCAAGACCTTCTAGGGTCTTTGAAGTTTCATTGGCTAATCAGGGAAGGCTAAAATGATAAAGGACAAGCTCTCTTGGATATTCCTCCATCAGTCTCCACCCATAGCTAGCAGTGTCCCATCTCCTAATATTCCTAAAATTCCTATTGGAATGTGCACAGAAAAGTGAAATGCAGGTGTCACTACTGGGGTGGGGGAAAAGGGAATCCAGGGCAGATAACTCACACCAGAGAGGACTTGCACTCCCAGGACCCCTAGGTCTTTTCCAATCTGAGGTAATGTTTATTTTACCAATGGCTGCAAGCAAACAAAGCCACTGCAAACAAAGCCCCACTGTTGATTTCCCCCATGGGTGGGAAAATCAAGCCCAGTGGAAGAGAGGTTTGACTGATGGTATGTTTGGAGATCATGTAGGTCTTACAAAGTGTGTGTGTGTGTGTGCGCACACACACATGTGTGTCCACCTAGCAGAGACATCTTTGCCAGCAATTTATTTATTTATTTATTGTTTCACTCCTTAGTTTTAGATACATAACTCAGGGTATACTTCTCTCTTCAATTACTTTAAAATTTTTCATACTGGTTTCTGGCATATTCCTACTGAGGGAGTAAAGCATATAACCATAACTATGGTCACATATATCAACATTATCAAACTATTATTTTCACAGCTCCTTAGTATGTTACCTCCTACATTGTTTTCGGTCTCCCTGTTTAAAATCACTAGCAATAGTCATTTACATGGCACTGTCATTATTCTCTTTTTTAGATGAAGTAACACTGCATTGTAACATTATGTAAGTTGCAGAAACATACCATTAAGAATCAACACTCAGGGCATCCCTGGTGGCACAAGGGGTTAAGTCTCAGCACTATGAAGTTATCGCCAGCCACTGCAGTACGGGTTCAATCCCAGGTTACTGACCTACATGGCACAGCAAACCTCTCTTTCCTCGCCTGCTGCTCTCCTTAGCAGTGTATCTGCCTATTCTGCTCCCCACTCTGACTCTGGTGAATCCTCTCACCCCAACCCCTCATCCCCACACCTCTGGCTTACACCCCAGGTCTTGTATGCATAAATAAATAAAATAAATCTAAAAAAAAAAAGAATCAACACTGATGTTGGCAGTTTTATACTTAAGTTTGGAGTTCTCCGACTACCTAGTCAACGTCCTTTTCTTAAATAACGTTATACAGCCATACCATAAGAATTTCAAATCATAATGACAGGCATAGTAGTACTCTTTAGTTTCTATTTAAGGTGATGAAAATAATTTTGGAAATAGATAAGGGTGACAGTTGTACAACATTGTGGCTATAATTAATCCTACTGAGTTGTATAGTTAAAATAGCAATTTTCGTTAAACTTATTTTAATACAATTTTTAAAATTAATAATGTTATACATCAAAAACATTGACTCGCATCTTAAATAGGTGTGTTTCATGCTATATAAATTACAACGTATTAAAATAAACAATAGGGAAGAAAAAAATTGTACAGAAAGCATCAATGTTTTGTCTGTAGCTTGTATTTACCAGGTGATATGAGAAACTTACAGTGGAATTGTTTCTCTTTTCAGAAAACAAAATTCTTTGGAGTTTTCTTCTTTGCAAGGTTCTGAGAAAGTTAAATGGCTTTTAAGGTTATGATTGAAAGAGTACCAGACACAAATGCAACTTCAGTCTTGCAATAGAACAATTCTACATGGAATATTTCCAAACAAAATGGAGTTCCCTAATATGCCTTAGTTTTTCTTTACTTTTTTTTTCTTTTTTTCTTTTCTTCTTTTCCTACTTCCAACAGCAAAGAAGTCGGTTGTGAATATTTTCTACAAGAAATGCTGAGCTGGTTAATTTCTGATAATTATAAAATCATGGGTGGTCACTAGTTCAAAGAAAATCTCTCCAAATAAAACCAATTATGAGCAGAGAATTTAACTGTGTCCCTTTATGCACTGCCAAAATGCAGTATCAATAGAACAGAATGTGAAAGCCGCAGCTTTGATATGAAAGGTACTGAAAGTATTCATCTTCGGGTCATTGTTCTGCCACCATATGGAATGGAATAAAAGGAAAAAGAATTATGCAACATCAACTTGAATTATGCAATTGGAGAAAAGCAAAAGCAAATCATAACCAGATGAGACTATGCATACATTTTACTCTAAAAATTGTCTTTGATATCACCAGACACCCAACGCACTCTACTGGCAGTGCAAAGTAATTGAAAAGAGTAGAAAAGAAAAACTTAGACTCTCATATATTAACATTAAAATTAAAAAAAAAAATTTGCAGCAGCAATACAGAAATGCAAAATACAAAAGTCAGAAATGTCTAGATCACGAATACTAGGTTGAGCAATATGAAATAGAAGAGGGTGTCATTTAAAATTAGGAGGAAAAATGTGTTAGGTTGAAGCATAATAAATTGCTGTTCTCAACCCTGTTGCCAGTGTTTGGTCATTTTAAAGTAAGAAAATATCAACTTAAAGTTTCTCACCACTTAGAATGGTAAACCAATGCACTTCAACCCAAAAAGAGAAAGGTTAATCCACAGTCAGAAAAGCGTCATGTTCTACCTTCCATACCAACCTGGGCTAATTTTCTCACTACGTAGAATGGTAGGCCCATCCCTGTCACACAGGAATTAGCAACTATCTACACTTCTTTGCCCTATATCTGCTGGCAGGATAACATTTGGTTGATTACAATGTGTTAAGAGAACTTTGTAGGGATAAGAAAATTAGAATGAGCAAAACAAAAAGCTTTAAAAATTAGTTCTTTGCTTGCTTGAGCCTGACCCAGGTTATAAAGCCTATTATGGGGAAGGAGAACCTACTTAGACTTTTTTCTCAATTTCTCCCAATTCTTATTCACATTCCTTTTCGCTAAGCTCTTTTATGGCTCCTCCAGACTTGGGAAGCAATGAAAGAACTACAAAAGGGAAAGAAAGTTTATTTCGTAAATGATTTCTTTAAAATATAATTCACTTGCAATTAACCTTCCAATCCTTGCTATCTGGTACTCTTGAAGATCCTTTCCTTAGAGATGCTTCATCTCTCCACATATGTCTTTTGACCGTGGTATCTTTAGACAATTTAGATTCCTTTATCATGTTCACACTAGCCCTCACAACACCACACTTTCTTGGCCAATACTTTAACTGTAGAGCAGAGTCAAAAGTCAACTTTTGACTGTTTGGGGAGGGATTTGCTACCAGTGCCTTGTCCATCAAATTCCTTGTGAAGAACTCCAAATGATTCCCCTAACTTTCTACCACTTTTGCCCAGAGTGGTGGAGGTGGCATGCACAGCAGTGATAGCTCTTGCCAAAGGAAGTCTCACTGCAGGCTCCACTTATATACCCTGAAGATAATAAGTTAAGAAACACAAAATCAGTTATCAGCCACTTCTCAATGTTAATGTTTAGTCTTACAGTTTCTGTGAGTTCATATCTCTGTTCCACCATTTACTAGCTAAGTGAACTTAGACAAGATACTATACAAAGTAATGAAATCACAGAAATAAAAGTAACAACTACAGCATAGTCTGCTTTAAAATTGAACACATTAGGTTTGAAAAGAGTGTCTGGTCACCAATAATTTAGCAAACTACGTATGTGTCCTCTGATGTGATGCATGGAAAAGGACCCAACATCGCCCAACAATGTAGGATTCTTAAGCAAAAAAATTAATATAAGAGTGAGGAAAACAAATTCAAATTGAGTGCAGTTTGCAAAACAGGTGCAGTTTGGGCTTTTCAAAGATCAAAGTTGTATAAAAGAAAAAAGTTAATATGGGAAGGGGAGCTGGGGACCTCACTGGATTAAAAAAACTAAAGAGGGGTAACAACTAAATGCAATGCAAGAACCATGATTAAATCCTAGAACTCATTTTAAAATAACTAAATAAATACTAAAAGGAAATCAGACAACAGACATGCCAGGGAAGACAGATATTTAAACATAAAGTAGGGGCCTCCCTAGTGGTGCAAGGGGTTAAGTCACAGCACTATCAAGCTATTGCTAGCCACTGCAGCATGAGTTCGATACCCAGCCAGGGAGGTGACACAAATAGTGCAACAGACCTCACCTGCTGCACCCCTCAGCAATGTATTTCAGTTGATATGCCTGTTCTGCTCCCCAATCTGTCTCTCTTACCCACCAGCACCTCTGACCTGCAACCCAGCTCTTGTATGTATAAATAAATAATAAATATTTTTAAAATAACAATAAATAAATATAAACTAAATATAGAGAATGAGATTCTGACTAAAATTGAGTGGGTGAAGAGGAAAAGGGGGAAGAGGCATAATAAAGGAGGCATGTGGGTGACATGTTGGGTGGCTTGGTAATATACATCTGAGGAAGTATGAACTTGACCTTTGGATAATCCACAGTGTTATAAACAAGTGTTGGCAATGTGTCACAGTGTCTTCAACTTATTTCTAAGTCATTCTCAAAATATTGTGTTAAAAATAAAAATAATAACACCGCACATTTAATAAAACCCTTAGAACAATACCTTGCACATAATAATCATTAAGTGTAAGTCATATAAAATTAGCATAGTTACCTAAACAAAAGGAAAATCACACTTAAAATATTACACATTTGTCAAATTTAATTAATGCACTGAATTATGAAATTCCTAACAGAGTTACCTACCACATATTTCCAAGACCCAACACCTATATCTCTTTAATTTTCCACTCCTTTCAGACCATATCTTCCATTTATAATAGTTTCTAATTTGCATTTTGGCATTACTATGATCAGAGGAGTATTTTTTCGAGTTACACTTTCGTCTTTTAACATTTAGATTCTTATATTAGAAAATTTCGTACCCTAAAATTCTTATTGTACCTTGGCTTATACAACTTTAAGGTTAACAACATTTTACAAATATTTTAGATCTTCTCAAGCATTTTAGAATTAGGATTCCTTTAACCTCTTAAAGTTGAGGACCTAAGCTTTTGATTATGGTCGCTATAGTTATAAATACTACAATATTAAAAATTAAAACAAAGGAAAAATTTAAAATAAATGTTTGTTCATTTAATAAAATAAACCTGTTTCATGTTAACATAAATAATATTTTTTATAAAAAATATACTTCCCCAAACAAAAACATTCAGTGAGATCAACAGCATCATTTTATATTTTACAAATCTTTTTAAAGTCTGACTTCATAGAAGATAGCTATATTTCATATATATATATAATTCTGGTAAAATATACATAACACATAATCTATCATTTTAATTATTTTAAAGTGTACAATAACACAGTGGTATTTAATAGAGTAACAGCGTCATGCAACCAATGCCATTATGTAGTTCCATAATGTTTTCATTTGAATTTGTATTCATTAAGAAGTTCCCGGACCTCCCTGGTGGCAAAATGGGTTAAGCAACACACTATGAAGCAAACTTCATTCACTGCACATGAGTTCGATCAAATTTGATCTCTGCCCCCACCAGGGAGGTGACCCACATGGCACAGCAGACCTCTCCTACCTGCCAGCTACTCCCCTCAACAGTGTGTTTCAACGATCTGCCTGTTCTGTTCCCCACTCTGTCTCTAGTGGATCCTCTCACCATTCACACCTCTGGCTTCTACCCCAGTGCTTGTACGCATAAATAAATAAATCTTTAAAAAAAAAAAAGGAAATCAGTTCTTCAAAAAACAGACATACAGACCAATGACCAATGGAATCTAATAGAAAAACCCATAAATAAACCCACATATTTATAGACAACTAATCGTTGACAAAGGAGCAAAGAATATGCAAGGAACAAGGATAGCTTGTTCAATAAATGGTTCTGGGAAAACTGGATTGCTACTTACAAAAGAATGAAGCTAGACTGTTACCTCATACCATGCACAAAAACCAACTCAGAATGGATAAAAGACCTGAATGTAAGACCTGAAACCATAAAATATATAAAAGAAAATATAGGCAAAACACTACAGCACATATATCTCAATAACATCTTAAATGACTCACCCCCCCCCCCAAAACAAAGAAAGTGAAGGAAAAAAATAAACTGGGACTACATCAAACTAAACAGCTTCTGTACAGCAAGAGACATTAACCAAAACAAATAGGCACCTTACTGATTGGGGAAAAATTTTTGCAAACAATACAACTGATAAGGGACTGATCACAAAGATCCACAAAGAGATCACACAACTCGGCAAAAACAAAGTAAACAAGCCAATCAAAAAATGGCAGAATAGCTAAAAAGATACTTCTTCAAAGAGGAAATGCAAATGGCCAATAGGTATATGAAAAAATGTTCAGTATCACATATATAATCAGGGAAATACATATCAAAACCACAATGGGATACCACCTTACACCAGTGAGAATGTCCCATATTAAAAAACAAAAAACAAAACAGGCAACAACAAATGCTGGTAAGGAAGTAGAGAAAAAGGGACTCTCCTACACTGCTTGTGAGAATGCATACTGGTCCAATCGCTATGGAAAGCTGTGTGGAGGTTCCTCAAACTGCTAAAAATGGAGTTTCTATATGATCCAGCAATTCCACTCCTAGGAATCTACCTAAAGGACACAAGAATTTTTTTTTTTAAAGATTATTTATTCATACAAGAGCTGGGGTACAGACCAGAGTCCAGGGTGGTGAGAGGATTCACCAGAGACAGAGTCGGGAGCAGAACAGGCAGATTGACTAAAACACACTGCTGAGGGGAGCAGCAGGTGAGGCAGGAGAGGTCTGCTACACCGTGTGGGTCCCCTCGCTGGCCAGTGGCAAGGATCGAACTTGTGCTGCAATGGCTGAAGTTTGCTTCATAGTGTGTTGCTTAACCCACTGCGCCCCCAGAAAGGCCGAAGGACACAAGAATATTAATTCAAAAAGATACCTGCACGCCTCTGTTTATTGCAGCACTATTTCCAATAGGTAAGTTGGAAACAACCCGAATGTCCAAAAATAAATGACTGGATCAAGGAGATGTGGTATATAAACACAGTGAAATACTATTCAGCAGTCAAAAAAGATAAACTCATGCCATTTGCAGCAACGTGGATGGAACTAGAAGGGATTATGCTCAGTGAAAGGAGCCAGAAGAAAAAAAATATATCGGATGGTCTCATTTATAGGAGGAATATAGGAGAACCAAATAAAGGATCAGAAAAAAATAATGAAAACAATAATAATAAAAAAAAAAACAAAATTAGCAAAGAACTATAAATCAGAGACATTCTGCAAGGGAGGGGAAGGGAAAGGGTTCAAAACAGGTGAGAGAAGAGCACAAAGGAATATGGCCATGGTTCACGGGTGAATTGGTGGTGGGAATTTTATGGGAAATACACAATGATGTAAAAGATATAAATAAAAAACGAAAAAGAAAAGCATTGGGAATCAGTTCCTGCCTTTTCCTAACCCTTGATAAAAAAGAATCTGCATTCTATCTCTGTTTATTTGCCTATTCTGGATATTATACACATAAGTCAAGTCATATGTGACCATTTATATCTAGCTTCTTTCACTTAGTGTAATGCTTTCAAGGTCATCCAGTTATGGAACATAATAGTACTTCATTTCTTGTTGTGGTTGCATAATATTCATTTGTATGTGTGTACTGCATTTTGTTTATCCATTTATCTGCTAATGTTTATTTGGATTGTGTCTAGCTCTTGCCTGTTATAAATAGTGCTGCTGTGAATATTCATATGCAAGTTTTGTTTGAAAATCTAATTTCAATTATTTTGAATAATATTTAGGAGTAGAATCATGGGTCACACGTCATTCTGTTTTTCCTTTTTGAACAATTGTCAAACTTTGTTCCACAGTATCTCCACCATTTTTTATTTCTCTTAGCAATGGATGAAGGTTCCAGTTTCTCTGTAACTTCACCAACATGTGTTATTTTCCACTTTTAAAATTAGGGCCAATTTAGTGGGTATAAAGTGGCATCTCATTGTGGTTTTTATTGGCATTTTTAAATAAAAAATGGTGTCGATCATCTTTTCAGAAGAGTTTTTGGTCACTTGCATATGTTCATTAGAGAAATATCCTTTCAAATCTGTGGTCTTTTTTTTTTTGTGGTTTCAGTGTAATATAATTAATTAATTGACTATATACTGATCATCAATTATAATCAGTAATAACAGCTACCACTCATTAATGCATAACAGAGCAGTGGGGTCTTTTTCCATTTTTTAATGGAGTATATTTTTGTTGTTCAATTGTAGGCGCTCTTTATAAATTTTAAGTACTAGATCACAAATATGATTTACATATATTTTCTTCTATGGTATTTTTCATACTCTTGATAGTTTATTTTGATATAATTTAGTTTTAATGAGTCCAGTTTATTGCTTTTATGCATCTTACTTTTAAAAGAAACTGCGAAGTTGAAGTTTATGAAGGTTTATGCCTATCCCTTTTTTCTAGGATTTTCATAGTTCTAGCTTTTAGTTTCAGGTCTTTGATTTCTTGTTGATTTAATTTGTGTATATGGTTTGAGGGAAGAGTTTAGCTTCATTATTTTTATTTTGATATCCCATCACCATTTGTTGAAATGATTATTCCTTCTTCATATAATGGTTATTTGACATCTTGATCAAAAATCAATTGACAGAGATATATAGGTTTATTTCCAAACTCTCAATTCTATTCATTGATCTATATGTCCTTATGCCAGTACCAAACTGTTTTGATTACTGTATTTTGTAGTAAGTTTTGAAATTGGTGAGTGTGGCTCCTTTTAACTTTGCTTTTTTTTTTTTTAAGAGATTTTGATTATTTGGAATTCTCTGCCTTTTGATATAAACTTTAGGACTAGTTTTGTAATTTCTGCATAAAAATCTACTATGGATTACACTGAATCTGTAAATCACTTTGGTTAACATTGTTGTGTTAATATTAACAGTTCCAATCCAAGAATGCAGAATGTCTTTCATTTATTGGCCATTCATTTCTTTCAGCATTGGTTTTCTGTGTACAAGTCTTGTAGCTTCTTGGTTAGGTATATTCTTGAATATTATTCTTTTTGATGTTATCATATGTATTATTTTCTAAATTTCCTTTTCTGATTGTTCATTGCTAGCATATTGAAAAACCAGTGGTTTTGTGCCAGATCTTGTAGCCTGCAAAATTGTTTAATACATTGACTAGCTATGGCAACAGGCAGATTTTTATAATTGCTTTGCATTCAATCTGTTGTGATATATTGTTTCAGCTGAAGTTTATAAAGAAAATCCAGTCTATTATAAACTTGTAGTTAGTAATAAGAATTTTAATAGGTTTTTCAGATAATCATAGCTACTTACTGCAGTAAGTGACAGTTTCTTAAAGGCTAATTGCAATGTAGTGTCTAAAATCATATCAATAAGGATTTTTTACTTATTCAATATTAAGATCTTTTCATCTTACACTTTGAATGCATCTTTTATATGTGCATGATTTTGTGACATTTCTACAATTGAAAAACTTTTGTTCAGACGTGCAGATTTTCTAAGTGTTGACACTTGTCATTAAATATTTCAAAATCACATTATTAATATCATCACCAATTTAACCACAAAATTCTTTCAGTTTTTGGGAAGGTGACAAGCTTATAGAAGCAATACAAGTTTTTAAAATTCATTTTTGTTTGAGATAGCACTTAAATTTTATCAGTGGTAGCAAATTACTATCTTGCTTTCTTTGAAATAACTTATTCATTCCAAGTACATGTCTTTCAAATAGTTAAGTCTTACTGACTATTGTTTTTCAATAAGTGATTATATTAAAAATTGTGCTCTGTGATGTAAACAAGTTGTTTAGCTCCCAATTCAGACAAAGGGATAAGAATTTTTCCTCCAGACAACCACCAAATTTAGACATGCAATAAAAGAACTTTATGCATATTTTCCATCTCATCAGAAAGAATTAAAAATCATGTAGTCAAGTGTTTGGATTTAATAATACTTTTTACTGCTTAATCAAGGAAAATTCTTAAGTAGCACTACATCCCCCTTTTTATTTTTTATTTTTTTAAAGATTTATTTATTTATGCATACAAGCACTGGGGTACAGGCCAGAGGTGTGGGGGGGGGTGAGAGGATTCACCACAGAGAGCTGGGAGCAGAACAGGCAGATCAACAGAGGCACACTGCTGAGGGGAGCAGCGGGCACAGCAGGAGAGGTCTGCCGCGCCATGTGGGTCCCCTCCCTGGCCGGCAGCAGGGATCGAACTCTTGCTGCGGTGGCTGCTGTTTGCTTCATAGTGCGTTGCTTAACCCACTGCGCCACCAGGGAGGCCCCATCCCCCTTTTTAAATGAGTATGTAAGGTCTCCCTGGTGATGCAAGGGTTAGTCTTAGTGCTATCAAGATATTGCTAGCCCCTGCAGCGTGAGTTCAATTCAGAGAGCTAACCCACATGGTTCAACAGACCTGTCCTATCTTGACTGCTGCTCCCACCTCAGCAGTGTAATTCAATAGATCTGTTTGTTCTAACTCCCATTCTGTTTCTGATGGACCTTATCACCTTCAGCTTCCACACCTCTGGCCTACACCCCAGTTCTTGTATGCAAAAATAAATAAATAAAATATATGAGTATGTAGCCATGGACATACAATGACTGTTAATACAGTTTGGTGCTACTACTTGATTCACGCTAAGAGTTCTTCTCATGAGTGTGAATAATAACACAGTGAACAAGGCAAATAACTTTTTAGAATTAGGAAAAAACATTTTTGACTTTGAGAACTCTACGATAATATCTGTTGAACATAAACAGCTGTTATAGTGAAATGTCAGTTTTGTATAAGCTACCATGAATTTATAAATGTTGAAAGAAGTAGCCATTATTATTCTACTATAATTTCCTTGTTGAAGTTTTCCAGTTTCTTACCAATGCGTTTTGGTGCTGTTACTACACAAACCCAATCAGCCACAGCAATTTTTACATCCAGTTCTTATGAATCTAGAATTTTTATGGGCAAAGGGCATATATTTAGAGAAAGGAAGCTAAAATGGAAGGCACAACAAGGATGGAAGGAAAAAAAAAGAATTTACTCTAAACTCTTTTGTGTATTCACATCACATTCACTTCCAAAAGTTATCCCAATGATCTACTGAAATCAGAGAGTATAAGGGCTAGCATACCTGTTAGACTAGATTAGATTATGTATGGAAGGGTTTTATGACTTTATCTCATGACTAACCACACTATTTTTATACAAAGAATCCGTTTTTCTCTAGCTACTGCCTTCTTTTGCATCAGCATTAATTACAAAGTCTATACAAATTATTTCTCATGAAGTCAAGACTGACACACAAGGTGTTTTCTTTTTAGGAGTAATGTAGTAAAATATTTTTCTTTCAATGAAATGCTGAAATAATAAGATTTAGATATCTTTTACAAAGCAAATATTCATTTATGTTATATTATGATAACCTATGTAATAGATAGCCAAATCTGCCATTTGACATTAAGCACAGCATAATGAAAGGAAATTAATCAAGTTTCTAGTAATACAAATAGATTCTCCTGCAAAGTAATAGGCTAGATTTAGAACAGAAAAGTACTCCAAAGGAAAAAAATAAGTTCTTTTCAAAACAACAAATCAAAGAAATGAGTTTCATTGAATGTCTCCTTAACAGACTGTTCACTGATCAGCATATATCTTTGCCAAACACACTTTTTTTGTGTGCAGAAAAGCAGGTTTCACTACTCTTGCTATATATCCCACTGAGTAAATCCAAGTGTGAAACACTTTGAAGTCCCCAGGCATTCTGTATTCCAATAATTCCAAAGGGCTTTTTAGAAACCAGATGGGATTAAAATTTGGGAAGAGGGGCAAAATTCAGTTCAACCTTTACTGTATTTGAAGAGAAAACATGGTGAGAAGAAAGAAGTGAGACATTACCTAGATTCAACAATTGCTACAGTGGTAAATCTAGTTTATTTAAATTAATGGGGAAAGTATGTAAGAAGGAACCAATAAAAAATACCTTTAAAACCAATATTAATAAACTCATGAACTTGGGTGTTTTGAAAAAGTATTTGTATTTATTTTTGTTTTTGTTTTTAATTGAGGTAACACCAGTTTACAACACTGCATGTGATTTAGGGGAATAGGTTCACACCTCCTCAGATGTATGTTATCACACCACTCCCACCACCAAATCACCCATAGTCCTCCATCATAAACCATTATTAGGCTCCTTTTCCTCCTTTTTCCCACCAATAACCTCAAGCCTGCTGTTACATTTCCAGCATTTGTTTTGGTATAGTTTTGTCAGTTCCTTTGTTCTGGTTCTATGAAATTATGCCATGTTCATCTTTCTCCTTCAGCTTTATGAAAAAATGTTTTTAAGCCAAATGTTTTTAAACCAAATTAATCTGATATTTTATGTTCTCTCAGATTTCAAGACAAGTTCCCTCTTGTTCTAGTTAACCCAATAGTTTTCTAAGTGATCTCTGTTTTTAGCCTACTCCTCCTCAAGGGGCCTTTTAAGAGGTGGACAATGTCCTGCTCTGCTCAGAATTATGCCAAGACTTCCCATCTTACTAACAACAAAAGCTCAAGTCTGGAAAAGGTTTACAAAGTCTTATCTGTTTCTTTAACCTCATCTGCTACTGCTTTCCCGCCTCTGTGATCAATCCCAGTCATGCCGCCTTCTTCCTGTGCAACCTCTACATGGGGCATAATTCCTCTAAAGGATTTGAAGTTGGTTGTTCCATATACCTGGCAAGTCCTCTCGCAGGTACCAACATGGCTCATCCTCTTACTCTCTACACACCTAAGTTAGTCTATCACCTTTCAACCTGACCTTTCTTTTTCCACTCTCCTTACCTAAGCCACTCTGACATTCTTCTCTATTTAATTTTCATTTATCACCATCTAACATCTTACTGTTTTATTTATTTTTCCTCCCTCTGTCTTTTGTCAGAAGAATGGAAGCTCCATGAGAATAATTTGGGCCTGTTTGTTCATTGCATATTCCCTTGTGCTTAAAACAAGGTCTGAAACTGTAGGTTCTTAATTAATGCTAACATGTAATTTCTGTCTCTATTTTGTCTGATAAGCACTATTTTCAGTTTAGGTTTATACACTTCAGTGCTCTATGGCTTTTTTTACATGGACACGAAAGCTTTGCTTTTGAGCTTCTAATGTGGTTTTTCAGATACTCTTGGATAAGCTGAGGATTGTTACAAAGGTGGTCTTTCACTATCTAGAAGGACTCATCCTAGAATCAGAAGATTCTGTTACTTCATCCATTTTCTCATCATGCCTCCTTCTCCCTAATCTTCCCGAGTCCATAAGCATACAACTGAAAATCCAAGAAACCCGGGGATGTCCACAAGCCAGATTCTATTTTAACTTGCTCTCCATGTGCAGATGATCACTTTTCACCCTCACCCTGTGCCATAGACTGGGTCATAATCAAATTTTACTTTGGTGAAATGAGTTAACTAAATTCTGTCTGACTAATTGAGGTCTTTGGTGGAGTGGATACAACACCAGTTAGGTCCTAGGTCCTAGGGAATTCACCTGCACCAATTTATTTATGTAGTTATTGTGATAAAAAGATCATGGAAACTAATGCATTTCAAATTATAGTCTTCTTAATTATAAATATATAACTATTATAAATATATAACTTTTCCGTAGCCTCCCTGGTGGTCAGTGGGTTAAGCAACGCACTCTGAAGCAAACCGAATCCACTGCAGCATGAGTTCGATCACTGCTACCTGGAAGGGGGGTGAGCCACATGGCACAGCAGAAGTCTCCTGCCTCGCCCGCTGCTCCCCTCAGCAGTGTACTTTAGTAGATCTATTCTGTTCCCCACTCTGTCTCTGACAGATCCTCCCCCAACCACACCTCTGGCCTGTACCCCAGTTCTTGTATGCATAAATAAATTTAAAAAAAAAATTAAAATGTAGGGCCTCCCTGGTGGTGCAGTGGGTTGAGCGCTGCACTGTGAAACATCTGCAACCACTGGAGCACAAGTTCGATCCCCAGCCAGGGAGGGGGCCCGCATGGCACAGCAGACCTCTCCTGCCTCACCCACTGCTCCCCTCAGCAGTGTGTTTCAGTTGATCTTCCTGTTCTGCTCCCTGCTCTGTCTCTGGTGAATCCTCTCACCTCCCATGACTCTGGCCTGTGTGCATAAATATTTAAAAAAATTAAAATATATAACTATTCCTGTTTATATTCACTAACTACTTAGCTAAAGTATCTAAAAATAGTATTTGTGAGGCTAGCTTTCACCTACCAATGTCTGTATGGATGGAAATATTAGAATGGCCATCTTCAAATCATATTTAATATCCCCGAATTTCTTACCAGAATTATAATTTTTGGTTCCTGAATTACCCTTGACTCTTCCTTTGTCAATATTTATGACAGATGTCTGATCATGATAATCAGTATGTCTTAAAACCACAAAACGAGCAAGGACTTGGTCATCACTAGGAAAACCTATCTAAATAATGTTGTATGGGCCTCCCTGGTGGTGTATCGGGTTAAGCAATGCACTATGAAGTAAACCACAGCTACTGCAGCATGAGTTCGATCCCTGCAGCCTGCCAGGGAGGGGACCCACAAGGCGTAGCAGACCTCTCCTGCCTCACTGGCTGCTACCCTCAGCAGTGTGTTTCAGTCAGTCTGCCTGTTCTGCTCTCTACTCTGTCTGGTGAATCCTCTCACCTCCCTCAACTCTGGCATGTACCCCAGCTCTTGTGTGCATAAATAAATAAATCTTTAAATAAATAAATAATGTAGTATGTTGTTTTCTTTCCAAATACTTCTAGAGAAGAGAAATAATAATAATTTTCTGTATATATAGGTTGTTTGAAGACCATATGAGGGGAGTTTTTTTTTTTTCTGGTTGCACTCTATAACCCAGTTTTAAATTAATTTGCATTTACTTTAAGTTCTTCCTTAGTGAACAGCAGACTTTTCCAATTTTGCTTCTATAAGCAGAATTAGAAAGGAAAGATAGATAAAAGGATAGTTGTGAGCAGAGAGCAAAAGAGCAGGAATGAAAAAATTCTGGCAGCGGGAACTCAAGAAGAAATTCGAAGAGAACTCAAAGTTCAATATTGTCTTACTCTTTGTAATTAAAAAAAAAAAAATTTCCAAGGGACTTGATCTAGTTCTTTTCTCTAGGCACTTACTACATGAATACAAAGCACAAGCAGACTCAGGAATAACTAAGGGACAGATGGTTGATTGTTGGTTAATTGTAGATTAAACAAATCCAGTTACTCAAGAACAAAATGTATTCTGTAGCTGAGGGGAGAAATCATATATTGTCCAAAAATTAACAACAATATAAAAATAAATATTTAAAGATTAAAAATTTAAATGTGTTCCATTTTAATGTATTTTAATAATAATACAAGTGTGTAGTAATAAAAACTCAATTTACAGAGACATCTCTAAGAAGAAAAGGCAAAAACCTCTATTCTGTGACTAATGAGAACTTACAATATTTTTAGGTTTTAATGATTACTGTAATAACATTTCTGAATATATTTGTTAGATATTAGATACATGTGTGTTAAAAGACAATAGACCCCAAATGGAGTCACTTAGGCTAAACTTTATGTCACCAACTGAGACCTAGTTACAGTTTCAGTCTCTCCCATATAGAGAATCTTAAAATCACTCAGAAATCATCTGATCAGCACTAAAAATGTCTGATAGACTCTCTGCATCCCCTAAAGGAAGGTGACCTTGTTACAAGCAATTCTACTTTTGCTAGTATAACTTCCTAGTCCCCACCCCTTTCTGCCTGTAAAATTCTGTCATTTGTATACAACTCTTTGGTATTCACTTCTATCTGCTAGATGGAATGCTGTTGATTCAAAAATCACTGAGCTAAGTCAACAAGATTTTAAAATTTACCCAGTGAATTCAATTTAACATGTTACCTGCAAGTAAATCCAAGGTAATTACTTAACAATGTAATGTTCACTCAAATTCATGTTTAACTTTGATAATGCTAAATAACACTAACAGGTTGCATCCATTTACACTCTTGCTACAGTAAATTTTTATTCTGGAGCAAATCAGAAAACCTAGATATGGCGACAGTTACAGACATTCCTACAGACTAGATATTATTTCATCTACAGACTTTCAATAAAAACTTTTGTCAAATGAGAACTGAAATAACAGAAAATTCTTTGGGCTTTATCAAACATTGGGGACATCCTTTTTCTCAAAGACAAAGTAGTTGTTCCTACTGGCCAGCTTTTTGGAACTTTGCCAAAATTCATGGCTAACTGCTTCCTTTGTGTATTCTAATAAGAAATTATAATTCAATTATTATTTTTTAAGAAGTTCAATAACTGCAAGTGTGTTAAATATAAGCAACAATTCAAAAGTATGCTCGTTTCATTGACAGAGTATTTATACAAAGACAGGTAGCAGTCTCACAGAAGTGCTTGAAATTCTATCACTGGGTCTCTCACAGGGATTCCACTGTCTATTGACATTAACATAAGAAAAGTAACCTATATGCAGAAAGAAGGTTGTATTCACATTAACATTCATGAAGGCTGAGCAGCTGAAGCACTACACATCAAGTAGGGAATATATCTTTTGTCTACTGATGAGAAAATGTCTCAGTGATAAATGGTTACAGACAGAGGTGTCACAAGGGCAACAGCACACAAAACAGATCCGACAAATTAAAAAAATTTTTTTTAAAAAGTCTTCTTTTACAGCCCCCCCCCCCTTGGTAGTATTGTGGAAATCATGCGTATCTAAAAGAAAAATACTTCAATGCTGAATTCTTAACCTTTACTGAGGCACTTACAGAAAACAAACGAAAACAAAAACAAAAAAACTCACATGCATTTAAAATACCTTAAAAAGTTTCAAAAGCTGAAAATTCAGACATTCTGAAAAGTACTCTGCAACCTGCAAAACTCCTCAACGCCAACCCTGCCTTAACGACCCTAAACTGTAGGTTATCAGCCGACTGCAAGGCCGTCAACGTGCAAAGTTTGTAACGTCAGTGCTGAAAAACCTTAGGCATGAAAACGCTTACATTGGTTAACATAAAATTAAGCCCATCGCTGACCTTAGTAAATTTCTGAGAAAAAATAACATATGATGACATGAGTCTGTTATTTAACTAATGGGTCACTGACCCCCAACAGTGACTACTAATGACTTTCAGTACAATTCGAAAACAAAATAAATTACAATTTGCAGACAGCCTCGTCTCCTGCAGAATAGGAAGCCGACAGCCAGGGCTCTTCTAAGGGCAGATAATTATTTCCCGTCGCCTGACTCTAGGCGGCTCACTTTCCTCACCTAAAATGACAAAGGTTTGAAACAACTTCCTCCCACGAGTTTCCTTCTAGTATTTGCCTCTTCTGCAGAATTCCAGAGGCGTCAGTCTGAAAAGACTAATTATGCAATTTTCTAGAATATGGATGTCAACATTTGGGAGCTTTCTTTCCCCACTGTACAAACAAGAAGCGATGCACAGCAATCCTCGACACATCCTTAGCACCTCCCCCTCCTCGGTGTTTTCTAGTGTCAGCTAGCGCTCTTTAGTCCGAGGACCAAGGCACTGCCAGGAAGTCGCGCCGGGTCGCAGGGATAGCCCGCAGACTAGGTCCGCGGGATTTTAGCGCGGGGCAGGAGGGGCGGGGCCTAAGGGGAGGAGTCAAAGGCGGGGTTGGAACCCTGCTACTGTCCCGTCTGGTCCCCGGAGGTGTCCCTACGCTTGCGCGCCTGGAGTAGGCTTGGGGTTGGGAAGACCGGCTCCGGGTTAGCCCTCGCGCTCCCACCCTCCGCCTCCTCTCCCGCCCTTTCTCGCCTCCGCCCACTTGACGCGATGACGCATGACAGGTTTGCGGACGTGGCGGCGGCGCACGGTCCGGAAGGCGAAGACGTTGGCGCGAAGACGTTGGCGGTGTCAGCTGCTGTGGCTGCGGCCGTCGGGGGCAATCAAAAAACAAGGTTGGCCATGAACTTGTCTGGGAAGGCGGCGGACTTGGCAACCGTCACCTTGTTGCGTTGCTCTTGCTAACGGAACAGGTAAATATGGCGGCGAGAGTTTGGGGTGCCCCCGTCGGGCTGGCGGGGTTGGGCCTCAGCTGCGCCAGGCTGGGGGTGGCGCGGAGTCTTCCCCCGCAGGTGTGACGGGGACCGCGGGGCGGGGATCTGATCTCAGCCCGCATCGGGGAGACTGTCGAAGCTCTTTGTACCTCAAACCGGCTTCACCAGAGTCCTTCCTTACTCTGTCGGAGAAACTGAGTTAATAGGAAGCACTCTTTTCCTGCCCGATTCCCGGAGCATTTCCCACCCTAACATACTACATTTATCCCTTAACTTTGTGTTCAGTATCTGCTGATGGCTAATTGTACGTATCGTTCAAGTGCGATAGTGTGACATAAAAATCTGAGATTTAATTTCTTGGTAATAACAGAAAGAAAAAAAAAATCCCACTGGAATGGAAAGGGAAAGAAGGTTTTACAAACTGAGTTGGTCTTGGTGGATGCTACTCTGTGATACCCCTTGTCACTCTTAGTGCTCTCTTCTTAAGGTCAAAGGGAAGCAGCCAGCTGTGGTTACTCTGTAAGAAGTTGTTTATTAAACCTTTTTTTTGTTGACTAAGCTAATGAATGCTTTAACATCCTATCCACTGGTAACTACTTACTTCCTTATATAATCTGGGTAGCATGCTGGCTTGAGTTTTGGGAGCCGGGCTTTCGTGCTTTAATCGAAGGGCGAGAAAAATTGATCAGTTGGCTTGAGTACTATGTACTTTCTAATCTCTGTTTAGTTGACTCAGATAATTATCTGCCGGACTAGAGTCTAGCTGTTCACTTCTATAAGGGAGATAACAATTCTTGGTCGTTCAGAAGTAGAACGCCAACTTGCGGTATTTATTCTTCCCGATTTCATTACAAAGGGAAATGAAGAAACAGTGAGATAGATGAGATCCTAGTCTTTAAATTCATTTAGCAATATATAGTGGAGAAAAAATTGATATGAATATATTAAATGGCTTTGGTGCATTGCTTAGTGAATTTCAGTTGTACTATATGTCAGTTTTGGTGTTCTAAGAACAAAATCATCAAGCATAACTAACTGGGAGTAAACTACTGTACATTAAGTGATTCTTATTTTTTAAAACATTGAATCCTTTTTGAGAACATGTAAACAGTACTCTCCCTAGAAAAATGTGCATATGTATTAGATTTTGCCTACATATCAAAGGCATTCCCTAGATTGAAGACTGATTAGAAAAGATTTGGTTAAGTGGAAATGTGTTAGATGACCTGTATTAGATGAAGATGAGAAATTCTTTCAACTTTTTAAATAAATGAAAATAAAACATTTTATGGTACTAAAACAAGTTTAATCTTTATGAATTTGTTAGAATGGTCACTTGTTAAAATTCCTTGACCACATAATTACAAAATTGCTTTTGAGATGTAAAATATGGATAGTTTTCTTTAATATGGTTACTGTCAAGTTAAGGATGCCAGTTCATGGTAATAAAATAACACCTGGAGAATAGGTAAATAAACCCTGGAGTTTTTAAAACATTATGTGATACTGTAGAGCAGGGTCAAAATCTGGTTTTCATGGGTTAGACTCAATTATAGTTACAAAAATTCATAAGTATGTGCCCATATAAAGCCTATAATTTTGTTATATAAATTATAAATTCATACCTTTGGAGTTCTGCTTTTTCTGATATAGTTTTTGTCATGTGGTACTCATCTGAAGTCATCAAAAGTAAACTCTTTGAGACATCATTTTGTCTTGACTTCTGTGACATACCATTTTCATAGTTTTCTCTGAACACGCCTTTTCCATCTTCTTTGAAGGATGATTTTCCTTTTTCAGATGATAGGTGATTCTTTCTTCAAGACTCATTCTTGGATCCTTTTTCCCTAAACTTCCTCTTTAGCATCTGCACACACAGCTTCATTTTTCACCTATGTGTAGATGAGTCATGAAATAATCTCTAATCTAACCTTCCTGAATTTGACTATACAGTCCACTTGCCTACTTGACTTTTTTTTTATTGTCTTAGAG
Source organism: Galemys pyrenaicus (assembly GCA_019455555.1). Classification (NCBI taxonomy): domain Eukaryota; kingdom Metazoa; phylum Chordata; class Mammalia; order Eulipotyphla; family Talpidae; genus Galemys; species Galemys pyrenaicus. Next base: position 543,969 of record JAGFMF010011381.1, read on the forward strand.
GATTTTATAGAGTGCCCCCCTCATCCAAGTTCTTCTTATCTTAGAAAATGGTACCACCCTTACTCAGTGATGCAAATCAGAAATTTTGATTTGATCCTTAACAACTTCCTTCTCAATATCTGAGCCACAATATTAAGTCCCAAGTATTTTATAGCTTCAATGTCTTTTACTACCTGTCTACTTCTGTCTTTCACAACAATAACTGAAAGTAGTCTATCTTTTTTTATGTGAACAATATGAAGTCAAAACTGAACGTGCAATTAGTCTTTATGTTCTTGCATTATTTGTTTTCAATGAGTACTATTTGATTAAGGTGAGTTAAGAGTGGTTATGCAAGTAAACAAGTGTTAATTGATGTATTTTTTTTAACTTAGGTTAACTCTTAGTCTTACAGTATTTTTCTGATATAGAAATGATGTCACATAAAATCTGTTCACCATTTTTATGAAACATAAATTGAGTTTAATAAGGACTTTAGTAAGTTAAAGTTTGGTGAATAAACCAACATTTTTCTGGTCCAGGAATAAAAACATTTTTCTGGTCAAGAGGAAAATCATCACCTCTATAGTACTAATTGTTATCACTGAAGTTAGTATAATCCAGGGAGGTAGATGGAGAGTACAAAAGAAACTTCAGTCCCTCATGAATTTTAATGCAGAATAAACTAGAAAGTTTTGTTTTTTTTAATTACTGTGTGTAGATATAAAACATATACTTTAATTCTGTCTGAACTAAAAATTGTTAACGGTTTGCCCTTGTTAAAATGTAATCATTTCAGGTTTGGTAATACATATCTGAAGAGATGTGAAACTATTCCCCTAAATTATATACAGTACTGTAAACCAATTTTATTTCCCCCCCCAAAAAAGTACTCACACCCATGGTATAAGTATGGATCACCTCTTCTTTGCACCCCGTTGTCTACATAGCCAAATATCTTCATTGTACTTCAACAGCAATAAAACTTCAATCTAAATTTTAAATAACTAAAACCATCTATGGAAAATGAAAGATAAAGTATCTTGAATGTAAGAGGCTTGTGGGTCAGTCAGTTGTTTCAGCTACATTCCAAAGTTTTCTTTGCCTTTTTCCCCACTCCTAGATTTTGACATTATGGCTGGGAGGCATCCGAATCGTTTTCCTCTTCCAGGAGTTCACTCAGGTGGTCAAGTACATGCATTTGGGAATTGTACAGACAGTGATGTGTTGGAAGAAGATGCTGAAGTTTATGAACTTCGGTCCAGAGGAAAAGAAAAAATTCGAAGAAGTACATCAAGAGATAGACTTGATGACATTATAGTGTTAACAAAGGACATACAGGAAGGAGATACTTTAAATGCAATAGCCCTTCAGTACTGTTGTACGGTAAGTTTTAATTTTGCATAATGCAGTCCAAAATAAATTATTTGTTCATTAGTACATATTAAAATAAATTTTGTGTCTATTTTTTTCTTTTCCTTTCCAATCCTCTTTCCATCAAAATCTGTATCAGGTTGTTGGATGTTAAGTGAATACTTAAATTTATTCATTTCTAATTCTGTGATTCTATTTTCAATATGAAAAACATCTCATTGTGTTATCTTTTTCTTCTTAAGTTGTAAGAGTATGTGTATAAATATATCCATATATATGGATATATATGTGTGTATATATAAATACATATAGATTTACACATCTTTACCTATATATCCATAAAATGAATATGTTTTTTCCCTGCCCCAATTTCCTAAATATTTCCAAAATGACATATTTTGGTGTGTTTCTTTCTATAACCTTTTTTGTATTTACATATGTAAAATACTTGAGGAATTGTGTTTAAAACTAGTTTATACTGTGCATATTACTCTGAAATTTTCCTTTGCCATTTTCATTTCTTAGTATATCATGGTCAACATTCAGAGCCTTAAAGATCTGACTCACTTTTAATGACTGTATAATAATCCATAACATGGGTGTGCCACAATTATATATCAGGTTTTCTCTGTGTTTTGAATTGTGCAGTAAATTTCACAATAGTATCTTCAGGAATAGATTTCTAAAAGTAGAATTGCTAGGTAAAACAAAAGACATATTTTTATTTTAATAAATATTAAACTGTTTAAACTCATATCTGTCATTATGTCCATCTTGCATTTTTGGCAGAGATTCTGTTTTCTTGTAAACACACTGATACGGAAACTCATTTTAGAACACTAGGTTTCAACCTTTTTGTTCTCATACTTACAATAGAATTTTGAACTGTAGATACTATATACCTCCTTGCAAATTTTAAAATTAACTCCTTAAATAGTTTTAATATTTAAAACAATTATAAAGGATATAACTATCAGAATGTCAACTCTGATATTTTAAAATAAGACTATTAGAATACTCTTAAAAATGTTTATGGAATTCTAAATAACACCAGGATTTGCTTCTTAAAATCATTCATATAAAAAATATGTATCTCAGTTCTTTCTTGAATAAACATGAAATTTTATCACTACTTTTTTCTTTTAATATTTATATTCTTAAAAATTTTTATACTTGAAAATCTGTTGTTTGTCATAGTTTTCTGCAATGGAACAGATATTTATGAATTTACATAAGGGACAAGGCTAAAAATGTCAAGGTGGAGATCCAAAAGAAGAGTCTGAGTTTAGTAGCTATTAGAGAAGAACGTTTGTTTTCCTTTAATGAACATGGAAACTTCTTAGAAATTTTAAATGTCATGTTGAATGATTCAGAATGGTCATATTTACAGTGAAGTGAAAGGAAAAAAGCATTTGGGGTAGGTAATAGTGATGTGGAGAAAATTTCGAGAAGGAAAACAATAAATGGAGGAACTTTATTATATTTCAGAACTGAACAGCACAAAGCTCTTTGGGGTGAAACACTTTGAGATAACTGGGGAAAACTTGATCTCTATAGTAAGAGAACAACATCATGAGACTTTAATAATTTTATTTAATAAGATTTAATTTTAAAGTGGTGGGGAGCCTCCTGATCAATTAGAGGGGATCTGATAAAGAAGTTATTAGAAGACTGCAAATGCAAGTGATTAGAGTTTGGATTAAAGCATTAGAGAAGCTGATGGAAAATATAGTTAGGAAAAATTACAGGTTGTGTCATCTAACTCCTATTTACAATGAAAATAACTAAAGGCAATTAGTGTAACATTAAAGGAAGGATGGCATTGTCCATAGTAGTGGGAAAATTGATACAACAGTGTTAAGTAAAGCAATGCTCCATTTTGCCTGTAGCTCAAGTAGCCAAAGGGGAAAAAAAAACTTTACATAAAGATTTCTCATTTTAAAAATATATTTGTTCTGTAATCCACTTATAACTATTCATACACAGGAATTATAAAAATATTCCTGTTATAAACAGTGATGAGGACAAAAAATACAAGGTTGGCAACCTAAATACACCAAGAAAATTAGCATAGGAGAAAATATTATAGAGAGATAATATACCTTGGAAAACCTGGTCCAGGAAGAATATTGGTTATTAGACCATAAAGACAAACAAACATTTAAAAAGAATAAGATTAGGTTTTGGTGTTTGTCAGTGCATCCTCATTTACCTTAATAAACAAGTGTCCAGGTAGTAAAATGATAGCGTGCCCTTGATTTTTATTGCCTCTTCTCTTCTTCCTCCTTCCATACATCCACATCAAAGGAATTAATTTTTCCAGTAAAACCTCTTAGTCTTTATTGGACTTGATTAGTAATCTCCAGCAGTTAATCCTGTCCATGACTTCCTCCCAAAAACTGTTTCATCTCTTTGATTCTGCAGTTCTGATTTTCCTATTAATGGTTAATTATAGCTAACACTTGCATAATATACTGTATATCACTATTCTAAGTTTTCTGTACACATCTCAATTCATTAATCTTCACAATCAACCTATGGGGTAGATAGTAGTAGTATTGTCATTTTACATATATGGCAACTCAATTGCAGAAAAGTTAAATAACTTGCCCCAAATGATATAGTTAAAAAATATCAGAACCACACTTCAAATTCAAGATATTCGGTGCTTTTAACCACTATCATGATTATACTTTGCTTTCCTGGCTACTGATTCATATTCCATACAGATTTCTCTTAGTCTGCTATTAAATGTTGACATCCTTCTGGGGTCTTTCCTGTCATCTTTACCCCCAGTATTTTTCTAGAAGATTTCTCTATACTTGTGACTTCAGTTACCATCTTTGCTGGTAATACAGAAATTATCCCTTTAGCTGAGATAGTTCTGAATTTCATACATCTATAACTTCTTGTCATCTTCTACTTGTATATTTCAAGAACTGCAAAGTTGACATGTATGACATTTGCATTCTTTTTCTCCCTTCAACAGTGTTCCATACCTAAGTGAATGGCATTATCATCCTTTGAGTAGACCGACCCCAAAATCCTCAGACTTTACCCCTCTGATATCAATCAGGTGATGAGGGTTTAGGACAAAGCATTGGTTGAAATGATGAATAACTAAAAGCTTGTGGGGAGAGCCTGACATGCTGATTGAAAATCTGAGGAACACCTGCTTCCCCTACTCTCAGTGTTAAGTAAATGAGAATATACAGACAGGTTGCGAATGCATCATATTAGAAGGAACGTTTATAAAAATGACAGCTTAGGGGAGGAATTGAGTAATGCACTTATGCTAAGAATTTTAGAAAAAATGGCTACAGAAGAACAAGTGAGAAATATATTTTACCTGTTTAAAGGTACATGCTTTTCCCACACATATTAAACACCTTTGAAATTGGAATGGTGGCTTCTTCCATTTTTTTCCCTTAGTGATACATATAGTAATGGCACATCTTAGCTTTGATAACATCCTAGTTTCAATAAAATACACTTTTAGTTGAGTAAGCTGATATTTGTACTTTAATTTTAAGAAAGAACATAAATATTGGCAATCCTTCATCTACAAATTGTTTACTAACAGCAGAAATGTGATGTGCATAAAGAAAAGTCAGAAAATCTATTATCTACTTACATAGCTAGTGCTAATACATGTGTGGTGGGGAAAAAGTAATTAGTGATTTTCTAATTACTGGTAGAACAAAATGGGTAGAATTGTCACCTACAAATAAAATCCCCCTGGATGTGAGAACACTACTAATAACTAAACTCATCTTGTTTTTCCCTCCTAAAGTAACTAGGGTAAATGAATATTACTACCTATATTTTGATTTAGAATTTAGTTGAATGTTGCACTTTTTATTTTCTTTTTTTTTTTACAGGTAGCAGACATCAAGAGGGTTAACAATCTCATCAGTGATCAAGACTTTTTTGCCCTAAGGGCTATTAGAATTCCTGTAAAAAAGTTTAGTTCATTGACTGAAACACTTTACCCTCCAAAAGGAAGACAGACCCCACGTCCTTCATCTGTTCAGTATGTTCCAGAACAACAGGAGATTTTGTCAGCTAATGATTCTCTCTTTTCCAGTGAATCAGTTGGTAACTTTTTAAAAGAAGTAGACCGAGACATAGAAGAAATAGTAAAATGTACAGACACCAAAAAAGAGAACCTTAATGAGGTGGTATCTGCCTTAACATCACAACAAAAACGTTTTGAACCTGATAACAAAAATATTCAACGTACGGATCCTTATTATGGAGCAGACTGGGGAATAGGTTGGTGGACAGCTGTAGTGATAATGTTAATAGTAGGGATAATAACACCAGTATTTTATTTGTTGTATTATGAAATCTTAGCTAAAGTGGATGTTAGTCACCATTCAACAGTGGATTCTTCACATTTGCATTCAGGGATCACACCCCCGTCGCAGCAGAAAGAAATGGAAAATGAAATTGCTCCAACTAAAGGAATACACTTTAACCAACAAAATGATCATAAACAATATGGTCATGAATCGCAATTACCTGCTGCTCAACACAGAACATAGCAATTATGAATATAATCACAGTGTTAGTAATCACATGTGCATCAGGAATGTGGTGAATCCATTCTCTTCAATAACCACTTCAAAGGCAGAATTTAGGAAGATTGAAGATGATTTTGTTTATATTTTTTACCTTCTTAGTCACTTACAAATAGATGAGTATAAAATCCCAACAGTTGTCAGCTACTGATGTTGAAAGCAGTTAAATTTATATAACTTGTTATCAATGCTCAAAGCAGAAATGAGTTTTAAATATGTGTCTAGGAGGTTCTTAATTTAGAGGATGTATCATTTTTCTTATTCATTTGGTTATATTTGGTTTGATTTTATTTTTTAAATAACTTTTAAGGTTAGTAATAGTAAATTGTTTAAACAGAATAATGATATCAAGTATCTGCAATTAAAAGATATTTACTACTGTGTCATCAAGATACTTAATTGCTAAAAAGTTGATTCCAAAATTATTTATGATAGCACATAAACTCCATTTTGAAAATACATTTAACACATATGCTGTGAAAACATAAGGAGAAACAGAAATGGGAAAAGAGTATCTAATAGTGTCTGTAATAGAGGCTAAAAATCAGTTATTTTTAAGTCCCCTGAATGATATCGTTTGGTTGTGAAGGAAGTTGCCATTTGTTCATTGAACACTGGATTTAGTCAAGACCTACCTATAAGTAATCTTCACTCTTTAAGAATGCTGCCTCTACTTCTGGTTTTTTTAGCAGTTATATTTGCCTCTACTATTTAAAAACACTTTTGTCATTTGTTTGATGAGAAGTGTTGCACAGATTAGTGTTATTTAGGTAATAATTCAGTACATACTGTGATAAGTTGTTGCTGTGTTACATATAGTAACATGCCTTAATTATTTTATAATGCCTTATATTACTTTATGTAAGCTAATATATTTTGTAGAATTTAAACATTTCAGATGGTCCAATCAAATTTGTAACATAGGCCATGTAAATTCATCTCCACCTTCACCATCAAGCACAGGTTAATGTCAATACAGATTTTCATTCTCTACCTCTGAATTTGTTGCAGAAATGATTCATTAAACAAAAACAAGGGTAAAAGGACTGTTTGCATTAGCAATAACAGACAAATTGCTCTATTTCTTGATCCATTAACCTCTTTTTCAAAGGAAATGTCCAGCCCACCACCTTTCCCTCCAGAACTCCAGAACATCAAATTGGGGGACAGAAGCTAAATATATATAGATTGGTTGAAGATTGATAAGTGGCACTTTTTAAGATCTATGCATCAGCCACAGTCTGGCTAAACAAATATTTGCATATTCTATCATTTAATTTTTAATGGTATGGGTTTTTAAAATGGAACCAAAATGATTCATTAAAGCAAGATTTCATGGAGTCTGGATTTCCTGTTTGGTGTCTATATCTTAAGATATATATTTATATAGAGATTATAAATATAGATATAAAACACCTCATTTTCTGAGCATTATTTCCTAATTTATAATGTTTCAGACCAGTCATTCTATTTTTCAAATTCCAATCTTGATACAAGTGTATATATAATGTAAATGAGGTTTTATGTGCTTTAAGGAACAAGGTTTAAGTCATGACAAGCCATTGAATAATAGCCCTTGAATATACTAGAGGACATTAGATAATTACCAAAAGTGTTACTATAGTAGCAAATTGATTTCTTGAGAAACTTGGTAGGTTAAATTTTTAAATTGTTTTAAAGTGCCTTGGGCATCTTGAAAAGAGGAATTTGGTCTTTCTAATTTATACTGTGTTTAACTTGGTTAGTTTACATTGTATTAAGCCTACTGAAAATCAAGTTTTAGGGGAAAAGCACATTATTTTAGTATAGAATGGGCTAGATGTCCTTTGAAGAACTTTGTTTACATCAAATTGATGACATTGTTGGAGAGTCAGTGATTCATTTTTGATAGTGGCACTTTGAAATTGTGATAGGTCTGATTTCCAAAAGATGTAACTTAATTTTAAAGTAGTGAGGTGTACTGTGTACTTGTTCAGTAAAAACAATTTCTGTCTTTCAGTGTGTCCTATTCCTTGAAGGAAATATAACATATCCTTATGATACAAATTTCTATATATTTGAATTATGTATTTTTAAATTAATTGAATATAATTTGAATTATATAATTTTACATATGTCACAGTTACAGGTGATGATCACTGTCATTTCTAAAAGAAAAAAGATTTCCAAAGTATTTAGTAAATAATAATTTTAGGTTTTCAAAAACTACTGTTGCATTAAAATTTGGAACATGCAGATTACTTTGTAAAACTTAATAAGAGAAGGTATTTCATATTGTAGGTTTTATTGTATTGAAATCTTTACCTGAATTTAAGGCTTTGCATTAATTTGCTTTGAGGTTTTACATTTTAAAAATGTAACAACTGAATCATTGTATTTGGTTCACTTAAAACATGGGAGTTGAAGGAAAATTATTTTTAGGATAGATTCACTTTTTTAAAGTTACAAATGGTTATTAAAGTTTTTTTTTGAACTGATGGATATCCTTTAAATATTTTTTTGCTACCCTATTAATTATGGGATTCACCATAAAGTGTAATATTAAGATGGATTATAGTTTGTTGGCTGCATTAAGAATTACGAAACTGGGCCTCCCTGGTGGCGCAGTGGGTTAAGCAACGCACTGTGAAGCAGACCGCAGCCACTGCAGCATGAGTTCGATCCCTGACACCAGTCAGGGAGGGGACCCACATGGTGCGGCAGACCTCTTCTGCTTTAGATTTTTTAAAGCTTTTAATTTTTCTGGATTCTACTTCCTTATTCAGTTGCCTAAATAGAGTTATTTAAATGAACTATTAATTAGCAATTGGTTCTTTTCAAAGGTGTTTACTTCTAAAAACACTTGTTTGGGGGGCTATAAAAGATACAGTCCAGAGTTTTAGAAATATCATGAAGCAATGATTCAGTCTAAGAATTATAATTTAAGATGAAGTTTTTAGAAGTCTGTATTTAAAGGTGCATTATGACGGGAATCATTGTCATCTGAATTACAGCGTTCCTCAGGAAATCAGTATTTTTCTTCCAAGTATGTGCATATTGCACTTTTAGATCATAGAATTGTCTGAATGCTTTATTTCCTTTAATGTATGCAAACACTATGTTTTATATAATGTATTTTATACAAATGTAGAATGGAATTATAGAATGTTAGCATGTGCATCTGTAAAATTGGTTTATAAAACATTTTTGCCCCTTTCTATTTTAAAGAATCTGCAAAATGTAATAAAGTTTCTATTTTATTCAATCTAAAATGGAGGCTACTGAATTTAATTGGATAAAGCATATATTTCCTTCTCAAACTATTTGATAGAGAGATACTGTGTAAGATAGATTGAATTGACAAATATGTACTAATTTAGTTTCCCTTGTTATAAAGAAACAAAATTCAAGGGATTATTTAGAGGCTATTGTAAAAGGGTGGCAAAATTTCCTATAAGTTCTTTTACTTTTCTAATAGTTGATATAAGCAGATTAATAGAAAAATATAATTTCATAAGTACGGGGCCCTCAAAAATGAGTCCCAAGGGCAAGTTTGATATACAAAGCTTATTTGCCATCTTGAGCTAAAGAATAGGATCGGGGGCTTGGGGCTCCAAAGGGTAGGGGGGTATTTCACAGGATTCGAAGAGCAGATGTTTGGCAGTTAGATGTTTGCCTTGCCATACAGAGGGATATAAAAACAGCTCACTTTCTATGTAGGCCTCCTATCTAAATTCTTTCAGTAATTAAGGGAAGGTCAAAGTTTGCCCTTGAGTCTGCTCAGTCTTGCCTGCCAAGGAGCAATCCACATGCCCAAATGATTTCCTAAGTCAGTTCAGTATAAATAAAATTTCAGATGAATGTTCTTTGGGGATCTTTGATTTCAGGGAAGAAGGGCCTCATATGGTGTGGCGCATGACTTCTTAGTATGTTGTGAATCAATCATGTAGTGATTAGCTTATGTGTACGTTTATTGAGAAAAATCCTTTTCATTCAAGAGTATTAGTTTAAAAATTACTTGTAGCAAAAAGACTAGAGAAAACTTGGGAGCTTTTATTTAATGAAAAAATCTAGTATAATGCATGTTTTTTTCTTTAATTTTTAGAAGCATCTTGATTTTAAAATTGTCTTTACAATTAATTTTGTATAAAAGAAAACTTAACCATTTAAAGGTTAGACACTACACACTTGAAGGTGTTGGAAAAGGTTATTAACCTCTAAGTTTTTCAGCTTTTCTTGTATCTTTTAAGTTAGTCCATTGTATCAGTGATCATACTAAAATTACATTATCTGACAAACCTGTGTTTGTTAATCAGTGACTTTGATCACCTAGAGATTTCTTTTGTTAGTGATGATGGTTTAAGAATATTTTATACTAGCATATCTACCCAATTAATATATAATATTTTACTAAGTAAAATCTGTGTTAACACAATTATTTTCTCTAGCCAAAAAAAAAAAAAAAAAAAATTAAGGACGAAGTCTAAAATAAAACATCTTAATAAAAAACATTATTTTNAAAAAAAAAAAAAAAAAAAATTAAGGACGAAGTCTAAAATAAAACATCTTAATAAAACACATGATTTTGTTTTTTAAGAATTTAATGTATAAACAAATACAGAAAAATAAGCATTATAGCAACAAAACAGTTTTTCTTGTTATGTAGCAATTTTAAAGAAACTTCAAGTATTTCATAAGTTTAATAGATTATCTTTGCATTAAAGTTTACCTTCCTATGGAATGGTTTTACAGTCATTGTGTTACTAGTAACCTGCAAATATTTCTTTTTCTGTTCTCATAATCAGTCTACTTTAAACTTGTAAAAAGATGTTCCAAAGGGGGAGAGACAGTGCACTTAAGGGAAATGGCTATGGCTTCCCAAAGCAATCCTTGCTCAAAATGACTGTTACCACCAGTAAGGCTAAGAAGTGGAGATAAATAGAAAGCTAAGAAAAAATATCTTTGGTATATTTGTCTCATTCAAACAATTATTTACAAACTTATAAGAAAGCAAGAAAAAGATTTCTATATATTAAATGGCATTTGGCTAAGTAAGGAGGTAAGAGAATAAAATACCTGTTAATTATCAATCCTAATAACTTTGCCCATTACAACTGAAAACTATATGAGCTTTCTACTCTAATTACAGTAGATTGCTGCTTTAAAGTTGACTTGTTTTATTCATGTGTTCCATTTAGAATTCTTAATTTTTGATAAGCTCCTATAAACAAATAATACACATTAACAGCACTGAATATGATCTTCACACCTCTTTGAATTATTAAAAGTGAAAGATCTATTTCCTGAGAAAGCCATATTTCAAAATGGCATGACTATATAAATTGCTACCAGTTTTTCCCACCAGAATACAAGATGAGAGGATCTGATTATAAAATATTTTGTGGGAAAAACATGTTTATTTCTAAAATTATGTTTTCAATTACTTTCCAAGCTATAATTTTCTAGAGGATGAAACAAATTTATATGATGAAGTGATAATTTCTATAAAGTTAGAGAATGGATACACATGGTAAATTTAGGTTGGTATATAAGCAATTTTTATAGGAAATTGTTTATAAGTAGAGAAACTAAGGCACAGAAAACTTCCCCAAACTCAATTTCAAGGTTGAGTTTAATAACATAGTAGTAATAAAATCTAGGGTTCTGATTCTCAGACTTGAGTGTAAAGGATTGCATCTTCCCAAAAGAATATTTCTTTTGGTGGAAAATATTAATAAATCACTTAAAATACATATGAACCATTCTGAAAACCTTTGGTGTCTATTAACCATTGGAGGATGAGGCTTTTAGCTCACATACATGCATTCAGCAATGAGATATCTATGACTAGATTACAATACTTTCTTAAGAACAAATAAAAGGTGTTTCACAAAGCTCTTGAACTGACGGTGGGATGATTAACTCATATACAGTATGAAGTTTATCCCAAATTCAAGTATTTTTTATATTCATCCAGAGGAAAGTCTGCATGAGCTGAGGTGTGAAGTTATGCAATATTTGTATAGCTCAGGTTGGCATTTGTCCCTGTGTGTATGTTTCTGATCATAGAACTTTTAATCTGATAAGTATGCATTTGTAAGATCTCAGGGTTATGTAGTTATAAGATAGTAGTCTAGAACAAACCATAGAAAAGTAAAAATAATATTCAAGTTTCTTTGTTTTTAAAGTGCTCCTTGTGCAGTATTAAATCAGTTTCCATGACCAGTAATAGATTTACAAATGATCTGTGGTTTAAACAAGAATAATTTGGTCAAGTATGAATATATATGTTAAATGATACAAAAACTCTTAAGGCATTTTCTAACTCAAACAACAGAAAATAACCACTTGAATATAATGAGGGAAGACAGAGGTGTTGTAAAATAATGACAAAGTGTCAAGAGTCTACTTGTTAAAGTAATATAAACTCAAAAAGTGGTTCTGAATGTTGGCCCAACAAAACAGGAACAAAAATAAAATACTTATCCTTGTCAGAAATAAAATAGAAAACAAGTCTGAATGTTCAGAAGCTGTATCACAGAAATACTACTTTGAGATTTTTCATAGCTAATAGGTTGCTTCATCCATGTTGTCATCACTGTCTGCACCAAAATCATCTCCATCTTCAAAGTATGAATTAATGTAGTCATTTTCCTAAGTGAAATTAGATATTCCTCAGTAAAATGAATGAATGGTAACATTACTATTAAAGAATATAATGCATATAGAATGTATATAAGAATATAATATATATATATATAATATAAAACTTTTACATTTATAAATACCGAATTTAGGTAATAAGAATATATACCAGTTTTAAAAGAAAATCCCTTCTTTCTCAACTACCTAAAAATATACACATTAACTTATACCCTGTGCTGTTCTCTTCCTCAAGAGCACCACCTCCTATTCTCAGGTATCAACTGGCTAAAAGAACATGAAGGGCTATCCATTGCACCTTAGTGGGATGATACATACTTTATTGGCTAAAACACTAAACACTCCAAAATGCAGACAATCCAGAGATAAAGCCAATTTATATTAGCAATATATTAGACTACCCCAGAACTGATGTTTTTAATAACAATGCATAACTGAGCACAAACAGGGGGATTTTTATTTATATATTTATATATTTTTTTATTTATATATGTACTATATGCACATGTATAATATATATATTATATATACATATCATATGACATGTATTATACAAAGGCCTTAATTTGTGCTGGGTGAAATGATATTGCGATGTTGTTAGAGAGGCCTTATAGTACATACTGAAATATTTACAGATGAAAAAGGCAATACCTGGGATTTCCTTTATAAAGATCTAAGACAGATGGGAGACAGAAGCATACCGAAATCTGCCATAATAAAAATTGATCTCTAAGTCTCTCCTGACTATAGCAGAAATGATGATAGTGTAAGAAACAGAAACTATTTCCAAAAGAACATCTTCTGGATATCAGCTTATTTAGTATCTACATGGTAAGGCCTTACTAACTTAATTGCTGACTTGAACTTTTATGTAGCTAAATTGTAATTAAATCAATGTGATCAAATTCCTTAACTTGTGGATTTCCACTTACCAAGTTGTCTGTCAAATTACCTTTACCTCATATATTCAATTTGGCATCATTATAAAATTCTAATAATTCTCAATACTAAAAAATTAATGTCAGAGATATTAATATAACCATGGTTCCCAACAACCCAGCTTTTGTTTTTTTGAATTTAATTATATACCGTATATCTGGTTTCATGTTAGATGCTTACACTTATAACTTTTAACCCTGCCCAAATATACTATTACCTCTTCTTGCTCTTCTTCATCATAATCCTCTTGTTCTGCAGCATCTTCCTCCTCCTCCTCATCATCACCTTCTTTACTTTTCTCTTTACTTCCTTCTTTCTCTTCATTTTCCTCATCTGATTTTTCACCATCACCTCTTTTTTCCAATTCCTGGTATAAAGGAGTTTCATTAAGTTATATATTAGCCAGAAGACTATGATCTTCTGCTCAGCCTCAAGAGAACACAATCACCTGTCACCTTATTCTACTCCCCCCTTTTCCACTCTAGACCACTACCTAGCACTACCACTACTCTAGACCACTACCTAGTTTGCTTCCTTTCTAACATAAAATGAAAAAAGATAATGTAAAAGTAACATTTTAAAATTTGTTTTAGTTTATAAGTGGAGTCATTTAAAACAATATCAAATCATCTGATGTAAATTAGTCTATTTGCAAATTATTCATATTCTTATCCCTGTTCACTTTCATTATTTGGTTTCCATTTCCAGAAATTTTGCTTCTTAATATATCTGGCAGGTTAAGAAGAGAGTTTAAAACTCAAATGACAGAAAACATTAGCTTTACTAGCAACTCTAAGAGCAGAAGCAAATGAGAAATGCAGAGTTAGAAAAGCGTTGTCTTTTATCCACCCTGTAAAAATCACTATGCTACTGTCTCAAAATACACAAATCTAACTTTAAAATTACATCTTTGTATTTCTATTATGATCACCAATAATTTTTTACATCAGGTAAAAAGTGACCTGACCTGGTTTCATTACTGTCACTATGCATTCACTAAACTCTTCTATTCTTATTTTGCATAAATTTTCTAGAAGGTAGATATAATAATTTCATATATTAATATAATTAAGGCATACTATCACTTTAGCTAAGATGTGATTATTTAAACACTAATCAGAAGACTACTACATAAATCTGAAAATATTCAATCTTATTATAAGACATTTGCTTTGTAGATTACACAGAAAGAGAAAATACATTGTGCATTTGGAGTACAACTTAGCTATTCCTGTATTGGTTCTTGAATATTTATTTTTAAAAAATCATTTAGTTACATTCATATCTGAATTTAAGGAAATTAAAGGCAACAGAAAAATTATATCAGCTAGCCTCAATCTCTAAACAGAATTCAAAGTTTCTTTCTGTCTGCTCACTTCACTCAAGAAGAATAAATAAGACTAATTAATATAACAGTCATAAAATGAATTATCTTCATACTGATATCTGAAAAGTCATGCTACTAGTTATTATTCCATAATTAGTAATAGAATTCAACTGGTTATGTGAAAAAATATTTAAAATATAAAATAAATTTTGCACTACAGAGATTAAGAAGTCTTTATTTCCTTAATTGCCACTTCAAACATATATAAATAAATAACCTCAGGTTTATTTCTACCTTATAAACTGAATTCAAACCCACAAAACACTTAAAGAGGTTCACAACAGCAGATTTATGCAATTAAAAAAAAATGATCTCAGGGTTATACACACTGTCTCATTATTTCATTCTTTTTGTATTAATCTACAACAAGTCTTGGTTCTTTTTAGTAGTCTATAGCTTCTCCTTGATGAAATTTAATTACTTACCTTTCCTACTTTATAGATTTGTTTTAAGAATTATGGAAATATATAATTTGAAAACAGTTAATTTGGGGCCAGGGAACTATTCTTCTAGCTTAAATACTATACTACAACCACACCATCTTCTGTATGTCACGAAGAAAAAAGCTCAAGTACTAGTTCACTGCTGTCTAATTATTCACACATTAGTAATAAGATACAACCATATGTCATCCCTCTCCAGCCACAGAAATTTTATATAATAAAAGCTGCAACTGCTTTTGCTAAAGAATCAATAACAAAGTCACCTAGTTTATAACTTTGCTTTATAAAAACTGCCAACTGATTGGGATTTCTAGATTAGATTTGAAACAAGAAAAATGTAAATAAAATTTTAAAATGTGTATACTGAAAAAGGGATTTGAATGCATAGGAATAAGGAAACACAATTTGTTCTGGTGAGAAACCACATCCAGAGTTCGCGATCAATCTTTCTTACAGGAAATGTAAAGTATCTTAGCAACTTCTTTCCAGGAAGCTTTTGTCAGATCTGTGTTCAATCAATGCAAGTTGGCTAGTGCTGCAACCCATCTATCATTCCATCAAAGTTAAACCTGACAGTTATCCTAATTCCTTGAAAAATCCTCCCAGTGTTATTTTCAAATACATTAACTACAGCTCAAATACTAATCAAGAACTAAAATTACAAAAGTCTGAGTTACTTCTATGAAGCAGCGGTGTTAATTTGGTCAAGCTAAGTGAAAGTTTTAAAGACTTGACTTCCTCATCTGTAAGTAAAGAATAATACTCATCTGTCTTTGTTGTTATGAAGTCTTTCAGACATAAGTATGTAAATAGCTCATCAAAGAGTCTGGCACATAATTAGTTCCCAGTCTAATTGCCATGATCCTCATCACCAGTGCAAGGGAATACAGGCATTGATAGTGGGAAAAACCGGTATAACTTCCATGGAGAGTGATTTGCCAATACTTACTATTTATTCACATTATATAATGCACAACCCAACAAATTCACTTTTGGAAATCATTTCATATCTACCACGAGAAATGACATAATTAACAAGATTCACTACAGCATTGTTTATAATAGCAACACGCTATATGAAATAAATGTCCATTGATTTAAAAGAATTATGGATTATAGTGCAGCCAGGAAAAAAGCAGAATGATTAATATGGAGTCATCCCCAGGATATTTTGTTAAGGGTGAAAATGCAAATGCTATAGAGAGTAATATGCTACTTTTTGTCACTAAAAAGAAAAAAAAATTATGTATTTGGTATACATAAAATATGATTCAAAGTAAGAAACTGATAAGGTTGATATGAACAGAAGGAGAAATGGATTGCTAGGGATAGGGCTGGGAGAGGAAATTTTGAATCTTACACATTTTTATTTTAGTAATGCTGCTACTGCTGTAGTGGTACTGCACACGATTCCCACATATTTTTAATTATAACATACTAAAAAAATGAAGATATAAAAGTTCCATAAGATACAATTTTTCCTTAATATATTCTTAACACAAGACCCAGGAAAAAAGCAATTAAAAAGTACCTAATCATCAACAGGAGAAAAAATTAGAGGATTTGAAAAGAAATACATTTTGGTATGTGACACTTTTATATTTCTTTCCCCAATATAATTCAAATGCAGGGGGAAAGCAGGTAATAGAAGATGCGGCAAGGTCACAGGTAGGTGGTAAAAAAGACAGGCCAAGCCCCCTTATTTCCTAGCAGACAATGCTGAAACCCTTCTAGTTACCCTGTGTGATGGGCTGTTATCACAACCCACAGGTATTAAAAAGTGAGAGAAGGGAGAAGTCTGAAGAAGGTAAAAGGAGGTACATTTTTAGAAAACCTTACCTCAATTTTTTTCAATACATCTGCAGTATTAGCAAGTGAAGTGCCTTTGCCTGTCTCTTTTGGCTTTTTGGACTTTGGGCCTGCTAAAGTAAAACCAGGGTTAACATATTTTTCTATAACAGCAACTGCATATATTTGCCTTTTTATATGCTGTCTAGCATATTGGTATGTAATACAGACAGTCACATAATTTGCAGACAGAATTAATTTTCTTATAAAATAAACAAAATAAATTAGCACACCTCACCAATTTTCCATGCTTAGGAGTAACTGATAATCACCTAATAGGATATTATCCAAGACTGCAACTACATGTCTTTTGCCAGTACTGAAAATTTGTACTGGTAATTAATGGTTTATAGCCAAAACTGCTAAAGTATTACTTCAATTAGAGCTAGTTAAAAAGGCTCTCAGAAATTTCTTATTTGCACCAGCTTCCTGTTCACTGATCACTATATTTTAACCAGGCCAATTTTAGCAGGTTTGGAAAATAAAAAAACAAGTGAATAGATATGAATCTGCTAATGGTTAAAGAGAGGAGAAAAAAGTTATATTCAGTGTAACATAGCACTATCTGTGTAATGAAGATTAAGTGGTTAAATGAAATATGTTCTCCACTGTATACATCTGCATAAAAATGAAATGTTTAATGGCTTTGGGATACAACTTTTAAGTCATAACAAAACACTGCATTCTGGGCCTCCCTGGTGGTGCAGCGTATTGAGCGCTGCGCTGTGAAGCATTCACAGCACAGCGCTAGTTCAATCCCCAGCCAGGGAGGGGACCCGATGGCACAGCAGACCTTGCCCCCCTCAGTATTGTATTTCAATCCATCTGCCTGTCTGCTCCCCGCTCTGACTCTGGTGAATCCTCTCACCTCCAGAGACTCTGGCCTGTACCCCACCAGCTCTTGTACGCATAAATAAATATATCTTACACACACACACACACACACACACTGCATTGAGGTCATTCTGAAACTATAGGGAATAGACAATGATTTCATATGTAGATCCTGCCAGTTATCAAACATTATGACATGCTACAAAATTTCCCATTGTGATCAGAAAATATAGCTCTTTCTTAAACTAAATACCCAGCAGTTACCTTTAACAAATAAGTATATAATTCAGAAAGATTTAATTTTATTAAAGATTAACATTCAATCTACAGAAGAAATTTTTATATTGTGGAAGATAACTGAAAATGGGGGGAATTATAATTTACTGTTATATCAAATTGCTCCACAGAGAGGGGCTGAACTCAGAACTCCCAAACATATATTGAACTAAGATTTTGCTCAAACAAAAGTTCCAGTTTGAGTAAATGATGGGTTACTTTCTTTATCCCCTTTGAGGACAAAGGAGTGTTTAATTTGAACAATAGCACATAAAATAAGAGCATCATGTGTGAACAAGAGCTCAATAAACATTATTGAAAACATTAGCTAAGAATATAATTCACTCACATGCTGAAGTCTTTTTCTCTAAGGGTCTTTTTATCTAATTATTTAAAATTCATTGTATATAAGTCTGTCAAATACACATTATAGCACATCATCAGGTAAATAAACTTATTAGCAATTGTTAATCTCTTAGCCAAGAAAGTCAGTTGTATATTCAAGTCCATTCAGTGTTTTTTTGCTCTCTATCATTCTGGTTTTGTAAAAAGCCCAATCCCTATATGTGTAATTAAGGAAGAAATATTAAATTACCAAAATTTTTTGAAAGACTGTTTAACCCCAAAACAATAACAGAAATTTCTCTCCTCTTTAGTTAAATATATGCAAATATTTGAATTTTTTAGTTTTTTTCAACACCTGCCAGTAGCTGGTTCTTCAAGAAACAATTTTTTTTAAGCCAGTGCCTGTTCTGGTGCTGCTTTCACATAAATCATTGAAAGCCATTTTAATAAAAGGGAGAATATAAGCTTATTATGAATACAAGACAAAAATTATACAACATGCTGAAGGGTCAGAGAAAAGTCTCAGGCTTTTCCACCCTCCCGCCATTGGTGTAATGATGGACACCTGCACGCATACATATGTGGGCATGTGCAAGTGGGTGCACCTGGATTTGGACACTGGCCATATAAGGGTAGAGTCATGAGGACGCCAGCAGAATGAAAGAGCAGCAGCAGTAGAAGCAGTGAGAAGCAGCAGCAAAGCAACTGAGGGTGAGATGCGCTGGGGGGCCGGGAGGCTGGCCTCCCTGGCATCCATGCCTGCCATGTACCTGGTCACCTCTGTAAATAAAAGCATAAAAGCCACCGAAAGCTCTAGGACTCTTCCTTTACCCCGTATGCTAGAATCATCCAGAACTCGCTCTGTGCCACTTCCTGGAACTACACATGCAATAAAAAATATTAGAGCACAATGGAATAGGAAAGTATGTAGCTTTGTTTTTTTAACAAATGGAAATCATGACACACTGTACATTGTCACTAATGGCTAATGTATATGTGAAGTTCCAGGAATGAGCAGGCTATGGGACTATTTAAAAACATAATTCTTTTAAATCAGATACATGGAGAAAAATGAATCCAGACAGACCTAACACCTTTCACCCTTCAAATGTACCACAGACCAAAAGCTAAAATCCAAAACAAAACTAAAAATAATAATAATAATAATAATAATCAAGATTATGTTGAGTTTGCTGAGTACTATGAAGATGAAACTCTCAAAGGCACACTCCATGAAAGAATGAACTGAGAAGCTGAACTTCAGTACAATAAACTTAAGAAAAACTTCAGCTTTGGAAAAGACAATGTCAAGAATGAAGAGAAAATGAAAAAGAGGCGAAAACACTTGCAAAAATTTATCTGATTAAGGAAGGTGTGAAATAATAGAAAAAATATATTCTTATCAGCCCCTAGTTCCTGGCACAGAAATTTTAAAATCCTTGTAATTTCCTAAGTGGTAGAAGTACTAGAGGTATTTTTGTAATATTTGGCCTTTGATCTTGGGTTCTGACACAGTTTGTAAATCCCTTGGAATGTACTGGATAAGAATGTCTTTTGCACTAAAGAGATATCTCTTTAGTGTGTTACTGGGGTGTTTACCAGGTAAATAGAGCCATGATTAACACCCTGAAACTTGCAGCCCCTCCCCCTATCTCCCAGGAAAGGGGAGAGGGTCTGGAGATTGAGTTAATGTTTGCTCATGCCTATTCAATGTATCCTCTAAACAAATTCCAATAGCACAAGGTTCAGAGTTTCTGGATTGCTGAGCAAATCCATACATGGGAAGATGGCACAACCCAACTGTAGGGTTAGAGAACTATCAGGTCTTTCCACCCTCCTGCCACTGGTATAATGATGGACACCTGTGTGGGCATGCACAAGTGGGTGCACCTGAGTTTGGACACCGACTTATATGAGTGGTGTCATTAGGACACCAATACCAACGTGAGCAGCAAGACCAACAAAAAGCAGAGAGAAGAAGCAGCCTAGAGGGTGAGATGTGCTGGGGGCTGGGAAGCTTGCCAGCCTCCCAGCCCCCCGCACCCTTGCCTGCCATGTACCTGGCCACCTCTGATAATAAAAACCATAAAAGCCACCGAGGGTTCCAAGACTCCTTCCTTACCCTCCCCCCCCACCCCCGTTCTGCTAAGAACCATCCCGAAATTGCCCTGTGCTGCCTTCCTCCCACTACAATTGGCGTAGTCGGCAGGATAGTTTGATGCAGACAGGTGTGGAGCCCTCTGAAGACGGCAGGAGGGACTGAGAAGTGGCAGGCCATGAGCATGTGAATGCTGATGGAGCCATGGCAGCACAGGAGGTGGCCAAAGTCCAGGAGCTGCAGAAAAAGCTAAAGATGCTGCTGGAAGAGCCAGAAGTGCCGCAGGAGCACAGGAGGTGGACAAGGTTCAGGAGTGAGGGACAAGACCTCGAGTGCAGGAGGGACGCCCACGAGGACCAGCCAGCAAGTGTATGAAAAGATGTTCTACACCCTCTGTCATTAGGGAAATGCAAATTAAAATGAAATATCACCATATATCTTCCTAGAATGGTCAAAATCTACAACACTGAAAGCAGCAAATGTTGGCAAAGATGTGGAGAAACAACAGGAACTCTCATTCCTTACTGGTGGGCATGTAAAATAGTACAGCAACTCTGGAAGACAGTTTGGTGTGTTCTTATAAAACAAAACATATTCTTAACACACAATCAAGGAATAAAGTTCCTTGGTATTTACTCAAAGGCATTAAAACTTATCACACAAAAATAGATGATTATAGCAGCTTTATTCATAAGTGCCAAAACTTAGAAGCAATCAAGATGTGCTTCAGTGGGCAAATGGATAAACTACGGATAAACTAATAGTCCATGAAATAGAATATTATTCAGGGTTAAAAAGGAATGAGTGACCAAGCCATGAAAAATCATGGAGGATACTTAAGTACATAATGCTAAGTGAAGGAAAAACTAATCTGAAGGGCTCATATTGTATAATTACAACTACATAACATCCTGAAAAAGAAAAAAAAATAGAAATAGTGATAATTAGTGGTTGTTAGGACTCTAAGAGAGGGGTAAACAGGAAGAAAATGGAGGATTTTTAGGTTTGTGAAACTAGTCTGTGTACTGCTACAGTGGTGAACACACCTCATTATTCATTTGTCAAAACCCTTGGAATATATATCACTAAGAGTGTTATGAACCTTGTGTAACAATGTGTTAATGTAGGTTCATTGATTGTAATGAAGATACCAATTTAGTGGGGAATGCTGACAATGGGATAGACTATGCATATGTAGGGGATAGGGAGTATATATGGGAAATTCCTGTATTTATTGCTATTTTTGCTGTGAATGTAAAACTACTCTGAAAAATAAGCTCTTAAAAAAAAAACCAAAAACCAGCAACAAAAAATCAGGGCCTGAAAAAAAAATAAGAGGGGTAAGGAGGGAATGTTTTCTCTTTTCTTAGTTTCTAAGTCCATTTCTCTTAACTTCTGTGGCTACTTGACCTTTATTCTCTTCATTATTTACAGCAAAATTCTCCAGAGACTCATCTATGTTAGCTGTCTTCATTTACTAAACTCTTATTTACTGTTTAACCCATTTCCACTGTGGATTCTACCTCCACGAGCTTTTAAAAAGCTCTCACTGAGGTCAACAATGATCTACATGTCATGGTTCCTATTTTCTACTCTTGTTCTTAACCTCTAGCAGAATTGTTTAACCACCTTTAACATCACATAGCACCTTCTGAAATACTCTGCGCTTCTGTATTCTCTTGCTTCTGTCACTCCACTTTTTTTGCTAATTCAGTTCATTCAATTTTGGTCTTTCCCTAAACTCCAGCTTAGGTCCTCATTTCTTCTAATTCTCTAACTTCATCCTGAATAATCTCATGCTTTCTCAGTTTCAATTATAATATCTATGCTGATCACCACCATCTCTATGTGGAGGTCCATCCCAAAAATACATACCCAACAACATTCACCTTTTTATTTGTATCTAACTACCACCTTTAGGCTGAACTCATGATTTTCCTACACAAACCTGGTCTTTCTCCAACATTTCTTCCCTGATCTCATTTTGGTAAATTGCTATTCATTCTTCAGTCTGAAGTCCAATTTCTTTTTCTCAAAGAATCCTTCCCTGACATCATAGGACTGTGTTTTGTTTGATGTTTTGACTCCATTTGACAGTAAATTCCATGAGGGAAGGATTAATCCTATACTGTTTACTTTTTCCTCTTAGCGGTGTCTGGCAATAGAAGATGCTTAATTTACACAGTGGGACTACCAGAGAATAACAAGGAAACATTTCTTTGATATTTTATCTAGAACATAAAGTTCTACTATAACAGTTCCAAATTTTGAAGTGCTTTATAGTTGAAAACTTAAATATGGGAGCCTTCCTGGTGACACATGGTTAAGTCGCAGTACTATGAAGCATCCACAGTCACTGCAGCATGAGTTCAGCAGACTTCCTGGTACAGGAGACTTCCCCTCTCTTGCCTGCTGCTCCTATCAGCACTGTATTTCAATAGCTCTGCCTATTCTGCTCCCTACTCTGCCTCTGGTCAATCCCCTCAAGCCCAGAACTTCTGGCCTGCACCTTAGCTCTTGTATGCATAAATAAATGAATCTCAAAAAAAACAAACAAACCTAAATATAGCCAATATAACCACTAAAAAAAAAAATCAAATCTGCAGGTGACATAGCTACATAATAACTCTTTTCTAGCAGAACAAATTCTGTAAGGAAAGAAAGGAGCAGCAGACAAGCAAAACAAAATAAAAAATCATCAATAACAAAAAACTAGCAAAATCATCAAAATGCTAAACATTTTAAGAAAACTTATTCAAGATATTACGAACAACTTCAGGTTGACAACTCCATAGTAGATATAATCTAAGTACTAATCTCTCCTGATCAGAATTATTTATTACTATATTAGATAATGTTACCTTTTTTGCACTTTTTTCTTGGCATCATCTCTCTTGGGAGTCTTCTCCAATCTGTAAAGCAAATAAGTATAAAAATTGCAGCTTCCTTTATAAGTTAGTGACATTGACTATTTAAAGAAGACAATGACAGTTGCTCATGCAAATAAACTAAAAATTTTTAATACAAATTTATTAATAATTGATTGTACAGATTTACTGAGAATCAAAACATAACAGATGGGGACATATTTTTCTCCTATGGAAAAAAGTTCATTAAAGCATTATGCAATAGTGCTATAAAACTTCTATAACATTCTTTTAACAATATTTTTAATATTTATGGAGTCAATTTTAAAAACAAATTTTCATAATAATAATGATGTAGAAAAATATTTGTGGACATGAAAAGTTATTCAAGATTTACTGTTGAATGAAAATATTTCCAACTTTGATGGTGGGTGTGGAGTGGTGACATACATCTGAGTATGTGTGAACTTAGTCCCCTAAATTGCACAGAGTTAGTAAAACCAATCTTACCTCAATTCAAAAAAAGAAAAATATATATAGAATTTCATCAAAACAATAAATCTAACAAAAAATATTTTTATGTACATATGTACACCTATATATACTTGTGCAAAGAAAGCTCTCAATTGGGAACAAAACGTTAGAGTAATCCTTTGAGAGAGAGAGAAAGTGAGAAAGATAAAGTGAATATGTGTGTGTTAGGATTACAGATGTTTTTCTTGAGAATTAGTCAATTAATAAATTAAATAATTAAGATGAAACCATTCTAATAATTGACCTGAAAACTTTAAAATTAAAAACATAAATAACCATGGAAAAGTAAATTCCCTCCGAAAAATGATTTTATCTGAGTTAGCTAAACATTTCCTCCAATTTGTCACTTTCTTTTAATTTTTTTTAACTTTCTTTTAATTTTTAAGCATAGCTTTAATAAAAAAAAGTGGAGCAACATAAAACTGGATTAAAAAACATTGCCTCTTAATTAAAAAAAATCAGTATACCCCACACAAAACATTTACATCTTAAGTAACTTGACTTGAATGAAAAATCTTTCTTTGAATATATTTGTTTTTATAAACAATTCATATAAGTTTATGAGAAAGTATGTAAAGAGAATCACCCGGAAGATGCATATTTATAAAATGAAAGAAATGAGAGACCTGAGAGAATTATTTTCAAAGGAACCCAACCTTATTGATGATCAACACTACAAAGTGGTAGCTGTTAACTACAAGTATAACTCATGGAAGCAAGAATGCTACAAATGCCACTTATGCTTTAACACAAAGGCAGATTGTACAAAACACCAAGGACAGAGACGCTAGTGAAAAAAGAACTAAATACAAGGAGATCCAGGTTTGACAGTACTGTCTATTTCATCCAGACAGATCATTTTTATAGTAACCGTTTTTTATCCCCAAAATGAGTAAGTTGGATAAGATCTTCTTCATAACCCCTTCCACCATATCTGTAACTAAAGCAAATTTATAAATGTTAAAAATAAACTCTCTAGACATGGTTCTGTTGAGGAGGCATCTCAGCAACAAAAAATAGATTATGTTAGTGCAAAAAAAATAGATCATGAGCTTGGCTTAAAATGTTCTTAAAACTAGAATTGTTTTCACAACAAAAGCTATAAAAATCACTCAGAAGCACAAAAGTGAAAACTATTGGTACTACAGATTAAAATTGTGATTGTGACAAAAGAAACTGGAAAACCAGATGGTTTGGCAAGTACAACCTTTTTTTTTTTTAAAAAAAGTACTTCAAGAACTTCCACCAAAACATTCAAATATTCTTTGTTATCATGTAATAATATTTTCATCTTAGTTTCCAAAATATTTACATTATTAATTAATTACAAGAAAAGATCAGACTATTTTTATGACTAAAATAGAAAATTTGTCCAAAAATATATGGAGTAGGGAGATATCCTTTATAAATTATTTTGTCATTATTTATTTTATAAATACCTGGTATCCATTCTTCTTTGTAAATCTTCATATATCTTTTACTATACCTTTCAATATCTAGAAACAAATAAAAAGCATTCATCAGAAAAATCAAGAATAAGCCTGAATTTAAGCCATTCCTATAAAATAACCAAAAACACTAGACAATTTTCTTTTTTTAAAAGATTTATTTATTTATGCATACAAGTACTGGGGTACAGGCCTGGGTGTGGGGATGAGAGGATTCACTAGAGAGAGTGGGGAACAGAACAAGCAGACTGACTGAAATACACTGCTAAAAGGAGCAGCGGGCACAGCAGGAGAGGTCTGTTGTACCATATGAGTCACCTCTCTGGCCGGGATGAAATTATGCTTGCAGTGACTGTAGATGCTTGATAGAGTGGTGCTTATCATCTTGTGCCACCAGGGAGGCCCCTATATAATTTTCTATTTTTTCACATATGTATACACAGGGAGTTTCCCACATGTATACATAGTGTGTTCCTGAACACACTGCAAAGGTGTACCGTAATGCTTAAACATATAGTAAGACGTATCTGGGTATTAATAGCCAAGGGTTTGCAGAGACCTACACTCTAGTTAAAGATTTTAGAATCAGTCAACCTGACTCACCTCTGAGAATATACACAACAGCCCAAAGCCAAATGAGGAAGCCACTTAATGAAAGAGCAGAAGATCTACTTGGCATCTTTTATTTTCTTCTTCTGACATGACCTCCCTCTCCCAATCTTTAAATTTTGTATACATAGGATGCATTAAATACTTAAATGGGGATGAGGGCTGTTTGTTTACTTCCAACACATAAAATGCATAAGCACGTAGCTCCTCGATAAGCTACCTTTCACAACCCATTTGGGAAGATAATGGGAAAAAGAGTATGACCATGTAAGGTTGGTCTTGATGGGTCATGAATAGGCAAGTTACACACATTTCCGGATGAATACTGCCAGGGCCCTTCTGATCATGCCTGAAATGGGTGGCTCTTGCTTCTACCTTGTCCACTGCCATAAGAAATTCCCTTGATGAGGGTCCAAACCCTTTCTCAGTAGCATAAGTTAGCAAACAACACTATCATACAATAGCTTGAAAAAATGTTGGAGTATAGCCATGAAAAAGGGAAGGTAATATAAAAGATGAAAATGTTAAAATCAAAATCCGAAAATATACTAGTTTTTTTCTGCATTAAGAAAATAGATCAGGGTGCTAGAGAAAGGTAACTAAAATAAATAGTAGATCATAGAGCAGGTTTTTCTGAGTATTATCTATTTGACTTCAGGTTAAATGTTTAATCTTACTCTCAAGTTTTTCATCTGCAATGAGAAGTCAGAACAAATGAGAGTACCAGCATTTGTATTTTAGAATGCTCTTCAAAACATATCTCATATTAAAAAAAAAAGTAAACCTTAGTATATCAAGAAAAAGGTAGTTCCAATGAATGACTTATTTTAAAGTTAATTCTAAAGAATTTATAGAATGGGAGTAATTGAAAACCAATTATTGAACCCAATTAAAAATAGGCAAAAGCTTTTTTTTTTTTTTTAAATAGGCAAAAGATTAAAAAGACATTTTTCTAAAGAAGATATAAAAAAGAAGATACACAAAAGGTATACAAAGATATAAATTACAAAAGATATACCAAAAAATGATATAAAAAATTACAAAAGCTATACCAAAAAAAGATACAAAAAATATACAAAAGATATGCAAAGATATACAAAAAAGATAACATCATAACATTGTTATCATTAGGGAAGTTAAATCAAATCAAAAGCATGAGACACATACTATGATGGCAACAAAAAAAGACAAGAGTTAGCAACTATGTGCAGCAATTGTAACCCACATATATTGTTGGTGGGAATGTGACTGGTACAATCACTTAGAAAACAGAAAACAGTTCATCAAAATGTTAATACCAAGTTACTATATGATCCCATGATATAACATTATCTAGACTATGGCTTCTTCTGAGACTTGGGTATTTCTGTCCAATATGGGCAATTCTTTTTCAAATATGGTGTGCATATTACATAAAAGCTAATTAAACATATATATACAAACATATATATACACATATATGATATATAAACACAACTAGGTTTCTAAGAATGCATTATGTTATTCTATATATACAATTATATATATTTTGTAGAAATTTATATGTATAAAAAAGCTATTATTTTCAAATATAGTTTTATTTAAATACATTACAATAGGAAAGACAGGTAAACAAGAAGACTTCAAGAATGTTCTATCAGCTACAAGACATACATCTCAGTAACGCCTTTGAAGATGCACCCCCCAAAGCAATAAAAATGAGAAAGAAGATAAACAAATGGGACTATATCAAGTTAAAAAGCTTCTGTACAGCAAAAGAAACATTAACCAAAACAAAAAGACTCCCCACTGATTGGGAAAAAATTTTTGCTCCCTATACAACTGACAAGGGACTGATCACAAGATATACAAAGAAAATCAAAGCAAACTCAAGAAAATCAAAGCAAACGACCCAATCAAAAAATGGGCAGAACTTAAAAGACACTTCACCAAAGAGGACATACAAATGGCCAACAGGCATATGAAAAAATGCTCAACATCTCTCATAATCAGGGAAATGCAAATTAAAACCACAATGAGATATCACCTTACACTGGTAAGAATGGCACACATCAAAAAAATCAACAACAATAAACGTTGGTGGGGATGCGGAGAAAAAGGAACTCTACTACACTGCTGGTGGGAATGCAAGTTAATCCAACCACTATGGAAGGCCATATGGAGGTTCCTCGGTCTACTAGAGATAGAACTACCATATGATCTGGCAATCCCGCTCCTAGGGATCTACCCAAAAGACACAAAAACACTGATCCAAAAGAGTACCTGTACCCCTATGTTTATTGCAGCACTATTTATAATTGGTAAGACCTGGAAACAACCCAAATGCCAAAAGTAGATGACTGGATCAAGAAGATGTGGTACATATATACAATGGAATACTATTCAGCAGTCAAAAATTAAAAACTAGGGCCATTTATAGAAACATGGATGGAGCTAGAGGGAGTTATACTCAGTGAAACAAGTCAGAAGGCGAGAGAAAAATATCGGATGGCTTTACTTTTAGGAGGAATGTGAAAGAACAACAACCAGAACAAAAAAAAAGAAGAAACAACAACAACAAAAAACAAAAGAAAGCTCAAGGAAATGGGCAATTACAACCAAAAACAAACAAAAAACTCAAAAAGATCAAAAGGTCAAAGATAAACCAAAGGGATCATGGGGGGGGGTGCAGAGGGACGGGAGGGCAAAGACAGGGATGAGGGTATAAAGAACACAAGGGACTGAGGTGATGGTGCATGGGTGAAATGGTGAGAACTCCCTGGAGACTACAAATGATGTCAAATACAATTAAATTAACCTAATAAAAAATGTTCTATCAATTTGGAAAATTTTATATAACAGTTTTCTCCTGAAAGAAACAGAGTAAAATCATTATACACTTAAATACTTCTATAAGCTGTTTTCAAAGACTAAAAGCCTCTTGATCCAGGTACCACTTCTAGAAACTACCAACAAAATTATGTTCTTAATGTTTCCTGTCTAGAATACTCACACAAATGTTCTAATGATATGATATACTTTTAAATTAGACATGTTTTTCACATTTAGTGAAGTGAATCTATCCCATAGTCAATTTGTCCCATAGACAAAGGACTACTTTAAAAAGATAAAGGTATACCCAACACTATTATTTTTTCTAACCGGAATGAATGTTCATTAGTTCACTTAGTCTCACTTTTTAAAATCATTAAATGATGGCTCTACAGCTATGTTTTTAAAATTTAAATGAACTTATCTAAAATGGTTGTTATATAAGCATATGTAAGACTTCCTCTTGACGCTGAGCCAATTCCAAGTCTTTTAAAGAGAGGGAAAATAGAATGCATTTTTAATACTAATGGAACGAAGTAACACTGTATGAACTTCTTATGTTTTAATTATGTTGTTCTGACAAGTCAAGGTTAATATTGATTTCTCTAATTTCAATATTCAAGGACAGAAACTAAAAATCAATATAGTTCAACTGTTCTAAATTACTACTTAGGCATGGGTGTGCTTTCTCTAAAACCACTTCCCTCTTTATCATCTGAGACTGTCAGCCTTTTTCACTGTCTCTGTTTTCTCCTCTATACCCTGGCATAACTGATGAATACATGAAATATAAAAGGTAAGCTAAAATATAATCAATTCAATTTAGAAAATTAACTAAAATATTAAATCATCAGAGACCTGCATAAAGATATATGCATATTGATAGTAGTCATAGCAACAAATATGAGCAAAAAACTAGAAACAACTTTATATCTAATAACAGGAATTGGTTACAATTAATAATAATATATCCACACCATGGACTACCACAGTCATTAAAAATTATATTTTCCAAAAATACTAAGTAAATATACAAAAATGTTAGTAGTATACTAGAGTAAGAGAGGAAGATACAAAGTAATGTGAACCCAATTTTATAAAGAGAATTTACATACAGAAGTAAATATTTGCAAATATATAAGAGTAGTTCTTCCAACATGTATTATAAGTGATTTTTACTGTCTCTAGATTTTGTTTTCCCCAATTTTCACTGAACACATAAATCTATAATGAAAGGCAATATGAAAAAAAAAATCAAAAAGTTTAAAGTATATTTTCTGTTAAGTCAACATGTTTTTCTCATGGTAGTTGAGAATTTCTGATTTGACTAAACCAATCAGCACAAAGTGATCATATATCTATATAAATAAATATATATAAATAAAAAATATATGCCAAATTATGGTTTTATTACCAGAGTTCATTACATACCTTGCTTTTCTTCAGGTGTTTCTATAAAATAAGGCATTCTTTTCATTGTTTCTCTCAATTCCTGTTTTAAAGCCAGCATATAATCTTCACCTTCTCCTGTTTTCAGTGGCACTGGTTTATAATCTGTATCCTGTTCAAATTAAGAGATGATGGGGTATTTTTAAATAAATTAAATATTTTAATATCCCTTTTGTCTACTGTCTGCAAAACGGTAGCTTTACTGAAAAACAATACTTTATAGGCAGCAAGTTTTATAATCAACTTGAAAGATAATGATCTTTGTAATCAATTTAACAAATTGCCTACTTCCTACTTTGCTGTTATTTTAGAGGTAGAAATGATGCTTAATTTTCCAAGTACTGGGCTTCCCTGGTGGCACAGCAGGTTGAAGGCAGCACTGTGAAGCATCAGCAGCACAGCAGCATAAGTTCGATTCCCTGCCGGGGGGGTGGGGGGGTGGGGGGTTGGGACGGGGACCCACATAGCACAGCAGATGCTCTCTTGCCTCGCCTGCTGCTCCCCGCCCTGTCTCTGTGCCTCTGGCCTGTACCCCAGTTCTTGTATGCATAAATTTTTAAAAAAACAAAAATCTTTCCAAGTACTTTTTCTACTGAACACAACCATATTAACTGTGCTATACAGTCTGTTGACTGTGATTCCATATTTTAAAAATCAAGACACCAAAGCAAGTACAACTGTTTTACTTTCCCATTAACTTCCAGTATCAGTGATGGTATTGGCAGAAGTATGTGTAAAAAAAACTGCAGCAATTATCATTTCACAAGTGGTTATTATGACCAAGATGTACTCGATATTCAACATCCATAATCTCATTTAAAGTATTACCATATTTCCCACTTTATAGTGAAGAAATTGAGATAGGTAGTCTGAGGGTCACACAAGGTACATTTTTTTTTTTTAAAGATTTATTTATGCATACAAGAGCTGGGGTACAGGCCAGAGGTGTGGGGGGGTGAGAGAATCCACCAGACAGAGTGGGGAGCAGAACAGGCAGATGGACTGAAATACACTGCTGAGGGGAGCAGCGGGCACAGCAGGAGAGGTCTGCCGTGCCATGTGGGTCCCCTCCCCGGCCGGCAGCAGGGATCAAACTCGTGCTGCAGTGGCTGCGTTTTCTTCATAGACACAAGGTACATTTTCAAGAAGTCACTCTGGGGCCTCCCTGGTGGCACAGTGGGTAAAGTAACACGCTATGAAGGGAACCGTAGTCACTGCAGCACGAGTTCAATCCCTGTCGCCGGCCAAGTTGGGGACCCACATGGCGTAGCAGACCTCTCCTGCCTCAACCGCTGCTGCCCTCGGCAGTGTGTTTCAGTCAGTCTGACTGTTCTGCTCCCCACTCTGTCTCTGGTGAATCCTCTCACCTCCCGCAACTCTGGCCTGTACCACAGTTCTTATATGCTTAAATAAATAAATCTTTAAAAAAAAAAAAAAGAAGTCACTAAATTTATTAACTCATTCTGTAGCTATTTATTGATACCTACTATAATCAGATGTACTTAGACAAAGGAGCTACCATGATAGACTATTCAAAGTTCTTGCCTGTACGGAATTTGCATTCTATGCAACAAACACACAATAAATAAGTAAATAAATGAGGTAATATATAAATAGTGACAAGTGATACGAAAAAAGGTAAAGCAGGATAAACAGTGGCTAACAGTACACAGTAGTTCGAAGTGGTAGATTCTAGACAGGATAAGCATTCACAATCATTTGGGAAGTCATATTCGAGCAGAGGATAAAATTAGGAAGGCATCCATGCAAAAAATTTGTTGAGCAGATGGTCTCAGTCAGGGAAATCAGTGTAAGGAATGGCCTCATGGAAACTGAAGGTCAGGATGGATCCAGAGAAAGGACAGTGGCAGAAAAAGATACAGAAGGAAAGATCAGGTCAGATAGAGCCTTCCAATCTGTAGTAAGGAATCTTGATTTTATTCTAAATATAAAATAAAAATATATAATGGTATCCCCAGTTTAGATGTAATTTCACACATGGACAGGAAACTATTTTAAAGAGAATCAATCTGAACTGACATTATATCGATACATGAGCTATTTTTATCCTTAGGCTATACTGAGTACCAGAAAGATAAAATATCAAGTTCAAAAACAAGAGACTCCATATGTAAGAAATGTAGACCTCTACATACATTTGCCCAGGGTCCTCTACTTACATAAATCTTACAGCTTTCCCTTTTGAAATAGAGAAAAGATTCCTGGAGGGAGAATTATCTGGTTATATATGACTTTGTTCATCCACAACATACACACTTGGAACTGTAGGCTTACATTTTAAACTACATACAAAAGAAAAGAGTTAAACATTATGCCAATTAAATGTGCAATGTTACTCATCAAATTAAAAAATAACATTGTAATAGAAATGCTTATATTCTGATGAACAGTAACAAAAGCCATATTAAAATAAAATAGAAAAATAAACAAAAAACTGTTCAGAGGGAAAAAAAGGACAAGTGATGTAATAGGGACGAAGTTAAAGTCTATAGATAAAAGATAACAAAATCACTGAGTTAAAGTTGGATAGAGTGGGAACTGAGAATCACTATAAAACCTCACTTTTAAAAATATTATTTTAATATTGGAATATACTAATAACAGTAACGGAAGACACAAGAAATGACAAAAGAAAAAAGATGTCTAGTTCACACAGCACTGTTTCAAATATAGTAAATACAAAAAATACAGTATTTTGTTTTCTCTATTTTAAGAAAGTGGTTAGAAAACAAAAAAAAAAGATTTAGGAATAAACAGAAATACTTAAAGGTAAGATAAAACATACTTTTAAAAATTTTCTTACACTTTAGGATATCATCATAACATATATTCAAATCATATATAGAATTTTAATTTTTCTCTGAAATATGAAAAACACTGAGAAATAATATACTTACAGGAAACAGTGGGGGTGGTTTCAATACTACATCAGGTAACTTTTCACCTCTGCTAAATCCAACTTCTTCAACATTAAAAGTATAAGCAGCACGTCCTCTTCCTCTATTCCCAGCCATCAGAACCAGTTATATAGCAGAAGAGAAGGCAAATCTGAAAGATAACATTTTAATGGCTTCTTATTCATATTTATGGCTTCTTATTGCCATTATTCTTATATTTTTTATTTGTGTCATTTTTATTGGCTATAACATTGTAAAGTAAAATATGAAACTCTACTCCTTAAGTAGCATGGCTGATTTATAATACCTCTGGAAAGCAAAACTTGTTAAAGAAGCAATATGTGATAAACTGATTCCGGAACTCCCTACATCTGGTCATGTTTGACAGGTGAGGTGATGTGGCTTCAACCCCTACATCCAAGCTCTGAGTGGAGGGCTAACCTGTGTCTACTTAGAGATATCACCCCAACCATGGCAAAGTCAGTTGATGCAATTATCTCCACCACTTTGTGATTTGGCAACAAGATCTAAAATACTTCAGAAGAGTGGACAAGAGAAGACCAGGCTGATAAGAGAGGACACCCTCCTTTTTCATTTCCCTTGAAGGCTATCATCAACCATACATATTTTATAATTTTAAGTGATTCATTTAGCCTGTAATTTGAATGTAGGAAAGATTCTTGAGATCTAGTCCAATGTCCTCCTTTTAGAAATGGGAACAGGTTTAGTAAGACTCTGACGTTTCTATAAGCTAGGAAAAAAATTACCTAAGTTTAGAGAAAATATGTTAAATAAAACTTGTACTTTCATCAGCTTTGATGATAAAAGTAACAATGTCACATGTGTAAGTCTTATATCGAATTTCTGGATAATCTAAAATATGATGACACTAGTGTGTGAATTAAGTTCACAGTGTATTAACAGGAATTCCTACACTAGGACCCTTTCACTACAACTCTGTATTGGACTGTAGTGATGACTCAATGTACATTCTTTAAATCACTTTTACCACTGAAAATACTTTGGGACCCACAAAAGCAATATGGCCTTCTATAATACCATAAAAGTCCTCTCCCTCTTTTTCCTTCTCATCTATCATTATCCCTACAGTGCTTCTCAAATTTTAAGGCATTCACACACAAAAACCCTGTGAATCTTGTTAAAATGCAGAGTCTGATTCAGTGGCCATGGGCGGGGCCTGAGATTCTGCATTTCTAACAAATTTTCTAAAGCCAGTGCTACTGGTTTAGACTACACTAAGAGAGGCATGGCTGTACAATCGCCAATTTCCCAGATTATGGACATGAGTGATTATATACAGGGGATGCAGTTTAATACATTGCTATATTTCCCTGTATTTTTCCATAAACAGGTAGACTAGAGGTTACTTAGACTGGGGTTTGGTTTTATAAGAGTAGTTTAAAAAGAAGCTCTATTTTTCCTACTGCATCCCATCAGTATGCACATGACATATCTCAGTGATGTTCTCTGTTCAGCTTTTTCAGGTATTGTCAGTCTGTTTCATTTACTACCAAGTTCCCCATCAGTTGTCACCTAGTGATTTTATTAGTCATTAATGATTGAGGCCTAGATCCATTATTCATTATGGGTTGTATTGTGGGGATCTAAAAAGTTTAGCATTATTTCTTTCTTTCTTAACTGGAATTCTACCTGGAATCAATTCCCTTCATCCACTATTTAATGAGCCTGGAACACAATCCATACAGGAAACATACGTATTTAATAACTAAGCTTATTTCAACTGTCTATAATACAAGAAAAGGAAAATATCCAAATGGCCTGGTTTCAACTGCTGAGTCACTAAAGCAGATGCTAGACCTACAAAAAGCAGGTCTCTCAAGTATGAAAATTGCTGAGCAGGATTCACATCTTCACTTTAATGAACTATTTTTCAGAGTCCAGTAGGTACTGGTGAGACCAATATGCTGAATTCCAGTATGGGATTTGCCACTAATAAAAGATTAAAAACAATTTTAAATAGATGCCAAACTGCCTAGTTATGAGAATTATCTGGAGGCCTTGTTAAACATAACAAGTCTCAGGCAATCCTTAAATCCTCAAACTGACTCTACCAGAATCTTGGGAGTTAGTCCAGGGAAGGAGTTCGGAAAAGAAATCCTAAAAAGGCATACAACAGCTACCACTGCTGATGGAATACCCCTTGAAAAACAGCTAACTGCTGATTTTAAACTTCCATATTTATAAAGCAATGCTTGGGTGTATAAATTAACATAATTAGTGAATGTACTGCCCTTGGTGCTTGACACACCACTAATAATTACGAAGTATTTTGACCTATAGTCATCTCTCAGTTTGGTTATTATGAGTCAGTTTTCTTGTACCAACAAGAACTGCAAAATTCATTTTCTTCTCTTATAGGGCTGAGATTCATTTAAAAATGGTTCACAAGCAGCACTCTTTGAAATCCTTTGATTCAATACCCTTATTCCTTTCTCGTCCTGCCAAACCTCTTGAAGAAAAGTTGGGTTTTTTGTTTGTTTGTTTGTTTTTCTTTTTTTAAGCCAGCTTCTCCATCATTCAAGTGTTCTTTATTTCATATGGACCAATTTCATTGAGTCATTCATTCAACCAATACAGGGCATTCCAGGAACTATGGTAGAACCCAGAGAATAGAGAACTAAACCAGATTTCTGCTCTTGGGGCTTGCATTTCAGTAATGTAAGAACACTAGCAAGTAAACAAGAATGTACCATAAAATTATATGCTCTTGTTGTGGGTTGAATTGTGTCCCCACCCAAAATAATGCTGATGTCATAGGAATGTGTCCTCCCTTATTGAAACAATCTTTGCAGATCCAATGGAATGAAGATGACGTCATATGAATTAGGCTGACCCCTCTTCCAATGACAGGTGTCCTTATAAGAAGGAAATTTAGACACAGAGAGGCACACATAGGGAAGACCTCAGGTCAAGATGAAGGCTGGGACTGGTGCTGGTGCTGCCAGTCAGATACACCAAGGAGTGTCAAGAACCCCAGAAGCTAAAGGGGAGAAACAGATACTCTCTTAGAGATTGCAAAAGAAACAAACCTCGCTGACACCTTGATTTCAGATTTCTGACCTCCAGAAATGTGAGAGAATATAATTGTGTTATTTTAAGCCACCCAATTTGTGCAATATGCTATGGCAACTTTAGCATATCAATATACTTTTGAAGAAAAATGAATCATGCCAAGGGGAAAGAGAATAACAAGGGATACAGTGGTAGCCTTTTCACGTTTGACCGTATTTCTGCAGAGGACAAATTTGAGCAGTGTGCTAAAGAGGGCCCATGAGCCACAAGATAGAGGGATGGGATAGAGATAGCAATAGAAAAGAACAGTAAGTGAAGAAAAGGAAACATAAGCTGGAAGCATCTAAGGAACAAGAGAAGCCTCTGTAGTTGGTAGGAGCCAGAGGCAAGGAGAATCTGGTGAAGATCAAATCCCATGAAGTACTGTGTGAGCTGTGGTGAGCAAATTGGTATTTATCTACTTGTGATGGAACCTACACTCACAAAACTGAAAGCAAAGTTCCCAGTCATCCTCAACAGCAAAATCCACTGGGCTTTTAAAAATTTTCTCACATTGTTCATTGTTTAAATCCACTGGCCTTTTAACCTTTTTCATGCTTTTGTACTTGTGAAGAACATGGGTCAATATCTCCCCCCTCTTTTGAAACTCTCTCTACCCTTGACTCTTACAAAACTTCAAGATTTTACACTCCACTGACTATTTTCTCATCTGCTTCTCTTTATAAATGTAGGATTTCCTTAAGGTTCAATGTCTGGTCTTCTGGTCTGTGTTTACCTTTGGAAATGTATTCACTGTCAGGGTTGGATGACCTCTCCTACACCATTACTTCCATCACTGACCTTTACTGAGTTTCAGCCCATTTTCTTACTATTAAAAGACTACTTGTAAAGCAACTTAAAACTGAAATACTGAGATCACCTTTTCCCCACACTAATTAGCTTGCCTTTCACCTCTAAGGTCGTCCCTGCTCCTACCCAGGTATGCTGTTTTCTTAGACACCAACATTTGAGGATTTGGGACAAGTCAGTATTGATCTCATTCTGTTCCACCTCCCTTATCAAATCAATCATCTAATTCTTCCTTCAAAATCCCCCTTCCTTTCTTTTTCCTCTACCTAATTCAAGTCAAGCCTTTTCCACACATTTGATTCTCTGCAAATTTTATGGTATCTCTCTCTCGCGTATCACTCCTGTGTGCTTCCTATTAATTTATTCATCTGTATTACACATCCTAAAGCATAGTTCTGATTATGCTACTTCTCTCTTGCCTACAGAATTAAATACAAATCCCCTTCCCAAGGGTTGAGAGTCCTTTTCAGTTGATTATATCTACTCCCAGACTCACTCTTCTGTTACCATGTCTTGATATTTACTCCCACTGTAACCTGTTCCCCTGCCTCCCTGTCTGCCTGTGCACCTTTTTCACCTTACGGTCCAACTGAAATCCCTCAACATACACGACAGTTATTACACCCCACCTTGCTCTTGGAAAGATACCTCTGTTAAATGCAATGTGATACATATTGCTATACTTTCTTATTCTAGAAAACATAAAAGCAATGTCCATTTTGGAAAACAGGCCTTTTCCAGAGAGAGTTTCACTTACGTTTAATTTTTATTTGCTTGTTTCATTGTATCAACAGTAGAAATTTTATATTTCCTACTGTTTAGCATAGAGCAATAGTTCCACAATTAACAAGTGTTGCAAGGATGTGGAGAAAAAGGAAACTTATACTACTCTTGGTGGAAAGTAAACTGGTGCAACTATTATGGAATGTCATCTAGATTTACCTGAATGAACTAAAAAATAGAAATACTGTATAACCCAACAATGCCGCTTTTAGGCACATATCCTAGTATAAAATGTTCAACACAAAAACCTATATGCTCTGTAACACTTAAAGCAGCAGTTAGAGTATGGAAGTAATTCACATGCCCATCAATGGGTGACCAGAGCAAGATGTAGCATATCCACACCATGGAGTATTAAAAAGCCATAGGAAGGATGAAAAATGTAGCCATTTCAACAAAATGAAGGAAATTCAAGAGAATTATATATAGCAAAGTCAGAATGACATAAAACAAATACTGGATATTTAAATAGAAGATAACTCAATAACATAATACACTTTTGAAAATTTGCAGGCATCAATAAACATCCTGAAGGCCCTGAGGTTGAAAGGGAAAGAACCAAGGGGATGGGGGATGATGGTTTGAGAAAAAATGGGAGGAATGTGATGGATCTTGTGGGAATCAGATTCTCAGACTATCTTGAATTTGCTTCCATCTTGGATGCAAAATTTCCTTTTTACAGTTTCCTACAATTATCACCACCTACCCAGCTACACCCAGCAACCAAGCTTTGTCAAAGCAGCACTAACTGAAGCAACTGATACCATTTCAAGACAAGAATTTCCACATTCAGTGTTGGTCCAGAGACTGTTTACTTCCTTCATTTAGCTTCCTTCTCATTCTTCACTGTAGCACTTTTAGCTACTCTCTTTAGTCACTCTGCAACCCAAACTTATTTAACTTCTCCCCCATCTTTATCTAAGCTTTAGCTTCCAATAACCTATTATACTCACTGTTGCTACATTAGTGTCCCTGAAGCCCACCACGATCAATGCCATTCGTGAGTATAGACCTAACTTCAAACTCTTAATAACTGAGAACAGTCTTCCAATGACCAATACTTCTTTATGCACTTTAATTCTACCTTGTTTTTATCCTTCCTGAAACCCCATTTCATGAATTTTTCAACTTCTGTCCAACATCTTCAATCTCTTAACTACTGCAACTCAGCCTACTGACTATTCAAGTTTCCTCATCTCCAGCCAGGCCAAAAAAAAAAAAAAATTAATGTGAAACCATCTTCCACTTAGGGATGCTAAACATTGCTATTCAGAATTGTTCTGAGACGTTTTTTGATAGGTGTAGCTCAAGAACTTAAGAGTCCAATTCAAAAGTCCATTCTAACCAACTATAAGGCAATCTCATGGCAGTGGCTGAGCTAATCTCTGGAATTTCTCTCAGCTCTATTTTATGAGTTATGATTGTGGCTTAAATGTATAATCTTCCACATTCCACACAGTCCCTAGCACATATTAGCTAGTGAATAAGCTTACAAAAAGATGTAAACAAGCACAGAAGCTATGGGGAGGAACTGAAAACCAGGTCACAGCATCCTTTCCTGAAGAGCGACACATAAATTGTCCCAGAATAAAATGCCAATCTCAACAGAAAACCATTAACTGTGTCCTCTCTCACACATTTGCCTTCCCTCACCTCTGTTTTCATTCAGGCCTGTTCCATCTCTCATGGTGACCTCTAAGAAAACAAACTTCTCAAGGTCAGGCTCCCACTTTCAATCTATTCTCCAGTCAGCTTTCTAGAAAACAACCTTGATGGGTCACCTTCCTTCTTAACAACTAACAGAATTTTAAAGCTAACTTTCTGCCTCTTTCCTCAACAGTCCACACTTTAGTCACTGTGCTGCATCAGCTCTTGCAGGTTAGTGTTCCTGCTATGTCCTTTCTTCTACATCCACCTAAGCAAGTCCCACCAGATCCTATGCAAACGGTACTTTCTCTGTGACCACCTCCTCCACCCTACCTAGAGGTATGTGTCTCCCTTCTGTGTTACCCAAGTACACTATTTTTATTATCCTTCTAAAAATCCTGTTGTAATTGTCAGTTCTTATTCTCAGTAAGCTTTTTCATTATCCACTCATAAAGTGTATACTAAGTCCCTTCTGGTAAGACAGTCTTCTGTGCACTGGGAATATAATGGTGAACAAAACAAAATCTCTGCTCCTATGGAGCTCATAGTCTAGTACAGGAAATAAAGAAAAAAAAAAAAGCAGCACATATTTTACAGAAAATTTCAGGTAGGGATAAGCGATATGAAGAAAAAGCAGGGAAATAAAAGGGCTATTACAGAAAGAGTAGTAAAGAAGTCCTCCCATATTTTGAAATATTTGAACGTAAACCTAACAAAAGTAAGGAAAACTGTCATGTGGGGGCACTAGAAAAGGATATCCAAGAGAAACTAATAGAAGCTGAGGGATCCGTAAATGTGAAGGCCTCCTTGAAGACTTATACACCTTCTTATTCCCCATCAGAGTATGGTAAAAATCCAACAAATATTGGGTGAATTATTGCTGAGCTCATGGTCTAGTAAGACTATCACTGCATTTCACCTCCTTTGCATCTCTCTGCCCAGAGGAAAAATATTCAACAACAGGGAGCTCTGTTCTTCCTACAAATAGTGTTCTAACAGAGGTCTTCTAAGACAACTCAAATGTACTTCTCAACATTTCTTCCATGTGTTTTCCCATGGCACCTAAAAAAAAAAACCTCTTTGGTACACACCCCATAGCAATCGTGTATACAAACATCACTTTCCCTCAAACTCTTGACAAACTGGATTATGATTTTTTTTTTCTAAACATAGTTTCATTCTCCATGTATCATGTAGTTCAGATATTTGCACATAAGGGTAGCCCTAAAGAGAGCGACTGGACAAATTATAACTAGATCTGGAAAATATTCAGAGGTGTAGAGTATACCTCTCCTATGAGGCTTATTAGTAACTACCTCAATAAGGACTTTCATAATTATCTGTATAATGCTTTCTCATGGGTCTCTTTATGATTTTTCCTGCCTGAGTAGGGAGATTAATCCAGTTCTCAAGGGATCTTCTGAAGTCTAAATGGATGTTTCAGTTGCTGGATGCACAGGGTAGGAATAGGACGTAGTATTAAAGTAGGGTGATTTGTGTGACTGGTGGGGCCACACCCAGGCATTATCCACTTTTCCAGTCCTCTAGGTAGAGCTGTCTCTACCTTTCCTTAGTTGAACCTTTCTACCAACTTTCTTTTCTCTCATCCAAGAGGACACTAAAACCCCCAAAATAAAAAGGCGTAAGGGAGGAGGAAATATAGAATTTAATTTTTCAAAAGAGAAAAAACAAAAACAACCCTTACCCCCATGATAAAGGGTAAAATGCCCAGAGTTAAGAAAACATACGGAGTATCTGTCCTTGGCAGCAAATCTGCGGCAATGACTCCTGCTTGAACCATTCACATAATCACCGGATTTGAAAAATCTACCATCAGTTAATAACATAAATTTCCTTCTCACTCACTGTAAACAGTCCGGGGAAGTGGAGAGCAGATATCTGGAAACTAAGATTTTAAAAGATTTTGAAGGGATAAGGAGAAGAGAGGTAAAGCTATCTCTCAAAGCCCCTTAATTCAGAAGCGCTTTAGTGAATCTCTTCTCCTAACTTCTCCCACCCTCTCAGGATGCCCCCCCTTAGTCTCCCTTTACCCTCTCCACCCCCTCCCAAGTCCTCATTGCTTCGTAGGTTACCTGTTCTCTTAGTCTCCAGGCTTGAACAAAACTGGGCAGCCAAAGTGCCGGCCGGCAAGCAAGGAGAGCAGGCGCTAGAGCGCGGCTGGTTGCACCTCTGGAAAAGCGCGCTCCGCCTTACACGCGGCCACTGAGCCGGATTCCGATCCCGGTCCGCTGGCCCCGCCCACTCCATCGCCAGGCCCCACCCCCTGGGCGGAGAGCTTTTTAGCCCTTGGCAGGCGCCGTAGTTGTCCTAGCGGCTGGGCCTGACACTGCGCGGGCTGGGAGTGCGCAACGCGGTGCGCAGTGAGTGGGCGGGCCTGGTTCCTCCCACTCCTTTCGCCCCGCCTCTGCGGTGAGATCCTGGAGTTCGGCAAAGTGTCGCCTTCAGGATCCACAATCTACTGCAGTGGCTACTGCATTAATACTCCCTGGGGCTGTGGCTACTGAGGCTGCGACTGTTCCAGCGCCGCTGTGCGGGCAAAGCAGCCTTTACTCTTTGCGGACGCTCCAGGCAGCGTGTCCGCTCATCCTTCCTCCTAGTTCGCCACCCGCATCTCCCGCCCCCTCGTCCATCTGCACCTCCTCCCTGGCTGTGGGCCGACCGCTCCTCACCGCCGCAGCGTCGCGGGTCTGGACAGCCTGCGGGGAGGCACACACCCTCACATCCACTCCGCCCGGCGCATCCCTGCCCAGCATGTCGGCACTCGAGTGGTACGCGCACAAGTCCCTGGGCGACGGCATCTTCTGGATTCAGGAACGCTTTTACGAGTCGGGCAACCGCGCCAACATCTGGCTGGTGCGCGGCTCGGAGCAGGATGTGGTGATCGACACGGGCCTGGGATTGCGCAGTCTCCCGGAATACCTGTACTCCTCCGGCCTCTTGCAGGATCGCGAAGCCAAAGAGGATGCGGCCTGCCGGCCACTGCTGGCTGTGGCCACCCACGTGCACTTCGACCATTCCGGCGGCCTCTACCAATTCGACCGGGTAGCGGTGCATCACGCCGAGGCCGAGGCGCTGGCTCGCGGGGACAACTTTGAGACCGTGACCTGGTTGTCTGATAGTGAGGTGGTGCGGGCGCCCAGCCCGGGTTGGAGGGCCAGGCAGTTCCGAGTGCAGGCGGTGCAGCCCACCCTCATCCTGCAGGATGGTAATGGGCCCTTCCGGGCGCGCGCTTTCTTTAAGGGAAGGGATTGGGGGAAAACTGTCCAAGGGGTGCATGTTGGGAACCTGCGTAGCTGGAAGGGCTAGTTTTTGTCACATCGCAGAAATACTGTTATTTTTTCCTTCCTATAGCAATAACCCACTCGACCAGAGCCAAAAGACCTGCCCTGGCTAGCTGGCATGATGTAGCAGTGCCTTTTACTCTGTAAAAGCCAGCCCCACCTCTTAGTTTCCTGTGTAAGATGCAGTAGTAACACTACAGAGACTTGTGATTAGGAATGTCTCATTCTTTTCCTTTGCACCTGTGTGACACCTCACTTAGAGCGCATGTCATCTTCTGTGTTTTTGAAAACTGCTGACTTCACCCGCTCCATCAGTGGTCCCTGTTGGGTATGAGCAATTTCCCACCTGTAGGCTTAGAAAGCCATTTGAGAGCAATCTGCTTGTGTATCTTTATCTTCCAGATAGGATTCTGTTCTTTGTGTTGTCTCACGAGAGAAACAGCTTGATAATGAATATAAAAAATAGAATATGTCTGAGTCTTACCTTATAAGAAGTATCTTGTCTGGCTTAATGAAAGGCCCAAGGAAGATTAAAAATGAGGTTGTTCCCCGTGTATGGTAAAGTATGTGCACTTTGGTATGGGCCTCTGTGACTCTGTGAAAGACAGAATGGAGTTCTGAGAGAAACTAATAAGATAGGGCTCCATCCCTCCCAGTCACATGCAGGCACTAAAATAATTAAGCTAATTAGCCACAGCAGCAACATTTGTATATTAATTTCTTTTTGGAATATTTTTGTTGATTTCATTTTATCTTTTCAACACCTTTGAAGTGAGGACACTAACCTCCAGTTAAATGATCTGCTGCATTCACTGAGCAATATAGAGACAAAAGCTAGGATTTGAGCCAAGGCACAATAGATCAAAATAT
This sequence comes from Galemys pyrenaicus, assembly GCA_019455555.1. NCBI lineage: Eukaryota > Metazoa > Chordata > Mammalia > Eulipotyphla > Talpidae > Galemys > Galemys pyrenaicus. The sequence goes on from JAGFMF010011381.1 coordinate 587,858, forward strand.
ACAATCATAGATAAATCCTGCCCCATTAAGTATATTATAGTAATTTTGTGTAGGATGTGAAATTCCCCTCTTTCCTTTCAACCTTAGAACCATCTTAACTACAAATTTAATTTATTAAAATATACCTATAAAATATAGAAAGATCAAATTGCTATGGTGTAATAAGACTCACTTTGACCAGTATGACAATGAAATGTTTTACAAAAATCAGTTCAAACTAGAGATGAGCTCTTGATACTTGAGATATTAAAAACAAACAGAAAGCAAGACTATTTTTCACACTGCACCAAAAAAGCCTGCATTAAAAATTTAAATCTAAAGATTTAACAAAAATGCTTAGATGTAATTGTTACATTAGCAGACAATTTGAGATAAGATAAATACATTTAACATTAAATGTTACTTTTTGGAGGTCTGCTTTCTATGCAATTGATGGATATTCAGACTGAATCCTGCCATTGAGACCAAAAACTAATGTTTACATTAATATTGATAATTTATTTAAAGTGAATAAATTACTTTTGATTTATTTAATTTTGTTCCCATGCCAGCAATAGGAAATAATAGTGAAATATTGATGGGAATTATTTTGTAGATGAAAAGTTCAAGCAGGCCTGAATATCATGCCTGAGGTCACGTAATCAGTGTGAGGAAAACTGAGACTAGAAACCAGGTTTTCCAAATCCCAGAAGAATATAGAATTATAGTATTTTGAAACTGCAAAGTGCCTGCAAGCTACCTGTGTGGTGCATTAAGCCTTTGGAGATGTGAAAAGAAAGTTTAATATTTACCAAACGCTTTGAAGGTGATAACACTGTGTTAAATTAAAAGTTGTTTCTCATTAGGAGCTGGATCCCTTACCATCTCAAGTATTATCTGATTTTCTCTCTTCTCAGGAATATAATTTCCTGTTTCTTCTGAATAATGTGTCCTGCTAGCTTGCTATTATCATAATCCAGATGCCTGGAAGGAGATATAAACTATATTAAAATTCATACACAGTTATGTACATACTTGAACAGTATATACCCAAATAACAAAGTCTTCATCATTTTAGTTAGTACATAAAGATGCGGAAGTCATTAGTTTTGTGCATTTCATATAACGAACTGATATAACATTCAAATTTGGCTATGTAATGGTTAATATGCACTTTTAATTTTTAAGATTTCCCCAGATATATAGTTTAAATTACAAATAGTTCATTTAAATTATCATGGAGAATCATCAACTAACCCAAGCTGACTTGTAAATGAGGGACAAGGAGCATTATCTAGTGGAAAATAGTTTGCTCTAGTAGTAGTAATGAAAATACTATTTTCCTATAAGAAGGTAATATAAACCTAAGGTTGCTATGGCACATATTCAATTGTCATATGTTATTTTACCTATTTTTCATATTAAAGTGATATAAAATGTAGGCCTTTTGATCTCTATTACACATGTTAAAAAAATTCAAAGTCACCAAGGGGCCTCTCTGGTGGCTCAAGGGGTTAAACACCACACTATGAAGCATCTGCAGCCAATTCACAAGTTTGGAGGTGACCAACATGGCGTGGCAGACCTCTTCTGTCTCACCCGCTGCTCCCCTCAGCAGTATATTTCAGTCAATCTGCCTATTCTGTTCCTTGCTCTCTCTCTGGTGAATCATCTTACCCCCCACCCCACACCTCTGGCCTGTACCCCAGGTCCTGTATGCATAAATAAATAAATCTTTTTAAAAACACACACACACAAAGTCACCAAGATGTTAGAGCAGTTGTTTCAAGGAACTTAGCCATTTGGGAAGGTTAAAAACAGAAAGGTAGATTCCAGAAAGATAGCAGATTGAACAAACACATCTATGCATAATTTGACTTCTATCCCTTGTCATTTGCCACCCTACTCCCAAAAATGAAGGAACTATGGTGTATCATTTTAATTATAAATCCATATTTGATGCTAGAAAATAAATGGTTACTTAGCAGGAATGGTAAATCGAGCCAATCTTGCACTACAGGAACCCAGGTCAGAATTAGCAGTAGTAGGGGGAAGCGAAGAAAACTAATATGGATAGAATGTGTTGAAAGTCATTTAAGTAACTGTTAAAACACTAGAACCCTCCTCCCCACATAAATATTACCCCCTCCTTCCAGTTTGAATACCCATCTCCCTTCCAGTTAGTTTGTTCTCTGGGGAAAGTAAAAAGGCTTTCTTGGTTGAGGAATGCTAAGAATTATTTTTTAATTAGATTTATTTAATTACATTTGACATCATTTGTATTCCCCAGGGAGTTGTCACCACCATTTCACCCATGCACCATCACCTCAGTCCCTTGTGCTCCTTCTGCCCTCATTCCCCTCGTTGCCCTCCCCTCCCCTCCATGATCCCTTTGGTTTATCTTTGACCTTTTGGTCTTGTTGAGTTTTGTTTGTTTGTTTCTTTGTTTGTTTTTGGTTGTAATTGCCCATTTCCTTGAGCTTACTCATCTTTTTCTTTTTGTAGTTGTTGCTCTTTCACATTTCTCCTAAAAGTGAAGCCATCCGATATTTTTCTCTTCTGACTTGTTTCACTGAGTATAACTCCCTCTAGCTCCATCCATGTTTCTATAAATGGCCCTAGTTTTTCATTTTTGACTGCTGAATAGTATTCCATTGTGTATATGTACATCTTCTTGATCCAGTCATCTACTTTTGGGCATTTGGGTTGTTTCCAGGTCTTACCAATTATAAATAGTGCTGCAATAAACATAGGGGTACAGGCACTCTTTTGGATCGGTGTTTTTGTGTCATTTGGGTAGATTCCTAGGAGCGGGATTGCCAGATCATATGGTAGTTCCATTTCTAGTAGACTGAGGAACCTCCATACGGCCTTCCATAGTGGTTGGATTAACTTGTGGAATGCTAAGAATAATTGGACTCAGGAGTTCAGTATGGGAAATAGGAGGAATACATACATCCATATTGCATTTGAGATATCCAAAAGATTGTATGTATGTAAAAAAATCACTATTAGTTTCCCAGAAGATGAGAGTCAGATCACTACCTCCCCCCTGCTTTCCAGGTAGAATATTTTAAAATCTATATGGAAAATTTGCCCATCTCTAGAGGAAGATTAAGAAGCTGATATCTAAGTAATTCTTAGCTTGATCTCTACAGTGGAACCTAGGTCACTAGGCCATGTACATGTGCTTCAATTACCCTTTATCCCCCACTCTTAAATCGGCAACCACATAGGAATAATCTGAGAAAATCTCTAACATGAGATCAAATATTAAATAGCAGCTTGAGAGGGAAGATTATCATTAATGCCATGAGGGAATATCAGATGCTGTTGCATTTTTTGTATTCATGAGATAATAGAATGCTTTAAATAACAGTAACCAACACACATACACATTTAAAATATCAGAAATTACTTAGAACATATGAAAGATAAGGTTGAATAATATGAAAAAAACAGATAAACAAAATGAAAATTGGGAGAACAACAGTATGGAAATAGTATGGAAAATCCAACATTACATAATAGGGGCACAGACAGAGATAATTCATAAGAATACCCCACAATTAAAGGGTATAAATTTCCATAATGCAAGGGCCCACAGAGTTCCTAGTGTAATGGATGAAATCATCCAATTCAGGCACATTACTGTAAAATTGAGAACACTGGGATCAATACTTCGTCCATAAACTCCAAAAATTAAAATAAAAAGGTCATTTGTGCAAATTAGAATGGCCTTGAAGCTAGAATGGCCTTGGAGAATGGCCTTAAAGCACTATGCCTTATTTTAATAAAACTGATTTCCAACCTGGAATTCTGTACCCATTCAACTATCAATTAAATTCTCAAAAAAATGTTATCCCAATGCTACCACTTTTACAAGTCTTGTTGACTTTTGGTGAGGCTTTTGGCGGTTAACATGACTGGGGTTTTGACAATTAAACCACTGGTGAGGAGGAGTGTCTGTGGAGAAGGCATCAACTTGCCACACATGGCTTCAGCCTGGATCTTGGTCTCTGCTTAGTTGAAGCTATCTGGAATAGTAGAACAGATGGCATCTGGCCACATGCCAGCCCAAAATGTAAATATTTCTTTTTGTCATCAACTTTTTAAAGGGGTTTTATAGTTTTTATAGTACTGGTCTTTAACCTTTTGTTAAGTTTAGTACTAAGTGTATATAATTCCTTTCAATGTAATAGCAAATGGGATTGTTTTCTTGAGTTCCTTCTCTTCTAGTTTGAGTACAGGAACACAACTGTACGACAGAATCAACAATTTTGATTTTGTATCTGTCACATCACTGTACCGATTTATTTTTTTAATGGTATCTTACGGTTTTCTGTATGTTGTGTTTTCAAGTAGTGATAGCTTTGCTTTCTTCTTCCCCAATTTGGATTGCTTTTTATAAATTTCTGTTTTATAAATTTCTGTTCTCTAGGTAGATTCCCAATATTATATTGAATAGTAGTGGTGAAATTTTACATTTTTGCTTTGTAAAATTCTTTGGTTTACACTATTGCTTATGATATTAACTATAGGTTTGTCATATATTGCCTTTATTATGGTGAGGTATGTTTCTTCTGCCCTCATTATTTTGAGAGCTTTTTGTCATAAATGGTTGCTGAATCTTGTCAAATATTTTCTCAGAATCTATTGGTAGGATCAGGTGATTTTTATCTTTCCTTTGTTAATATGGTAAGTTACATTGATCCGTTTGCAGATGTCGAGCCATACTTGTATCCCTGAAAAAAAGGACACCCGTACCTCTGTTTATTGCAGCATTATTTACAATAGTTAAGATATGGAAACAACCCAAATGCCCAAAACTAGATGACTGGATCAAGATGTGGTGTATTTACAGAATGGAATATTACTCAGCAATCAAAAAGGATAAGCTCATGCCATTTGCAGCAACATGGATGGAGCTGGAAGAGATTATGCTCAGTGAAATAAGCCAGAATGCAAAAGAAAAATAGCGAATGGTTTCACTTAGAGGAGGAATGTAGAGGAACCAAATAAGGGATCAGTCGGGGGTGGAGAGAGGGGGAAAAAGTAACTATAATAAAGTAAAAATCAAAACTATCAGGAAGATATGGATTGGAGTCATTCGATAGGGGAGGAGGGAGGGGCAAGGATCAGGACAGGGTTGGGACTATGGTGGTGATGCATGGGTGAATTGCCAGTGGGAATTTCATGGGGAAATCATACACTGTACAACTATGAAAGATGATATAATAAATATATATTTAAAAAAATAATGCACTAGATAGACTTTTTAGTACAATGGTGACTAAGAGCAGACATCCTAGCCTGTTCCTACCTTAGGAGGAAAGTATTTAAAGTTTCTATTCAGAGAGAGATTAGCTTTAGGGTTTTCTATAAATGCCTTTTTATCAAGTTGAGGACCATCCCTGTTACTTCTAGTTTGCTGAATTTTTTTTATCATGAAAAAGGGTTGGATTTTGTCATATATGCTTCTCTGTCTATTTAGCTGAGCATATGACTTTTCTCTATTTTATTATTTTGGTATATGACAATTGATTTGTAGAAGTCAAATCAAATAAATTTGATCACTAGCCTATTTAAAAATTGCTGTATTTAATTTGCCAAAATTTTGGTAAGGATGTTGAGACTTTATTAAGAATATTATTTTTATAGTTTTCTTTTTTTCTACACTGTCTTTGGCTTTTACAAGGACAAAATTGAATAAGGTTTTTCTTCTGAAAGTCTTTACATGGGATTGATATATCTTCAATTTTGACAGAAATGACAATGAAGTCTTCTTTAAGTCCATAACATTCGTTGTAAGGAGATTTAAATTATTAATTTCTTTGCATTATATAGGCCTATCTAGTTTTTCTTATTTCGTCTTTGATCATTTTTGATTACTTATCTCCTTCTAAGAATTTTTAATGTCAACTAAGTTATCACATTTGCTGGCTTAAAATTGTTCATAATATTCACTTACACTTTTTAATTTCTTTAGGATATATCCTAAATTAGTGATATCTCCCTTATATTCCTGATTTTCGCAATTTGTTTTGTCTAATTTTTTCTTCTTTTTTCTACCCAAGAGTATATCAGTTTTTGTTCCTCTTTTCAAAGATCCAACGGATATTCTTTTCTCTGTTGATAATTGTTTCTTTTTTCATTTTTTTGTGCTCTGACGCGTATTATTTCTTCCTTTATACTTTTTTCTTCCTAAATACTTATTTTATTATATTTGCTCTTCTTTTCCTGAACTATTAAGCAGAAAGTTTGGCTATTGTTTTTAAACACTTACCCTTTATACATAAACATTTAAAGTGGTAATTTTCTAACATCTACACCAACTGCATTCCATAAATTTTGATGTTTTACTTTATTTTATTTATTTTAATTTCAATTTATATTAATTTCAATTTCTAATCTCTCTTGGTATTTTTTTCTTTGATGTATAAACTATTTAAAAATTTGACGTTACTGGGCCTCTCTGGTGGCGCAGCGGTTTGAGCGCCCGCACTGCGGCTGCACAGCAGTGGGAATTTGGTCCCCAGCCAGGGAGGGGACCCACCTGGCCAGCAGACCTTTCCTGCTTTGCCTGCTTCTCCCTTCAGCAGTGTGTTTCGGTTGATTTGCCTGTTCTGCTCCACGCTCTGTCTCTGGTGAATCCTCTTACCTCCCGTCGCTCTGGCCTGTACCCCAGCTCTTATATGCATAAATAAATAAATCTTTAAAAAAATTTTTTTTGATGTTACTTTGTATGTCTTTGTTTATTTTTGCTATTGATTTCGCATTTACTTATTTTCTGTCAGAGCACATTTTTCTGCGCAATATTATATATCTTACATTCATTGAGACTTGCCATATTGGCCTAACTTTAGACCTTGGTCAGTATTTCTGGTGCAATTAAAAAAAAATTACATACTTGGCTATTTTGTTTTAAAGTGTTTTATATATGTCAGTTATGTCAAATGGGTGATAGTGTCACTCAGGTCTTTTGTATCCTTACTCATTCTCTATCTACTTTTATTATGAATTGTTTAGAGAGCAATAATTAAATATCTAAGCATAACTATTGAACTGTTTATTCTTATTTCAATTCTATCAATTTGTGCTTCATGCATTTTTAATTTCTTCTAGAAATACATATGTTTTTAATTTTTATTTATTTATTTTTAAAGATTTATTTTTTATTCATACAAGAACTGGAGTACAGGCCAGAAGTGCAGGGGATGAGAGGATCCACCAGAGACAGAGTGGGGAACAGAGCAGGCAGACTGACTGAAACACTGCTGAGGGGAGCAGCGGGGGAGACAGGAGAGGTCTGCCGCACCATGTGGGTCCCCTCTCTGGCTGGAGCAGGGATCGAAGTCATGCTGCAGTGGTAGCAGTTTGCTCCATAGTGCATTGCTTAACCCACTGCGCCAACAGGGCAGGCCCCTAATTTTTATTTTTTAATGTGTACATGAATATATATCCTCATGAAACATACTTGTTTTTTCTAGTAATATTCCTTATGTAAAAAATCTTTTTCATCTTATTAACATAGCCACTTTAGTTCCCTTATTATTTATATTTTATGGCATAAGTTTTTTCAATTTGTTTATATTTTTGACCTCATAATTCCTCTCTAGTAGACTATGTAGATATGTTATCATTTTTATCTATTCTTACAATGACTGTCTTTGATTAGAGCATTTATCCCATTCAGATTTCATGTCATAATTGATAGTTATGTTTAGTTCTCCATTTTGTAGTTATCTAAAAAATTTTGTAGTTATCTACTTATTTTTTATTTATCCCTCTGTTACATTATCATATTTTATTTTTAACAAATGACAATTATGATACCATTTTAATTCCTTCATTAACTTTTAGCTGTATTTCTTTGATCTTTTTACTTTTGTGTATGTGTGTATTTACTATAGAGGTAACAGTATGAATCTATAACATGCAGCAATTTAGTTATATTAGTACTGACTTAAATACAGTAAAATACCAATTTTGTTCTAATATTTCTCAATGTCCTTCCCACTCTCAGGTTATTGGGAAAAGTATGAGATTTTACTCTACTTATAATTTAGCAAGTTAGTTTGCCACAGATTAATGGATATTGACAGAAAACATGCAGTTCCAGAGTTAGAAATTAAGGACAATTTACTACTCATAGCAATAGCAGTAGCCAGAATATCATAATTTATACTGATTCCTCAAGATGTAATCCCCACATCTGACAGAAAAAAAGGCAAAAATACAATATTTTCACTAAAGTAGCATTAATAAATAGTATTAACAAGTGCCATGGATGTTCTGAAAAACAGAAGTTTTGTTGTCAAAATAAGTTTGAGAAATTGTACAACAGTATTTTCATCACAATGCACAGCATATTAAAAACTAAGTCTTGAAAATTATTTTTTACATATTTCAATTTACTTTAAAGCAATACTTTCTATAATTATTTGACCACAAAATCTTCTCTTCTTTTAGGTATTATAACAACCTGCAAAAATAGTGCTCCACATAACTTATTTTGGCAAACACTGGTCTAGCAAACAATAGAAATGAAATATAAACAACATATTTTTAAGTCATCATGAAGAAGTATGATGTTTTTTGAAATAAAAGTAAAATGTTATCTCCGAATCTCTTGAAACCATTTAATGCTATGCTCTTATAATTCTCTAAATGATTAAAGTCAATTATGCAACATGTTTATCTGCAAACTCTGTTTCCATTTGCAGGGGATGTGATCAATCTTGGTGACAGACAGCTCAATGTTATGCACATGCCTGGTCATTCCAGAGGCAGTATTTGCTTACATGACAAAGACCGAAAGATTCTCTTCAGTGGAGATGTTGTGTATGATGGATCACTGATTGATTGGCTCCCATACAGCAGGATAAATGACTATGTTGGAACCTGTGAACGGTTAATAGAATTAGTGGACAGAGGTTTGGTTGAGAAGGTACTTCCTGGCCACTTCAATACCTTTGGTGCTGAAAGGCTTTTTCGCTTGGCCTCTAACTATATATCAAAAGCTGGGATATGTCACAAAGTTTCTACTTTTGCCATGAGATCTCTTGCCAGTTTAGCCCTACGTGTAACAAATTCTAGGACCTCACCCTAGTATGTGTGCTGATAATCTATTTTGATTAATTCTGTAAATTAATCCCAACTCATTTTGTGCTGTTAAAAAATAATAATAGTGAGCATCTCAAAGTGCTTTTGTATATTATAGAAAAAAAGATTGAGAATGAATAAGCCAAAAAGGAAGTCTTAGTTTAAATTATTTTCTTCCAAATAAGAAACTGCTTAAATAAGCTTATTATTTGCCAAAGCTGTCATCTTGTAATATTTTCTCTAGAAATGACATAAAAGTATATGGAAAAGCAAGGAGGTTTTTACTGTAAGAAAAAGACCTCTCTTAGCTTCCCATTTGTCTCATTTTATTTCTTAGGTGACCTTGAAAAACAGGCATAAAATGGTTTATGTTCATAAAACAAACTTGGTATTTTTAGCATATTATTTAGGGATAATGTTTCTTGGGTTTGAAATACATTAGAATTCAATACAAAATACAAACTAACATTTAGAATGAGAGCTAAAACATTCCATTGTTATGGTACTGAACATTTTATGCTTCATTTTACTTATTTATTCTTAATGTTATTATAGTGTAGATTGTGTGTTGTGTAATTTTACTTAAAAAACAATGGATTTTGTTCTATTGCAAAGCTTTAATTATAAATGCAAGAGTGCTACAGTAAAAGCTAATATTATTGTTATTATGTAAGTGTAATATTTTTAATCTTAAAAGTGAAATTCAAATGTTCGTAATCTAGCTACAAATTGTCAGATTTCTCAAAAGGACACTGTCAGGCAAATTTGAAAATATACACATTGAAAATAATTTTTTAATATATCCTATTTTAATATTAACAGCTATTATAAACAAAATTTTTCTTGTTAAATAGCAGCTTCAGTATATGTGTCATATTTTATAGTATCAAAACAACCATAGAGAACTGCAACATCCTAACATAAACCATTCTTTTACTAGAACATACAGAAAGCTTTTCAAATTAATTGCAAGGTGTGCATTAGACTTAACTGAATTGCCTTTTTTTTTAATCCTGATTCACAACACCTATTCCTGTTCAGTATTCTTTGTCTTGAATGAAACAGTCTACGTAAGTAAAGTTATAGGAAAGGTTATGCCACTATTCAGTAAAATGTTTTGAGTTGGTGCTCTTTATAATTCATTAAAAACTCTCTTGGAATATTTCATAAAGATTTTTTAAACCGTTTTTTCCACTGCCTTTTTATTGTTGACATATCTAAAACCTAACTGAAGTAGATTTGGAAATCATATTTTTTTATATTAAGAAAGTTCATTATTCTTGATTTCTAAAAATTTATGAAACTTTTCCTTCCCTATACCTACTCTTGTTCAACATACATACCCCACATGCATAAGAATAGTCACATACATACAATGCACATCATTGTGCTAAACACTGTGGAAGCTTAAAAAGTTAAAGTGAGTATATCTTAGCTGGAAGTAGAAGGTAAACAAAAAGTAATATATGCAGGTTGCTGTCTATACAAATCATACATGAATGTCAGGGACATAAATGGAGGGTTGTGAAGTTTGGTTAGACAAAGGTTTTTGGAGGAGTTTTTGAGTCAAATTTAGAAGGATGATTTTTTTAGATGGTGAGGATAGAAAACAAAAAGATCCAGAAATAGAGATGGAAGTTTTACCTTCTAGAGTAGGTTATTCCTTGTGAAATTTAAATTTAGTTTTCAGAGAAAACATGAGAAAGATGAGTTTGTGATTATGTATATAAAAATCATCCTTAATGACAGACAAGCTATAATGCCACATGCCACCAAATGAACCATTACTTAAACCCAGTAAGGAAGTCATGATTATTCCAATGTAGAATATCTTAGAGTTTCTTTATGATAGTTATTCAAGGTGGTAGGTCTGTTTTAACTGATAGTGCAACATCAAGAATATAGATTTGGGTCAGGGCAACAACAAAAAAATCACTTAATGAGCCTTAAATATAGCCATTATTTTTATATCAGTAGCACAAAAAAGAAAAAAAAACAACCAAAAGTCCTTAACCATTGACCATTTTATAATTCGTATCATTCTTTAGGACTTTTTTTTAAAATCAGGGTATAGTAGGCACTAAGTTTTGTTGAAAAGTATTTAAGCCTGATACAGGATTTCCTTATTTCTTAAGACTGTGATTTTTCAAAGTACATTGATTTTATTTTTAAACTTCTCATTTTTTTTCTAGTTTTTCTTATTGTACCAAAACATATGACTGTGATATGTTGTTAGTGCTTCAGTGGAAATAAATTGAAGAAGGATCTAGCATTCATTTAGTGCCCATGCGATGCATTTTAAAATATGCATTATTTAACTTAATCCTGGCCCCAGTGCCAAGAAATAATTGACCAGCTTCATGCAACACAACTTTGAACAAAGCTGGTAAATGAACACAGGTCTGTCTGCCTCCCAAACTGTGCTCTTTCTCTTAGACCTGCACAATAATGAAATTGGCAAAATGTATTTTTACTTTCCAAGATGCCACATGTGCCAAGAATAAATCAAGGGATGTTAAAGCATAAAAGCATATTTTAAAAAAAAGCTTTAAAAATATATATGTTCACCCTGACAGTGACCCTTTGTTATAATTTATTGTTTGGGAAGTAATAGTATATAATTCAAATTCAAAATGTAAGACATTTAGAAATAGTTTATATTATATTATTTATATTGTTGATAACTTAATCTTTGGGAATTCGTTTTCCTTCTTTGGTATTTGTTTTTAATGGAGAAGTCTATAAAAAACCTTGTGCGTTATCCTGATATAGTTGAATAAATAACTGTGTAAATGTTCTTATATGGATAGTAATAAGAATGCGACATGCACAAATTGTCCTCATAATTTTCAGTTAAATGTAAGTAAACATTTGTGTGGTAACTATTAAAGTGGACATTTTATTTCAACCTATAGTTGGTATTTTTTTTTAACAAACAAAAGATTTATTGAATGTCTGAAAAACAATTTCTAAAAAAAAATCACTTTTCCTGAAAACTGGATACATTGTGCATTGTGTCTTTTTTGTTAAAACATGTATTAGATACAAACACAAAAACCATGAATCGAATCTACATTCATCAATAATCTGAATAAAGCAAAGATGCCTAATGAACAACATGAATGACTTGCAAAGGGTTGGCTCTTTAAGCACCATAAAAAGAAAGGAATGAGTTTGTTCAGTTATATACACTGAATTAGACCTTTGGCACTAGCAATCATAGCATTTGTCATAGAGCATTAACACGTAAGTGTGCGTAGCATCAAAGGAAGCACCAGCATTCAAAAGCAGCTTTGGGGCCTCCCTCGTGGCACAGCGGGTTGAGCGCCGCACTGTGAAGCATTCGCTGCACCCAAGTTTGATCCCTGGCCAGAGAGGGGACCCACATGGCATAGCTGACCTCTCCTGCCTCGCCCAGTGCTTCTCTTAGCAGTGTGTTTCAGTCGATCTGCCAGTATTATTCCCCACTGTCTCTGGTGAATTCGCTCACCATCCTGGACTCTGGCCTGTACCCCAGCTCTTGTAAGCATAAATAAATAAATATATATAATTTTAAAGCAGCTTCCTCAACTAAGCAATGGAACACTAAAGTATCTCTCTTGTCCATCTGTAAATACACTGGTAACAACTTTGAAATGAGAAAAGAAAACCCTCTTTTATTTTCCTTGTTCAAAATCAAAGAGAAAACAAACATCAGTTATACATTAACATTTTAAAATTAAATCATGTGTGCAAGAGAAGGATTAAAAACAAAAATGAGTTGACACAAATCACAGGGCTTTTCGTTGGTTCTCCAGAAGTGCCACTTCATAATCGCTGGCACTAAACAGACTGGAATGCATTGCCAGGAGTTTTAAGAAATCATGAAGGTAACTCAGTAATAAAGCAAAGATCTTCTCATGCAGAGGTGTACAGGCCAATATTGTTCCAAATTGTACAATCTCAGCAGGCATGATGCCCTGCACAGCTGGTACCTTAGCACATTGGGGTGATGCACCAGTAGCTCAACATACTGTGTACCTGAAACTTGTAGAGAAGACAAGTGCCCAACATGAAATTGAAGTATTTTTTCATCCCTGCTACAACATTATTATTACTTGTGTTTCCTGGCTGTTTTTTGAAATTTGCAGTCCTAAGAGAATCCACATTCTTCTTGGCAGGAAGATGAAAGAGGATTTTTAAAAATTATTTATTTATATATATTTGATATCAATTGTAGTCCCTATGGAATTACCACCATTTCACCAGGACACCATCACCTCAGTCCCTTGTGCTCTTCCTGCCCTCATCCAAGTCCCTCTCTGCTCCACCCACCACAAATTGCCTCTGATTTGTCTTTGTTTTTGTTGTATTTTTCTTTTTATTATTGTTCTTTTCCTTGATCCGTTATTTGGTTCCCTTTTATTCCTCCTAAAAGTGAAACCATCCAATATTTTTTTTTTCCTTCTGACTTATTTCACTGAGCATAATCCTTTCTAGCTCCATATATGTTGCTGCAAATGTCATTAGTTTATCTCTTTTGATTACTGAATAGTATTCCATTGTGTATATGCACCAAATCTCTTTAGCCAGCCATCTATTTTTGAGCATTTGGGTCCAGGTCCTACATATTATAAATAGCGCTGCAATAAACATAGGGGTACAGGTTTTCTTCTGAATCAGTGTTTTTGTGTCCTCTGGATAGATACCTAAGAGTGGTATTGCTTGGTCTTACGGTAGCTCCATTTTTAGTAGACTGAGGAACCTCCGTAGTGGTTGTAATAATCTGCGTTCCTACCAGTGTAGGAGAATTCCTTTTTCACAACATCCTTTCAAACATTTGTTGTTGTTTTTCAAATACATGCCATTCTTAGTGCCATTCTTACTGGTGTAAGGTCATATCTCATTGTGGTTTTAATTTGCATTTCCCTGATTATGAGGGATGGTGAACATACTTTCATGTGCCTGTTAGCCATTTGCTCTTCCTGAAAGGGGAGTTTTTGCAGAATAATTAAATCCCAGTCATCAAGTCAGGAATTCTTCAGAAATTTATACTTTAGTTTCAACTCTATTCATTATGTTTCTGTAATATGAACCTCCAAGCCTGTTAGTGCCTCTCAGCCTGAACTCAATGATAGAAGGTGGTGTTTTCTATATAAACCCCTATATACCTATCAGAAAAATGAATAAATTATATGGACAGTTTATTAATAGAAAAGACAAAAGGCCAATAAATAGAAAAAATTATGCTGAATTTAGCTTGAAATGAAGTAAATAGTTCAATGAATAAAAATCCTCTAATATTAATGTATTTCTCCTGATTCCTTGACCAATGACTTAATTACTTTTGTTTCTTCTCCCCATTGTGTCTCATTTTCCCCTAATAACTCACCAGAAACTTTATCTGGCTTGATGTAGAACATATTCCTAATATTTTTTAATTTGTATATTCATTTGTTTATTCCCATAGCATTTGATTCAATGCAGTGTATTTTGTATATTTAAAAATAAATTAAAAATTGAAATGAATTACAGAAGATGCAGTATAAGCATAAAAAATATTCTAAATTTGTTATTGGCAGTGACTTTGTAGGTGTATCCATTTATACCAACTATGTGGACAATTATGTTACAGGTAATTAAGTTTCATTATGATGTTGCTGTGAATTTACAATACTCTCAGAAGACAATAGTTCCATGAGTGAGGCTTGTAGAAACTCAACAATTGTAGGCTATAATGCAGGTGATCTCACTGACTCACTGGACCCTTTCATAAGGGATCCCAGATTCAAAATCATTTGGTTCTTTCTTTTGGGAGTTAAATTTCTAAGAAAAGAGGGTATAATCCTAGCTGAAAGCATTATTTGAACTAGGTTGAAGGAATATGTGAATGTGAACTTTTAGTAACCAACTTTTAATATGTCTTTGCTAAATCCCTTCTTTAAATGTAGAATTCCAGTTTAACATGATTTCCTCCAGAGATCCTGTTTTAATTTCTTCACATAATAATACTTTAATTAGGAGCAGATCTTAGTGTTGTATAGCCTGAATGTTTTGCAATTTGAGGGCATTGAGAGAAAGAATTAAAAATAACTTAGTATTATAATTAAAAAGTAAAAATGACAATTTAAACACTTTTTTTTTCAGATTTATTTTTATTTATTTGTACATACAAGAACTGGGGTGCAGGCCAGAGGCACAGGAAGTGAGAGGATTCAGAGACAGAGTGGGGAGCCGAACAAAGAGATCTATTGAAATACACTGTTGAGGGAAGCAGCAGGCAAGATAGGAGAGGTCTGCTGTGCCATGTGGCTTAGCTGCCTGTCCAGGGG
The DNA here is from genome assembly GCA_019455555.1 of Galemys pyrenaicus. NCBI lineage: Eukaryota > Metazoa > Chordata > Mammalia > Eulipotyphla > Talpidae > Galemys > Galemys pyrenaicus. Next base: position 603,253 of record JAGFMF010011381.1, read on the forward strand.
TCAAACTCTTAAGGCAGCTGATGATAGCTTGATAGTGTTGAGACTTTAACCCCTGCCCTACCAAGGAGGCCTCCATTTAAACCTGTCTCTTAAGCCCTTCCCTAACTTGAAAGGGATCATTGCAAGTGGTAGGCCCTGAAGCTAAAGACTGCTTAACTTCAAAGTAACTAAATTAGATTCCAGTTCTCCAGGAGGTGGAGAAGAGAGAGTTGCTTAGTAGCCTACTATCAGGTAGGGATTTGGCAGTCTACACAGAATTTGAGTCAAAAAGACCCTCATCTCAGTTCCCAGAGTACAAGGTACTATCAATTTCTGAGAAGTTTGTGTTGTAATAAGATTACTTCTTGGTTTTCTTCATTCCTGTTTCAAATTTTCATGCTTTCCAAAACATTTTTAATTCATCTGTCAGTTTTCAGTGTCAAAAATATTGATGCTATTGTCTACTTTATTGTTCATACTGTTCTTGTGAATTTATACCATTAAAAACATGATGTTACTGTTATTTTACTGACTTTTAGAGAGACTCACAGGTTAAAGTATGTGATCAACCTGCCAATCTTAATCCAAAACCAGAATGTGCCAAATCACACTCTAAAATTTCTCCCCCAAAATGACTGGAGCACTTTATATTCGTAGTAACATAGCATGAAAACCTTTTCCAATATAACATTTTTCAAATCTGGTTAAACTCTCTCATGACTTAAACTTGCATGCCCCTGATTATGAACTACTTAAATTCTACAGTATAGATTCTTAACTGTTATACTATATTCCTATAAATAAGAAAACTTTATTTTTAAGGACTAATTTTGAGCTTCAGTAGCAGAAACTTCTCAAGACCAATACATAAATTAGTTTCTAATTTTGAATTAGTTCCCCTTAGCTTGAAATTTAGGGGAAAAAATGTGCTAGTTGTCAAACATCAATATTCTAGTGATGTTAGAAAATGTAGGACAGTTAGTTACAAATTTGGCATTCTTGTACATCTCTTTCTCCGGTGAGTAGTTTGAGTTTAATCTTATGTGATCAAATATTTGGACCATGAAGAGAGAGATTCTCTGCCCTTCAAGTTAGGAAATCAGGTTCTATTAACTTTGGAACTTAGCTCATCATTTCTACCTTTTACTACAGTGTTTTGACTGATACTCTGTAATAGTTGATAATGATGAAGAGTCTATGTTATCAAGAAAAGATTAATTATATTCAATAAACTTTCAAGAAAACAGGAATTCTATGACACAATTTAGAACTACTTGTTTCCCTTCAAAAAATACTTTTAGAAGCTTATAGAAGGATCATACAGCTATCCAGAATACTAACACCCAGGATATTTTATTTCTGAAGGTGTCCAGGTAGTTGAACTTTCATCACATCAATTACTGGCCTTTCCAGCACTGCATGAAAATCCTTTCACCATTATTAAATAAAATCCTGCTGCTCTTTCTTCACCCTTGAGTATACTATGCTGAATAAAGCTTCTTTAAAACTGTATATTAGCTCAACACATATTGATTTCTGTAAATGACTGCTTATGTCTCTCAGGTAATATTAGGACTCCTCCAAAGTGAATTATAAGTATACCATAAACTCTAAAATTTAAGTAGGACTACCCACTACCTGCCTTCCAACTTTTAAAAAAATCAGTCCAGAGGTGTTTGTGTGATAGATATATAGCTTTACATAGAAGAGTAAAATAAAAATTCTCAGCCTTGACTGTACATTTAAATCATGCAGAAATTTAAAAAAACATAAATTCCTAGAATGCACACAAGAAAAGTATATTGGGGGAGGGGCTTTCTAGAATTTTAAAAGACCAGATATCTGAATGTTTAAAAGGCCCAGAAGTGATTCTGATGTTCAGACTATGAGTTCAAACCACTGTTAGAGGGGCCTCTCTGGTGGTCTAGGTGTTAGGTCTCAGAATTATCACTGCTATGGCCTGAGTTCTGTCTCCTGCCAGGGAGCTAACCCACCTGGCACAGCAGACCTCCCCTGTCTGCCTGCCCTCTGTTCCTCTTAGCAGTGTCTTTTAATACATCTGCCTGTTCTGCTCCCTACTCTGTCTTTGGTGAATCCTCTCATTCCCTGTAGCTCTGGCCTACATCCCAGTTCTTGTACACAAAAATAAGTAAAGTAAAAAAAAAAACAATCGCTAGGAAGAAATATTATCATATTTACATTTTGAATGCCAATTTAGCTATCTTTAAGTAGCTGAACTGTTAACTCCCTACTCTGTCTTTGGTGAATCCTCTCATCCCCTGTAGCTCTGGCCTACATCCCAGTTCTTGTACACAAAAATAAGTAAATTAAAAAAAAAAACAATCGCTAGAAAGAAATATTATCATATTTACATTTTGAATGCCAATTTAGCTATCTTTAAGTAGCTGAACTGTTAACCCATATATTTTTTTAAAGATTTACTTATTTATGCACACAGGAGCTGGGGTACAGGCCAGAGGTATGTGTGTGTGGGGCGGTGGGAGTAACAGGATCCATGAGAGACAGAGCTGAGAATAGAACAGGCAGATTAACTGAATATACTGCTGAAGGGAGCAGCAGGTGAGACAGGACAGGCCTGCTGCTCCATGTGGTTCACCTCCTGCCTGCGGCAGGGATGAAACTTGTGCTGCAGTGACTGCGGTTTGCTTCACAGTGTGTTGCCTAACCCATTGTGCCATCAGGGAGGCCCCTGACAGATTTTTTTAACTTTTTTGTCCATCCATTTTAGATTGAATAGTTTGAAAAGATAAAATTCTACTTATGAGTCTTTTCTTACAAAAGGATTGAGTTTTCTTCTTGTTTTTATAAATTATGGCTACAGCAAAGCAGTATTAAGTTCCATGGAGACACAGTGTGGTTATTCAGGTAACTGTACCTTACACTGAGTAATTCCATATGTCTATCTTAGCATATATGTTATTTCTTGGAAAGTGGATTTTTTTGTGTGTGTGGGAGCTAAAACCTGCGATTTTGCTTAATCATTGCTGATATCCCAGAACCATCCAAAACACGAAAACAAAAAAAATTTGTGACCAACTACCTGACTTATGGGACCCAGTGATAAAATGAAACTGTGTGGTTTCATATTCAAAATTTATGAAGAATTACAGTAGGAATAGCAGAGCATTAAACTGAATGTAGCATGCAGCATTGAGGTTTACAAGATCATGGCAAAGTGAAAATGTTACATTTACCTCATCCAGTTACTCACAAATAAATTACAATAAAACAAAGCTAAACAACAACAACAAAAAAAATGATAGGAATAAGTGAGTGACCACAGCACATATTAGAGCAATTATCTGGTGAAAAGAGGTAGGAAGAACTTTAGGGGAACTTTATTCATAGTGATACCTGGGCAGTAAAACTCACATGAGAGAGGAGAAGCTATACATTTATTTACTGATAGTAGAAACTACTGGCAATGAAGCTAGTTACTAAAGGTAGAGAAGCTGAGAGTTTTTATGTTCATATTGCTGTATTGTAAGTTCAGAGCAAAATAATAATAATGAAATTTAAATATTGGGAATGTGTTCTATATCAAGCCAGGTAGAGATTCTGGTGAGTTATTTGGAAAATGAGACACAATGAGGAAAAGACAAAGTAATTGACTCAAGGTCAAGGAATTAAGAGTAATACATTTATATCAAGAGGATTTGTACCCAAAGAGCTATTTATGTCATTTCTAGCCTTTGAAAATACATGACTATAAAACATACAATAAAATGGACTGTTTTTTTAATTGTATTTTTACTTTTTTGAAGTAATGTTGGTTCAGAAAACTACAGATGATTCAGGGGTACAGGTTCACACCTCTACAGATGCATGTTACCACACACAAAAATGGGCTGATTCTTAAATATTAAAATGATTATTTTTATGGTTAAAAATTGCAAAAATTTTATCCTTTAAATGCAGGTCTAGCAATCACCAATAATTTGATATTTTTAATAGAAATATGTGAGGTTGAAAGAATTACATAGGAAATGCCAAAGAATACTCAATTTGACTTTGACCTTCTGAGTCATAATGATAAAAAGTATACTTGAGAATCAGCTCTAAGAATCGCCAGCTGAACACACTGTGTTCTTAGGTCACATTAATGAGTTTACTCTGCCAAGGACAAGTTTCCTGCATATGGCAATGATACAACTTGTAAACAGGGTCTGTTAATTGTGTGGTTGCAAATTGTAAATACATACTCGATTAGTACCAACAGAAAGGTTTATCACAAGGAGAAAAAAAACGGAAGAAATGATATATAGTTGGGATACATGGAAATGGAAAAGAATGCAAAAAACTAATACTTCCTTTTATCTCCCTCAAAGTAGTATAAACTATGATTTTGTCTACACTTCTGATATTCTTGTGATATTTATGCTCTCTCATAAATTATCTTGTACTTGGTTTTAATTTGCTGTTCTTTTTCTGGTATTGCTCCCCAAAGAATTGATGGATTAGACCACGTGTCTTCTTGTAGACCAATAACCCTTGGTAATGCTGATGGAAGTCTTAGTATGTCTTTACAGGGCCTGTGGTCAGTTAAAAGACACATTTATCAATAGTTTGTGTAATTATTAGGGGACAAGGGAGTAAAATAAGCTGCACTGACAATATATACCCATTCCCATACTGAAGTCTTACTGTTAGCAATTCATTCACACCTTTCCTCCTTGTGATTTTATAAAATTAAGACAACACATAGATATAACACTGTCCAAATTATAAAACAGTTAACAAAACTTTAAATTGTTATATTTATTGTTCCACTTGACTGTTATCTGAATAATTACTAAATAAAAATATTTATTGATTCCCATTATTGAGCTCAGCACTGAACTCTGTTCGGGCGGGAATGAGGAGGACAGTAAATGATAAAATTGACTTCTGATGCTCGCATTTTTTTCTAAGTTATGACACTGTCAGATGCCAAAGTACTAGCCATTTCTGATAATTTCCAGTTGACTCAGGGTCTGTCAATTGTATGATTGCAAATAATAAATACACACTCAAATTAGTACCAACAGAGAGGGTTTATTACAAAGATAAATTCTTATTGTTTCTCTGTCCTTCCCTGCTATTCAATTTTTTCCACTACTTTGCCAATCACCCCTCTTAGCTTTTAGAACTTGATCTTCAATATACTTTAAATGGCGGAGGGATTCAAGAAATTTTTCTTAGGCATCTATTGGGAGAGGAAGAGATAACATATCACATTTAACTTTATTGTTGTTGTTGAGTAGCTAGTAACTTTTTAAAAAAATTCAGGAGAGTTCATATGGTTTTCTTGAAAAATCTGAAAATCTGGCGTTTTGGGATATGCATTTCCATATAGTACCAACTGTTGGGCCCAAATAGTAGTCTTTCACTTTAGAGGAGTCATGGCTTCCCAATTTGTCATAACTTCCCTACTCTGTGTTGCATGAGGTCCACTTTGCTTTATTTATTTATTTTTTTATTTACCTGCTTTGCACTTTTAGGCATTTGTTGTTTATTTCATGAAATGTGCTATATTCTCCTACCCCTCCCTCGCCAACAAACTAATCTCTGAAGATATTGGGACACACACTGTCCAAATTATAGAACAGTTAACAGAAAATTTAGATTGTTATATTGATTGTTCCATTTGAGTATTATCTGAATAATTACTCAATAAAAAATATGTATTGATTCCCATATGTGAGCTGAACACTGAATTGATTGGGGTGGGAATGGAGGTCAATAAGTGATAAAATTGACTTTCTCCAGATTCTCAAATTTTAAAATTCTCCAGATTTGAGAATTTTTTTGTGGCAGCACATCACACTCAAAACAGTGAGCCAAGCCATAGTCAAATCGTTAACAGTCTCTTAATTTGGAAATGATTCTTTGCTCACCTGTACTGTCATCTACTTCTGGAGATAAGAAAACCCACTGTTTAATTTATTCCAAAAGTTAACTACAGGGTTCCTGATCTATTCACTGGTCCTGATCACTATTTACACAGGAAATCGAGTGCAAAAAACGCCTCCTTGTGGTTTGCCTTAAAATTACAGCACATGAAATAAGGTTCTGAATTGTACCGTTCCTTTCAATTATTTTATAAAAGATATTATGAAAAACTGTCCACTACTTGGAAGTGGGCAGAGGAGATTACAGAGTTTAGCAGACCTTCTGAAAATTATCCTTTTTATGTAAAGATGTACATCTTTGTTTGAGATTATATTGAGGAGAATATTTAACATTTCAATACAGGAGAAATTAATGTGTACAAACTAATAGTGATGCAAACACTCCTCTCTTTTTTAAGGACTTATTTCTTTATGTACACAAGAACTGGGATACAGGGCCAGAGGCATAGGGGCATGAGAGGATTCACCAGAGTCAGAGTGGGAAACAGACAGGCAGATTGACTGAAATACACTGCTGAGGGGAGCAGTGGGCGGGCAGGGGAGGTCTGCTGCACCATGGTGGGTCACCTCCCTGGCAGCCATTGAACTTTTGCTGCAGTGACTGCAGATGCTTCATAGTGTGTTTAACCCCTTGCACCACCAGGGAGGTCCTGATGCCAATAGTTCTTACACATAACAATGCAAATTCATTAATTTTGTTGGGTAGATATAAAATTGATTTCTGCCTTATAGAAAAGATTACTACATATAGTAAATTTTATTGCTCTATTGAGATATTTAATCAGTTTTACATCACTTAGCAAGTTTTTTTTCAGCATTCCTGATTATGTGCGTGTTTTTGAATTTTTCCTTTAAACTGATTTTGTCACGGTTAGTGAGTGCCATACAATTTTTCATGTGTTCATTTTATATTATAGTAAAATTACACTTTTTTCTTTCTGAACATTGTACTGTAACAGTTAAATAGCTGATGTTTTGATTATTATATTTCAATAACTCTAATCAAAAAACAAATCAGACAGGTTACTAAATATGTAAAACAGAATTACACAAAAATTAGGTAGTGATTTTGAAGTAAAAAGAACATTTTGTAAGAAGTATGTAAAATTTCCTTTAGTAAAGGAATCGCTTCCACACCTCTCTCTGCTCTCAAACACTTTTTTCCTCTGATTGGATTGTGTTTTTTTTTTAATACAGAAAGTGGATAAAAGAAATTTTAGAGATGGTACAATTAGTTGAGACAAGAAAAAAATAGTGGGAAATAATACAGACAGATTCGAGAGTATTGTTTCATCTGTTTCTTAATGTATGGAGTCTTCTTACATTCCAAAAAATCCTGGAAGTTTGAATGTTCTACAGAAAGCGGTCCTTTCCACAGAAGTAACCCACTCACTTTTCTGGATCACATATATTTACTACAACTCATACACAATAAAGTACTCTTTAAATGGGCTGGATGTAATCCTCTACATCTTATTTATTAAGAATTGAGGAATAGCAATTTGGTAGCTGAGGTTGGAAATTTTAAAAATATGGTACTTTAGTGTTTTATAAAGTGCCTGTGTCTAGTGAATTCACAAAGAAACAAAGATATTGCCATCTAGTGGATAAAATGAGGAAGTTCAGTAAAACAATTTTCTTACGGAGTTTCTCATTACTATTTCTTTAACAGATCTTAAATTCAAAAACAACTCATTTTTAGGAATTATTATTAATGTATATTTCTCACATTAAGTTTTCAGGCGTGGCTGTTCTTTTCAGGTATTTTTTCCTGTTGAAGTCAGCAGGATAGATTTTTTCACAGTCGAAGAAAATAGTAACATCTAAAGAAATTATTAGATGTTAACAGCCTAAACCATAGGATCAAGTCAGATTTAATGTTCAAGTTAATAGCTCAAGTGATATTATAAGAAGTAACTATAAAATTAATGGTTATTTATTAAATATAGTTGTAGTAACATTTGCTAAAGTAGGGGCTAAACATACGATCTTATGTAAGTAATCTAACTTTTACTAAATATCTCCATTAGCAGCAAAGTTGGCAGCAAAATAATATCACATCAAATAAAATATTATTTTGTCATTGACTTCACTTATGAAGCAAGAAATGTATTTTTAGAAAACTCCAATCCAAAAAACTTTTACATTTAAACTTAAATTTGTCCAGTGAAATTTTATTCACAGATATACAGAAAATTCAGACATTATTATTATTTTATGCATAAATATAGAGTCTTATAGTACTGTGTAAAACAGAATCAATCTATTTTTTTTAGAGATTTACTTACCATACACGAACTGGGGCACAGGCCAGAAATGGGGTGTGTGTATGTGAGAGGACTCACCAGAGATAGAGTGGGAACAGAATAGGCAGATTGAAATACACTGCTGAGGGGATCAGCGGGGGAAATAGGAGAGGTCTGCTGTGCCACATGGGTCACCTGCCTGGCCAGGGATCAAACTTGTGCTGCAGTGGCTTCAAATAGCTTCATAGAAGCAGTATGGCCGTTCCTCAGTCTACTAGGAATGGAACTTCCATATGATCCAGCAGTCCCACTCCTAGGAATATACCCAAAAGACACAAATACACTGATTCAAAAGAATACCTGCACCCCCATGTTTTTAGCAGCACTCTTTACAATAGGTAAGACCTGGAAACAACCTAAATGCCCAAAAACAGATGAGTGGATTGGGAAGCTGTGGTACATATACACGATGGAATACTACTCAGCAATCAAAAATGAAAAACTAGACACATTCATAGGAACATGGATGAAACTGGAAGGGATTATACTTAGCGAAGTAAGTCAGAAGGCAAAAGAAAAATACCAGATGGTTCCTCCTCTAGGAGGAATATTAGGGAACCAAATAAGGATCAAGGAAAGGAATAAGAACATAATTATAATAACAATAAAGACACAAAAACCAAAAATGAAAGGACAAGGACAAACTGGGGACACTTGGTGGGGAGGGGAGAGGGGGAGGGTTGAGGGTTGAGAGGGAGCATGGAGGACTGAGGTGATGGTGCACTGGTGAGATGGTGATGGGGAATACATGGGGATTACAATTGATGTCAAATATATATATATATATAAATATAACAAATAGCTTCATAGTGCTGCGACTTAACCCCTTGCGCCACCAGGGAGGCCCCTAGAATCAATATATTATATTTTAGAGCTATTTCATTTCTAATAACAGTCAGATAAAATAATGCCCATATATTCATTTGTATTCTAACTCCATCTGGTTGCATTAGGGGTTTTCCCAGTTTTCCTTAGATTTCAGATATCAGTTATATAGTCATCACCAAAAAGACTTATTTTTCAATTACTGATTACCCTATTTCCATGTGTAAGGCAAATTTTGAACTCCGTGGGCCATAGTTCTCACATTGAATTTACCAAGAAAAGCTTCTCTTCTTATCCTATGTCAGGAGAGTGTCACAATGCAGTCCATGTGGCCTGGGATAAACAAGATGAAAGATGTCTTTCCATGGCATTTTCTAGGGTAGACGTAAAAGCCTAAAGGAAAGACATAGAAACTTGACAGCTGGACAGTTAGGTTCAGTTTATGATCTCTGTGTAAAATGATGAAAACTCCTATTCTGAAACTGGTTCAGGTGCAGAAATTGCCATGATACTTTTAGGTTCCTGGTTTGATTCCACTCATTTCATCTTAGTAGTCAGGAAGTAAGAAGGAAGGAGTATTACTGAGCCTACTTTATTTCATCTTGCAGTCTCCACAGTAGTGGGCAGTGTTCAGGTAATTAAAGATATTTCATGATTATTATGAAAAATAAGAATGAACACAAAGTTTGGAGAAAAGTTTGATTTTGTCATCAGCTAGAAGGCTCTTGCAGGAAGGAAGCCATGTGGGCGCTTAGAAGCCAAAGCTGGATGACCACACTCCCAATAACTTGGCTGACTTTTATCAATATACAACCTACTTTTATATCTACCAAGAACAAAGGAAAAAATGTTACCAAGGCAAGTCGATCAATCAAAATGTCACAATACAACTCAAAAGCTGTTTGTAGAGCATGTTGGTAACTTCAATCTTTTGAAACAGGTCACATTTGTCTAGAGGAAATAAAACATAATTGACTATGAGTTTGTAGAAATGTCAACATTTTCACTGTCTATAAAATATATTAACATACTTAGATAATATGTAAATGTATTTACTATAGAGAATAATTTCTTCAAGATCCTATTAAAAACACAGAGACCTAACAACACCTGAACAGGGAGATCCTATACCTTTAAAACACAAACAGTGTTGTAAACTGTTACATCAGTAAAAAAGAAAAAAGAAAAAAAAAATATGAAGAGTTCTGTCCCTTCTTTCTTAAATACTGAATTAAAATCTATGCAATTGGGGCTCAGCAACTTTTATTTGTAACAAGCTTTCCAGGTCATTCTGACCTGAGTTTGAAAACCATTTTTCTGGACATTATTAAAAAAAAAAAAGCAAGACAAAATACTTTCATGCAAAAGGTTTAAAGGCAATCGAGGGTGGAAAAAGTGGAACCACCAGTGAAATTTAATAGTCACTTAGCTAGAGAGCTGGTAGATCAACAAAGAGATTCCCAAGTTATTGTATATCTGCATAGGGAATAATTCTTTTACTGAGTCTTATCATAGGTGGCTAGCTGATAAAATTTGTTAAGGTGTAAAAATACTCAAAAATGAGGGGCCTCCCTGGTGGCGCAAGGGGTTGAACGTGGCACTATGGGGTTTCTGCAGCCACTGCAGTTTGAGTTGGAACCCCGGGACAAAGAGGTGACCTCTCCTGCCTCCCCTGCTGCTCCCCTCAGCAGTGTGTTTCAGTCAGTCTGCCTGTTCTGCTCCCTACTCTGTCTCTGGTGAATCCTCTCACTCCCCTGCCCCACCTCCGCTCAGTGCCTCTGGCCTGTACCCCAGCTCTTGTGTGCATAAAATAAATAAAAAACCTTTAAAAACATGCTCAAAAATGTAAAAATTGTATTTATTAATCGGAGAGTTACTTATTGAGTACCAAATACATGCTAGGTGCTATTTGCAGAGAAAAAGGTTTTTGTCCTTATGAAGCTTTAGGTGGGACTTCAGTGAGAATAAAAATTGCCTTAGATATTTGTTAAGAATACAGTATCCGATTATGAAGGATACTGGTCTAATTAATAAGACAAAAGGTAAAAAGACATTTATAATACCAGTGATAAATTTAGAGACATATGGACATCTTATTTTATCACTGATCAAGACCAACAGGGAAGATTAGATATTTAGGATAGTTTTTCTTAAATGGCAACATTTACTTCAACATTTACTTGAATAAAAACTGGTAGTTTTGTAGATGAAGAAATGTGGAGGAAGATCATGGATTATGGCAGTGAATGATAAAAAAGTGTTACATATATAAGATACGAAGAAAGGTTACTTATATCTGGAATTCAGGATTTATTTTTTGTTTGTTTGTTTTAAAGATTTGTTTATATATGTATACAGGAACTAGGGTACAAGCCAGAGGTGAGGCAGGTGAGAGGATTCACCAGAGACAGAGTGGGGAGCAGAACAGGCAGATTGAAATACACTGATGAGGGGAGCCACGGGAGAGGCATGTACTGTGTGGGTCACCTCCTTGGCTGGGGATTGAACTTGTGCTGCAGTGGCTGTGGATGCTTCATAGTGCAGTGCTTAACCCTTTGTACCACCAGGAAGGCCCCTAGATTTAGGATTTAAAAGTGTGGCACAAGGGAAATGGGATTTGAGAAGTAAATAGGTCTATATCAAGAAGAGTCTTGTATGAACTTTAATTTCACCCAGAAATAAGAAAATCATAGAAATATTTAAAGTAGTTAGGTATATGGTACTGCATCAGAGTTGAGTTTTAGAAAAAGGATTCTGATAGTATTGAATGAGTTGACTGAGTGGGGGTCAGTTGATGTGAGAAAGGAAGACTGGCAGAAAGGTCAGAATAACTCAAACAAACAAGCAAAAAAGATTAACTCAAACAAAAAATATGAAATGCCTCCATTAAAGTAACATTGCTGGGCCTCCCTGGTGGCGCAGTGGGTTAATCAACGCACTATGAAGCAAATCACAGCCACTGCAGATCGAGTTCAATCCCTGCCAGCCAGGGAGGGGACCCACATGGTGCAGCAGACCTCTCCTGCTGTGCCCGCTGCTCCCCTAAGCAGTGTACTTCCGTTGATCTGCCTGTTCTGCTCCCTGCTCTCTGTGGTGAATCCTCTCACTCCCCCACACCTCTGGCCTGTACCCCAGTGCTTGTATGCATAAATAAATAAATAAATATTTAAAAAAAAGAAAAAATAAAGTAACATTGCTGGGGTGGAGAAGATGAAGGGAGATATGTTAAAGTGATCAAATTGATCTTTGAGAAAAAAATGGCAGCTGGGATGAAAAAAGTATGGAGGATGACTCCTAGGTTTCTGGTTTGATTGCACTCATCTCTTCTCCTTGGTAATAGTATTTCCTTTTTTCAATTGAAATTATTGTCCCTTGGCCATCTCAGGTGTTACCAGTTTGCATTTTAAGTAGCTATAGTTAGTGCTTACTATGTTCCAGATGATACTGTAGCAAATATTATTTCACTGTAGAAGATGCTGTCAGTGCTCTGCTTATCTTCTCAGCCCTCTTCAGAAGTCAGTTGTAGCACTGGTGAAAAATTCTTGTAAAAACTCAAAGCTTCTCAATTCAAGTCCTGGAAATTTCCCTTTTAAGAACTTTCTCTGGCCCTGACTGTGCTACACCTGTGCTATGAGTAAGGCCAGAAGTGTCTGAGAATCAATGTTATAGGAGGAACCCTTACCAAAGGAGTAGAAACTGGGGATAACTGCTCTTCCTAGCTTCCCGGCCCTTTGGTGGTGGTACTCTGGTAGGATTCTCTTCCTACCCGTCATTACACCTTCACTATGTTTCCAGGAATCACCTTCAAATAAATTGAACCCAGATCCTGTCTAAGTGTTTGCTTTGGAGGAAACCCAAATTAAGTTACTCAATTTTCACAACAACCCAGTGCAGATGGTGGGATCTATTCCTGTCAACTTTTGATATATAAGTGCAAACTAACACTTGAATATGTAAGTAAATTGTCCATACCACTAAACTGTTAAATGTAAGAGCCTGGATTGAAATCCAAAGTCTGCCATCTCATCACTATACTATATTGCCAGCACCAAATTTCAAGATGCAAACCAGGCATTACCAACTGTGGAGTGAAAGTCAGAGATAGACTAACAGTCTCTTTTAGGCAACATGGTGAATGACTACTACTTTCAGATTCTAATACTTGGTACAAGGATCACATCACATGTTCTTTCTGATGTCTGCTTTAGAGGGCTGAAAATGTATGTTGTTTTTCTCCTTTATTGTGTATGGGAGCAATATACAATTTAGAAGCTGAGATTATTTTTATGTGCGGTCAAAGGTAATTATATAATGGCAAGAAGTGGCATGAGATATCAACCACTCTTAACCCTTGGCTCTGTCAGATTCCCTGGGCACTTTCATGGTTTCGTTACTGGTTACTAAGAATTTTCAGGGGAAGTGAGTGATGAATGGGAAAAAAAGAAACCGTTACTTACATTCACTATAAACAGTATGTTCAGAACTCAGCAGCAGGTCATATTTTGCTCTCTTTGCCGATAATGCAGTTGAACCACACTAAAGAGAAGTGTGGAAGGAGAATATTAAAAACCGGAAGGCCTAATCTCAATTCCTTCACCAATTGGGAGTTTGACATTAAGCAAATCACCTAACTTCTCAAAATCTTAGTTGTCATCTGTGAAAATAAGACTTCCAGGTACAGATCATCTATAATTTCCTTTGTAGTTTTGACATTTTTTTGATTCTATCCAATTGAAACTTGAAGTAATTTGGATGAAGGAGCCTCAGCTTCAGATATGGGTTCACTTTTCCACTCCCTGTACATATTTTGCACTTTCCTAAATTTCCTAAATTCATGCTTTCTCTTCTCATAAAATTTCAACCAAACTTTTAAAATTATTTGTCTGAATGATTGCAGAAATAACCATGCCCTCCTCTGAATCCTTAAGCATTTATTATCACACCACTCATTCATAAGGCATTTAGCATTTCTAGCACAAGAAAACTCCACAAGGGACATTATGATAAGGAGTGCATATAAGATTAATTGCTGGAAAAGTGGTTTGTACTGTAGTTCTCAACATGTGGTAGACAAATCACATTGAGTTTCTGTGACTCTATTCCTTTCTCTCTCACTGATCAGATCCCCACTGCTGTGTCATAACACTCCAGGTGATGAATTCAAATACTTAGGACATAATCTACAAAGGGAAAGAGTATAAATATAATAATGATTGAAAGCAAAATGGAAATACAATGAAATGAATTAATGGAAAAATGACTTGGGCAGAAAGGAGAGTGCAAGTTCTACAGAAAAGGGGATGTAGTACATTTGCTGGGGGTGTGTGTGGGGTGCGCTATCTGTGATGCTTAATTTTGGGTTCTTCCAGAGAATCCAAAAATCACAAGTGTTTGTTCTTTGTTCCTGGTTTTTAAAGGCTACCAAGAAAATAAAAGATTTTAAACAAACTTTCAGTGGATCTGAATTTGCTGACAGATGTTGTCTGGTCTGTGGTTTTTTTCTTTCTGAGTCCATTGTTGACTGGCTTTCCCAGTGAGATTATTCTCCCCAAAGTTACTCCTTACTAACTGTGTGTCCTAAGACAAGTAACTTAATCACAATTTTGACTGTGATATAAATTTCACAAGATATATGTGAGCAGTAAATGGAAAACATTTTTTAGACATAGAACACAAAAATAAGCAGCAATTACCCATGGTAGCTTGTTCTTACATCTGTGCTCGAACCACACTGCAATCTGGCTTTTGACATCACCCACATGCTATTTCTTCCTCTGCCAATGCAAATCCTCTCCCCTAGGACTTTTAACTCTGAATAATGTGCCTTCTCAAGTTGTGTATATATTTCTTGATGATACAACTTATTTTAGTCCTCTCCTTTCCCACCCTCATTTAATAACCTTTTATTTGGAAAAATCACGACATATACAAACAGAAAAAGAACAACATAGTCAAATCCAGGGTACTCATCAACTTAAACAATTTTTAACACATGAAAAATTTTGTCTTACCATATTATCACCAGATCCCTATCTTCTAATCCCACACAAATACTGAATTATCTTGAAGGCAATTGTAGATATTGCATAATCTCATTTATAAATATTTAATATTTAAACATTTTCTAAAGAATATGTAAGAAACAGAATAGTTCTATGAAAAATTCTTAGCAATATGAAACAGAATAGTAACATGTATCCCTAAAAAATATGACCCTGGGGATAAATGGGATGGGAATTGAAATGAAGCAATTGAATTTAGCAAATGAAAAAACTCTTTGTTTCATTTTTTTAAAAGATTTATTTATTTATGCATACAAGAACTGGGGTACAGGCCAGAAGTGTGGGGGGTGAGAGGATTCATCAGAGACAGAGTGGGGAGCAGAAAAGGCAGATCAACGGAAGCACACTGCTGAGGGGAGCAGCGGGTGAGGCAGGAAAGGTCTGCTGCACCATGTAGATTTCCTCCCTGTCTGGGGATCGAATCTATGCTGCAGTGTCTGTGGATAACTTCATAGTGTTGTCAGTTTTAACCCCTTGCACCTCCAGGGAGGTCCCAGGATTTATTCTTATAATTAACACTGAAAAGAAAGCTACAAGATATGTTTTGTGCATAAAGCAACAGGAAAGAATGATTAGTTAAACATACCTGAAAGCAGTGACTATAGAAAAACTTTCTGGTTTTTAATTGATCAAGGTCAGACTGCACAGTAGATAGATTTCAGTTATAGTAGGAAAAACGATAACCCCTGTCTTTCACGTACTTTGCAAATATTTTTCCTATTCATAATTTACCTTTCAATTTTGACTCTTAATTAGTTTTATTATTATACATGTTTTCACTATGATTTTTCTTCATAATTACTTGCTCACAAACTCCATTTTTCACAAAATAATATCTGATAATATTCTAATATTTCAGGACTAGGTTTGAGAAACATTCACATTTTATTGTGTTGTTTGATAAAGTGCCTTCTATATGTGGTGTATTAATAAATATTTTATTAGAAATGGTATTGAGTATTATCCAGTAGGCCTTTTTGGACATCAATATGATTTTCTTTGTAAAATTATTAATACTGATTTATATTTTAAACCCCTTGCATGTTAAAATAAACTGTGTTTATTATGAATGTTCCTTTAAGACATTACCAACTGATTTTATTAACATCTAGGATTTTTACATTCACAAGTAAATATTACATATAAACCAGACATGTATAGTGATGAGTGACATGTATACTTGTCATCATGGAGCTTTTACATTTGGTGATTTTAAAGACTTTTGAGGATGCTCAGGGTGATGCCAGTTTCTAAAGTTAAGCTAAGAAGTTCTTTATCATTCTTTAAGTTCAACGCACAAGAATTAGCTCTTCAAAATTTTTAAAAATTCACCCATAAATCTGAGTGGGCTAGATAACTTTTTATTTTTCAGTGTAGAAATTTAGACTTTTAATTTTCATTCTTTACATAGTTTTGGATCTAACTCATTTTCATTTTTTCGGTCCTCATCCTTGTCTTCTTTGAAAACTTACTTTTATTTTAATAACATTTATTGGCAGCACTAAGATGTATATTTAATCATTTTAACCCTCCCTTTTAAATTACCACTTATTTGTAGCAATATGTCCGTTCATGATACATTTCCATAAATCTGCCATAATTAGTATTGCAAAGAATTAGCTTATTGTTGATTATGAGAATACCAGTTCATTAGATTATTTTACTTTCCTTTTTAAAATTTTTAGTTTCTTTCCTCACTTATTTCTATCTTTAGTTTTTATTGTCATTAATTTGCTTTTAATGACATTCTAAGTAAGAAAATTTGTAATTTTTATTTTTATAAAAATTTTTATTATTAGCACAGATTTAATCCCTCATCTTTAACTCAGTAATATGTAGAGGTCATGATAATAATCTCTGTAGTGTTCCAAATTTAAAGTATGTGCTACTGAAGCGAGCACAAGCAATGCCAGCTTTACATGCAAATAAAAGACCATTTAAACTCATAATGCAGAATCAATAAAATTACACAATTTGTATTTCACAGTTGTTATGTCCATATGGATTTTGATTTCATCAGACAGTGCAAATGTTTCATCAGCAAACTTTGTTTTTATATCAGTTCTTGACAGCAAATATTCTAACATCACTCTTTGCCTGAGGTTTACAGTTGAGTAAGAAAAGGCTGAAATGAAAGGGAACTATGGGTTACTTTTCCATTCCCTTTTCAACAAGTTTAAGGGAAGATACGGCAGTATTTGATAAACATTAGTTTCCTAGAAAGTAACTGCTTTCTTTTTGCACTTTTTTCTTCATTAAATTTGGAGATTTTGAATCATTTAGGATTAAATATTCTCAGATTAGGGCTTAAGTACACAATCCAAGAGGAACTTTCTAATCACATTTATTGGTTTAATTTGAAAATTTTTGCTAACAATAGCTGAATGCTAATGCTAATGATGCATTTATAAATAATATGACAGAATGTTTTTAATTGAGCAAACGTTTCCCCCATCACTATCTTTTTTATCTTTAGTAATTTTCACCGAATTTCAGTTAATTTATGATTTTTCATTTCTAAACTTTTCAGATAAATGTTTGGCTTATTTTTATCCTTTCTATTTAATAATTTTTATCTATAGCATGGTCAGAATTTTAGTTTAATACATAGCTTTTTTATTGTCACTATGTTCTAATGTGTAATTGCAATTTTACTTTCCTTTTATACTTAAAGGTGACTAACAAAGTTAATTCAAAATTTAAAGTTTCCTACTTTTGTTTTTGGGAAGATATCCTTTAATTATTGATTTTTAGAGTTCATCATATTTTCTCTACTTGTATACATTTTTGCTCAATGTTCTAGGACTAGCATATATGCCATCTCCTTCAAGAAACCTTTTATCCTACAGTGTTCCCTTCCTCTAAACCTATTTATATGTACATGTATGACCTATTTACACTTTTTATTCATAAACACTTCCCTTGTTCCACCCCAACACTTAGGCTATTTTATTCGTGTTTATGAGATTTGCAGTTTAGTTCAGTAGTTTGAATTTTCACAGGAAAATTGTATTTAATACAACATATTTCTGAATGTATCAGATATTGTATTAGGCATCAGGGAAAGTGTTAAATGGAAGTCATAATTCTGGTCAAGAAACTCAGGTTACTAGGAGAGATGAACAAGTAAACGTAGGGACGTCATTGAATACCAAAGTGAGCTTCAACAGACTTGTCCTTTGCGTATAAGTGGCTCACAGCAAGAAAAAATAAGAGTGAACAAATACATTCAGGAGGAAAAAAGGTTTGGACAGCGATTTCAGCAGGTTTGTCATAAATAGCCTAATAATCCAACCCAGTGATTATCCAAGTATAATCCATGTCACCTGCCTCAGAATCACTTGGCCAGTTTGGAAGGAGGAAAAAAAGAAAAATCAAACGTTCTGGAATCAAAGCGGGGCAAGGGAGAATTAAACCTGTGTTTTACATAAATTTCCCAGTAACCTGGAGAAGCCAAGTTTTTAGAATGGGGCGGAGCAAAATTCTCAGGCTTATTTGCCCAGTTACTCCCTCCTTCCAGCCGCAGGAGAGCCTGCAGCGTGTCTCCTCCCTCTACTCCAGAAGAGTCGGCCAAGTACCAGGCGACCCACAAACCCCAGTCTTGAGGCGAAAAGTGAGCCTGAGACACCTGCCGCCCCATCGCCGTCCAGCGAATTCGCAGACCTGCTCCGCAAAGGATTCCGGGAAAATCCAACAAGCCAATCTACAGGGCGGGAGAGGCAGCGGGTGAGTCCGATAGGGCGGTTTCTTTGATTGACGTGAAAGTGACCCAATAAAAGCAGAGGACTAGTGACGCTAAGGCGTCAATGGGAAAGATTTCAGCCAATCCACCTCATCACTATCTACTTAGTAGGAGGAGGTTGAGGCCGCTGAGGTCGTTGATATCTGTTGAACGGCTTGTGAAGTCGGGCTGCCTTGGGTAGGGGGTTAAAGTCGTTCTTGAGAAGAACGTCTGTCCGAAGAGAAAATGAGTTTAGCCCTGAGGTCGGTAATGAGGAGGCGGCGATGCTCTCCACGCCCCGCAGCGGGACGCTGGGCGGGTGTGTGTGGAAGGGAGGCAGTTGGGGCTGAGCCAAGGGGATGCATTTTGGGACGAGGAAAAGGCGCCTTGGCCAACCTTCTTAGGACCGGACCCCTCACCCTGCTGGCTCTGTTGTCCTGTAGGTGACGAGTCCTGTGCCTTTCTGCTGAGGTGGCCATTTCTACGAACTCCTTGGTTTGGGGCCGCCAAAAAGGGAGGGAGGTGATGTTGATAATTGCAAGGAGGGGGGTGAGATATCGCGAGGTTTCTATTCGCGGTGTTTCTGGAGCGGGCGGCCTTGGGCCCATCAGCCTCTGGCTCTATCAGCCTCTGGCTCTTTTCCTCTTCCCTGAGCCTCAGGCAGGCTGAATTGTAAACTCGTAACGAACTTACTATGGATTTGGAAATAACACAAAACCCTTGCTCTTTTCCCGAGGCCCTTCTTTGTGGTAGATCTGTAGACCCATTGTAGAGACTAAAATTTTATAGACTTCATCTGTTTGAAACTTTCACAATGTTACAAACTCATTCGAAAATTTGGAACAATTTCAGATGGATGTCTCTCAGCGAAGATATTTCTAACCTTCAAGACAAATTTTCTTTGTTTTTCCAAAGTTCTGTAAGATATGAAATCCACAATTTGCATATTAAGGGAGACAAAATCATTAACTTAACACTTTTCTGGAATTTAACACAAATATTATATACACTTTCTTTGACAATATTCATGATATGTTTAGATTCATCTTTTGACTGATTTGTTATATCAGTGAACGAAATTACAAACAAAATGACAAATTTAGGAAAATGTAATCCAAAAGCATTTGGAACATACGTGCCAACATATTTTGTAAGTTAATTGATAAATTGTTTTATTTGGTAGTAATTTTTATTGCTGTGAGCACTATCAGAAGTCAACTAGTGTCAATTTTGAATTTTCATTTGGAAATTTATAAAAACTATAATGTGTGAGTAAGTATGAGCGCTTTTTTGATTAGGGTTTCAGACATTAAAGTGATATTTTTTTATTCCCCGTTCTTGTTTCTTTCACAGTAATATTGGTGGGAATAAATACTAAGCTAGAAGGAAGAAAAGTTAATTTCTCATTTCTTTTAATAGCCTGTAACACTTAGGGACTGGCAAGTGCAGATTTATGTCAATTTAGACTACAGACTTGAGCAGGGCTTTGACTTATGTAAGGAAAATTCCTTTATATTTTTCCAAAGTACTTCCTTTAAAAAGTTAGAAAATTTTAAATTGACAATGTTTTGTTGCATTTTTGGAATGTTACTGGATAATTTATTGACAGGAGACTAAGCTTCAAATGAACTAAATGGATGTTTTTCCTTTTTATTTCATAGAAATGAGCTTGTAGACAAAACAAAGAGGAAAAAACGAAGAGAACTGTCTGAAGAACAGAAGCAAGAAATTAAAGATGCTTTTGAACTATTTGATACAGACAAAGATGAAGCAATAGATTATCATGAATTAAAGGTAATAGTATGCTTTGCATATTTTTAAAAATGATTTGCATTTTTGACAGTTACTTAAAAATACTTTTCTAAATAAGTACTTTAATCTGGCTTTGGAAATACAAAACCATTTTGAACATTGGTGGTTAAGTACTGTAATAAAATTGAACATTACAACATATCGTTTATAGAAAATTCTTTTCATATGGAAAAATGAATAGTATTTTTGAATGTAAAAATACATTTCTATAAAGAGGCTTATTTTTCATTTCATGTAATTAAAAGATTTCAGACTATAGAATTAAAACAGTTCTTACTGTATTCCTGGTGACTTTTTGTTTGTTTTTTGTTTTTTTTTGGGTGATTCCTGTTTTGGGTGAGTGATACTTGTCTTTTAATTTGACATGTTAGCAACACAATGTCAACCTAGTCAACTTAAATGATGTTTGACCTTGCTGCATGCTGTCAGCTTTAAGGCCTAGAATTACTTAGAATGAAAGAGGAAATTGGTGTTCAGGGCAGTATGGATTCTCACACTTAACTAATGAGAAAGAGCATTTTAGTCCTCTTTAGCTCTCTTTTTGAACTATTTTCTTTTAAATTACCCAGCTTTGATTAAAAATTTTTCCTTTATGCCTCTTCCATTTTTTGCAATTGTTATTTCTTGGTTTGAAATATTAGTGCACACATGGATCTTCTAAGAGCTCTATACACTTTTCATGTACCCTATACACTATTTTAGTTTCATCTTTTAAAATTCTTTCATCATAGTAGTCACTTGTCATAAACCTTGAGTGACTTCTCATTGTATACTGTGTAAAATTCAGATTCTTTTGATTTTAACTTCACACTTGTACTACCATTTTATTATCATTTGCTAATTGCTTGCTTCCACCTGAGTTCTTTCTGTTCAGATAAGGTAAGCAACTCTTAACACTGTCCTAATTTATACTTTATTTTAGTATCTGTTTTGATAACAGTCATCCTTTTATAAGTATTCTTTTATTCCATTTTAACCATGCATTAAATAATAGCTTGACTTTCTCCAAGTAAGATTTCTTTAGCCAAATACATATCAAGATTTCTTCTCTCAACTCGGTGTCCTGGATTATTTCCCTAATAATTAATTATGTAGGTTCTGATAAAAATTGTTGTTTCAGTGTTTTAATTTTAATATTTCTTACCTTTTCCCCATTTTGGTTAATCTTTTGAGAACAAATAGCTTGTTAAAATTATCTGAGTCAGTGCATTGGTATAGTGTAGTCAATAAACATTCATTGATTGCTTTGTTATGTTAAATAGATAGAACATAGAAATGAAAAAAAAAATTGTGACTAATTTCAGTAGTGAAGAAAAGCTACCACTTCAGGTACATAAAATATCCGGTATTATTGTATTGTTATCTCTGAAATGGTAAAAACTTGCTTAAGAGTTGGAAGGCATTTCTTTGTGAAACAGTGCTTCAATAATTTGCTTTTCCCTTTTAATCCAAAAGGTGGCAATGAGAGCCTTGGGGTTTGATGTAAAAAAAGCTGATGTACTGAAGATTCTTAAAGATTATGACAGAGAAGCCACAGGAAAAATCACCTTTGAAGATTTTAATGAAGTTGGTGTGTATTTTGGTAGTCTTTGTAATCAGTATTTTTAGGCAATTATCTGGTTAATATCAATTTTTTTTAAATCCTCTGGGTTATACAATTTTGTTAGTGACTGTGGTTGTAAATGTGAATCTCATTTGTTTTATTTTTTACTTTTTCCTGATTTTCAAAGAAAATAAGATTTATTGCTCTGCTGTATGATTTATCACTTTGTTTCTTGTTTTGTTCTGAAGATTCTAACCAAGGAGCTATGATGTAGCTTTTTATGGAAAGATGTCTTTCTAAATAGTGTATGTTTTTCTTATGTGATACAACTAAAAGGATGATCAAAAACCCAGAAGATTTGTTTGAAAAGTATTTTTTCCCAAGACCATTTTGGTGTGGGATTTTGTTGGTAAAGTGGGAGAGAAGGAAACTAGTAGCAGTTGTTATCTTCAGCTATAGATAAAGTGCATGTCTTTAGGTTGACAAAGCTTATGAGGGGTCACACATGTTAGATGATCTAGATCTCACAGAATAAAGTCATTTGTTTAACATTCTGAGTGGGAGGAGGAACATAGTAAGGAAAATGGTTGGCAATCTGAGAGCATGAGGAAACATTTTTGAAACCAACAGAAAATAATGTGCCATGTACTTAATATTATTGAACTTTTACAGTGTATTTGAGTGGTTTATTTATAGTGTATATATCAGACATTTTTGAATAGAGGATTCTGGAAGGCAAGGACTTTGGTATTAAATTTAAATATATTGTCTAGGGTATTATACATAGAATGTATACATATATATTCAGGCTTTTATTTAAAAATTAAATTCTATAAATCAGTGATACTACTTTATATGGGTCATGGTATAAGAGTATTATTTTTAGATATTTAAACAAATGATACATATACACAAACTCTTTATTTGAAAAATTCATTAAGAAGCTTTCAAAAAGAAATGGCAGTACTGAAGAGAAAACCATTCATATCATTAATAATTTTTTTATCTGAAAATTCAAACTCAAAATGGAGTGGTAAGTTACAGGATAAAACTAAAAGAGAAACCACAGCACAGAAGATCCCCAAATTAGGAACAAGCAGATGACTGTTTACAGTCAGCTTTTTCCTTTGGGGACCTTAGTCTTTTTTCTCCTCTAATTTGTAGAATGATTTACGTGAATAGGATCAATCTTTATTCTCAGTATTGAAGTTTTTTTGGAATTCATGATTTCAGTCTGTTTTAGCACCGATTGTTTATTTACAGAAATAAGGTATCAGGATATAGTAGAAATGATACTATTAGGAGGGAGCTATTTTCAGGTACATTTGGTGTGATGAATGAATGGGTTAGCTTGGACACATTAGAACCAGATAGCCTGGTTTCAAATTTTGGTTTTGCCATTTAAAACTCGTTGTGTAATTTGATCATTTGACTTTTCTGTGCTTCATTTTCA
This sequence comes from Galemys pyrenaicus, assembly GCA_019455555.1. Lineage (NCBI taxonomy): Eukaryota > Metazoa > Chordata > Mammalia > Eulipotyphla > Talpidae > Galemys > Galemys pyrenaicus. The sequence continues at coordinate 626,866 of JAGFMF010011381.1, forward strand.
ACTATGAAATTGGGATAGTTGTACTGCCTTGTAGGGTTCTTGTGAGGGCTAAAAGTTTTAATATGTGAGGTGCTTAGAAAAGGACCTAACATATGGTAAGTGATATTAAGTATTTTTATAGTACTTTAAAATATACTTGTCATTTATTTTAATGATGATGTTATTTTAAGTATTGAATCATTGTCATTAATAATTTTACAAAACAATATTTTATCTTAAATGAATACTCTTTTTTAAAATTGTGCTTTTATTAGCTGTTGAAGCCAGAGTTCCACCTTTTCTCACCACCCCTCTATTTTTCTCTCTTACTTACAGAGCAGAAATACCTGATTCTTTTTTAGAATAAGTAGCTATTAGCTATAGTTAAACTTCAGCTGTAACTCTCATAGATCAATCTTTTTGACAGACTCAGCACATACTTTAGCTATCATAGACTACGTTCTGAGGATACCAGTTGTCAGTAAAAATTTTTACTGGGAATCAGTCAAGTACTATGTATTCTCCCATTTGTTGACTATTTATCAGTGTTCTCCCATTTGTTAATTTTTTTTTTCAGTAATAACTGAACAGAGAGGTATCTGTTTTATACTTTGGAACAACTAACGCAAGATTAGAATATTTGAGTCTTAGTTTTATATGCCCTCTTTTAGGATACTTGTTCCACAGATGTTTCTGGATGGCCTGTCATCTCACTGAATTCTTTTTTTCAATGGTTGAATTTTTTCAGCTGTTGCCTTTTTCCCTTAGATTGTTGTTCATTTTTTTTTTTTTTAAAGATTTATTTATTTATGCACACAAGCACTGGGGTACAGGCCAGAGGCATGGGGGGTGAGAGGATTCACCACAGACAGAGCAGGGAGCAGAACAGGCAG
>JAGFMF010011381.1:627787-813138 GCA_019455555.1 Galemys pyrenaicus
CTGAGGGGAGCAGCGGGCACAGCAGGAGAGGTCTGCTGCACCATGTGGGTCCCCTCCCTGGCCGGCAGCAGGGATAGAACTTGTGCTGCAGTGGCTGCGGTCTGCTTCATAGTGCATTGCTTAACCCACTGCGCCACCAGGGAGGCCCAGATTGTTGTTCATTTTTATATAGTATTTGATTTCTTCCCTCAGGTGTAGTTCCCATAAATCTCCCATTACCACGTCACCATAAATTGTCACCATAGTTTCTTGTGCTCTTTGTTCTGATTTTCCCTCTCTCTCCCCCTCCCCTGCAGGCCTCAGGTCAATAGTTTGCCTGCAAGTTTTATTTTTTGACCCTTTGGTTTTCTTATAGTCCTCCTGTATGTGAAACCATCTGTTATTTTTCTTTTTCCTTCTTTCTTGTTTCACTAAGCATATTCCCTCTAGCCTCATCCATGTTGCTGTGAGTGCCATGAGTGTATCTTTTTTTTTTTTAAGATTTATTTATGCATACAAGAGCTGGGTACAGGCTAGAGTCCAGGGAGGTGAGAGGATTCACCAGAGACAGAGTGGGGAACAGAACTGGCAGACGGACTGAAACACACTGCTGAGGGGAGCAGTGGGAGAGCCAGGAGAGGTCTGTTACACCATGTGGGTCCCCTCCCTGGCTGGCGGCAGGGATCGAACTTGTGCTGCAGTGGCTGCGGTTTGCTTCATAGTACGTTGCTTAACCCACTGAGTGTATCTTTTTTGATTGCTGAATAATATTCCATTGTATATACCACATGTTCTTGATCCAGTCATCTGTTTTGGGGCATTTAGGTTTTCCATTGTGAATAGTACTGCAATAAACATTCTAGCTATTGTGAATAGTACTGCAATAAACATAGTAGTATAGGTTTCCTTTTGAATTAATGTTTTTGTAGCCTATGGTAGAGACTTAGGAGAGGAATCACTGGGTCATATAGTAGATCCATTTTTATAATAGTAAATTGAGGAACTTCCTCACAGCTTTTTATAGTAACTGGATCAGTTTGCTTTCCCAAAAGCAGTGGGTTCCTTTTTCTCCACATCCTCACCAGCATTTGTTGTTCCTACTAATTGAATTATTAGCAGTACTAGGAAAAATATCTTAAAATATATTTGCTAGCAGTTTAGAATTTGAACAGACTGAGGTTAGTGGATAATAGGTGTTTTAGGAATTAATGCTTTAGAGTAAGACCAAGATAAGTCAGGTGTGAGTAGTCCATTTATTTTTGGCACATACTAATTATTTCATTGCCTATTTAGAATAGAGTATTACTGTTTTTGATTGCTTAACAAACTTTTGCTGAATTTTGTTTTTGCTACTAGGTACCATGCTGGGGTGAAAGAGGGGCGATAATTAAGTTCTGAAGAGGTTCTTTTTTCAAGAAGCTTGTAATTGAAATGTGGGTGACTACAAACTCTGGAACTCTGGTACTGTGTGGTAAATTATAATTTTGTCACAGGCCAGAGTTGAGAAATTACATATTATGAGTCAAATTCACTTACTACCTGTATACTGCCACATCCTTTTTCTTTAATGCTTCTTTTGTACTGCTATGCCAGTGAGTAGTTCAGACAAATATCCAAACCTAGAACACTTACTGTTTGACCTTTAATATGAAAAACTTATCAATTTCTAGAATCATTGAAGAAGACTTTTTACAAGAGAGTTTTAATAAGTGTTTTGGGAATATGAGTAAGATTTCATCCCAAGAGCAAGACTGTGGTAGAAAGGCATTTCAGGTATAGAAACAGCAACAATAAAGAGTGATGCCATGAGTATAGCATGTTTGGGGGACTTCTCTATTCCTTTGTGTTAGAGGAAAGGAAAGTGACTGAAAAGGTAGGATTAGGCCAGAAAGGTAAAATAAACTGTAGTGTTTAAGACTTGTAAGTCAGTGGAGGATCATTGTTAATTCTTAAGGAAAAGGATAGACCACATTTTAGGAAGGTAACACTCATGAAGTGTTAAAGATGGATTGAAGGGAAGAGAGGCAGCAGGCAGAGGATAATAGACTTTTTATTCTGTCTGTGGTAAGAATGAAAAGGGATGTATTTAAGAGAAAAAAGATAGTATCCTTAGAACTCTGGGATCTAAACACTGATTAGGTTTATAAGATCAAAATTGTTCAGAGTTTTTATATATGGTAAACCAGCTGTTAATGGTGCCTTTACCATTTTTGCGGTGAGCTATCATAGCTATTTGGTGATAGTGGGAAGAGCGTGGATTGAAAAATACTGACTTTAACATAACTGGTCTGTTGGCATAGAAACTTCTGAAAGACGGTTAGGAATATAGATGAAGCTATAATTTTTAGCATCACCTTTAATGACTTGATAAATCTTTAATTTGTTGTGTACTAGGTGATTTTTATAATGGCGCAATGTATTTTGAGGAAGTCCGTTTCTGAAAGTATCCATTAAATCATTTGAAAATAATTAATGGACAGACATTTGTGAAACAGATTGAATCTACCTTTGTCTGTCTGTATGTTATTTTCATTGAAGAAAACTTTCATGTCTTAGAATTCTATGTAGTAGAATAGGAATAGAACATAAAGACTCAAAGGACAGTCACTGTAAAGTTATGTACTGGTAATGTTTTAGCTGTCCAGAATGATGAGTATAGTTCTCAATAAAAACTGCATTCTAAGACTTAAGTATTGATAAAGATTAGACACACAAGTCTGAAGTAACTAACACAATTAAAGTACCAGTGGGATAAGAATTTATACATCTTGGAGCCCCATCTGTTCTCCAGATCACCCTGTTGCTTCTTTAAATACATTAATATTTTCAGCAAGCTGCTTTTTTGGTTCACCTGTCATGTAAATTATTTAATTGGTGAAGAAAATTTCTTAACACTTTTTTTTTTCCTTGTCCTGCTTTTTTGTTGGGACTAAATTCAAAATTAGTTGAGTATGAGCCATAGAGTTAAGTGTGGTATTTTATTTTGGTGTTATGGCTGTATATATGCCAACTCCTTTTTGACTGAATATTTATGAGCTTTGATGATTTGCATACTTATAGTAATATGCTTCAATTAGTTACTTGGAAGACTTTTGGATAAAATATATATTGGATAAAAGAAAAATGTTGAATATATGTATAGGTGATTGATTTAACATTAGTTTGAATGGATTCTTGTTCTAAAACTTATTCCACAGAATATGATTAGACAGCAGAAGCAAAACAGTATTTTTGGGGACTAGAATTTTATTTTTCTCTTTGGGTGCATTAAACATCCTAGTACTTCCACCCACAAGTATTTACAAGTTTTTAATGATTCTGTAAATCTCAATAGGACTGAATTATTTTTAATGATACAATGAAAATTATAAATGCCTTTTGTTGTAATAGTAGACGAGTTTATGGAATAACTGCAAAGATACTTAGATATTTTTAGAATTTTATCTAATAACTTAAATACCCAACAGGTCTTTACTTCAGTTTTTCTTATTGTAGCTATTAATTAAAAGCTGTTGTAATGTTGGATATATTAAGTTTATTATATTTATATTTTAAAATATACGATTACTGTTGAGGTCTGAAATTACATTTAACTATAACTGTCTGAGCGCTATTATCTTGCTGGGCAAAATGATGACATTAAGAGATATCTTTCCAGGTTTTTTTCCCCTCCTTTTATAATCATATTCAATTCTTTTAGTAACTACTGTCCATATTTTTGTAAGTCAAGAGATATCAGTGTATTTTTATCTACTGTCCATGATTGTTTCTGTATCAGTGGTGATGCAATTTTGTTAATTTGTTTGTCATGGGTTTGTCTTTAATTTGGATTAAATTTAGGAATAGCCAGTGTTAATACTGCTACGTTTGGCCAGCAAACAGCATTTATCCAGTTAGCTTTAATTGTTTTGTTGTTGTTTCATCTCTATGGCTAGGTTACAAATTCCTAAACTTGTGCACTTGATGTCAGTGTAACCTGGTGCAATAATTGGTAATAGTAGACATATAAATAAATACAGTATAAGTATAGACATTTTTATTTTGCTGTTGTATAATATAGTTTTGCTTGCTTTTATGATAGGATAAATTGTTGAGAATGTATTATCAATTTTAAAATCTATACATTTTAAAATGTGGTTTGTTTTCTAATTTCAGGTTTATCTCTGGGACTTGGGCTCCGATTTAGCATTCTGTTGTCAAATGATATGTTGACAGATTCATAGCTCCTACTCTCATCTAAATACTTAGTTGGTTTCACAAATGAATGCTTTTGTGGTTATGCAAGTTTATTTTTTTTCCTTTTTTTTTGCTGTAGTGACAGACTGGATATTGGATAGAGATCCTCATGAAGAAATATTAAAGGCATTTAAACTATTTGATGATGATGATTCGGGTAAAATAAGCTTGAGGAATTTGCGACGAGTTGCCAGAGAATTGGGTGAAAACATGAGTGATGAAGAACTTCGGGCTATGATAGAAGAATTTGATAAAGATGGTGATGGAGAAAGTAAGTTCTGAGTAAAATGTATATTCCAAGTATTCCTGATACATACATATGGCAAATTTTTCTGAAATCAATTGATTTTTAAAATCTTTTGTAAAATGTCCCTTTGTATTAAGTATAATTGTTCGTCCTGTTATGGTCTTTTTGCATAAATATTTCACATTTAACTTAGAGTGAAATCGACCTTTGAAGCCTACTATATAGATTATAAGATTGTATCGTTCAAGAAGGTACTTTACTTTTTTTGAGGATAAAGCATCACCAAAATTTTAGTCTTTAATGCATTTTTCTTTAACCTACTTACATGTACTTCTTAATGAAGTACTGTTCTAGCCTTCAAATATTTTGAGTGTTTCATTTCTTTGCTTCTGTCCTAGTTCATACTGTATGAACGTGTGAATGTAGGAATGTTATAATAGCCTCTCTTATTATTTTCTTGATGTTTATTTGGTACAGTGCTCTAATGTACTAATTGCTAATGCCCAATGAAAAAGGCAGATGTGGTTCCTAGCCTCACTGACTCCACACGTAGTCTCTTGCAGCCTCCTGATTGTCCTCTAAGTCTGCTCTCTTCCTAATTCACTATATTAATAGCATTTTCTCCCTCAAATACAGGTTTGATGATGTCATTTCCCTATTCAAAACTTAGAATGATACTTCAGTGCCTTGAGAGTAAAGTTCAAAGCCTTCTGTTATCTGTTCTACCATAAGTATCTAGTTTTATGTCTCACTGTATTCTACTTTTCTACTTGTAAACCTTACCTCCCATACATATATACTCTGACAAAATATTCTAATCTAAAACCAGTTTTTTGTTCTGTGCCTTTCATCATATTATTCCTTAATTCCTTGGAATGATGTAATTGCCAACTGTTAAAATGTTAGTTGTTCTTTCAGGTACATTTTAAACTCTAATTTTTTTTAAGCTTCCTCCAGTGTCTCTATATGAGTTAGGAGATATCCATTGAGACCCTTAGCATTTAGAGGAACAAACTGTTTTGACACTTTTATACATTGTTTTCTGTTAGTTGTGTAAGAGTGTTTCTAGTTACATTGTTAACCTCTTAGGGAGTGATATGGAACCATATAATGTGAAAGTACAGTATAAAAAAGGCCTGAGATTTTGAAATCATTTAGACACAGATTTGAATTGAATCTCTACCTCTTAACTTACTTGCTGTGTAATTTCATGGAAGTTTGCAATCTTTTCTGAGTCTCAATTTTCTGACTTAAAAATGAGAATGGTGATACCTCCCAGGGTGGTTATATTAAATGAAGATAGTTGAATATACCTTGTAGTCAATGTATATTTGTTTTTCTTTTCTTTTAAATCTTTACTCATTTCTATATCCCCTTGCATTTTCTTGAAAATAATGAGTATTCTTAAAAGTTCCTGAGGAGTGTTGCAATATGTTGATATAGTACCAGCTATATATATATATATATATATATATATTTATATACACACACATACATAAATATACAGATAAACATGATTTGGAAATATTGGCATGGTTTAATAAGGAGGTAAGGATTGGAGTCATGTTCAGGTTTTATATTTTCCTTTAGAATATTTTTATAAATATTATTTGAATATTATAAAATGTATGTTTTTTAATAGTAGCTCCTTGGAGGTTATTCATATAGTTATATTTATTTTTAAACCTTTCATGGTTACTATGTAGAGTCAAAAGATTAGAATTATAAACAACTTTTTTCCTATATTAGACATATGTAAATTAGATTTTGGTTAGTAGCTTCATTTGACAGAAAAAAATATCAATTAAGAAGCTGCTTCTTAGGACCTCCCCTGGTGGCGCAAGGGGTTTAGTGCCGTACTGTGGGGTTTCCACAGCCATTGCAGTGCAAGTTCTATCCCCGGCCAGGGAGGGGGCCCACATGGTGCAGCAGACCTCTCCTGACTTGCCCACTGCTCCCCTCAGCAGTATATTTGAGATGATCTGCCTTTTGTGCTCCCCACTCTGTCTCAGGTGAATCCTCTCACCCTTGGAGCCTTTGGCCTATACCTCAGCTCTTGTATGCATAAAGAAAATATTATATATATATATATGTATGTATGTGTGTGTGTATGCATGTATATAAAGAAGTTGCTTCTTAAATTCAAAGTTGATGTGTAACTTGCTTAGAAAATGTGTTCTTTTCTTACATCTCTTGTTAGACTACAATATCTGCAACTTTTGAACCTCAGTTCACATGTGTGCTCCATTGCTTGAAGTTTATTCTAATGCATTTATTTTATCTCCATAGCTCATAATACTCCACTTTAAGTCACAGTACAACTAACTGTTGCTTAGATAGCCTATCATTTATTTAAATCACTAATAGGCAGATAACATTTTTTTCTTTCATTCAAGTGGTTACAAGAAAAAACAGTTTTTTTTGGAGGGGTGGAGTGTGAAGAGGGAGGTCCTAACCATGTTAAAATAGTCTAATTTGGTGTCTTCTAGTCTGGGGTTTGTGTCTCCGTAAGTTGGGGCCTTGTGAGGTATTTCTTGGGATCTGGGACTTTGTTGTGCATCATATATTCACCTTGGATCATATTAATTACAATATTGCACTTGTATACATATATTGCTAATTTTCTTTTATAGTGTAAATGCTACTGTGATTGATGATTATACTTATTTTGCAGAATTTGTAATAGCTGTTGACATCTGTTTCTCAAACAGGACATACTAAGTATAGCTGTTATTGTGACAAGTTCAGAAAATTGTCTGTTATTGAGTGACATTTCTGTATTCAGAAACAATGAAAACTGCAGTCTAATTTGTTCAGTCTGTCTGACTTTGGAATAGTACTTTAACTTACATGGGTGTCTGCAGCTATTTGAAAATCTGTCCATTTTTAGAAAAATAGAAAGTTACACTTTATAATTTCTTATTGATCTGATTACTTAATTTGGATTTACCTCACTGCCAACAGTTTTGTTTAGAGAGAACTTACTTTTATTGGTGTATATTAAACTGGTAATGATCATAAAACTTTAGTGTCTTTTCTGGTGAATTTTGATAATTCTGTTTTTATAGACTTTGACCCTTCAATATATAAGAGTAATGAAATTTTTTTATTATTTATATAGCAGTTAAAGAAAATATAATATGAAATACAAGTAAGACTGTGGTAATGTATAGAATCCCTTTACCTTCTCCCAAGATGCATGAAATACAGTAAATCTTTTTCAAGTATGCCTCATTTCTTAAATAATTATGATGTTTCTTAGCATTTATTTAGTACTAATATATGTTAGCTCTTGTACTTAGTTTCTTCATTGTGGACTATGTTACTTAATTTTCATTATGGATTTGTGAAGTAATTGTAATCTTGTATTTTCACATTCTCAGGCTATTACACATTCATGCATAGGATGGATACATGTACATATGGGTCAGTTAAAACTTGTAGAGATTAATAACCTGTCAAAGGTTATTAATCTCTACTCAGATGGTCATAATAATAAAGAACATGCTTCTGTAAGTGTAACACTGTTTTGCCTCTTGTGCTGTAAAGTAAAAAATTCATTATCTGTTTATGGAATTTAAAAAACTGCATATTGCAAGAATCAGTGTATTAGTAAAATATTCAACTGTCATTCCTAAAATTCTTTAGGACCATATAATAAAAAATGATTGACTTGGGGAAATTTTGTTAAAGGCAGTGTAGAAGACAATATAATATCATATTTTAAAAATATTTTGTCAAGGGGCCCTCCCTGGTGGGGCAGTGGGTTAAGCAATGCACTAGGAAGCAAACCGCAGCCACTGCAGCATGAGTTCAATCCTTGCCGCCGACTGGGGAGATGATCCATATGGCGCAGCAGACCTCTCCTGTCTCGACCGCTGCTCTCCTTAGCAGTGTGTTTCAGTTAGTCTGCCTATTTCTGTTCCCCACTCTGTCTCTGGTGACTCCTCTTATCCCCCACAACTCTGACCTGTATCCCAGTTCTTGTATGCATAAGTAAATAAATCTTTAAAAAAATATTTTGTCAAATGTTTAAGTTAGACATTGTGCTAGATTTTTACAGAAATGATACAGGATACTGATTAAAAAAAAAAAAGCTCAGAAAACCAAGTGTACAAAGGCATCACTGATTATCTTAATTGGCCAAAAGGGTCACTGGTTTAAAGATGCGAGTTTAATTTCCTCACCACTTTCTTTCCCTTCTAGTTTCCAATTTTGTCTTAGGTATTCTGTTTTTAGGTATAGGATCATGAAATAGTTTAAAATACTTCGGCAATAACACTGTACTTTGAAGTGTTTATACATAAATAAAAATCAGGTGTTTTGTGGTTTTAGAACCATCTGATGCTTAATTTGAAATGTGACTCTTGATATTTTACAATTGAGAGTAAAAGGTCCTAGATCCTGAATAAGAAAGCATACCTTCCAGACTTTTGAATATTTTAATCATGGCTCTTGAATGATTTATAATCAGATCATCTAAGATTCCTTTCATTTTTAAAAATTATGTTTTCTTAAGAAAACATAGTTGTATTCCCAATATGTTATATATGCAATATTTTATACAGTATATAGTTGTGTATAATTTATACAATTATGTATACATTTCTAAATTTGTATATATTGCAAAATGATTACCACAGTAATTCTAGTAAATATCTGTCACCACACAAAAATATTTGTTTTTTTGTGATGAGAAATTTTATGACTAATCCTCTAAGTAATTTTCAAATATATAACACATTATTTATGACCACACTTAAATTACACCCCCATGACTTATTTATTTATAAGTAGAAGTTTGTACTTTTTGGTCCCCTTTACCTATTTTGCTCACTACTCACCTCTAGCAACCACCATTCTATTCTGTTTATCTGTGAGCTTGATAGTAGCTTTATTTTTTAGACCCCACATACAATGTGAGATCATATAACATTTGTCTTTTGATTAAATTTCATTTAGTGTATGGCCCTTAAGGCTCATTCATGTTGTTGTAAATGGCAAGATTCCTTTTTTAATTTTTTTTAATGGCTGAATAGTATTCATTTGTGTGTGTTTGTGAGTGTGTGTATACTACATTGAACACTTGGAGTTTTTTTTTTTTTGTATTGTTTTGTCTTTGACTATTTTTAGCATGGTGTTGTCTTAGTTTTCTATCCTAGTTTTTTCCCCATCTGCTGTCAAACCAGATCCTTTTATTTTAAAACTGAATTCGAGATTTATTTTTGCTTATTTTTTTTAAATTGAAGTAACTGCTTTACAGTACTGTATATTTGATTTAGACATATAAATAGAGTAAGACCTTTCAGATGTATGTTACCATACCACACCCACCACCTATTCACCCACAGTCCTCCACTCAATCCACTATGTCTGTTCCCCACTTTGCTCCCAACCCCTCAACCCTGTCTCAAGTCTATGGTCAGATTTATAGGTTTTGTTAACTTGGTTTTCTCTGACCCTTTGTTTTGTTTCTCTGTGTTCTATATAAAAGTGGCACGATCCAGAATATGTCTTTCTCCTTCTGAATTATTTCACTTAGCATGATCCCCTCCAGTTCCATCCATGTTGTGGCAAATAGCAAGAGTTTATCTTTTTTTTTTTTTTTTTATAATTGAGTAGTATTCCTTGTGTATCTGTGTTACATCTTTCTAATCCCTTCATCTGTTCTTGGTCACTTAGGTTGTATCCATAGTGATTTTTCCCATTATGATGAATATTTTCCAACACAGATAATGTGGATTTTAAGAATATTTTGTATTCTATAGTAATTATCCTCTGTTTCATGTAATAGTGTGACTAATGTAATTATTGAAACTGGTTTTCTCTGTGGTTTCTGGAATTAGTATAATTTTCATTCTTGATGTATATATTTTACCTTGACATTCTATAATTTTTTTAACTTTACATTTTTTATCTAAAGCATAGAGAAAATACATTAAAACTTTACAGTGAACACCTTTATAACCTTCTAACTAGATTCAGTAATTAACATTTTACTGTATTTTCTTCATAGTGTATTTTTTTCTGATTAATCTGTCATGAACTTAACCCCCTTAATATTTTAGCAACCTCCTCTTAAGAATATTATTTTCATATTATAATACTATTGCAACTGCACAGAAACTTAGCAATAATTTTATAGTACAAGCTAATATAATCCTCACGTTAGTTTCAAGATATTCTAGAAAAGGAATGCTTGTGTCTGTTTTGATGTATCATATAACTCCTAATGTTGTTGGCATCCTCTGGGCACTTAAAAAGTTTGATTCAATGTAGGATATTCATATTAGCTTCTGAGGTATTTGAAAGTTTCGAAGTTAGAAATAGCCTTAAAGATTGTCTTTATTCCAGAAGATAAATTAAAACTAGAATCCAGGTCTCTCTTCTCTCATTGTAGAAATAAATAGTACTTGTTATCATTGTCGGAATTATCTTTCATAATTTGTGCCTTCTTAAGGTGTTAAGTTTTGAGGGAAACCATGAATTTCACCTTATTTACAACATTTTTTATAATTTCTGTTAACACTGTGTTTTGTGTATATTGCTTTTTAAAAATTATATTTAGCAATATTATTTCTAGGTTGTCTTAAATATTGTGCTTTAAAAACAGGTTCTTACTGAAATTTATAATTTTGTTTATAATTTTGGTTAACTGACAACTACTCTTTATCACTGATTATTTCATGCATTTACAACCATATTTTATAGTTGCTAGATTACTATGATAATTATAATTGAATCTCTAATTTTCTAAATTACCATTTCAGTGGGTACTTTTGCCATGGTGACTTGTTCCTCTCAGTTGGTTTTTCTTTAAATTATTTTTTTAAGTATGTAAAAGATAAGCAACTATTTTTCTAATTCTAAAATATTTTTGTCCTTTAGAATTCTATTTAACACTCATGGTATGTTTAAGTTTATTTATGAAGGGTTTGCTAAATGAACTAGTAGAATATTAAAGAAGACATAACTATCTGAATTTTTTAAAAAGCTCTTAATTATTTTAGAGAGTGTACAAATATGTTTTTTAATAATTATTGCTCTAGGTAAAATTATAGAATAATAATTTATCATATTTTACATATTTTTGTATTAATGAAGCTTATTTAATAAATATGATTAACTTCCTGGTAAAGTAAAAATCAAAAGCTGTATTTCAGTTTATTAAGAATTTTGTATAATTTAAAATTTATAGATATTTACTGTAAAATAGTTGTATCTTCTCTGAGAAAATAGTAAAATATCTGTATTTTTGACTAACACTTTCTTTTTTGCCACAGTAAATCAAGAGGAATTCATTGCTATTATGACTGGTGACATTTGAAGAATTACAAGGATAAACACTAAGAATGTTGCAGTTATCATCTTCTATTTTTGTGCCTGCAGCTATGTTAAAAAACAAAACAAAGACAATTTAGTTTTTTCCCAGAAGGACCAAAAATAAGCATCACATGTATTCATATTTTATTACTGTTAAGTTTATTTGTATGAACAGTATTGTTGGTACTCTTAGTAGTTCAGTTTTGTATTTATAATACAGTTTTTATATCTATAAAATTTTAAAAATTGAATCAGGTGGTACACATTCTTTAAAGGGTTTTTATTCAGCATTAATAGTCACTTGGTGCACATGCTTTTCAGACACATTAATAAAATGTTTATTTTATTAGTATTTTTAAGTTTGATAAATTTCATGTTTTACTGTGATTCCAAGTATCTGGTGATCTTTAGTAGAATCTCTCAAATTTTTTCTCTTTACTGGTTTCAGAAACTAAAATTGAAATATAAATAACGTTAGAATAATGCATTCTTCCATTATAAGGTTGACTTTCTATTTTTCAGTACAAAATGATGACTCAATATAGGCATTACTCTTTTTTTGAGCATAATGTCTTCAGTTTGGAGAGGAAAAGTATCATGCTTATATAGACCCATTTATCCTCATTTATGTTCTATAACACTTTTGGTGTGTTAACATAAGTTATGACAGTTAAATTTGGATATTTCCTTAAACTAATTGAATACAGTTTGAATCATGTAACTTCTTGACAAAGTAAAAGATTTAAATTTTGGAATTTTGATGTTAAGATAATTATCATTCAATTAAACGTCACAGTGATGAAAATAGAAAAGTGCAAGCCACAGAAATCATTTAAGGCTATGTTTTAGTTGTATAAGGGAACTTTCTGTGATTCACTAAGAAAGTAGAGACAGACTTTTCAGGCATTTGTGGGCATTCTGCCTTGTAGGAAGTATATATTGGGGGAAACAGGTGGTTATTTGGATATAGATATAGGGAAATGGTACCTATATATATACTGATCTTTTGCTAGTAATCCTCTTCCTGGGCTCTCTAGGAAGAGAACTGAGTTGTCTTATTTCTTTCTTTAGTGGTCTTTATTTAGATTTCTTGTCTTAAATTTAAAGTACAATAATAATTTGAAGCACTTTAAATGCTGAGAGTCTCTTAGAATATTACAGAGTTATCCATTAGAAATTTAGTCAGAAATAGGGAATTATGTAAGAAAGGTGACATTACAGTTTTCTAGAAAACTAGTCATTCACCATATTAATATTTAATTTTGAATATGAAATCAGGATTCACAGTAGTAGAAATACCCAGCACAACTAATAGACATTGAAATTAAAAAAAATTATCATCATTACCGAGATGTCTTATAGTTCTTTCTCACAAATATGTTTATTTCCAGGAAAGTGAAGACTAAAACAGATAAAAACAAACCTAAGCTTGCTAACTTCTACCACTTTATTGGAACAAATAACCCAGCACACTATTATTTTGTTCTCAGTTACAGAGACAGTTTATTTATTTTTGATATAAATACTTATTCTTTGGGGAACCAGTACTTTTCTTCCTCATGTTTTTACCTTGGGTTGAGGGATGAGTGCTCACCTCAGATTTTTTTTTTAGCATTTTTATTATTATTTTGTATAGTGTTTGCTTTATTTTCTCAGGTGTAGTCCCCATAGAATTTCCATCACCAATTCACCCCTGCACCATCACCATAGTCTTTTGTGCTCCTCTTGCCCCTGTCTTGATGCCACTCCCTCCCTGTCCTCTGCAGTCTGTTTTTGTTCTGTTGTGTGTGTTTTTTTTAATTGTTACTATTTTTTTCCCTTGATCCTTTATTTGGTTCCCCTATGTTCCTCCAATATGTGAAACCATCCAGTGGTTTTCTTTTCCTTTTGACTTGTTTCACTGAGCTTAATCTCTTCTCGCTCCATACTTGTTGCTGCAAATGGCATTAGTTTCTCCTTTTTGATTGCTGAATGGTATTCTATTGTGTATATGTATCACATCTTTTTGATTCAGTCATCTAATTTTGGGCATTTCGGTTGTTTCCAAGTCTTACCTATTATAAATAGTGCTTCAATAAATACAGGAGTGCAGGTGTCCTTTTGAATTAATTTTTTTATGTCCTCTGGGTAGGTACCTAGGAGTGGAATTGCTGGGTCATATGGTAGCTCCATTTTTAGTAGTCTGAGTAACATCCCCACAGCTTTACATAGTGTTTGGATCATTTTGCCTTCCCACCAGCATTGTAGAAGAATTCCTTTATCACTACATCCATACCAACATGTGTTGTTGGTAGTTTTTTAATATGTTCCATTCTTACTGGTATGAGGTAGTATCCCCTTGTGGTTTTGATTTGCATTTCCCTAATTATGAGGGATGTGAATATTTTTTCATATACCTATTGACCATTTGCATTTCCTCTTTGGAGAAGTATCCTTTAAGTTCTGCCCATTTTTGGGCTGGATTGTTTACTTTGTTTTTATTGAGTTGTGTGAGTTCTGTTTGTGATCAATCCCTTATCAGTAGTGTGGAGTGCAAAAAACTCCCAGTTAATGGGTGTCTCTTTATTTTGGTTAATGTCTCTTTTGCTGACAGAAGCTTTTTAGTTTGATGTAATCCCAGATGTTTATCTTTTCCTTCTCTTTCTTTGCTTTGGGGGGATGCATCCTAAAAGATGTTGCTGAGATGTATGTCTTGTAGTGTTTTACCTGTTTTCTTCTATATATTTTATAATTTCAGGTCTTATGTTCAGTTCTTCCATTCATTTTAAGTTGATTTTTGTGCATGGTGTGAGGTAGTGGTCTAGTTTCCTTATTTTGCATGTGGTGGTCCAGTTTTCCCAGCACCATTTATTGAACAAACTGTCCTTGCTTCATTGCATATTCTTTGCTCCTTTGTCAAAGATTAGTTGTCCATGTATGTGGGATATTATTTCTGGGCTTTCTGTTCCATTGGGCTGTGTGTCTGTTTTTGTTCCAGTACCATACTGTTTTAATTATTATGACTTTATAGTATAGTTTGAAGTTTGGGAGTGTGATGTCTCCATTCCCCTTTGTTTCAGTCAGGAGAGCTTTGACTGTTTGATCACCTTAGTTCTTTGTGTTGTGGAAACTTTCTCCTATAGAAAGATATAAATTATTTTCAAGTTTTTTTTCTAGTGTTAATGGTCAAATGTAGTTGAAAGACTGATAAAATTGGCTAGTAGAGGTGACAATAATAAGATATGAATTTGCTTTAAGAAAGAGGCACGTGGGACCTTCCTGGTGTCTCAGTGGGTTAAGCAACACACTATGAAGAAAACCTCAGCCACTGCAGTGTGGGTTTGATCCCTGACGCTGACCAGGGAGGTGACCCACATGGCACAGCGGACCTCTCCTGCCATGCCTGCTGCTCCCCTCAGCAATGTATTTCAGTAGATCCATCTGTTCTGATCCCCACTCTTTCTCTGGTGGACCCTCTCACCCCCCACATCTCTGGTCTGTACCCCAGTTCTTGTATGCATAAATAAATCTTAAAAAAACAAGAAAGAGGCATGTGAACATGAATACTAGTTATCATGTAGTGATATATATCATACAACGGCATTTTGTGATACAAAAAAATGATTTCTTACTAATTTTACTTAATATATAATTCTGTTAGGGGGTCTGGGTAAGCGTTGGTAGCTTGGGATTTTTTTAGCAAAGATCTTATTCTTTTCCTTGTCATAGATCAAAGCCTACATTCTAAAGAAGCTTTGTTCCTATTCTTAGTTAGGTTAGGGTCTGGTGATTGGTAGTTGGGGTAAGGAAAAAATAAAAAAACATTTGTGACAAACTTAATATGTGGTACACTTACTTAATCCATGAGTGCACATCTAACGGAAAACTTAGAAATTTATTTGATGTGCTGATGTTAATGACATAACAGTAGCAAACACCATCCTAGTGTGGACTTTCCAATTGAGTAACTAATAGCCTTCACTCCATTAAATCATCTACCTGTTGATAGTCTCTGTAAGTAAATTTTCTCAGTGATTTACTAGTATGATGTGTTCTTTAAAAAAGATTATTTTGCTTTGAAACCAATGTGAAGCAGGTAAAATAACTTAAAAACACATAATTAATTTTAAGTTACCTAAGTAATAAAGACATTCCAAAAAAGCAAACATTATTTAAAGTCCTCCAATCTTCTCCTGTGAGTACTTATCAGTATCTGACTCTTGATAGGTGGAAGAGCACAATTAGATATTTTAACAGTATGATGAGGTGTAAGTTTTTACTGAACGAAAAGAAGCAGCTGAAAGAGAATGCTGGGTAATTAACTGGAGGAAGTATCTTCCACCCCTGGGGTTGAGGGAACAGAGTAGATTGTGGTTACTAAAAACTAGAAACTTGGAGGAGAGGTCCTGTAGAACAGGGACTTGGAGACATTTTGAAGAGGGGGCATTGGTAGGTGATGCTAGTATAGGTGGAGGAATGATGATGCTGGTTTAGAGAATCCTGAATAAAGGTTGGATGTTGGAAGAAATTGCCTTAGAAGAATGAAAGACTTATTCCAGGGAAGCTGTCAGGAGCAGCATGCAAATAGGAAACAGCAAAAATTTTTCCTGCTCTGCCTTTTCTATTCTAATATTAATGGAGCTTAACAAAAATTTAGGTGGCAAAGGAAAAATGTAATTTATATGTTCCTAATCTCAGCACTACATAGTTGAGTATAGAACAGTAGTTTGGAACAATGGAAATAAAAAACAGCTATTAACGAGCACAGTCATTTATGCTTAGACCAAATTATTTTTGAGCATGAAGGTGCTTGAAAGAGACTATTACTTCTTTTTGAACAGCAGTATAATTCCTAACCGTCCTAGGTAAAGCCTAGGATATATGGTTGTCTGATTTCTTAAAAGAGTAATCACTTTTTCCTGTTTCCTTTGTACTTACATATAAGTATAAACATAGTTATTTTCACATGAATTTGCAGCTAGGTTTTATAAAGAAAATATCTTTTAAAACATTTAGAAGTAGTGCTGCTGTGTTCTAGACATACATAGGTATTAACATACATTAAAGTATTTTAATAACCTTGGGATAGATACTGTTGGGTTGTCTTTATTTTACACAAGAAAACCAAAATTTAGAGGGAGTAAGTGAACCAAAATTTAGAGGGATTAAGTGATTTGTTCAAGGTAACAGGAATTGGAATCTTCCCCCAAGGTTTCTGAGTCCACTCATGACTTTAGCTGATACTGTCTCCTTACAATGACTTACAGACTATCTAAAGGTGTAGTAGATCAGACCTTACTACAAAACTACATATAAAAGAATTTGGAATTCAGAAACTCAGCAGCAAAAGCATTTATTAAATATTTATGCTTAATCTAGCATGGTATTCACTGTATTACATGTTATTCCATGTGAGTTGGTGCTAGAGCTCTGGAAGCTAGTAATCTTAGATGTATTTTTATAGTCAAGAAAGCACATTGAAAAAGTAGATATCTGGGAAAGAAATATATTAAGCAAGTACTTATTGAGAAAGTACATATTGAATAGTGAAGAAAAGGATTTTCATTTTGAGAGGAAATGTTAGGAAAACATTTTTTCCAACTTTGTGGCACTTTACATTGGGACTGCTCAAATGAGGGAAGAACTCTTAAATTCTTAGGAAGTGTAAAGAAACCTGTGTTTAGGAGTGTGGTTGATATCAAGCCTCAAGGTAAGAAAGAGGGAGAGAGATTTGTGAGCTTGAGCCTCTTAGTCTAACAAAACTTTTGTAGGTCCCAGTGGAGGTACATTAGTTAAGGTGTCAATAAGGACCATTTTATTAGTAGAATTATGAATTGCAGGATTTGGGTTGTAAACAGTAATTCTTGGATGAAATAAAGCAGTCATGGATGAGTGCTTATTTTAGTATTGAAGATCTTGATTAAACAGACTTAAGTTCAGTCATTCAAATAAAGAGAGGTAGTTTATTTCCTGATCATTTTAGTCACCTGTCATCCTCTAGTTGAAACATGGAAAACTTCCTCCAAGGTGCTGTGAAAGACTGCCAAGTAAAATCTAAAACTAGTGAAACCAAATCTCTTTATTGGGTTAATACAGTCATGTTAGAGCTAACTTTTGTAAGCTACACTCTGTATTCTGGATATTTTTCAATTGCCTATAAAAATCCATTTTTTTAAACTATGAGAAAATAATACAAAAAATGATTTTCATTATATGATAAGTTTAGAAAGACTCCTGACATTTTACAGAATCAAAGAGCAACAGAGTTACTTCCATTTTATACTTAAAAATATTTTAAAATGAGTTTTCTTTATAATAAAAGATCCTTGTAAAATCCCTGGAGTCAAACATGTCTAATTTTAATATACTTGTAACATTTGTCCAACACACCACACTGTTCTCTGAAAAGAGCAATTTTTTTTTTCACTGTTTGGCATTACCATCAACTGTCTAGGTCTTCCAAAAGGTCCATGTAAGTCTGACAGCTAGGAAATGTGTACTGTTGTAGAACACAGATTTGGGTATTTTGTGATGCTAGCCTATCCTGATGAATGGCTCTTTAGAGAAAAGTCACTCAGATCTCCAGCTCAAAGCTAAATAATATGAATATTAGCACATGGTATTTTGTATCATTTGAGGACCTTACATTTTAACGGCAGTTAAAAGATTGCCGTTGATCTCTTGAGGACCAGTCTTTCATTTGAAAATACATTTTTGTCTTGAAAGTTCATGCATTTGAAGTCCCTGCCAAACAGGTAGACTAAATCATACTTTAAACAATACACATATTTTTTTTCCTTTTCTATTAAGATTGAAAATGTTCATTAAATCTGAAGTAGCTGATCAAAATAAATTTCCCAGGAGATTTCTTTGTATGCCAGTCTTTCTGGAAGATAATTGTTGCTAATCTAAGTCCAGAGGGATGGTGGAACATTTTCAACATTGGCAATGTTTTTCCCTCAAAGGGGGTAAAAAAACCCCACAAATTTGGATTGTAAAGATTTTTCTTTATTACAGAAAGTGTTCAGATCTAATTGGTTAATTTCATTGCTAGAACAAAAATTTTAAAAATGTGGAAAGTTTTAAAAAGTAGAAAAGTAAAATCTGTTCTGCCACATTTGATTTTGGGAAAAAGTAAGATTTGTGGAAATGTTTGTGAACTGTGAATTTATGTTAGAATATAAATTGCTTAAAAAGTAGACTTTTCCTGTGATTTGGAATTACTGTTTTGTGGACCCAAGTTACCTACAGTTTTACAGTCTGATCCTGAAAATTCTGGAATTACCAAGGCCTCTAGAGGCCCAGTTAGCTAGGTAATTGCAGGGGGATAACTTCTAAACCCATCTTAGTTTCTTCTTTTGAGTATTCAGAAGCTGATGATCAAGACAAAAGAGTTCAACCCATTTTGAAGGAAGTATTTTCTTAGGGAAACTGGAATTCTCAAAGTAGAAAATTTATATAAATCACATACTGTTAATATTTTGTCAAAGTAATAATACTATTTCCATTTTGTGGAAATAAGTTTAAAAGTCATAATTTTCATTTTTACACAAATTATAATGGTTAAAAGATAAAATAAAACTAATTTTGATTTCCAGCAGCTATTAAGTAGGGTCTTCCAAATGGTTAATTCATATGAAAAAGAGAGAGAAAAGGCAATTTTTTTCATGAGGTCTTAGTTTTTATTTTTTATAAGTATATCTTGTTCTAAAAATGAGTTTATAGCAAAATTTTCCAGCACAAAACACAGCATTAAGTGAGTAGCAATAGGTCACAAACTAGATGGAAGAAGAGACATACCAGTTATTTGCAATTAATGAATTTCAGAGTGCTTTTAAGTTGCCTATGGTTCAGAGACATAGAACAAGGATTGTTTCCCAATCACAATTTGCCGCTTTTTATTTTTGTTTTCCTCTCTTGTCTCCCTGGAATTAGATAAATAGTGAGTTTACTGGGAAGCATCTCATCTCTGCATTGGTGATGGGAATCTTCAAGAGTTCCCCCATTCTCCAGCACATCCCCCCAATTCTCTGTATTATAGGGGAAAGAAAATGGTAAACTTCTGATATGCCTTAGTATTATAAATCTCCAGACTAATTAATCTGTTGCTAAGTAATCAGTTTTCCCAGGGACCCAGGGTAGTAAAAGATGAGTGCGGAACTACAGGTGAAAAAAGCTATAGTACGATTTACATTATTGATAAAGACATTTGTGTATTGCAAATTAGTTCACATATTTGTTCAATGATTTACCCCATATGATATGCCCCAATGATATACCCCATATGCAACTTTCTAAACAAAATCTAGAAACATGAAACTAGGGGAAATAGAATTGATATAATGTGTGACTCAATAGCTTGAAACATGGCTGAGGATTCTGATGAATTAAGCATGAAAAGAACACTTAACAACTGCTTGGGAGGTTCTGAACCCTAAAGATTAAGGGCTGGTTGGAAGAAACTGACCTGAGTTCCAGGGAAATGATGAGCATCAGTGAAACACTAATGACTAAGGACTGCTGAATAGTTATTGGCCTCTTGTGTTCAAGTGGTTTATAGACCTAAACAATCTGATCTTGTATATTCTGGAGTCTCCAAAACCTCTAGGGTGTAGGAATTAGTTACAGATAATTATTTTAATTTCAGTTTTTATCCTGGGACTGACTTTGCTTGACCTTAATGTATAGAAAGGCATAGCATGATATCTACTAGAGTTACATACTGTGCTAAGGCCATTATGGGTGTCATCCACTGATGGAATTGAGTGTAAACATCTGCTTTGGTTTTGTTTCATTCATGAATAAAAGGAGTTGGCACACTTATTTATTTCATTTTATATTACTTAATTGGGGTGTCATCCCATGTAACCTAACAGTGAAAAGTGTTTATCTCTTGATACTTCAATTTGGTAATATTTTCATGAGTTTTCAATGAACAATGATTGTATTTTTACATATAAGTACTTAGTTGCTTTGTATAGATCAGTAGTTGTGGATCAGTAAGATGACTCACTAAGCTAGATTTATGTAATCTGTGAATCTAATTTCTAAAAGCTTTGTCATGTTGCATACTTAATTTTGTTAAACTCTATTAACTGAGTCTTTGTTTTGAGGATGGTCTTTTTAGTGGTAGGGTGTTTGAATCTTGCAGTTATGAATGTATTCAGTACAAGTTTACCTATAGATCTGTGATAGAGGCCCTCTGATCTCCTTTTTTTAATCAGCTAAAGTCTTCTCATAATCCTCTCCTTGTGCATTTTTCAAGGAAGAATGTAGCTAATTTGGTACTGAAATTCAATAATGATTTAAAAAGAGAAAAATAGGACAAAGTATATTTTCAACCTCCACTAGGGGGACCTATTGCTGCAACTAAAATATGAATCTGAGGAAGAACTTGCATTTTACATGACAGCTCTATATTAGTTTTGATTTTTTTAAAATATACACACATTTGTAAAAAAAATGGTTTTTATTCCACTTAATGATATTTCTCATTTATACCTTTAGTTTTACATTTATATAAAAATAAAGAATTTCTTGATTTGAGATTGATTTTTTGATAAGATTTTAACCCCTTTAAAGTAGAATGATTATAAGATGAAAAGATAAGCTCAGTCTTTATTTTAGAATGATTTGTGTTTGGAATATCTATAGGATGGCCTACTCGGAGAACAAAAAAACATTTTCCACAAAAGAGATGTTTCTAAGTTTTACCAATGTGCAGTATATTTTAGTTCCTACTCCACTGGCTTTTTTCTCTTATGTTTTTATTCATACTATAATATTTGTATAAGGGGTATGTTCTGTAATAACAAACTTAGTAAATCTGCTTGTTTTCTATATTTCTAGTTGTGAGGAAAGTCTGTTTTGTGTTTTCAGATTATACATGATTTCTTAGCTTCAAGCACTATCTGAGTTTTTATACGCACATCTTAATAGTCCTTAATATTTTTTTATGGTTCAAACAATCATATTTCTTATTCTAGATTTTTTTAACTTGTATGACTTCCTGACTTTATTGATTAGAAATAATTTATAGTAGTGGGTCTCAATGGTAGTCACTGCTTGGAAATACTGTGGGACAGATATTACTACTATACCCACTTTTCAGATCAAACAGTTGAGACTGAAAATGACACATTACTTGGCTGGGATAACATACTCTGCCTTTTGATTATAAACCTAATATTCTTCCCGTAAGAACATTGTTGATTTTTAACATGTTGCAGATATGGACTAATCTTTTGTTACAAGCATTTATTTAATCTAGTGACCCCTTAATTTGAGTTAGTTTGCATTCTGATCAGACATGTTCTTCTGTGAGAAATGCCATGCTATTGATAACTTATTTGAATAATTTCCATTGTCATTAAGGAAAGCCAACACATAGTATTTTAGATGTAAGAAACGTTTGTTTTTGAGGTGGGTTCTGTTACAATATGTTAGATTCAATAATGTTGTAAGGATGATTGAATTTCTGCTTAAATATGTATCTACACATAAACTGTTTTTCTTCACAGAGAGAGTCTTAACTGTACATCATGAAGAATAGACAGCAAAATGAAATGAAAATAGATCACACATCTCAAAAGTTTTATATATACTAAGAGGAATACAAAATTAAAGTATATTGGTATACCACTATCATCTGTTTAATTATTTTGGTAATATACCAAATTAATATATATACTGTTAAATGCTGAGAGGTGAGGGGGTTAATAAGTAAATAAGACTGGCACTCTTCCACAGTTGGGATTCCACAGTTGGTACCTACCCATCACTATAGAGGGCAATTGATAATGATTATAGAATCATTAAATGCATTCGTCATGTGGTCCAGCAGCATGTTTTTTGGAATTTAGCCTGTGGATATACACATACAGAGCTATATATGTTTATGAATGTTCATAGGTTTGTTATAGCAGAAACTGGAAATAAAGTAAATGTTATTTGACCAAAGTTTCTTCAACAGAATATTATACAGCTATTAAAAAGAATGAGAAAGCTCTAGACTGATAGGCAAAGAAATTTAAGCAATATTAAATGAAAATTGGAAGCACTTTAAAATTACCTTTCCATTAAAAGAGATAAATAAGGTATATTCATATCTCATTTTATATATATAAAGAAACTTAAAAAGGGCTAATAGGCAAAAGGCTAAAAAAAGTAATATGTGGTTAGAATTGGGAGGCAACTGGGTAGCTGTGGGAAAGGTAGGAGCAACACTTATTTTCTTCAGACCTATGAAAATATTCTACCCATTGAAAAAAATGCATGTAAGAAAGAGAAAATATGTAAGGAAAAGATTAACTGCACATAAGTACTTTTGCTCTCTAAGAGTAAAGAAACATTTTTTAAAAGGCACGTATACAAAGAAATAGAAAATGGAAGAGGAAGAAACAGCAAACTTTTAGAAACAGGAAAATAGTTGAAAAAATACTGATTCAGCAGACCTGGAAAGTCAAATTCTTTACTGGCATTGCAAAAGCTGGGAAACTTTCACATTTCAGAATATCCTAAAGGTTCAAGAATTGGTTTTTCCAGGTACTTCTGGAAATGAGACTAAAGGCAGGACTAAAAATGGGATGTTTGCTTGAAAACCTCTTTAAGAAACACTTACATTCCTGATTGTACAATCTGGCAAATTCCCTCTGCCAATCTCTAGATTTTGTCTCTGGAATGAGTTAAAAAAAAAAATCCAAAAAAATCAGAAACAAAAAATAAAAACCCTCAAAACTGGGTTAAAATATAGTAGGAAGTGGGCCTCCCTGGTGGCACAGGGGTTAGTCTCAAGCACTATGAATCTATGAATCAACCCACTGTGGCTTGATTTCTGATGCCTGGTCAGGGAGCTGAATTACATGGTATAGCAGACTTCCCTTGTTTCTCCCACTGCTCCTCCCTCAGCAGTATTTCAGTAGATGAGCCCGTTCTGCAACCCGCTCTGTCTCTGGTGAATACTCTCACACCCTGCACCTCCGGTCTACACCCCAGTTATTATATTCATAAATAAAAAAAATTGTTATTTTTTAAGATATAGTAGGAAGAAGTTGGGGATGGGAGTGGGAGGAGTAGCAACTTGCTATAAATCAAGTGTTTGAGGATTTGCATATTGAATACCAAGACTCCCTTCCTCATCTCTTTTTCCTCATTTGACTTCCAGAGTGTTGACAGTTCAGTCTAAGCAGAAGATATTTCTTTATGAAATCTGATGAGTGAAGAGAGACGACATCTGGGGAATCCAATGAAATGACCAGACAGAATCCCCTACAGTAAAGCTAACAGTTGACAAGTGCTAGTGTGAACTCAGAGCTTTCAAACAACTTTTTAAAAAGGTACTTAACTCTTAAATATGAAAAATCAAGCATCACTAAGTAACTGAGGAAAGCTTTTAACATGAAAGATAAAGACAGTAGTGGATGTTGTGTTGCATTTCTCAGATCTGTGCTTCAAGGGCTGAGGCACTCTTTCCACCAGTTGCTGGTAATGTTGACTGATGAGGACTCACAATTGAGTAGTTGAAAGATGTCATCTTACCCAGGATTACATCCCTTTTCCAAGAACATCCTATTGCCGTAGTCTGGTGAAGATGTAGGCTGTGTATGGGGTGGGGGAGTACAGAGACATGGTTTCTTTCTCTATTAGGAAAAACTCTCATGGGCTATTCCAGCTCCAGAGCTTCCTGTGGGATTGACTTTGACAGCTGCATCACAGTTCAGCATCTCGATGGGTCCAATCCTCATCTCCTTCATTTAAAGGAAGACCCTTCCCAATTAACTACCTGTCCTTAAATCCCTAACCACCTATCTTACAAAACACTACATATGATGGGATATCAAATAAACAAATAGAAAACAAATAAATAGAAAAAGTGGGGGAAAAGGTTAATATTTTCTAGTAAGAGATTATATTCATGATACAACAAAAACCAGACACTATAACACCATTAAAAGAAATGTTGAAAGAACATAAAAGGGCTTTGGAAACTTATATATATATGTGTATATGTGTGTGAAATAAATAAATGGTGAAATAAAAAAATAGGTTAGTTTGGAGATAAAATTGAGGACATCTCAGTAGAAAAAAAACAGAAAGGAAAAGGTGTTTTGGAGGTTAGTCTAAATAGCTAATATCTGAATGAAAGACATTTCAGAAAGAGAGAACAAAGAAAATAGGTATCATGAATAGGATAAGAGGAAAGAAATCAGTAAAATAGTTCAGTAACATTTTTCGGATTTTAAGGAAATAAGCTTCCAGATTAAATGACTGACTCAATTAGGAATATAAGGTACTTCACAGCAAAATTTCAGAATATTGGTGTAGGGGGCAAAGAGAAGATTCTGTAATCTTCTGGAGAGGATAGGTTATATACAAAGTATTAGGAATTAGAATGACTTCCTAACAACAATCTAGAAGCCTGAGACTAGATATAGATCAGTAGGTTCAAAGTGGTGAAGAAAAATGATTTAAAAAATATCGTACCCAAACTATTAAATGTAGGGTAGGATAAAGAAATTTTCACACCTGCTAGATCTTCAAAAATTTGCCTCTCCATTTTCCTTCTTTGGAAGTTTCTGGATGATATATTCCCCTAAAATGAGACATGTAATAAGAAACTTAAGATGTGGTGTCCATGAAAGAAGGATCTATTATAAGAGCAAAATAAAATCTCCCTGATGTGGATTAAGACACATCAAGATGTTGGCTGTGTTCTGGGCTTAGAGGCTGACATATTCAGATTGGAGCACGTCTGAAAGCATTGTAAGATATTACTTCAAGATGAAATCACTAGGATACCCAATGTGAATAAGCCATTGAGAAGATGTAGCAACTTTCAGAGTTTGGGGTTAAGTTGGTGATAATTACACAAAGATCTAAGTGGATATGAAAACAAGCCCCTATTACTAACCCTAGGGAAATAAAAACTTACATACGAGGGAAAAAATTATGTTTTTCATTGCTTGGCTAGTCAAAAAGACCTATACATAATTTAAAAGGTAAATGTTGACTATTGATCTAACCAAAGTTTATGAAATGATAATATTGGGGGGATGAGTACATATAACATGCTTATATGTACTTGCCAGAGTTAGAAGAACTGAGTGTTTATCTTTGATAGAAGTAACAATATAAGAATGGAGCACATTTTAGTATTAAGAATATGAATTTTGGTTTTAGACATTTGAATCATATCTCTGGTATGTTCCAGCAGTATGACCTTAGGCATACTTAACCTCTTTGTGCATCAGTAGACTGAAAAATGGATAAAATGATAATGCACAATTGACAGAGCCATTTTGGATAACATATATGTGAGTTTAAAAAACCATCACACAGTTATATAGTAATGGCTGTATAAATATTTCCAATTTGTATTGTTTGTTATTGGTTAAATTCTGTCTCCTTTCCAAATCCCTATGTTGAAGCCCTAACTTCCAGTATTTCAGAATGTGACAGTGTTGGTGATAAGATCTTAAAAGAGGTATTTAAGTTTAAATGAGTCATTTAGGGTAGGCACTAGTCTAATCTATCTTGATATCCTTATAAAGAGATTAGGACACACAAAGAAAAACACCAGGGATGCATGGACACAGAAAAGATCATGTAAGGACACAGCATGTTCCTCTCACAGATGGCGCACAAAGAAGGCAGATGTCTGCAGGCTAAGGAGATATGTCTCAGGAGAAACCAAACCTGCTGACACTTTGCTCTCAGACTTCTGGCCTCCAGAACTGTGAGAAAACAAATTTCTGTTATTTAAACCACTCAGTTTGTAGTATTTTGTTATGGCGACCCTAGCAAACTAATACATATTGTCAAATGATTTTTAAACGAGTACCAAAGGACTCAATTTAAAGAACTGAGAGTAGTTGCCTCAGAGAAGTAGGATATGATGTAGGGAAGAACAATTGCTTATTTTTTCTTTAATGAAAAATTTTCCCAGCCTCAAATTCTTAAATATATTTTTATAACACTGATAAAAGCACAAACCAAAAGAATGGAAGGAAGCATCTGATAAATCACTTATCTCTGTTTTTTTTCATTTGGTCATTAATGTTCAGGTGGGATTCTGGAGTTTTCTTTCAAGCTTTGTGGATATCTGGGATTTTATTGAAGTTGCCATCCAATAGGGGCTAATGCTACTCAGGGCACTTTTTGATATATCCAGGTAATTAATTGGGATTTTTGTTCCTGACAAGGAATCTGATTTGCCTGTAACTCTTTAGCTGAATGCCCCCCTCCTTATCCCCCACCAAGAGGATTGTGAAGTGATGTTGTATATCTCTTATATGAGTTTATAAGACATATATTTGTTATAGGGATCATTTTTTTTTCTGTTTCCATATATTTTCCTTTGACCTGTTTTCTCTGATGTGGCCCTTCTTTTATCCCAGTTAGTGTGCTTTTGAATGCAAGTAATAGAAGTGTTTAGCCATAAGAAAATATTTTCTCACATAAAAAGAAAATTTACATGATTGGTTCTAGGGTATCTAGTTCTTTGGCTCAATGACATATTAAGGGTCAAATCTTTCTCAATTCTAGGCTGCTATTTTTAGTGTGCTGGCTATTCTCAGAAATGCAAAATTATTGACTGCAGAGTTCCAGGCCTCATGTCCAGAAGCTGCATGAAAAAAGGGGACATCCGTATTCATGTCCCTGTCTAAGAGCATTTTGTCCTTCTGACTTACTTTGCTTACTATAATTCCCTGCAAATATTGGATGGTGTCACATGTGGAAAATAGAGAAACCAAACAAAGGGTCACATAAAGTCAAACTAAGAACACACCCTAGAAAGCTGAGTACAGAACTGTGGCTACCAGAGGGGAAGGCGAGAGAGGTGAGAGCAAGGTGGAGAGGGAGTACAATAGACTGTGGTGGTAGATTATGGGTGTCTTAGTGTGAGTGGGAGTGCAACGACTAGACAAGACACTCAAGGGAGGGAAATCCTGTACTTCTAATATGCAAACAATGATGTAAACCAGCATTACTTCAATAAAAATAAATTAAAAAAAATTTTAAAAAGGAGCATTTTGCCAGAAGTCTGGGTTTGTCTCGCCTTATATCTCAATGGCCATAATTTGTCATATGCCATTCCTAAACTGGGTAGTCAGAGTGAAAGAATTAGTGTCTGTGATTTAATCCAATTAATACTCATTCTTTAAAGTTGGAGAAGGGCATAGGCTCTGCTGAAACACAACCGTTACCCATACTTGTATAGAATCTGGATTATATTAGCAAAGAATAAAGGAGAAAAACAAATGTCATGGAAGAGGAAAGAAGAATTATATTTTAGTGGCATTTCTGGGAAAATAGGATTGAAATGTAGACTATTATTTCACTGGGGAAAGAACAGAGAGAAAGGGAACAAAGGCTCCTTACTTAGGGCTTTAAGTTTGAGGCAGGGTGTTACAGGCTGGGACTAAGGAGATAGAATCACCCAAATTCTAGTGAAGCGACCTTAATTCTGGCTTCTCAAGACAGAGCCTAAGAAACTGCAAGTCTTTTAGAGAAGTCCTGAAATTAGAATAAAACCTCATGTCACTGTGTAAAAGGTTAGATGACTGAACAATGGGGCTAGGTGAAAGATCTGTTAATTGTGTGCTGGTTCCATATGATCTGAAGTTACTGAAGATTGTAGATTGTGTATTTAAAGACTGTAGTGTAGGCCAACGACTCTCTGAGCTGCATCCAAAAGAACTGACAAAACCTGCTGCACTGCAGGGAGTCCCCCAAGATACTGCCATAGAATATGGGCTTTTCACTCTACATCTACTCTCCTGAAAGGGAAAGGAAAAGAAGGCAAAAAACAGTCCTGACAGGGACTCAGAGTTTTGTATTGACTGAATATTTGTAGCAAAATGAGTACTCAGTAAACTGAGTAACATTTAACTGACAAGCTTCTCTGGTCTACTGGAATAAGATCCAGAATAAGATATAAGTTAATATAAAAAAATACCATTTTTGCTCACCTCATAGTATATGAAGTTTTTAGTCTTGCTATATTTTACATATTTCATGATTATCTTCTCTTCACCTTTTGGGTGAAACATTTTGAGAAATTGTAAAAGGAAAGGTGGGATGTGAAGATGGAGATGCATAGTGTTCATTTGAGAACTGACTAATACTAGATTTGCATGGTTTTAGAGAACACCAATTAGTATTATGTGAAAATAATGTAAAATTATTTAACCACTGTTCTTTAAAAATTTAGTAAGGTTAATAAAATATTTTTAGTATTAGTCAACCAAATATGAAGTCATTTAGCTGGGTTTTTAAAAATGTGTGTATTAATTTTTTTATTTTGTGGAGATAACTATGATTTAGTACAGAAATAAGTAACCAAGTTACTTATATTTATTTTATTCGTATTATGTTTTCTCTTTCCTGCATATGTTTAACCAGGTGGAAAACAACAGAAAATTTCCATTTTAAAAAACAAATATAACCTGGTCAGGAATTGAATTTACATTCTAATTGCATTATAACAAATCAGGAATATTTATGGTCACATCTAGCACCCAGTTAAAACTTAACACGTGTATAACAATAATAAGAAAATTTCTTGGCCAAAATGTTGTAATAGCTACTAAAAATACATGAATACATTTTAATATCCAGACAGGATACAACAGACATATAGTGTATATTTGAGGCACATGTATCATTTGAACAGATGCCAAAATTATGTAGCTAAAGATTAAAGTGTGATTCAGATATATATTCCACTCCATATGCACGTGCATTGCCTCCATTAGCATTAATAGAATTTACATGCACACAGTTCAAGGAGAGAACTGAAATTTGTTGAAAGGCTAAGGAAGAATGATTTTTAACTTTGCCTGTAATTCCATGAGTATGGGATTGTTGTTAAAAGTTCTGTGAAAGATCTTAATTTAGGAATGAGGATATAGAAGTTTTGTATCAAACTACTTAATGTGCACTTCATACATGTAAGTCAATCAGGCTAGCTAAAAAATTTGAGATCATGGTATGCCATGTAGAAAGGGACACAGTATATGTATACAATATGGGTTAATTTGAGGAAAGTGAACAACTTTTAATCTGGGACAAAATGTAACTGATGCTATAATTGTGTGTCTGTACGTGTGTGTATGTATGTATCGATACATATTTCACACCACTTATATTACTTATATTCATTCACCTATAGTATCTGTTCTCCATGCAGGTTTTAGGAAAATAAGAATACTTTTAGCATATTGAATATATTTCTTGTTTTAAGATTAGCAAATAAATTATTGAATCCTAAGGTCACGGAAATTTCAGGGGTAATTGGCAGGAAAAAGTTATTTGTATCATTCTTCCATCCACAATTTCCCAGGACATAGATCTTATTAAACATACCTATCCCTTTAGTATCAGGAAAAAATAAATTAGCCAAGTAATGACTCAGACCAAGATGGTGACAAGTAATAGACTTAACTTTCTGTAAGAATAATTGTATTTGAAAGTACAGTTTACTTTGGAAACCCCTGGGCAATGTGTTCATTCATTCATTTATCACATTCTTAGTGAACACCTACATTATGCCAGTCATTTTTCTGGCTCTGTTGACTCAAAGGTGAATGAGATAAAGTTTCTGACCTTATGGATACAAGTAAGCAATATACATTAAGGACTTTTACAATGTCCATACTTTTAAATTTAGCTATTACTTTTTTATTAATATGATATGATAAATAGAAATTTGTACAAAGGTTTTGCCATTATTTATAATGTAAAAAGACAATAATCTCTTTAATCTTTCCCAAATAGAAGAATGCCATTTATCAGATGCCTAGATTCTCTTGCAAATGTTTGTTTTGAAATTCTTTATAAGAAATGGTTATCTGGAGTCACTTTTAATTGTATTTTTGTGCTTTCATACCCTTTCCAAAATGTCTCAGCATACTTTGCTTTTTAATTCAAAATGTTTTTAAAGTCCTTTTAATCTAAAGATGTGAAACTGATAGGCTTTAGTGGTAGAAGATATTTGTGTAAAGCAAGGTCTTGTTATTTTCCTTGCTAACACAATTCATCTTCTCCTGGTTTTTGAAAGGTTACTAGTTCCTGCCAGAATTTCTTAGTAGATTCTGTTATATTATAAAAAGCTAGCTGAGAAGTGTTTGAGGTGCTGGTATGCGTAGAAATGTTTGGTCTAGAAATGAGCCTTAAGTGAGAAGCAATATGGAGTCAGGAGAATGTCTCCCTACTTCTTACAAGAAATGTGAATTGTTAGGAGCTCACATGCAAAATATCGCACAATTTACTTGCAAAGATCGCATTCTACTTCTAGATGCGTGGAAAGATTAAACTTCCCACATTCCTTGAAGTTAGTTGGGCTATATTACATATTTTGCCTAATGTAATCAGTAATATTGATAGGTAAGTGTCAGAGATGGACTTGCTTAAGAATTTTGCTCAGTCTATAGTATGCCCTTGCTTTAATGATCATGAAGCCATGTGTTAAGTTGGAGCTTCCACCAGCTTCCCTGCTCTACCTTTTAATATAAGGAAAGAAAAGATTTTTTAATTTACTGTTATGGAGGCTGTTCATTATCACATCATATTCCAGTCTTGTTTGACCAATAAAAATTGTAAACAAAAGTTAGGATATTTAGCTATTTTAACACCATAGACTTCCAATTACACATCAGTCACTAATAGTTGATATTTCAAATGAAGTTTTTTTTAAAAAATACAAGTAATTATCATATACTGATAAGTCAAAAATAGTTGAAATCTCAGATATCAAATAGATTGTACTTACAACATCCAGCTCCTCTGTGATAAACAGTGTCTCTAAGTTTTAATTTTAGCTTTCTTTGTGGGTTGGAGCAGTCACAGGAAGTTCACAAGATGTTGGAACTTGTTTTAGCAGGGATGTGCAATAATATATATATATACATATATATATGTATATATATATATATTTGCTCCAGTTCCTGATACTGAGCTCCTGAATACCTTGGAATTTTCTGGGAATTTGGTTTGTTCTGATGAGGTGGCTCTCAGTGGTCTTCTGGATAGAAGCCAATCATGAAAAAGGCCAATCCATGATTAGAAGTTTACAAATTTCAATTCCACCCTCTACTTTCTGTGGATGATATAGTGGTTAGAAATAGAGTTCATGTGATGAAGTCTCCATAAAAAACCCAAAAGTATGGGGATCAGGAAGTTTCTGGGTTGATGAATATATTATAATACTGAGAGTGTGACTCTTGCCCCTAACTCCAGAGGGTCATAAATTTCCTTACCTTATACATCTCTTCATCTAACTGTTCATCTGTAACTTTGTCATATTCTTAATTACATAATAAAAAAGGAAATGTACATTACATATTCCCCTAACTTCTGACCTGTGCTAGTGAACAACTGAATCCAAGGAGGCAAATCCAAGGAGGATTTATGGGAACTTCAGATTTGTATCCAAGTTGTGCATGAAATTTGGGTAATCTGGGGATCTACTACTTTCAGTTGGTGTCTAGTCTTGAGAAGAAGTCTTATGGGCCTGAATTCTCAAGCTGTGAGGATTATACTAACCCTGACTACTGTCAGTTAATAGGACACCCAGCTGGTGTCACAGAAAATGTCATGGTTTGAAAATCCTTCCTCCCTCACATATCCAGTGTCAAAATATGATGTGGCAGTGTGAAATTAAAGCAGAAACACACACACAGAAGTAAGTTTTTCTTTTAAAGGACCCAATTTACCTATCATCAGGTTTGTTGAGAGAATGGCAAAGAGTCTGAATTCTTTTGTGGTTCACCTACAAAAATCAGCTTTAGATGTAGGTAAAGGACCTTTGAAAACTGGATCTTGGAGAGCAGAAAGACTCATTTATTTATTTGTTTACT
Source organism: Galemys pyrenaicus (assembly GCA_019455555.1). Classification (NCBI taxonomy): domain Eukaryota; kingdom Metazoa; phylum Chordata; class Mammalia; order Eulipotyphla; family Talpidae; genus Galemys; species Galemys pyrenaicus. The sequence goes on from JAGFMF010011381.1 coordinate 660,410, forward strand.
TATTTGTATTAAACTAGTAATTTCCAAGCCTGCTTCTATGAGTCATAATTTGCCTACAACTTTATAACTAGTCTATTGTATTAATAGTTAATGTATTAAGTTGTGAGAAACTAATTTTTTTTTTTTTTGGGAACCCACTCAAAAATTGGTGGAATAGGTAGGTTTGGATAAAACTACCATACCCCCGTGTATAACTAGAGAAAAAAAATAGTGTTGCCCACAGGAAATTCACATTATCACCAAAAAAAAAAAAAGAGGACTGAAACTTGGATATTTTATTTAAGTTTGGTGGCTTATCATGGTAGCAGAACAGGGAGAGAAAGGGAGAAGTTGCAGCTGGAGTGGTGGCATTTCCAGTCAGCTAAGCAAACTCAGGATGTAGCACAGACATTTTAGTGCAAGGACCACCCAAGAAAATTATTTTCAGCCAGCATGTAGAACAGACCAACACAACATGTTGATAGCTACTAAGACTTTTGTTCAGTTACATAGAATCTGACTACTGGTAGAGCATGTGATGGGACCCATTTTCCACTCCTTATGGGGAGATTGGGGAGAAATATCTGCTATCCACCACAGACAAGAGCAGTAAGGAAGTCAGACCCCAGAATTATAGCTTCTTAGGTCAGTGATCAGCACTTGCACTGGACTCAACAGAAGACATACTAGAAAAGTATAATTGATGTACCCCTCTCATCACAACAAATCTGAGACTGAATCTTTGGACATCAGCATCCCTTCACTTCTACACCAGCCACAATGTAAAATGAAGATAAACAAAACTAAAGTCACAGCAAACTCCCAAAGGAAATAATGTGTGAGGTATAACACAGGCCTAGGGAAACAGGATCATGTGAACACAAGATGGAAAAACCGAAAGAAAAGAACAGAGAAGTACAGAGACCTAAATAAAAGACACAGTATTTTTGAAGACTTAACAGGTAAAAATTTTTGAATCACAACCATAAAACACTCTGAATTCCTAGAAGTTCAATAATACATGGGAATGCAGGTTCAGGACTTTTGAAAAGAGATTCAGGAACCGAAAGTGTTTTTCATTAAAGAGAAACTGTTAAAAAACACACATGTGCACACACACGCACAGACTGAGTAAAATAAGAACAAACATAGAAAACATACTAAATAGATAAGCTGTTAGAAGAGAAAATTTTAGATTGAAGGTTGAAATGTAAAAATGACCCAAATGGAAAGAGAGAAATACGATTTATGAAAAATAAAGAAACTATGAGAAATATTAGACTCCATTTGAAGGATGAACATAAAGATAATGGGTATCCCAGTAGATAAAGAAAGAAAGAATGGAGCAGAGAAGCTCTTCAAAGAAAGAATAGGTGGGAACGTCCAAAACTTAAGGAAAGAAACAAATATGGGTGTTCTGGAGACCAAAATAACAACTAAATTCATAAATACAAGATGTCCAAAATTGAAAAATAGTATTGTTAAGTGATAAAAATCAATGATAAAGAAAAAATGTTAAAGGCATTAGAGAATAAAGGAATGTATCATACAAAGGAACCTCAATCAGATTTCATCATTTTTTTTAGAGAAGCCCTCAAGACTAATGAGAGTGAATGACATTAATCTAAAAGATAAAAATTTCTAGTCAAGGATCTAGTCTTCCAAAATTATCATTCATATATGATAAAGAAATAGTCCTCTCCAGATGAACAAAAATTAATGGTGTTTATTACCACCAGACCTGCCCTACAAGAAATATTGAAAGAACTCTTACACAGATAAAGAAAAAAACAAAGAATGCAAAACCTTGAGCAAGAATGATAAGTAATATAGAATCAGAAGTATGAACAAGAAAAAGTATGAACAATACATTAAAGGAGAGGGACAAAAGGAAAGGATCTGTATAGGTAAATAATGATGAATGAATACTAGTACCAAAAGGACTGTTTTAAATATAAGAAGTTTGATACAACCATCAGGGTATCCACAAAACTGAAATCTCAAATGCAGAGGAAGAAGAAAGAAGAAAACAAAGAGAACCACCAAATAAAAGCATCCAAATGAAAAGGTAAAAACACATAGAAAACAACAGAAAAATGAAACTACTGAAAAATGAGATGGACTGGCAGTAAATAAGCCTCATATATCAGTAATTTCCCTATATATGAAAGTAAGAGCTCACCCTTCAAAAGACACAGAATGACAGTTGGATAAAAGCTTGCCCCTATATATTATACATATGGTAGTCTCACTTCAGATCTAAAGACATAGACTTAAAATGAAAGGTGGAAGGAAAGTATTTTAAATCCTTAACACAGAGAAAAAAGAGGTAACTTCTATTCTCATACCTGAGATGTTTGTCTATTCTAGTCTGTAGATTTTCTGCTGAGAAGTTGATGAAACACACACAAAAATGCCTTTGTTTGTTACATTCTTTTTCTCCTGATCAGCCTTTCATATATATTTTTAATCATTATTTTTTGATGATACAACAATGATACAACTTGTTGTAGATCACTTTTCATTTAGAAATTCTGTCAAATTCCCGGATATCTGTGGGTTTTTTTTCCTTAGGCCTAGGAAATTTTCAGTTTTTTTTTTTTTTTGAGTGGTGTTCCTGCTTTTTTTCTTGTATATAATTTTTCTTATCTTTGCCCTTTTAGTGGATTCTGACATTTCATATAGAATTTCTTCATTTTTCCTACATATTCTATCTCTTCTTTCACTAGTTATTTACATTTTAATCTATTTCACTCATTTTTCCTATTAAAAGTTAAGTTTAGTTACTATATATTCTAAGGTTCTCTCCAGTTCTTTCATTGTATTCCTTGTATCTAACTTTGTTTTATTTTTATAGCATCAATTTGCTCTTGAATGTCTTCTGATATTCTAGACCTATCTTTATGTGGCTATTGGAAGTCTCAGACTTCATTGAGTTTTTTTTTTTATGATAACTCTTATAAACTCTGTTGAACTCTTCTAATTCTGTGTAATTGTGTTTGTAGTGGTTTTGCATGTAGTTAATCATTTATTTATTCAAGTGATATTAATTGAACCTTTACTATGTTCTAGAACCTTTACTATGTTCTCTTCCAGAAAGAGAAGATTTCTGCTTCTCTTTCAGTATCTCTGTGGTATGTTCCCAATGTGGAGCCTTCCTTCATATGTGTCTTGTCTCCTGTTACCCCCCCTCACCCCCCTGCAGTAGGTGATACTGTGATTTTAGTTTTGGGATACTCCTTGTGTGTCTAGGTGGTGGGAGGTGGGGAGTGTGGAGGATGTCAAGCCCAGGCAGGAACCCCTATGCTGTTCCTTCTTTCTCTGCCACCAGACCAAGCCCCAGTCTGTGTCCAGGACCTGTTTTTCAGGTCCTTGCCTCTGTATCATAGATCTAAGTGTTTTGCAAAGAATTTCCTTCCAACCTTAGAATCCTTCATTTCCCACAGGGTGAGAGCTAGGACTCTACTGCCTGCACTATAACCTTAGCAATTGACCAAATATCTACTTCAAAGGAAAAAAAATATGTTGATTAATACCATGATAGAAGTGACAAGCTAGGGTAATAGTTGATTTCTGATGGTGCTTAGGGAAGAGACTGGATGTAGCCAGCTATTCTGCCATGTCATGGCCAATGCAATGGTTTTGTATGTGGTTATTCATGTAGTCAAGTGATATTTATTGAACCTTTACTATGTTCTAGGCAGTGTGAAGATAGAGGAGTCTCTGCCATCAGAACTGGGATTTCACTATGAGAAAAATGCTCATCTGTAATCTAATACAGAAAGATTGTTCTGTATTTCAAGAATAAATACAGGTTTCTTGGTTGGTGAAGAGTAGGAATGAATATAAGGAGATCTGAATTTTCTTAACTATTAGCCAAATTACTGAAGGACAAACTAAGTGGTTTCCAAACCTTTGTGTTCACTAGAATCATATAGATTGCTTGTTAAAACATAAATTTTTGTTTTTCAAGCATGGAATTCTTGATTTAATAAGTCTGTGGTGGAGCTTGGGAATTTAATTTTCACTTTTAGTGCAGTAGATACAATTATTGCTTGTTTTGGGAACAATTTTGGAAATCACTAATGTAAGGTGTGGTATGCATAATTGACTATTACTACTAATAACATATTATACCAGACTTAGATGATGTAAACTATCAAGTATTTATTATTTTACAGGGTTTCTTTTGGCCCAGGAATCTGGGAATGTTTTGCTGGGCGGTTACTTGAGGTCTCTCATGGAATTGCAGTCAAATTATTAACCAAGACTGAATTCATCTGAAGGCTTGACTGGGGCTGGATGATCCACTGGCTGGGGGCTTCATTCACATGACTGATGGCAGGAGGGATTTAATTTCTTTAAACAAGGATCTTTTCATACGGTTGTTGGAGTATCCTAAAATCAAGGGAGCTGACTTTCACCAAACCAAGTAATCCAAGATAGTGAGCCAAGAGAAAACTTAAGAAATTTTACAACCTAATTACACAAAATCATTTCTGTGACGTGCTATTCATTAAAAGTGAGTCACTATGGGCCCCACTGGTGGCACAGGGGTTGACATCTTAGCACTATCAAGCTATATAGCATGAGTTTGATCCCCAGCCAGGAAGTAGACCCACATGGCTCAGCTGAACTCTCCTGTCTCATTTCACTGCTCCCCTCAGCAGTGTATTTCAATGGATCTGCCTGTTCTGCTCCCTACTCTGTTTCTGGTGATTCCTTTAACCACCACCTCTCCACCTCCAAACTCCCTGCACCTCTGACCTATACTCAGTTCTTGTATGCATAAATAAATTAAAAAAGATAAATCTTTAAAAGTGAATCACTAATTTCATTGTTCATTTAAGGGGATGGGAATTAGGTTGCACCTTTTGGAGGGATGAGTGTCATAAATTTGTGGACATATTTTATTTTTTTTTTATTATTTTTTTTTAAAGATTTATTTATTTATGCATACAAGCACTGGGGTACAGGACAGAGGTGTGGGGGTGGTGAAAGGATTCACCACAGAGAGCAGGGAGCAGAACAGGCAGATCAACGGAAGCACACTGCTGAGGGGAGCAGCGGGCACAGCAGGAGAGGTCTGCTGCACCATGTGGGTCCCCTCCCTGGCTGGCAGCAGGGATTGAACTCGTGCTGCAGTGACTGCGGTTTGCTTCATAGTGCGTTGCTTAACCCACTGCGCCACCGGGGAGGCCCCTTGGACATATTTTAAAAGCAGTATAGAGATTATACTCTAATAGTGTTTGACTATAGGTAATTAGTGATTATTGACTCTTTTAATATGATAAAAGAATGAAGCATGAATGATGAATAGTCGAATTCATTATTACTACACTTTTAGTGATTTAAAAATTTTTGAAAATAGTATTAGATTATTACTAATATTTTGATTATTTACATATTTTTTATTTTATGTATGTATGTATTTAACACTGAACATAAATTTGATCCAGTAATGATTAAGAATATTAGTCCCCTGGGCCCTCCCTGGTGGTGCAGTGAGTTAAGCAACGCACTACAAAGCAAACCACAGCCACTGTGGCACGAGTTCGATCCCTGCTGCCGGCCAGGGAGGGGACCCACATGGCATGGCAGACCTCTCCTGTCTCGCCCACTGCTTCCCTCAGCAGTGTATTTCAGTCGATCTGCCTGTTCTGCTCCTGCTCTGTCTCTGGTGACTCCTCTCACCTCCCTGGTCTCTGGCCTGTACCCCAGCTCTTGTGTGCATAAATAAATAAATCTTTAAAAAAAAAAAAAAGAATATTAGTCCCTGTCTTGGATCTTGGTCCCATTACTTATTAGATGTGTGGTCTTGGATAAGTTATTTAACTTCTAGAAAAATCTCAGCTTTCTTATCTGTAAAATGGCTTTAATAATAGTACCTATTTTGAAGAATTGGTCTGAAAATTAAATGAGATAATAAATGTTAAAAAAGCCTAGCAATTGCTTGAATATTTTTTCATGAATATATCTACACATTAAAAATAGAATTCAGAAGGGACTAAAATGAAAAAAATATAAGTTTTTAGAGCAGACTTCAGCAAATGTTTGGAATGATATAAAAAGTTCATATCTCAGCCAAACAGATAACTTTAAATGGTATTAAACATTGCTATGCTTAAAGAAAAAGAAAAACCTCAGCCATTTCTTTTAATTTGTGCTCTAGCTCCCCACGTATTGCTTAACTTTTTCCTTCTCCAACCTGCCTCCAGTCTCAAGGAACAATCCCTTCCCCAAATTTCTTGCATTGCTCATGCAGGGCATTTTTGTACTTTGTATGTTCTTTTTCCCTTTCTGACCTATATTTTCCCATCAAAATGGCTCATCAAGATATGTTCCTAAACAGAGATAGTTTCTTCTCTCTCTAAGAATTCTGGTGCCAGCTGTTTAACATGTATTTAAAATTCTTCTACTTATGAATTAATTCTTATAATATCCATTAGCAACCCATTGCTACTGATTATGCACTTAACTGTGTGTTGTTACCATGAATATATTGAGCCTACAATCTACTCAAATAGAAAGGTGTGAAATAGTAGATCTAGTACATGCCAGTTGTTTGACTATTACATATTCTTGATCAGTCCCAAGGAATGATCTATCAAGAACATTGCTTTTAATAATTCCAATCATTACTGTATTCTATGTCATGCAAGTCTAATGAAAAATTTAAAACCTCAATTTATGAGAAGGCAACTCACCTCAATTTGAAAATTTAAAATATTCTTTTCTTGGAGGACAAAGGTAAAAGTTTACTGGATCTTAGATTCTTTTCCAGGATCCTGTACATTTGACATCTAATTTTAGAGGTTTTGGAAAATCATTAGTGGCTGGGATGATTGATGATGACTTTGAATTATTACTATCTAAAGTTTCATTATTTTCTATATCTTTTACTTATTCCTTCCTAGTTCTTTCTTAAGATCTGAATCAAAATCATTCCACAGTTCAATTCCAGGCATATATACTAAATTAGAATCGCTTAGGTGGACCTGAGAATCTGCATTGTTGAGAGTTCCCTAATACAAAAAATTTCTAATAATAACCACTGTAGTCTTTCAGTGTGCTTCATGAAGTCAGAGGCCATTCCCAGTCCCAAGGAGTGGGGGAGTGAGAATGCAAGCTAGAGCACTTTCTTTTTTCTTTTCCTTACCAAACATTTAGTCTGTGGAGAACTCCAGCTCTTCAGTATGTGTTTCCCTTCATTCAAGGGTGATTGCTTCCTGTCATTTCTGCTCTCTTCTATCCAAGCACCCCCAACTCAGCCAACAGCATTCTGAGCTTCCTACCTGGGCCACTGTGTCCAGGTATTTTCTTCACCCACTCCTATTCCATGAAATGTGAATTTCTTCAGTGGCTCATCTCAGGTAGTCTGTTTAGGGCTCTGCTGTACAAGGGGTATTGGTGTAGTGACCTGACCCTCTGGTCAATTCTTAGATGTTCCCCTTGGGAGAAGAACAAGGAAAGAAGCCAAGCAAAGGGGCATCTTGGTGATGTCATCTGACTTAGGACTTTTAGACTGTGAAACATCTCTCATGAAATGTGTGTTGCCACAAGTTGGCAATTTATGGTTTACATAAGTATGACTTTACTATTTAGATGCTTCATTAATGTGACTTTATTATTCCATTTCAACTGGCTCCATCAACCTGACTTAACTATTTCAAAAAATTCTTGCCCAGGAAGATATTTCATTGTTCATTTCAGAATATTCCTGAAAAGTCATTTAAATTTGTATTAAAGTAACATTAAACAACTGTTTACTCTTGAATTGCTTTGAAACCCTTTCTTTAATTTTCTTCTCTGTGACTACCAATTCCAAATTATGAAGTCAAAATTTTCCCCAATCACAATAAAGCCCCCTTCTCACACCAAAAGGCCCATCTTATTCTTATACATTCTTACTCTATCTTTGAGTTTCCTTTTCTAAGTCACCTGCTTGATTTTTGACATGGTGGTGGCCTCTCTTACTGTGGTTAGCAATCAACTCTGGTTTGCTTTATCAATAGGTTATTTGGATGATATTTCTTACTTCACCTATTAATGAATGCTAAGTGGTGACAAGTATTTTATAACCAATTGTCTAAATTAACAGCCCAAGGATATCTCTGATAACTTACATACCTTTTTTCATTCTTTTAATCTGTCAATGACATTATAACCAGAGAGACCTCAACAAATGTTATAGTTCAATTATTCCTTTTTAAATTAGTGAATTTGGAAATGTATGATGGTTTTAAGAAAAAGTAAATCAACTATGCATCTCAGCCAGTCAGCCAACATCAACAAAGAAAGACTTCTGGAAAAAAAAAAGCTATATAGATTTATGTAAATTTGGTATTTATGAGCACCAAACTTTTAGCACTGACATCTGCCTGAAAAGAAACTTCATTTACAGCAGTGGCAGGAATGAAGTTCACTGTGAAGTAGTTTTGGATACCATATGCTTTAACATGCTGAGGAGAGGGGAAGAGAAGAATTTTAAAAACAGATTTTTCTTGCTCTCACTATGGATGATGTTGCATGACAACATTGTGACATCATAACTTACGCTATTTTATTTGCTGTTGCACTAGTATAGCATCAAGATGTGTTACAGCACCTTGAATGTATATAGTGCCTTCCTTCCATGGAGCTTAAGGCATTTCACAGGCATTTTCTTTCTAAACCTCACAACATCTCTCTAAGGTATTGCCAAACTGGCGACAAATTTCACAGTTTAATCATGTGGAACACATTGGTAAATATAGATGTGCCTTTTAGAAAGTTGCTTCAAAGTGTATTTTGCAGCTCACACGGCGTTTCTCAGGGTGTAAACCAGTGGTGTAATGTAAAGCTTTTGGCCCTCCCTCATGTGAGCAGGGAGGAATAGATGTGTTTGGCAGCACACAGTGGCGCAGGAGGAAAGGAGGGCTGTGCAGAAAAGACAGGCTGACTATTTTGTTACATGTCCTCCCTTTTCTTCATATCTCCACACAGGGGTGCCTCCTTTTCCTCCGTCTCAGCCTTTTCTTTCAGCATCAAAAAAGAAAATTGAGTTGAGTTATGAAATTTAACTTGTAATTAAGAGTCTCGTTAGATTTTCAGGGTAGAACACAAAAGTCCATTTAACTTGCAAGACCTCTGATTATAATCCTGACAATCTAACTGGTACTTATACTGTACTTTTAATGGAAAATGAGTTCCTCCTATGAAATGGGAATGTGGGAACACTGCAGTCATGCCCCTTTCTTGCTTTAATCTCACCAAATTCTCTATGAAAGGAAATGGGCTCTTAGAATATTTCTGCTTCACAAACTCCACCCCTTTCCTTCCTAAACCTCCTGGGTCTCCCAATTTCCAGAAAAATATCATCTGATATAGAGCAGAGACCTAAATTTCAGTCCCAGTTGTGTCCATCAAATCTCCCTGTGTTCATTTCCTCCTTTATAATGTATGGGTACCACCTCACTTATAGGGTTGTTGTGAAGATTAAATAAGATAATGTATATAGAAGAGCTTTTGAAACTTCTCCAGTTCTTCCAGATGGAATGCTTTATTATCAGTTAGAAGAGCTGTTCAGTAAAGAATAAGGCCAATTAAACACATTTGGACTGTCCAGTTTTCTGGGGTGGGGGCAGATTTTGCTTTACTTCTTTCAAACCAGGACATATTTGGGAGTGAAAGTGGAAGCTTCAATAACAACAAACATAAATTGGGACTGTTCCAATCTAATGGGTTGTATAAGCAACCTATGTACCGGGAACTTCCTGGTGGCAAGTGCTTGTGCCTAATTGTAAGTTATTGTAGATAGGGATACCTGAATTTTGAATAAGAATATCATTTATTGCCCACATACAAACTGAATGTGTACTAATTATCTTCTTTTTTCACAACCCTTTGAATAGCTTTTATTTCCAAATGTGCTACATGGACAACAGGTTATATATGAGACCGTTTTAACTACCTAGAATAAAAATATCAATTTTTAAAAATGATGTTAAGTCTACAATACTGAAAGCAAAATGATTTTAAAAAAGTAAATCATGCTATAATGGGTTTAGGGAAGGTAGCCCTGTAATGATTGATAAATGTGAAAGCCCTATTTAATAGGATGTAGTCATTAGGATGAAAGTATTGGCTAGTCAGTATATGAATAAACAGTATTATATCATCATCTTTCAGGAAAAGTGCTCTGCAAGTGTTGGGCACCCAAATGTAACCAAGGTGAGAAGAGAGAAATAGAAATGGAGTGATTACAGCTGCAAATTAATCTTGGATAGTTTTCGGGTAAGTCCTGGTTCTCACCATAATTTTTGTACATTATTAATGTAGACTATGTATTAAAAATTGACTAAACTTGGCAAAGTTTAATGCAGACGCTGGTTTAAACTTCATGAGACTATTTGACTAATGCTATTTTTTGAGAGATGTGACTTAGGATGGAGAACTAGTTGCTCTTGTCTTGAAATGTTGAGGAATAAAGACTCCTCAAACTCTTTGGGTAGTTTATTTATTTTCTTGATATCCAGTTTCAATCCCTTCCAATTTAAGTGTAGTCTCCAAAGAGACAGAAAAATCCAGAAGGTACTGCCATTCTGTCTCTCTGTGGTTGGTTACAGACACTGACAGCAGCGAACTCCCTAGTCCGTACCTTATTTTGTTTATACTCAGTATTCTTCTTGTTTGCCATTCCTGTCAATGGAAAATGTGAATGAATGCTTCTTATTGTTTTTATTTGTTTGCTTAAATGGAGACAATTTAGATAGTGTCTCAAGACTCTTGAGTATGCATGATTAACAGTCAGCCATTAGCAATTATACTATTTCTTAAAACACATCAAAATATTTGAGAGATGGTCATTCACAGATACCTGTGTGCACTCAAGCTCAGGGTTTATAAAGGTTTATAAGTATTTATGTATGATTTTATGTGTATTTTCAGAGTTTTCTTTTCTTGTGGAACTTTGAAAAATGAAGAGAATTAAGTTGTTTCTAAAAAGCCAAAGCAGCCTGCCATCTCTTTTTCTTCTCTGGGCTACGGTCCAATTTGCACAGCAGTTGCAAAGAAAAAGCAAACGCATCACTAGATTCAGCGAGAAATATTGTAACAGTATGTAATCTCTGTCAAGATAAAATTGCTTTGTGATTTACATTACAATAAATCCTGACCTTTAAGTGCTGCAGACTAAGCTAATCTGTGAAGTACTTTATTCCAACACTGAATCAGCGAGTGAAGCTCAACCAAATTGACTGTATTAGTCCCACCGTGGTGTGGTTAAAGAGCCTATATATATCGAAGCAGATTACAGGGCATTGTTCTATGTGTACTATAATAAGTAGAATAATTGAAATATTCAATCTGTTTCATCACTGTGAAATAATGGAATTATTTTAACCTCCCTTCTGTTTGCCTATTATGGGAATACAAGTAGCTTCATTTAAATATCATTAGGGCCTGATTTAGATAGATGAGAACAAGGAAATTCAGAATTAAGGCTAAAATACCTTGTGACACATCAACCTTAATTCACTTCTTATAGCTATTATTTATTTTCTTTTTCTTTATTTTTGTAAAAGGGTTAAGATGTTATGCCGAATTTCATAGTAACAGCTTTTAATTTTTGGCTCTTTTGTCTGTTCAAGTCAAATGTTAAGCTTATCAATCATTGGAGAGTGGAATTTTCTCCGAAATATTATGAATTTAAAAATAATTGGAAGTTTCCAAATTTTGGAGGTTTTTAGCCATTATTCCTTCAAATATTTTTCTCTCCTCCCCTTTCGTGGTTCTAGATATTGATTATACATACTAGAAAAAGTTTATTATCCCAGAGGTCACTGATACTCCCCTACTTCAGTATTTGTTTTTTCTCTATACTTCATTTTGGATATTATCTATTACATGTCTTCATATCCTCCCTTTCCTCTTTGCAGTGCCTAAATCTGCTGTTAATGACATCTATAATATCTATTATTTTGGGTGCAAAACTTTTCATTTATAAAGGTTCCATTAAAAAAATCTTTATTTCTCTCTTCATCATATTACAGGGCAGGGAGAGGACCAGCCCAGAACCCCCAAACCTGCCCTCTTTGAATGGGTTCTGCCATTTGCCTCATTAAGATAAACATATAAAACTTTTAATGGGAAGGAACTTTAATACAATTAGGATACAATACAGAAAGGACAAAGAACATAGTTACTAAGTTAAGCATTTAAAGTTACCCATTTTCCTGAGGGCAAAAGTTTAGCCAAATAGGATTGGCCTAAAGCAAGGCCCAAAAGTCTGCCACATGTCTAAAGGACCTTTTAGTAGAGACCCATAGAAAAGGGTTAGAAAGAGTTAGACAAATTTGGGAGGAAAAGAGCAAAATTAAAATTAAGATGAAAGTTGCCACTGTTAACTTTTTCAAGAGTTTTTTTACTTATTTCTGTTTTAACCAGTTTAAGACCAAAAAGCAAGCGCAGTTTTTTCACATGTCCCTCAGCTCCACGTGCCTCCTCCAGGTCTCCTCATTGCTCTCCATCCCACTTCCTGATCCTTCTGTCCTCCTCTCTGCAGAATTTTTTTTTTTTCCTGCTCAGCTCCATCCACTTAGGGTGGAACCGGGATTCTGGAACTTCCCCCTTTCCCAGGACGACCCTGTTACAATCACACTCATGTTTGCTCATCCTATCCTTTCTGTCATGTATGCCTCTTTTCTTGTCTGGAGACTATTAAATGTGTTTTTGTTTGGGGGTTGTTGAGACCCAGGGGAGTTAATCCCAAGATGTGCCAAAATAGCATACTGATTATTTTGAATGAAAAAAAAAAAACAGTTAATAAATGAATGATAGTCTATACCTTCCTTTCTCCTAAAAGCAGGAAAGAAATCTTGAATGTAAGGGGAACTTCTGGTGTAAAGGGCATTCTCTCTGCCATCTTGGTGGGAAGAGTTCCTCATACCATAAAGTTTCAAGACTTACTTCCTTATGTAAAAAGCTCTGCAAAATTCCTTTCCAAGTTAGTATTTGATCCTAAAAGATTTTCTTGTAAATGTATGCTGCCCATTCCTCCCAAATTTGTTTTTTGTCTAAAAATGTATATGAACATGCCACTTTGTTTTCACATCAGAAACTCCATATTTTTATGGGAACTCCATGCATCTGAATGAAATTATTCCTTTTCTCTTGTTAATCTGTTTTGTACCAGTTTAATTATTAAGCCAGGCAAAAGAAACTAATAGGTCAGGGGAGAAATTCTCCTTTCTTTGATAGGGTGCTGTGGGAGTCCATTGGCCTATTCTTTCTTTTGCTTCTTTATTTGGTCAGAAGTTTGTCTTCTCTTGAATGTATACTCAAGCAAAGATCTCTGAGCACTGAAATTCTCTGTGTACCTTCCTCTTCTCTAACACTTTCCCCCAGAAATCTTCTTTGACCAGCATGGTCAAGGTCCTATTGTTCTTTGGAGGCAGAGTTGAGATTCTCCATCCCTTGCTTTCACCAACATCCTGAGGTCTTTAGGGAAGACCTAAGCAGAGGTTTTAACCCAGGTTTCATGGGGGCATATCCCCAGTGTCGACTCAAGTCTAAGATAGGGTCCAAGAATGTATTCTGTCAGTAGGCGGTGAGAATTTCAGACCACCGTCCCAGGTCACATCTACAGAAATACTATTAAAGAAATTACTTCTTGGATACAGAGAGGGACACACTTGGATCTGATCCACTCCTTTGCCAGAGGTCAATTTGATTGGGTTGATTCCATCTTTTCTTTGTAGGGATCAAAAAGGTACAAATATTACTTAACCAGCTATTCTTGCCCACATTCATTTCTGAGAGGACAAAGTAAGTGATAAAAAGGTTTTTAGGAAAAATTCTGGACACAATAAACTGTAACAATTTATTCTCATTCTCTGCCCATGATACAATGTAATGTCTGCAAAGCAGTGGACACCAAATCCTTCAGCAACTTAAAATCAGAAACTTTTTTATGTCTTTCAGAGTTATATACAAGAAAGTGTTTGGTAGAGTGCTAGAGGCGTCCATTTTTTTTCTTAGGGTAACTGGTGTTCTGTTCTATTTTAAAGTTATACAGAGTTCAGGAAAGGCAAACTTTTTTGTTATTATATATTTTTTGCTTTAGATTTTTATGATAAATTTATAGGGTGCCTTGAGGGCAGCCCTATTTGCATCATAGGGGGCCACCTAAGAAACTCACCTGGGACTGACCACTTTGTTCTGCCTTGGAGCACTATTGCCTAGAACCAGAATTGTTCATGAGATACCCCACATTATAAATAGAGACATCCTCAGGGCACCATATCAATGTGTACTGGAGGGTCTTCTCATGCATTTTGAGGGGGAAACAGCAGTTTTGATATCCCCAAGATAAGAGTAGATATTCCCGATGCTAAAAGGATACCTAAGCACTTAGATGAAACTTTAGTATTTTTTTGGCTAATTAATAATTCTAAACAATTTTAAAATTAATATATAGAGATATTCAAGAATCACTTGCTTTAGTGCCAAAAAGTGGACAAAATTTTCTTACTTTTCATTTGATGTGTAGATTATATAAAAATATTGCTAGATTGATATAGATACAAACAAAAAGTCTTTTAGGTTGACGATTGTTTTTATCAATTTTTATTTTTAATTGAAATAATTGTCTACCAGTTTTTAAGAACTGTCATTCAATAGATTATTATCTGGTGGCTTAATGATATTCTAATTTTCTGTGAAAAATCATCTGTATACTGGAGCATAGGAATAGTTCACCGATCCTTTTTGATATCAGTTCAGTCAACATAGTCTCCAAAAGAGTGATTTTTATCTTTATTAGCAATAAATCTTAACTCTTTGCCTATTAAACATTACAGAGATTTGGGGATTTTGCTGTCCTCAGCTCTGTGACCCTTCTTTCTAACTCCTTACACAGGTGCTGTGCTACTGAGTAGCTTTTGATATCTTCCCCTCATCTGTTTGATTTGGGGATTCAATGGAATATCTTGTCACTGATTTTATTTGAAATGTTATTGAGGATTTTGGTTTTGCTGCCATTGGTTAGTTCTTGCAATTGTCAGTTTTAAATATTATTTGTTGGTTTTCTGCTCTAGAAGATTATGTTTCATCTCTCTTTTATCCATTCAACATAGAAGTACTCTTCCTAACCGTTCTAATAAAACTAAGTAATCATTTTTTGAAGGGTAAATAAAGATTTTTCAGGAGTGGGGGATGGAGGGTTAAACTGATAGAATATTTATTGCTAGTTTATCGATTCTTCCATTTATATAAAAATAAAGTGTAAAAATGAAATTAATTGAATGAAAAACATAAAATATAATTTTTTCTTAAAAATATTTTTATTTAAGACTTATTTGTTTATATTACTATGATTATATAAATATTAAGCATATGGTGAACCTTATCCTGTAATTCATTTTCTTTCTGCTCTTTTTTTCTCTCATATTAAAAATCCCCTCTTTCTTACTTTTCTATCACCAATTCTCTAACAGAACACTTTGGATAAATCATCATATATAATTGTTGGAGATATCCCTTCTAGAGGTCTCTGTGCTTCCACTCTTATCTGTGCTCATTGCCTTTGAGGCTGCCACATAGCTATTCTCAGACTTTTATTCACATGTCTGTTATACCTTTGTACTGTACCCCTAATGTTTTTCTGACTTTTCATTTTTTTTTTAAAGATTTTTTTATTTATTTATGACTACAAGAGTATGCTGGGGTACAGGCCAGAGTCGTGGGAGGTGAGAGGATTCACCAGACAGAGTGGAGAGCAGAACAGGCAGACTGACCGAAACACACTGCCGAGGGCAGCAGCGGGCGAGGCAGGAGAGGTCTGCTATGCCATGTGGGTCACCTCCCTGGCCGGCGGCAGGGATCCTACTCGCTCTGCAATGGCTGCGGTTTGCTTCATAGTGCATTGCTTAACCCACTGCGCCACCAGGGAGGCCCCACTTTTCATTTTTTATTCTCTATATGTTTCAGTTTGGATTTTCTTTTCAAATTAACTATTTTCCAATTCTTGAAACCTTTCTCTATTTTGCTTATTTTACCTGTGGTTATACTATCTATTGAGTTTGTAATTTGAGCAATTTTATCTTTCAGTTCTAGAATTTTCATTGTTTTTTTTTTTAGGATTCTTAATTTTTATTTAAAGGTGATGCTGAAATGAATTACAGGATAGGTGATGTGTGTTGAGCCTTGTGGGTTACCTCCCTGGCTGGAGTTCCCCTACAGTGGCTGAAGATAGCTTGATGGCACTGAGATGTTGATCCCTGTGCCACCAGGGAGGCCCCTGGATTTTTTAAATATAGATTGCAGTAATCTTGCACAATTTAATACTCTTCCTTAGACTTGAGAAGAATAAGTTCTGAAGAAACTCAGGTTCACTATTCCCTATAGTTACCTTTTTTTCAGGATATTATGCTCAAAATTTGGAAAACTTAGGTATCCCTGAAATTGAGTTTGGGTATCCCCAAACCAGTGTGACTACAGCAAACTCTGTTTAGCTTCAGTACTCCATAATGTAAATCAACAACTGCTCTGAGGGAAACAACAACAACAAAACAGTGAATGTAAGGTTCCCCTCAGTCATTACATTTCCCTTTTCTTTGGGAACTTGGCTTCTCAGATCCTGACTGCTGTAGTCATTTTCAATGCCTTAAAACAGCTATTTTTATCCAGCTTTTAGTTAGAAAATTTATGGCTTTCAAGATTTGTATTAATTTGCTCTTGTATAACTTTTTTACTAATACATGGACTTCCACTTCTCTTTTTTGTTTTCCCTTTCTGAAATTCCACATATTTTCAATGGGATCTTTTGGAAGGAGCTCCTAACTTTTAACTTATTTCTTTATCATTTCCATTTTTATGTTTTCCTTTGGGCCAATTTACTCAGAGAAAACTCTTCTGTCGTGTTTTGGGGTGTAGGGAAGGATGGTTGCTGGTGTTCTGATAGATAAGTAAGGAATGGAGTTGAAGAGATGGTTGTTCCAAATGTAAACTTCCACTTAATGTGCCTATTCTTACCTTGGTATCTGCCTTGACCCATGCCTTCAGTTGAAACTTCTGTCCCCTGAATTCAGAACTTCCCTGCTTCATTGAACTCTGCAGAGAGTAAACTTCAGTCTTCAGCACAGATGGAGGAGAACATTTATCTATAATTTTGTTTTCAGTGCAATGTCATACCTGGCTTCAGAATAACGTGTTGCTACCAGTTCTTGAGAATTTCCAGACTCTGTGACACACCTTTCACCCATTTTCTTTCCAGATTTTTGAATTATTTTGTCATCTCCTATCTTCTATATTGCTCTCTCCCATTTTTGTTGTCCTGACTTTATAATTAAAAGTTTTTTCTTGTTCTTTTTTTAAACTAGAGATTTAGGGGAAGGACCAGAGAACAGGTGTGTTTAATCCACCATACTTAACAGGAAGTTTTAAATGCTTTATATACATCACAACAAATTTCTACAGCAGGTATTAATAAATATATATATATATATATAAAATGCTGAAGGAACACAGTAAGTGACAAAGCTAGAATTAAAACAGCCTATCACCAAACCCTCATTTTGGAATGAATTTTTCCCTTACTTTGTATTTTAGGTTTTATTCATAAGTATGAAGAAATCCAGTCCTTTTCAAAATCAAGTAATTTATGAGAAGAATTTTTGCTACATGCCTTCACCTTCTCTATTTAACAGTAAATTTTTATATAACACTAAAATGAATTATGTTTCCAAAATCCAATGTAATTTTACTTATATATATTTCTCATTATATTTTATTTTGCACTTGAAAATACTAAAACTAAACTTTGGAGAAATGTTCTCTAATTGAGACTTTTCTCAATTCAAGATTAATCTTCTCAATAGATAATATTTATTTTCTTTCACAGAGAATAAAATTTCTTGTTTAACTGTCACTTTGCTTAAAACCTGTGAAGTATTAGGTAGTTTCTTATTCTGTTTCCTTTTGGATTATTGCATAATTCCCCTTTGCTTTCTTTCAGTGTATCCTTGATTCTGGAGCTCTGTGATAAAAAGTTTCCCAGATATTCACCATATTACTCTTTAGGGAACAACTAAGATCTGTTGAAATAAGCAACACCTAATACAAAAGACAACTTATACATTTTGTCATGAATGGAATATAAAATACTTTATCCAGCTTTAATAAAGAATCTCCATCTAAAAATTGTGCAATCTTGCATTTTAAAACTGCTACTAAAGCAGAAAGAGGGCCAGCCTATGGGACAATTTCACATAGGGAAATGGTATGATGATGGGCTATTGTCACTTCTAAACATTTTCCTTCCATGAGAGTTATAAAGGATTATATTTTCTTTTTGAAGATGTCAATTACTTGCAGCAAAACCTTTATGTGCATTTCCTTTCCTATCTTCAAGAAGTAGGGTTGGTGTATCTGATCAACATTTGCAAGAAAAATATCCAAATAATCAGAGAACTGAAACCAATTTAGAAGCATCCGATGTATCATGTTTCAATTGAGAATAAACTGACTCTTTTTTTTTTTTAAGATTTTATTTATTTATACATACAAGAACTGGGGTACAGGCCAGAGTCCAGGGTGGTGAGAGGATTCACCAGAGACAGAGCAGGGAGCAGAACAGGCAGATTGACTGAAACACACTGCTGAGGGGAACAGTGGGCGAGGCAGGAGAGGTCTGCTATACCATGTGGGTCTCCTCCCTGGCTGGAGGCAGGGATCAAACTTGTGCTGCAGTGGCTGCAGTTTACTTCATAGTATGTTGCTTAACTCACTGCGCCAGTAGGGAGGCCTGAGAATAAATTGACTCTTAAACTATTTCTTTTGTCCCCAAATCTCTTGGCACTCTGCAACTTCCACATCATTACCTGAATCAAAATTACTTTCTAGCTCCATCCATGTTCCTATGAATGACTCTAGTTTATCTTTTTTAATTGCTGAATAGTATTCCTTCATCTATATGTATCACATTGTGGGGAGGGGATAGGGAATGGGTTGAGGGCAGAAAGAGCACAAGGGACTGAATTGATGGTGCACTGGTGAAATGGTGGTGGGAAATCCATGGGGACCACAACTGATGTCAAATATACATAAATAAAAAATAATTTATTTTGTTAGATTCTTAACAGAGTTTTTCACTTCTTTAAAATTTTCTCTTCCCTAGGAATTGAACTCTTTATTAGATCAAAAACATTGACTTGCTCTTTATTTCCTGAGTGAATATATATTTTATCTATTTTTTTCTTCAAAGTTAAACATCAATTTTGTGGGGATCCCTATACTAATTCACAGTGTTTTGCTTCTCCCAACCAGAATAGAAGCTCTTATAGTCACAAAGAAATGCCATGTTGATGTTACATAATAACTTGCTCAATATGTGCTGTTTCCTTAGATGCAAAACAATGTGCATTTATTTTTTAATTCTTCAGTTTGTGTTCTTTAGTGAAGGGACAGATAAAAGACCTCCATTTCTACATGGGTCCACCATGAGCAAAGAGATCACAGATGGTTGGTTATAGAAGGGTTTTAAACAGGATTATGATATTTAGGATATTCTTCCTGATATCTTATTGACATACATAGAGGAGCCAAAGAGAAAAGTTAAACAAATGTTTCAAAGT
Source organism: Galemys pyrenaicus (assembly GCA_019455555.1). Taxonomy (NCBI): domain Eukaryota; kingdom Metazoa; phylum Chordata; class Mammalia; order Eulipotyphla; family Talpidae; genus Galemys; species Galemys pyrenaicus. The sequence continues at coordinate 680,002 of JAGFMF010011381.1, forward strand.
AATAATATCCTAATGGAGTAAGTGAACAATTAGTAGAATGAGTCATCCTGGAAAATTCTCTAAAACAAGTAAGCAAAGGGAGTTATAGAAACCTCAAAAGAATACATATCTAGATCTATTATACATCATAATGATCTATTCTATAGCAAAAGTAGTTTCCAAATGCAATTCTGGGTAAATTTAAAAATTGGTATTAAAATCAGGTAGAGAATAATAAAGTCATAAGCAAGACTACTTTCAAAATGACTGTTTCAAATCCTTTTAATGATTATAAAATAGTAACAAAAAGGTATAAATATTGTAAGGAAGAAAAGCACAACTAAAGATTAAAATTACATATGCTAGAAAATAGAATAATAAATAAATGATGCATTTTCTCTCCTCCCCAAGAGTAAGAGAATAAGAGATTTAAAGAATGCTGAAGTATTGTCTCTCTCTGATGTAGAAATTGCTTTCTCTTTCAATACATATGTTTTGCAAAAATATACATTCTTTCTTCAAACTTGAAACCTCCCTACTTTGTCTCATGTTCTTATTACTTATATTTGTTAAGTTTGGTTCATTAAAAAGAAAGTTTGTATGAATCTTGCTGAGGAGAATATGAAAATTTGTTTATAGTTTAGCTTAGACTGGGGAGTAAGACATCAATAGCTATAGGAAGCATAGAAAAATTGAGGACTAGAAACTGATTATTTGATGATTAGCATAAGAGATACATGAATCAGTAGATGGTGATCAGTATTTCCCATGTAGCAGGTTCCAGTAAATATTTGACATAAGAAGGCACAAAATGAGTTCAATTATGAATTCTGGAGAAATTGCCCCAAACCAGAAAGATAATGAAAATAGCTAACATTTGTCACATTCTAAAGGCTGTTATAAATATTTTCTTATGATATTTTATTTGTAAAACTTCTTTAGAAGTTAAATATGCTCTATTTACTGACAAGGACACCAAGGCTCAGAGATGTTTAGTATCTAGCCCAACATCTCTAGATAGTAGCTACTCAAGGCAAGGAGGGAATTCAAGTCCATCTAACTGTAGAGTTGAGCTCTGAAGCACTAAGTGACAATACCTCTTCTCCCTGAACAAAATAAGTAAAGGCAGGATTTCCATGCCCCCCCCCCCCCATTTCCTGTAAGATTAAGTGAAGCAGGGTAGGGGGGAGAAAAAGGGGACCAAACAGGGGAGGGAAGAGCATAAGGGATGGGGGAGATGGATCATTGTTGCTCTCGTGCTGGGAGAACTATGGGGAATACACCTTATGGGAGAAATCATATACTGTCCAAAAATTAACAATGATATAAGAAAATAACAATAAAAAAGAAACATTAGGACACTGTAAGGCTTTACAATGCACACTCCTATTTCAGAGCTGTAAGTAGATTATGTTTTTATAATATTTTTACTTAACTATATTTTTGCTAAAAATACTAGATGCAAAACATGGAATACAATATTTACAGATTGAAGTTTAATGCTATAGGATAGTTGTGTAGTTGTATGAAATCTGAATATAAAAGTTGGTATGCTCAGAAAGGTATATGTACAGTAAGATGTTACAAAGCGTGTCTCTATTAAGAGTTATTAGAAAAATCTAAGCACAGAGGTTCATTTTGCTCAAATATGGTACCCGCAAACCTTTGTCAATACCTTAAAAAGTAAATGGTAATGGTAATATACCATAGTGGGAAATCTAAATATATAAATGAGTTTGCTTAAAAAAGTAAGGGCACAGTAAGACCTAACAACACACATTCCAGTTTCAGAGTTGTAAGCAAATTGCACTGTGAATGTCCATTTCACTCAAAAACTCTAGGTGCAAACCAGTCATACTAAAAGAGCGCATACAAAATGAAAGACAATGGGGTATGAATAAATAAGTGAGCATGTGTGAATGTGCTAGATATGTGAATATGTAAGTTAGCATGCTCAGAAAAGTAAATGTACAGTAAGTCTTTACAAGTACTTTCTAATTTAAAAAAAAGTGGATTACAATATAGCATGGTGTAGAATTTCTTTGCTGCCTTCTCATCTTCCTCCTCCTTTTCTTCTTCCTCTATCTCCTCCTCCTCTTTTTTCTCCCTTCCTTCTCCCTCTTCTCATCACCTCATCCCTCCCCCTCTCCTCTCCTCTCCCAGTCCTCCTCTCCTCTTACCTTACCAATATTTCAGGCTCTGAACCCTCTTTCTGTTCTGCTGCTGATGCCTTTGTCAATCTTCACTGTCATTTCAAGAAGGATTTGATTTGTTTCACTGTTTCTTAGCATAGCTAACTTTGACTCAACCTTAGCAATGCATCCATTAGTCACTGTTCCTGCTTGAAAATTGCTCCTCTAGGGGTAAACAAAGTTCCCAGAAGTTAATTTACCATCTGTATATTGATAAATCACAAACTTTATATTTAGTTCAAATTTTTCTTCAGAACTTCCATTCTAATTTTTCCAACTCAGAAAATAATAGTACTATCCACCTAGTGACTCCAGCTTCCTCACTTTACTACACGTCAGTTGCAACTTTGTACATTTCTACTTTCTGAATAGCTCTCTTTTCTATTCACATTTCTCTATCCTAATCACCACTATTCCCATCCAGTCTTATATTTCTGCAATAACGTGAGCCACTGAAGCAGCCATGATCATATCCTTCTAATTAGTCACCATGTACCTGTAGTATATCACTTTTAATGCATCCTCCACACATATTCCCTTAGCTGCAATGCACAGTATTATTTGCACCTTAATTTCTCTATAATCAAGATACATCTTCTATGGATTTTGTATCTACAATTTAATTAGCAACATTTTAAAATAAGTCATGTGAAATGAAGGTTCATTTTATAGTACATGGCATCTTGGAGTTGATGAAATATGATAATAGGAGAAATCATTATTCTGGATATGTTACTATCTTGCTTAGAAACTTCAATGATTGAGGCCTCCCTGATAGGTTGCAGCACTATGAATCTATAGGCAACCACTTCAGCATTGAGTAGGATCCCTGGCCAGAGAGCTGACCCACATGGCACGGCAGACTTTTCCTGTTTCACCCGCTGCTCCCCTCAGCGGTGTGTTTCAGTAGATCTGGCTGTACTGTTCCCCACTGTCTGGTAAATCCTTCACTCCCTGCACCTCTGCCTTGCATTCCAGCTCTTGTATGCATAAATAAATAAATCTTTAGAAAAAAAAAAGAGAAACGTCAATGATTTCCTATTGTTCTTTGGATAAAATTCAACATTCCTCATGTACCTATGAGGCCTTGCAAATTTTGACCCAAATTCTCTGGCTAAAAGAACTAATGTCCTACTTATCTATTTTCAGCTACATTTATCCAACAAACATTTATTGGTTGGTTACAATGTAATAAGCAATGTACTGATGTATTAATGAACCAAAGAAACTAAATATGGCTGCTGCTCTAGTGATGCTGGCTGTGCATTCAAAATTTCCTGGCTTATTTGAATTTGCCATGTTATTTCTGCTTCGGGAACCTTAAAATGGTAGGCCCTCACTCAGAAAGGGCCCTTTTCCAGTCTCGCACCTGCTTTACTCTTCTACCTAGTTAAATCCTACTTATCCTTTAAAATTTATTTTAAATAGAGCTCCTGAAGCACCCTGATCAGTATTCTCATGTTTCCTGCACTTGGTTTCATGGCACTCACAGTACTTACTTTCTTGGGATCTGTCTTTCCTTCTGCACTATCAGGTTTGTGAAGGCAAGGACTACATTTATCCAACTCACAGCTTTCTTCATAGCCTTTTATATAGTTCCTGAGTCATGTTAGGGTCTCTATTGATTGAGGGTATCTATTGATTGAGTAGTAATGGAATTTGAAACATGAATTTAATTTTGCATCATCCCAAAATATACTGAAATTGCTACCACTTGCATATGTTGTTAAAACAATACAAAACAAACATGAGGACAAGACCATCAACAAATGTGGCTCCATGAGAAATTTTAGTTAGATAAGCAAGAAGAGAAGAAAAATACTGATTTCTTATTGAGATGTACGGAATTGATATTAAATATAATATCAAGTATATCAAATACCTAATAAATATTTCCTTCCTTAATGTAAGTGCAATAATACTCTGACATTATCACTTTCATTACAATCAATCTGTGGGTCAACATTTTTGTATACTTTACGTGTTTTGACAGGTCAGATCTTCCTCTACTGGTTTTAAAGGTGTCCTTCTTGTGGTCCACCCTTTGTTTTAAAGATGAACTGCCTTTGTGCAATAATGGATTAGTAAGCGCTGAAAGAGTCTAGTCCTCGAGGTAGCCTGCTCTTTTGCAAACATAGGTCCAGTTATACTCCCAAGAAAATAATTTAAATAAGAAACTCACTAGTGTGATTTTATTTTTAAATATAGCATATCTTCATTAGAGTTCAAGGCAATTTTTAAATGCTTATCTTTTTTTTGCTCTAAGTATAATTTTTTCCTCATTTATATATAACCTAGTTCATTATGCAATTGTATGTTTCTTATAATTGCCACTATGTTTATATTAGCATAATCTTCTGTGTTACTAAGAAAAAATTGAAAAATAGCCAAAGAATCTTACTTTTAGAATATTCCTTAATAAGTAAAGAAAGAACCACAACTTTAGGTTTTCTAGGTATTGAATTTTAACTCTCTTATTTTTAGTAACATCTTCCAAAACTCTTGGAAGAAAGAACTATAAAATGTGAAGTATTATTACTACTACCTAGAGCAACAAACTACCTCAACATAAGTATAATCAAAATAAAAATTCTTATAACTACATTTATATTCAAAGGTCTTGTGATATAAGCAAACACCTGTGGGGGTATTATTTTCAAACATAACAGGTTGACATTATATAATTACACACTGCTGGATATTAAAATATCAAAAAAGGGAAAACTGCTTATAGTAGTACTCACAGCATACGATTATGAGTATTCACATTTATTCACACATCTTTGGAGAATTATTTCTAGTTACATATTACAGACTTTAGCAAAGATTTAGTGCTTTATTTAATATCAATATTAGGTTTTGACATTAATGTCTTAGTAAGCATAGGAAGGTACAGTCCTAAGACTTATTTCCACTCAATCAAGAGACCCTAAGTTGATCCTCTTCTCCAGTGTTCTGTATTCATTTTGTTAAACATATTGTATATGTATGTGTATGCAAATATTCCAAATTCATTTAATGTTTCTTATAATTTGTACTTCCAATCTATTTACTGTTTTATTTTTTTCTGCTTTTGATGATGACATTGCTCTTTCTTACATAAAATCCTTTTTTAAGAACTTTATCATTCTTTTCTGCTTTATGGACGTTTGTGTAAATGATGGTGATTTTTCAAAATCTATAGTTTCTAAGATTTTTTTTTTTGCTGTTCCTCCTTTTAATTTCTAGAGTCTTACCAATTTCTCTCCTTTCAAATGTCAGCTTTCTATTCATTTCCACTCCCTTTGTAATATGGTGGTCCCAGGAAAAGGGGAGTTTCCAGGTTTCTTGTTTCATCCAAAGGAAGGTAGAGCTGAGCAAGGAGGTGAGAAGCTGGAGAAGAAACTGCAGAAGGGAACAGAATGGAGAGCAAGATGGAGACCTGGAGGAGGCATGTGGAGTAGAGAGACATGTGAAGAAACTGCTCTTGCTTCTTGGTCCTGGACTGGTTGAAACAGATGTGGGTGAGAGACATGTGAGGAAGTTAACAATGGCATCTTGATTTTAACTTTGTTCTTTTCCTTCCAGACTTGTCTGGCTGTTTCTGACCTTTCTCTATGTGTCCCCACCAGAAGATGGCTTAGACTTGTGGTAGGCTTTCTGGTCTTGCTTTGGGCCAATCTTCTTTGACTGGGCACTTACCCATGAGGAGATGGGTACTTTGGGTGCTTAATTTGGGGACTATCTTTTTTGTCTTTTCTGTATTCCACGCTAATTGTATTAAAGTTCCTTTTCACTAAAGGTCTATATATTTTGTCTTGTTGTGGTGGATGGCAGAACCTATTTAGAGCAGGCAGGTTTAGGGGTTTTGGGGTGCTTCTCTCCCTGCCTTGTAACACCTTCATTTACTATGAGCTTTTCGGTCAGTCTGATACACTGTGAAGTGTAATTTGCCAGATATTTAGGGCCTCAATACTGTCATTCTTGGAATCTTACCTCGAAATTTGGTCAATTTGATAATACTAAATCACTTATTCCTACCCTAATGTAGATACGAGCTATTGACTGCTTTTGGATTTCTCTCCAAGATACTTAAGATATTTTTCTAAAACAGGGTGAAGATGTAATTTCAAATTTAATAACATTGTTTAGTTTTAAAAGATTAATTTACCTGTGGGGGAATAAGACTGGAGGAGAGGAAAGGGATAGGAAACCAGAGCATGAGACTGAGAGACAGCATGATATATTTTAGGGTGAGTACAATACAACAACAGTCATTTTTTAAAAAGAGAATACTAGTAAAGCAACAAACTGGCAGTATTGTTATAGGCTGTTGAATGGGGGAACTTCTCTTTCCCACCAACAAAAAGTCAACCAGTCAACAACAAACAATCATCTGACAAAAGAATAGCCTGACCCAACAAAGGCAGATTGGATTTAAGCAGGCATATGCTCAAAAAGGATGAAATAAGATACTTCAATGTGGTTATGAGAGGCTCAGTGAGGTTCTTAGTATTAATTAAGTTAGCTTTCATCACCCTGATCTTGTCATCTTTCCTTCTTAGAACTTTTGCTTTTTCTTTCTTCTGGCAAAAACCAAGGACCCACATGCTAGGATGCAAGAGGAAAGTCTTTTACTACCACTTCTTCATCCTCTACCCTTAATCCATACAGGGGCTGAGTCACAACCACCATGGGTTTTTTTATAGACCTTTATGACTAAGAATGATAGTTTGCAAAATTCAGTTAACCTAGTTTGCTGGTTTGCTTGATTTTAATAAATTATTATTAGGGTCACCTTCACTGACTTAAAAAAATTTGTGAAATCTTGGGGTAAGCAACTGAAATCATTATCTTTCAACAGAAATAAAATTAGAAAATTCCATTATCACCAGAAAACTAGAAATAAGTGAAAACAGGCATCAAATAAAAAGAAAATACAAATACCCTGGAGATTCAGTTTAATTATTTTACTTTATCTCCCATAAAATCTGCTCTTCACACCTTTTATGGCCTCTTTGGGGTGCTGGTTTTCATGAATAAAAATATTTCTTTAAAAACAAAACAAAATTTCTTTGCTCTAATTAGGCAAACTGAAAGCCTTCTGTTATGATTTATATTATTAAAACTTTGACATTTTCTAATGGCATAAAACAAGTTCTATTTTTAATGAACTTCTATATTAGTAAAGTGCTTTGAGGAGATTTCCAAGTTCTAGTGTATCTTGAGTTTTTGAAATTATTATTTGATACCAAAAGTTCTGAAATAATAAAATAGTTTTGGTAGTCTCTGGTTCCATTTTAAATAATCATTGACATCTAGAATTTTAGGAACCCAAAATAATGTGGGTAGTGATTAAAATTTAAAAACTAATAATTATTAAAAGCCACATACATAAAAGAAACTGTCAAATCTGGGCAGTTAGGGTTGAACAATCACATAGGGTTTACCTATTTAAAACTGAAAGAATTTATAAGCTGGAGTGTTATGTACAATGTCAAGAACAGCCTTAAGCTTAGCAACAACAAACAATAAAGGCCATAAGATGAGGGCTTTATATCCTACTTGTTCATCATTAAAGAACTGGTCATAATTAGATAATGTGACAATGTGTCACAGCTATAAGCTCAGATTTTCTTCTTTCCTTTTTACTTTTTAAAAAAGATTTATTTATTTATGCGTGTAAGAGCTGAGGTACAGGCCAGAGGTAGAGGGTGAGAGGATTCACAAGAGACAGAGTGGGGAAACAGAACAGGCAGATAGACTGAAATACACTGCTGAGGGGAGCAGTGGGCGAGGTAGGAGAGGTCTGTTGAGTCATGTAGGTTCCCTCCCTGGTCAGGGATTGAACTCGTGCTGCTGTGCCACAGATGCGTCACAGGGCAGTGCTCAAACCCTCTGTGCCACCAGGGAGGCCCCAGATTTTTTTCAATCAGTTTTCATAGTTAAAAAAATTATGTCTGTCTGTCTATCTGTCTGTCAATCAATCATCTATCTAATATATCATTTATCCAACTTATAATATCTTTACTAACATGTGTATTTCTTGGATTAGAATCTTAAATTTTGAAATATTCATTTACAAATGCTCAAAAGTCACCTCAAAGAAAGTCTTTTCTGAAAATTTTGCCTTCTCAAAAATAATTCCTATTTAATTTTCTACAGGGAATAATAATATTTTATGCTGCAACTCTGTCTTGTCCTGTTTAAAGCATCTGTGCCTGTGTTTATTCTGCAAATATTTATTGACCATCCATGATGAACGGAGTAGAGTGTACTAGATACTATGGAAGCAACAATGAATTAGAACAGACTCAGTCACAAAGGAACTTAAATGCTAGTGGGGAATAAAAACAAGAACATTAATTGCCATAAAGTATAGTAAAGTACTAGGCTGGGGTGCCATATAGTATAGTAAAGTGCTAGGCTGGAGTAAATTGAGAATGCTATGAGAACATATAGGGAGGGCATCGAGTCTTCCCAGTTAAAAAGGTCCTCCCAGGAGAAGAAACAGCAAAATTGAGTGCTGAAGGGTTAATAGCACCCCTGGAAAGTGAAATAGCATGCAAACTCTCAAACTTACTGGGTTTTCTCTTAGTCTTTTGTACACTGTGTGATGAGAATGGTATTTTAAACTATTCCTAGCATGGGAGAGTCGTTACTTGTTTTGTGTAATGCAAAAACTGATGTTTTCCTGTAGAGACTTATGAAGCTATCTCACAGTTTACTGTCTCCTCAGTAACAGCAACTTACTGGGTGGATTACTTGTATACAATACAGTAAAGGCAAAACTGCATGTACGAGTTTGCTTGTACCTAATAGGTCTACTCATTAATAAATTGCACAAAAATAGAAGAACACTTGGAAGGAATATGGCTATTAACAGTTATAATGCATTTGGTTACGAGTAATAACAAAAATATCAACCTAAATTGGTTAAACTATCATAAAATTTATTTCATATAAGTAAGAGAGTCATAACTAAGACAGATTTCTAGTCATATAATTGCTGTTATGAAGGGATTGAGGTTAAAGTTTCTTTATGTCGCTATGCTAGCTTACACAGCATCAGCCTTACCCTGTTACTGTTACTCCTTTGTGGTTACCATTAGGGACCACAGAGCTATAAGGTTTCTTGTCACATTCAGCAGGAGAGAGTAATGTCATCTACCTCAAATATGGAGGTACCTTTAGTCATATTGGACAATTTCTATGCTGGACCACAAAACAAGCTGTTGTGAGTTACACAATATTCTTTTTGTTCAGCAAAGAGATCCTTTCACAAGGGTAAGTCAGTGTATCCTCTCCTGAGTCATAAAGAGGCAGTATGGAAACTAAGGAAAATTATCTTCTGTTAGAGGGAGGAAGTTTGCATGGATGTGGGGTAGACAAATAACAGTGACTCCATATGGCTTGTTTTCTGTTTCTTCATGTTTGTTAAATTCAAGTTCAGTCTCCTGACAGAGGAGAAAGAATGCATACCATTGGGAAAAAAAAGACATAATTCTAATGGATCCTAACTCTTTGAACTATATGTGGATTGTTAACTGGAGAGAGATAAAAGTATACGTTGAATTGTAGAGACCACAGTTTTATCTTTTCTTTCCTTCACTTCCTGAATTGTATCTCTGAGTTTCTACATTGGTTTTGTGGTCCACACTTACCATAGAGTAGAAAGAAATTTCAGGCATTTATTTTGCTGTAGAAGTATTTTTAGATGTTTTGTGGGTTGTATATTAATTACTATATAACATAGAGCTAGGAAGGAATGAGCAAAATATATTTAGCAACCTTTGATAATATTTTAAGAGCATTTGACTCTGACACATGCTATATAATTTATAGAGATGCAGGTTACATCATTATAAGGTTACATATTGGGAAATCTATAAAAAAGAATTCTTAAAAATATCTTCTTGAAACACAGACTGAGAAATGTTCTCTTAAAGGAAAAATATGTGGTGACTGCTTAGGCTTTTCTTCTTTTCCTTTTTTTTTTTTTTTTTTTTTGTACTTCCTATGCAAGTGTAGTCTAATAGTTTCTTATCATGAAAAAGAGATGACTAAACCAGAAGAAGTTTATGTCAATTGAATAAATGACCCTTATTTTTTATTCAGGACTATTCTTTCCCTCTGGCTACACAGGATGGAGTGAACACTTGCCAGAGGCTGGACAGATATAAACATATTCTCCTATGGAGGTGGCAGAGTGTAACTCCATGAGCAAATACAAAAGCTTTCTTTTTGCAAGTTGGTTGGGAAGCCTTTGATAGACAGAAGGAAGAATAAAAATAATAGTTTAAATACAAGAAAAATAATGATTTCTACCTAATGTTTGCATAATTACATAATTTTCAGAGTTTTTTGTACACACTATTTTACATAATGTAGTGATCCTGTGATAGGAAAAGTATGGTAATATTACAATCAATTTGCAGATTAAGAAATGAACACATATAAAGGTTAACTGATTGTCTACAATCTGTAGTGGAAGCACAAGCTTCAAGAATTCAAACTTTTGTTTCTTTTTCTTGTGTATGTGTGTGGGTATGTTTTCTAATAAAATATTTTACTCTCCATATTTTTTTCAAAGAAGGGCGAAGAAAATAAAATACAAAGAAAACAAAAAACAAAGAGTTGAACTAAAAACCCCTGCTATGTTAAACCCACATAATGATCAATTTATAAAGAATACACATTTACTGGATTACAAACTCGTGCAAGATAGCAACTGTGAATTTGTGGAAATTGAATGACTTAAAATAGTTTTAAAAATACCCTTTGAAATTCAGTATTTTCATTTTTGCTCCTCATTTTCTTATCAGGTAGGGGGCTCACATAGCTAGTTTAATCTCCTTCAAGTGCATTTTTTATTCTTATGCTTTTTATCCTCTTACTCCTCCTTCCTCAAAACAAAATTTGCTCTTTTAATAAGGGTGTTGGGGCCTCAAATTATTTATGAAAAACCTTCATTTAAGGAGGGAGCCCACTAGTGGGTTCTCACCTAACTTAGAAGGCATCTGTTAGGAAAATGCAGTAAGGGCTATTACTGGAAGTCTTTGGGACTTATACATGTCCCATAGTAGTTACCCACTTAGATACAAACCTAGAATTTGATGGTTGACACCTAGTTGACCCTTACTAAACAGCTGTAGGTAGTTGTTGGGTTTGCCCTTAGAATGAATTTGTTGTGTGATTTCCTGCTTTCAGAAAACAAAATAGATCTTTAAGTAAGGTATGCTTTTTCTGACAGCTGCTGCTAACATCTGAGAGACAATTTAATTCGTCTGCAACTAGAGCAGCAGAAAATAAAAAAAAAAAAGCAAACAGACTACATCACTACTTCTGCTTATTTGATGAATATCAATAAATATGGATGAAACACCTGAAGGAGCACACGAATGCCTAGTTAGCAAATTTGCCAAGTATGCAGACAATGGGTGTACTGCATGATTATGTTTGTTGAAAATATAAAAGAGAGACACATAAATAAGGCTAGTGAGAATGAAGATTCAGTGACAGCACTGCATAATACTCATAAAGTATCTTTCATCTTGGATGTTGAAAGCATTTTAAAGTATCCTCATGACACCCTTCTGGTGCTAGTAGTTGGTAACCAAATATCAATTCCATTTACATTAAAAAGAATGCTGAAATGGGAGTTGAAAAGTTAAGCGGACTGTGTAGTATCTTGGTCTCAGAAATGGAGGCTGTGTCTATCCATGGCAAGTGTATTTTGTCATTTGCCCCCAAACAATCTTTTTCTAGTTCTGTATAAATTATCTACCTGGCAAAAAGAAGACTGAAGCTGGAGCAAAAATATACTTCTGTGGGTGTAATTGTATTCATGGCCAAATAGGATTTGGACTTCTTCCATTAACAGGAATGCCTGGTGGTAGTACTAACTTTAAAACCCTAAGTTGTCAACAAACAGAAGGAACCTAGTTGAACAAGATTAAAGAGGAAGAAATGGAGAGACGGGATAAATACACAGGCACATCCAGAGATTTCACCTGAAACTTTCTGGGGGAAAGGGATTTGTGGGAGGGATCTTTTCCTTGCGACTGACTCATTTCTTTCTGTCCTTCCCAACTACAATTCTTGTCTCCCTCTGCTCCCCACAAGTGCAGGAAGACAGAACTTGGAAGCTGCTAGCAGCTAGTCAGTTCTACAGTCAGTAATTTGGAGGAGTAGCTGCTCTTTCTTCCTCTTGCTGAGTACAGCATGCCTTTCCCTGATGCACCTTGGTTGGTTATTTTTTTTTTTTCTTTCGGTTTTCTTTTTTATTTATTTTTATTGAGGTAGCATTGGTATACAATTTCTATACATTTCAGAGGTAGAGGATCATGCCTCTTCAGATGTATGTTACCATACAACAGCCACCATGAGACACCTGTACTCCTCAATCATAACCAAGCATTGCTTTCTCAAAAAGCTTAAACATAGAATATGAACATTAACACTGATTGACTCTCATAATAATTGAACAACTTTGTGTTGGCCCCTAAAAGTTTCACATCACAATAAATTGTGATGGAACCAATATGAGAAATATATTAAGATGTCATGTTAGCATCATGCTTAATTCTGTTTTGAGATTGTATGTTCTTACTTCACTGTTTTTTATATACTAGAAATTGTGTTTTCTTATTTTAAAGGTGAAAATTTATCCTTTGTATCTGTTTCCACATTGAACTTTCCTCTCCAATTCTCCCATTTATAGTATTGTCACCATTTTTATCAAAGAATATGATGTTTTTATATAATGATATAAATATTATTATAGCTCTAATAAGTAGGACAATGATTGCAATCTATTTCTTAAGACATTTTTAATTGAAAAAAAATTGCCTCATTTCATTTTTTCTTCATTTGACAACAGAATTCAAAATTTTGACCATGCTCTCATTTATCTTCCAAATCCAGTCTACATCTGTTCCTCAACAAGATTCCTTTTCTATAATCTGGTAATTCCTTTAAAATGAACTTTCACAATTGTGAACTTTATAGAAAAGTAATACAAAGACAAAAATGTACATCTTGATGAAGAGTCACATATTGAAAAATTTTTCAGTACCAGAACAACAAACAGTACTTTCTGAATCCTGCAAGTCCCCTCTTGTGCTCTATACAAGTCACTTTTTTCCAGCATAAATTCTGTTCTAGCTGTTAACACAATAGATTAGCTGTGTATCTTTTGTGCTTTTCATAAATGAAAGGAGTTGGAGTCCATACTATTTCCTTATCTGATTCCATTCTTTCATGATTTTTAGTGTGGGATTATCTATATAGAATTATGATATGTACTCATACAGTAATTCCATGTCTCATGTTATACTGATCCATTCCACTGTTGAAATTTTGGGTAGCTTCCAAATTTCATTTCATTTTATGTATGAAGTCCTGATTAGATCTTTTGTGTTAGTGTTCTATTCTCTTTTGTATTTTGGCACTGTTATTGAGAATTTATTGTCATCTATTTGTTCTAAAAATTCCACAATGGTGTTGTTAGATATATGTGTGTTTTATTCACTGTATGGAGAATACAGGAAGTTATTTCAATCTCAACATTGATACAATCTCAACATTGATATCTTTTTTATTGAGAAATAATCTGGTTCGGTTTATTTGAATTTATATTCATTTAATTTTTCTTCTTTCTCTTTAATTCTGTAAATTTGTTTGGATACTGACCTATTTGGCAGATTTCTCTGCATTGCTTATTCCTTTGCTGGTATTTCATTGCTCTTTTATTTTGTTCTACTTCTTAGATTGCTTGGTTATACTTTCGTCTCATCTTTTACTTCTCTCACATTTTGCTTTTAACAGCTCCAACTATACTGGTTCTTGCTTTCCCCCAAGTGAGCCAGACTGTTCCTCTTTGTACTTTCTCTGTCCTCTGCCAGGAATGTTCTTTTTACTCAAATTGTAACTTCATAGATTAAACCTTTTCTGCCCTTAGTGACCTAGTATCCAAATATTCTGTTTTGCCTGAGACTGAGGAGTCATAAAACTTGAGAGTTCTAGTTTTAAACTTGATCAGTTCTGGGAAAACTTGTCCACTGTATTTAAATTGCTTCTTTTTATGTGACTTTCTACCTTTACTGTTTTCTCAGCATTTACCAGCATCTAATATACTAGGCATAGTACCAACTTATTATGCGTAATTTTACTTCCTTCTCAATGAGGGCAAGGGTTGTTAAAAAAATACTTGTTTCATTTACTGCTATAGCCTCTTTGCCCATTTTGGCCCAGCACATCTACTCAATAACTGTTTTTGAGTGAATAAATGAGTGAATGAGTGAGAATTCAAACTGTTAATCAGAAATAAAGAAACTATATAGGAATGTATTTCCTAGAAAGAGTTATCATGTTCATAAAAGTCTTGGTCAAATTTAATTTGACCCTTAAAATAAAAATCTTATGTCCTAATGAATGATAACTATAATGTACTATTACATTTTAGATAACATGTTGATGATCATTAGGTCAACTGATGTTAATCTATTGGAATGTACTTGTAAATGGAAATTCAGTTTGTTTAAACCCATGTAAGTCTCTTTTTTGCTTCCATGAAAACTCAGGCATATGTTTGATTAACAACTGTAGCACTTCTCTTAATATCCAGTTATTATTATTATTTTTTATAAAATTTTTTAAATTTACATATATTTGACATCAATTGTAATACCCATGTATTCCCCATCACTGTAACACCAGTGCACCATCACCTCAGTCCCCTGTGCTCCCATCTGCCTTCCATCCTTCCCCTCTTCCCTCCCCACCAAGTGTCCCCAGTTTGTCTTTGTCTTTTCATTTTTGGTTTTTGTGTCTTTATTGTTGTTGTTATTATTATTATTGTTCTTATTCCTTTCCTTGGTCCTTATTTGGTTCCCTTATATTCCTCCTAGGGGAGGAACCATCTGGTATTTTTCTTTTGCCTTCTGACTTACTTCGCTGAGCATAATCCCTTCCAGCTCCATCCATGTTCCTATGAATGCATCTAGTTTTTCATTTTTTATTGCTGAGTAGTATCCCATTGTGTATATGTACCACAGCTTCCCGATCCACTCATCTGTTTTGGGCATTTAGGTTGTTTCCAGGTCTTACCTATTGTAAAGAGTGCTGCTATAAACATAGGGGTGCAGGTATTCTTTTGAATCCGTTTTTGTGTCTTTTGGGTATATTCCTAGGAGTGGGATTGCTGGATCCTATGGAAGTTCCATTCTTAGTAGATTGAGGAACCGCCATACTGCTTTCCATGATGGTTGGACCAGCTTGCATTCCCACCAGCAGTGTAAGGGAGTTCCTTTTTCTCCACATCCATTTCGACATTTGTTGTTGCTACATTTTTTGATATGTGCCATTCTCACTGGTGTGAGGTGGTATCTCATAGTGGTTTTGATTTGCATTTCTCCTATGACAAGAGAAATTGAGCATTTTTTCATGTGCCTGTTGGCCATTTGCATTTCTGGAGAATTGCCTTTTTAGCTCTTTTGCCAATTTTTTGACTGGATTGTTCACTTTTTTTTTGTTTAGTCTGGTTAGTTCTTTGTGAATATCCAGTTATTATTAACTAGTCAAATGGATAGATGATGTCAAAATGCACATATTCAGAATTCCAGATGAATTATAATCTGTGTACTGACCAACAAGCCAGATATCATGAGCTCTATATACTTAGAGTAGCATTCTTGGATATCTGAATTTTACTGATCTTAGATCTAACATGGAAAGCCTGGCCAAGTTGTCACATTGCTCTATCATTTGCAAGCACTTGGGTTGTTTCTCACATGTCCATGTTTGTGAGGTGCTTTTATCAGAACATTGAATCTGGGGGCAGATTCAACTTTTCATGAAGCCTTTGATGATCACTTAACCATTCAGAACTTGCATCTCATAATCTGTGAAATGAGAATGATAAAAGCCAATTACCAGGTTGCTCAAAATAGGGTGAAGCTCTTTGGAATGATTTGGTGTTGCATAACTATCAGGAGAGGTAAGATGAGGAGCACTGAGGTGTTTGCCTGGTGCCTGTGTTTCAGGCAATTCAGCTGCCAGTTGGTTACGAGCTTGTTTTTACTTTCTTATTATTCTTTATTTCACCAATGAAGGAAAAATTTTCTCTCATTCACTAATGTTGTCCAGAGAGAAACAAAAGTGAGATCTGTGCTTTCCCCTTCAAAACTAGAGATTCAGATTTTGTTCCCAAAGTTTATGATGAGGAAGCTATTCTCTGAGTAACTTCTTACCAATTTTAATCATCACCTTTATATAAACAGGTCACCCACTTGGAAAAGACTTCATTTTCTCCTTAAACAGACATCAATTGGCCATTTTAAAAAACTAGATTTATTTCTTGGCAACTTGGTGAATAGCCTCAAAAATGCCAAATGATATAGTAGTTAAACAGACTCAGGAAGGAGCCTTTATATGATTCACTCCCATCTGCAATTTACCAGGTATTAGGCATTAAACAAGAAAATTGTTTCATATGTGTCTTACTCTCCCCTACCTCATAGTGTGCATGAGAATTAAGAATGTTAATAGTACAAAGTGCTTAGAATAGCTCCTGAGGTATAAGAAGTACCATATAATACTTATGGCGCTATTATATTAGTCTAAGAAAATGCTCACTCAAATGAGCTGACATAGGCCTTACTCCAGGCGTGGTTTCTGGTATTCTTTTCATAAGTATACACCAAGAGCACAATGATAACCTTTCATTTCACTTCCCTGACTGTATACACTTAACGCAAAATAAATGTCTTTTCCAGTGAATGGTACTCTCTTGTCAGTCTCCCTCCAGCTTCCCTCAAAACACCATGTACTTCAGGTATATTTTTTGGTTAATTAGGAACAACAACATAAAGGACAAATCAATCACAATTGTTACTAGTTATTGCACTAAGGGAGATTATGCTACTTATAGGCAGTCCCCTATTGAAGAAAAAATCATAGGTAAGTTCTTAACCATATCTTGCTATGACATGACCTAGTTCATCTTTATGCCAAGCTGGTTTTTCTGAGGAAGGAGAGTTGGCTCAGTGTATATAGTCTATAGGCTGTGCAGTAAATGATCTATTAGGTGACTTTGCATGAAAATTATGTCATTTGTGGATGATACTGATTATTTAGGGCAATCCAGATGCCCTATTTGGGGTCAGCTTACTGAAGCTATTTAGGGAAAGCAAGAGTTATGCTATTAGCAACAGGAGGGCTGAATGAGCTGAAGCATTGATGATAAGCAGTCATCACTTAGAGAGTAAGTTGTGAGCAAGCAGAACTCATGCATAAGCAGAGAGCAAAAGATGTACCATACAGAGTGAGCTAGTTGGGAGTTGGTAGAGTAAAAAGCGGATGGATTGATAACAGAGGCAAGTCATCAGAGTCCTTTTGCCAACTGTTGATAAAGTGACTTACTAGCTATTGTACTGGTTTGAAGACCCTCAAATTTTTGGCCTGTTCCAAATTCTACAGATCCACCTCATGACTGTTTGCCCTAGGAGCAAAGTATGATTTTCTTTAGATTATATCATTGGACATTATTTCAGTAATGTATGTTTATTATTTGAGGTAATTTGAATGAGGCTCTACTTATTACCTGACAGTGAATTTAAGGATCACTCCAAATGATATAATCATTCCTTTGTTTATATAAGGAAAAACAATGAATTTTAAAAATCTTCGTGGCAGGAAATATATTGCATTTATCATCACAACTTTCAATTTTTAAATGAAATTATGTGGCAAATCTAAATATGTATTAACTGTTATAATTAGATCCTTGGAGAACATTTCTGTAAGGACATGCAAGTAACTATTAATAGAAATTACTTCTGAGAAATTATTTAAAAATAAGTACTGGGAAAACAGTTTTCCTTATTGCTATTACAAAAGAAAAAAAATTATTGAGATTTTTATTTCAGAGAAAAAAATTGATCAAATTTGTAATTATATTAACATTACTCAAGAAATGTTTTTAAATAGGTAAATACATAAGGACCATTACTATGTTTACCCTTTTTCTTTATTTAAGCATATTTCTCATCTAATAAAATGCAAAGGTTTTCAGTGTTCAGATTGATGAGTTTAATAATTGGGTTCACAGTATAAGTACTATGACAATCTGATAAAAATATTTTCCCCAAAGTTTCTTCTATTATTTTCCAGTTATTTCTCCAAGTTTCAGGAAGTGATCACTTTCTACTGTCTGTCACCATACACCATCTATTCTTGTACTTAAGGAATAAAAGGAATTATACTATAGATATTTTATGTGTCCTCTTTCATTTGTTCAACATAATGTTTTTGATATTCACTCACATATGTGTTTGGGGATTCATTATTTTTTATTGCTGAATAATATTCCTTTGTATGAAAACAACTTGTTTGTTCTTTCTCTTGTTGGATATTTGGATTGTTTCCTAGTTTTTGGCTATAAATATTCTTGTATAATTCTTTTTGTGGACATATGTTTTAATTTCTCTTGAGTAAATATGTAATAAAAGCATTGGATAACTGTGTAGATGTGTCCTTACATTCTCAAGGAACTTAACCCATTTCCAAGGTGGTTCTAGCTTTTTGCCTTAGGAGCAAAGTTTGAGGGTTCCAGTTGCTCTATGTACTTGCCAGCATAGATCATTGTCATTTTTTCCAAATTTCAGTCATGTTAGTGTGTTTGAATGATATCTTATTATAGCTTTCACTTGCATTTCCCTCAAAATTAATCCTGATGAGCACTTTCAAAGAAGTATCTTTGTTGTATATTTCCAAATCTTCATGAGTTATTTATTTTTCATCCATAGGTTACTTGCATTGTATTGCCTATTTATAAGAGTTTTTATATATCCTGAGTCTTTTTTCAGACATGTTTATTATGAGTATTTTCACTATAATTATCTTATTTATTTTAAAATCTATTTTTGATGAAGAGAAATTTTAGATTTTGAGACTGTAATCTTCAGCACAAAGTTTCTAGGATATTTTATTGCATGTGCTAGAATAACCAGTTTTTGGTTTCTTTGAGAAAATATTTCAGTATGCCATAAGAAATCAGCTTTCCTGAAGATAACTTGAATGACAGAGCAGTAGTTTGGGAAGAATATGAATTATCTATGCAGTGTCTATACTTTTCAATGATTATGACTCTAATAAGTCAGTGGTTGTTAAAAGTTCTCCTATTTTTAGCCATGGTATCATTTTTAAGGAAGCAAGAGTTAATACTTTACATAGAACACAAATGGGAGTCATCACATTAGCAAATAGAGCAGGTATGATTTTTAGTTTACAGAGATTTTTTTTTAAATATTAATTTGAATTTAAGATGAAGGAAAATTAATGGGTATCCTATTTAAAGTGTGAAGTACATTAAATTATTGTGATCTTGAAATAAACCATTCACTTTCTCACTTAAATGACTATCTTCCAGATTTGAATTTTTACCCATTATGTTATAAAGTAGCAGAGAAGTCTTTGTTCATATATGTGCAAAGCAAAATTCCCATGACCAATTAGCTCGTGGCCCATATATAATCAGTTAACTGCAGCTTAGCTTATGGTGGTTTTGGGTATGTGGTCTGAGAAGCCAAAAGAAGTAGAGTTCTTCTACTTTAGACACCTTAAAAAGTCAGCTTTTCTGAAGGTGCCTCATAGTGTGAGAAAGAAAAGTGTTGATATATGTAAAGCACTTAGGATGAGTGGCACATAGGAAACACTCTGTGTTAGCTGTTACTGTTATTATTACTATTCTCTTCCACAAATACTTATGGGGATGCCTGAGGGTGTCTAATATTTTCATAAATAACACATCATGTATTATTTTCAGCTGTTTCTACATGGCAAATATATTCTCTGACTCTAGCCTTTACTACTCAGAATGCTTTCGTTGGGTTTAGCTGGCTGACCATCCTCAGGATGTTTGGTGTACACCTTCTCTTTGATTACATACACAGGCACAGATGCTTCATCTAGTTTTCAATTTCTACTGTTAATTTTATTAAAATTAATTAACGGTTCCTGGGTAACACAAGCTAAGAAAAAGAAAGTTAATAACAAGTTTTATACAAGAGGAATTCTAGCTTACAGTAAATGAAACAAGAGGTAATGACAAAAAGTACAAATCTCCATACCCTACTACTTTAATAACATTAGAAGAACAAGAAAATAAAAAATCCATATTCTAAATAGAATGTAAGTTGGGGGAAGGACACACAAAATCTGAAGACTAGCATGATAGGTCAAATGGTATTGTACGGTGATAGTTACTGTGGGAAGAACTGGGAGGAGATTTTCTAGCAGACACAGAATACACAAAACTTGGCAAACATTCACCTGCCAAAGAGGGGGTCTTTATCTGAGTGAGAGCTACAGTGGACATGTCTGACTACAAGTGGGCTAGGGCATAAGGGTTTAGGGAAGGAAGCAGCATGAACAACTGTGGAAAGTAGCATTAGGAGATATTAAAGAAAATACCTGTTGCTGTTGCAACACAAGGCAGATTCCTTGAACTAAGAAACTAGGAAAGCAGCCCTTACACTTTTCTACCTCTAGCAGGTTCTCTTGATAATAGTGTGCTGGAAAAAAGAAATCCATTTAATTGTAAATAAAAAAGTAAAACTCCTATATCTATATGAAAATGTTTGAAAAAAAAAAAGGAAAAAATCTGAACTTGGCAATGATAAAAAGCACCAACACAATCAAAAGAAAATTGTTAAGTTATGTTCCTATAAAGAACATACACATAGAAGAAATAAACTGGCCAGTGTTAGTTCTTAAAAATATCATCATGGCCAGATGTTTTTTATTCTATTTAAATTGTTCCAGTTTAATAAAGAAAACAGGAAAAAGTCCAAATTCATTTATGAAGTGAGTATAATCCTGATAAATTCAATCTTCATGAATTTGTTGATGCTTCTTGTGGCCCAGTATGTGGTCAATTCTGGAGAATAGCTATGTGCTACTTAGAAAAATATGTGTATTTGGCTTTATTTCTTTTGCAGTGCATTGTCCTATAAATATCTGTTAAACCCATGAGTCTAGTTCTTTGTTTACGGTGATTGTGGACTTACTTATTTTCTGTCTTGATCTATTGGTGAGAGTGGGGAGATGAAGTCTTTAACTATGTATGTATTTTCTCCTATGTCATTTTCAGATTTGATAGTAATTGTCTGATGTATTTTGGTACTCCTTTGTTTGGTGAGTATATGTTGATGTGTGTTATGTCTTTCTGTTGTATTTTTCCCTTAATCATTATATAGTGTTTATACTTGTCTCTTTACCTTTTAAACTGGAATTCTATTTTATCTGATGTAAGTATGGCTATTCCTGCCCTCTCTTCAGTGTCACTTGTTTTTAGAATTGTTTTCCATCCCTGTACTTTCAGTCTAGGCTTATCCTTGTTACTTAAGTATGTTTCCTAGAGGCAGCAGAATTTTGGATTATGTTTCCTAATCCAACTGGAATCTCTGTGTCTTTTTATTGATGAGTTCATTCCATTGACACTTCGAGCACTTATTGATTTATGAAGGTCTGCTACTAACATTTATTTACCCCCTTTATTTTGTGGTTCTATTTAATCATTTGTTCAGTCTTTGTGTTTTTCCTCATCTTTGATTTAAATACTAAAATTCTCTTTATAATTTCTTACAGGGAGGATTTATTGATTTCAAAATCCCTAAGACATGGCTTCTCTGAGAAGACATTTATTTCTTTATCATATCTGAAGTAGAGCTTTACAGGATGAAGTATTCTTTGCTAGAAGTTTTTTTCTTGGACTATTTAGAATATGTCACTCCATTCTCTTCTTGCCCACAGTGTTTCTTTAGAGAAATCTGATGTTAAATGAATTCAAACTCTTGGGAAAAAAAAAAAGAGGAATTTTTCTTTAGGAGTCTGCAGAAGTATAACTTTGCAATATTTTCCATGATTGCATTGAGCAGTTTAGCTCTTTGGAGTCAGCTTCCCAAATATTGCTACTGTATTATGTTTATATAACGTAGTAAGGACTTATGGTATTTTTCCAAGGACAAATGAAAAAGTGGTCTATAGTTTTTATATCTTGGAGGACATAAAGTTGCTAATAGTTTTGAAATAGCAGTTTTTTCAGCCTTGAGATTAGAACGAGTATGGCTGTAGGTGCTCAAATACTTTTCCTTCTTCTAGCCTTCATTAGATCAAGAAAATGTCATACGGAGATGGTATCTGAGAAAGAGCTAGCCAAAAAGAAAAAGAAAAACAAAAAACTACCCTTCTTTGTTACACAATTAACATCTTAAAATTTTACCTCAAGTGATATAAAACACAAATAGCAACCAATTTTTATAATGCTCATAATCTTTAGTCAGAAGAAGTTGGAGTAATATATTGCAATTAAAACTTTTGGTTGGCAAAACGATGCAACTTAAAAAAAAATGACTGCCTTAAATATAAAGGGAAAAGATCTAAGAAAAAGAACACACATTAATGAGATATTTTATAGAATAAATTACTCAAAAATTGAGAATTTTCCTTCAAACATTCAGACTGCTCTGTAACTTAAAATAGTAGAAATAAACAATAATCAGAGCTATTTTGTGAAATGGAGTTTGTCTTCATATCTGTCATAGTAAGCATTTAGATCATTTACTCTGTATCTAGTCTACATTTGCCACAGTTAATATTTCTAGTCTACATTTGCCACAGTTAATATTTCAGGTGGAGTTGTATCAACTTAATTATTTTTTCAAGATGTTTATTAATGTCAAGTCTCTTGATTCTATAGAAAAAGTGTTTTGAATTAAAAGCATCTTTTATGAAAATAATACTTTTTAAATAATTGAAGAAATAATTTATATAATCCTTCATTTTTAATTAGGTTTTCTAACTGTTACATATTAGATAGGACTGTTTCTTAGCTGACATCTTATGTTTCTTTTTTAATTCACAGACTGGATTTCAAGGGGTGTATCTTTTCCTATTAAAAATTAAAAATTCTTCTGGAATTAGTCAAGTCTATACTAGAACTTGTGAGAAAGATTTGGTGAAGTAATTTGGGTCTTAAGTCATTAGTCCTCCTATTTTCTACTTCCTCTCTCCTTTGTTAATTTCCTTCCCCTGTATGAGTCACTCAAGGAAGGCATTTAAAATAATCTAATAAAGAGATATATAAGATCATTTTGTTAATAGACAAAATTTTACTCTCTTCCTGTTCTTCCTTCCATCTGCCTCTATTTTTAATTCATTCATTTGCTCACCAAAGATACTATCAAAACTATGGAAGAATACTTTGTTGCTTAACTCTTTCTCTATTTGCCAGGAAGTTAACAAATATCACAGAAAGAGTATTTAAGAACAAATATACTTGCAACTTTGGATAATATTAATAAGATACATGTTTAATAGAAACCTGTCTTCTCCAGAAAATTTGTATCACTCCACCAGATAAAAAACTCATCTAAGATGAGATTCCACTGAAAATGAGTCATCATATCAGCATTATGCATCTCTTTGCACAGTCTTAATAATTTCAATAATGTTTAAGCTTTTAAATACTTCACATTTTATAACAGTTGAATTCCAAATTCTAAGGTCCGATGTGGGGAGAAGTATTTTTTTTTTTTTTGGTGAAGAAATAAATTGGTACATGATACACAGAAATGTGAAATATAATCTCTGGGTGGCAGCATGCATTCACCAGCAAAAAGTGCTTCTTAAGTAATGTTATTTCTATTTCTTCCATGGCTTTGCTAAATTGGTGGATCAGCCATACACCATGTTATAGAGTAGCTTGGTCATTTGACAACACCTTTTCATGACTTTTGAATAGGTGATAACATGTCGAAATGGTGATAAGTCAATTAACTGAAATTGTATATGATTGTGCAACTAAATGCAAAGAAATTTGGCTAATTAGTGCACAAATGTCAATTTTAAAAAAATTTCACTAGTGTAATTTCATAATGCTCTGGTCCTTATATTAAGTGTTCTTTTTACTGACTTGGAAACAGTAACCAAGCTTATAAAATTATAGTTAATATAAAATTTGAGATACAATGACTATATTGAATAACAGTATCTATAGTTATTGAAAAGATGGATTAAAACCAATCTGCTAAGTTTTTGTAGATACTAATGTGAAGTCTTATAATTATCAAAATAATATTAAATCATAAAGTATAACAATGAAGAAAACCCTTAGCATATGGTTAACCCTAAATGCAATAAAGATTTCAAAATGAGATGTGACTGATAAGGCATACAATTACAGACTGCATTTTCTGAAACATGGAGGTTATCTCCATCAAGAGACATACTATTCTGGGGAGTGTCTGCTGGTTAGACCACTTATGTTCCTTTCCAGATGTCACACTCTAAGAGGGACATTGTCATAAAAGTGTACAAAGAGAAACAGAAATGGAAGGTAGAGAGTCTGGAAAGTATGTTATAAGAAAACACTTGACTGACGTGGGGATGTTTGGTTTGGAACTAAAAGGAATCTGAGTACATGGCAGCAGTGTGTGAATATTTGAAAGGCTTCCATGTTGGGGAAAGAGATTTCTTTTTGTTTGCTTTGGAATAATTAGTAGAAAGTGTGGGGTGTAGTTGCTGGAACAAGGAAAACCTTTCTAGTAAGGTTTAGAACCATACAACAAGCAACTACTGGTTGTTAATTTCCCACCACTGAGAATACTCACCCAGTTACCCAGGGTGAGTGACTATTTGTCAGGATTGTTGTAGAAGAAATTCCGTCTATTATTAAAAGCCTCCAGGTACTTTTCATCCCTTAAGATTTTTTTTTTTACTTCTACAGTCAGATATTTAATCACCTACAAATTATCAAGATAAGTGATTGCACTTTTACTTTTGTATTTTGTTTTTTTTATTCACAGGGTGTCATACCCAAATTGTTAAACAGCATCTTTTTCAGGTTGCAACAACTCATTGCTTCTTGGGTATAAAATTTAATTATGTTGAACAAATGAAATAATGTCATCTATGATGTAGTATAGTCTAGGAAGGATCAGCAGTTTTAAAGAAAAAACTAAAAATCACATATAGAAATAAAACATCTTATGATTTGTTGAAACAGATCTTCCCTTGCTTTTTACCATAGTTTTTCATATATCTGATACCTTACAAACACCAAGTTGAAATAACATGCAGATTATTAACTTATGTTTATGAACTTGTGGGTTATTAGGAGAGGCTCCAATCTCCCCAAGTGCATTTTCTCTGATGTTGAAAAGTGACTTCATTTTCAAATGAAATATTTTTATGGGAATCACAATGTGGAATTATTTATTACTATAAGAAAACATTATGCCTACATTATGTTGATTTACATTTATAATTAATATCTATAAATTAACTAGCAAATATAATATTGTTAGCTAGCTTGTCATTTATGTTCACTGTGTTTTTTAGTATGATATTAGCTTATTTCACATTCAAGCCACATTAAAAGCAGTGGCCACTTTCCTTTATTACTTTTAATAAGAAAAGAGTAAAATGAAGGCAACAATAGTGCTTGAATTTTAACTTCTACTGCCTTGACAGACAACCTAATGCAGCTTTTATTTCCCATACTCTAGTTACTTATTTTCATAATGATTTCAAAATAACAGAAAATAAAGATACAGCAAAGGTTTTTAGGAATTAGGTTAAAATTTTTAAGAGGACTTTAGGCATTCATTCTTTTACTGGATTGTATCCTCAACAATTTATTTTCTCCAGGAGCAATAGGAAGAGTTGCCCTTTATCCCACACTTTTATTTTCTATGGTAATAGGGCCTGTGGATGAGCCTGCCTATATAGTCAATAGATATAACTGTTATTGACATAAATGGAGTGGAGTATAGAAACTAGTATCCATTGTTGAAGATCTTATAATGTTTGTTATTCACCTAGACTTCTTGTTTACAATCTCTGTGGACACAATTGAAGTTTTAGCATTTGTCTGACTATATGTATTTTTTTCCCTCTAAATTTTAGTCATTCCCTTGTGAATTCGGTTCTACCCCTGAGGTTACATCTTTCATTTTACATTAGCAACTCACCATTTCAAATATTTATGTATTCAGGTTATCAGCTGTCTAGCAAAAAATGGTATATTGTACACTTACATCCTTTTCACCTGTTCCATTTATTTATTTATTTATTGAGGCAATCATGGCAGGCAGCATAGTCTTCCTTCTGTAATACTTAGAAATCATGCTAAAGATGGACTTTTACTTACTCAGTTGATTTTAAGTTTTAATAAAGGTTTATAATAATGAACCCAATAATGAATTCAAATTGAGAAGCTGAAAAAATGAATAATGAAAAGCAGTCTTCTAATTCTTATCTTACACGCTCAAGTCCCATTACTCCTTAGTAGGTAAGGTGAAGTTTTCAAATGTGCCATTATGGAGTTCCCTTATACATGTTATTGCTACATATATTTCCTTTTAAATTCTTTTTATAAAACTGGGGTTATATACACTTTATTTTAAAACTTAACAATGTATCACTCATATCTTTCCATAACTATGTGGAATGTTTTCTCATACATTTTTTGTAGCTACATAATATTCCACTACATTGGTGTGCTATATATGAATCCACCATTCCCCTGTTGATGGATATTGTTTTGTTCCCATCTTTTGCTATTACAATGCATAATGACTCTATTTTTATACCATTTCACACTTATGCAATGGTACAGATATATGGTACATTCTAAATAGTATTTAAACAAATCTTGATTTTCTTTTTAAGAAACATGTTACTATTACTACTTAAAGATTCCACAAGATTGACACCAATTCCTTCCTCTCTTTTTAAACTCAGTCATGTGGAATTAAAAAAAAAAACAAACCACAAAACTTGCTTTCCCTTTTGTAAAAGCCTGGCCTAATCTTGCACTTTTCTTTCATATCTCTAGTAGAGATGGTAGGCCCCTAAGCAAACCTCTGGCTTCTACATTCTGAAACTGTCTTTCTTGTTCACAGAAAAACTTTTATAAACTAGCTCTCTGCTAATACATGTCTCCTTGAATTTTCATTTCATTGTTTAAAATCAGGTCTCTTCTAAGCATACGAGGAAGAGTTCTTTATTCTTTTACTAAATTGGTCAGCCAAAGAACAGCTTTTGGTGAATAAAAGATATTCTCATTTTAGCAAATGAAGGGGAAGTTCTATTCCCTCCAGTCCAATGCAAAATGTTTTTATCCCTTAAAAATGTTCTAAGTGCTCAAAGTGCTGGAAACTGTTCAGAACATACCACAGAACCCAGTTCCTCCCTACATTCAAAATGTTTACATTCTAAAAATGACAAGAGAGGGAAGGTTGGGAAGGTAGCTAGATCCGGAACAGATGGGCACATATGCCCTCTCTCCTTACCAAATGCAGTCCTGTGGATGGCTCAACAGTTAATGTAGATTTTTCTCTCTACTAAGTTTTATAAGTAACTCTGCTGTGCACAGCCAAATGACTTGAAATGTGAAGATGTAATGCCTCTTTGCTGTGCCCTGCTGTTCAAATGTTCTCAGCTTTGACAATTTATCTTGCTGGAAAATGTCTTCAGAATGTCAGTCACTTCAGTTTCCATGCTTGCCATTTGCATGTTGCACACCTGCTGGTATCTTTGGTTGTGATCTATTGTTATTTTTCTGTGGGGGTAGGGAAGGTGTAATACTGCATCCTCAGACTTGGAGTTCAGTTTGTGTGCTGTTTGGAAATGATTCTTGTGAGCCAAGTTATTTTTCTTAATATCAGGACCACCTATAAACAAGTGTTTACTGAGCTTGGTGAAATTTTTTGTTACATTAGTTACTTGGAGAGGTAATTATAGGTTAATGAAACACAAACTCTGTTTCTAAAGGATTAGGGCCTTCATGATTATATACATGGACACATAGACACAGAGACTCACAAAGGAGTACTCACAAATGTTATCATCTGGGCAAACATAGGTGCAGATACTCTAATAACATTTAAATAAAACTGTGTTAGTAGTGGTTGTCTACTAACACTGGGAGGAACATGAAGGGAAAAAAATAACCACCCTATGTTCTTCTCTATTCTCCACCCTGCCCCCCCCCCCCCATGAACATGTAATTGCTTGTTTAATTAAAAATAATTTAGAAAAAAAGCAATAAAACATTTTTATAAAGCATTGTGTCAAGTAGGATAATTTTGGATGCAAGTAATAAAAACCTGTCTTAAAATAACTGAAGTAATAAAATATTTCTTACCTGGCATAGTAAAATCTGAGTGAAACAACTTCAGGACTGGTTAAGCTAGTGGCTTGCTGATGTCATCAATGAGTGAATTTTTTTCTCCCTTTTCTCAACGCTGACGTAAAAAGAGTAACTTGCCCCACGTGATGGTATTAATATTCAGGAGTTGAATGTGGGGTGAGGAAACATCCTTTTCTATATCATATTTATTTCATCTTTTTTCTTAAATCTTTCAATTTTGAAAAATTTCAAGCAGACATCCTTTACATAACTTCAACAATATCAACATTTTGACAATCTGTTCATTTATTCCTTTCTTCCACTATTTTTGCTTGAGTACATTTAAGCAAACAACAGATATTTTGCCTGCAAATATTTCAGCATGCATTGTTAGCAAATATGGATTTTTTGACTTACCACAATACTACAATACTTATTACATATAAGGTAATAATAATTCCTTAAAATCATTTACACAATAACATATGTTCAATTTCCCCCAACTATACAAAGACAAAGGTAAGTGGAGATCCATTGGCTACATTAGATTATGTTTCTCTTAGTTTTTAAAATCCATAGCAGTCTTTCTCCATTTATTTCATTTAAAAAATGTTAATTGTCCTGTAGACTATCTGTATTCTGGATTTGACTTGACTGCTTCCTTGTGATATGTTTAACTCGAGATTTAATTACAGAAGCTTGAATAAATTCAGATTCACTTTTGTTTTGTTTTGCAAAAAACATTTCCTAATACTGTGCAATTTCTAAATGCTCAAATAAGAAGGCAGGTAATGTCTGATTGTTCTATTTTTAGTGATATTAAGATTCAACAGTGGATTTAGAATTTAGAAGTTGTCAATAATATACATTCTTTATAAAGTTCCACACCAAATTTGCATACTATTTTAATATTTATTAATGCTTTTTGCCTAGATTTATTATTTTCTTAAGTTTTACAATTATAAGTTGAATCCCTCATCAATTATTTGGTGTCTAAAAATGTAGGGAAGACAATAAATGCTTATACTTCCCTTAATTTTTAATTCTCTCCTGGCCATTTTGAAGAGTGGCAAAACTTGCCCCTTCTTTCATCTGAAGAAGTTTCCCATAACTTATTGGTCAGGTTTGTTACTCATGTCTGTTTCTAAATCAGTCACTTTGAGGGAGGTAGAATTATCATGACTGTTGTTAACCAAATAAACTTATTTTCTTGGGGTTGAGGAAAGCCCAGTCTTTTGAAAGAACATGGTCGACTTATATTTGAATAAATTTGGATGCTCTTAATAATGACAAGGCAGAGAAATTTTAGTGGGTTGGGAAGTACAATGCAAAGTAGGGCATCTTGTTCTTTATGCTTGTGATTGTCACTTCCATATTTTTGACTGCTAACTAGTTAACAGAATTTACTAGAATAAATTTTATCATTTACTTGTACTCTGAGTACTCTTTAGTTTCTTTTTAATTTTTATTTATTTATTGAGGTAACCTTGGCTTACAAAACTACATGATTTGGAGTAATAAGATCACACCCTCCAGGTGTCTTGTCACATACCACACCCACCACTGAGGTGCCCATATTCCCCCACCATAATCGATTGGACCCATCTCCAACTTTTTTTCTTTCTCCTCCCTTATCCTTTGTTAGGCTCTATTCTACAGTCAGATTTCAAGGGTTTGTTGTTGCCTTTATCTCACCTATTGTTTAGTCTTGCTATATATTTTAATATAAGTAAAACCATTCAGTATTTGTCTTTCTTTTTCTGACTTATTTTGCTTAGCATTATCACTTCCATTTCCATCCATTATTGTTGTAAATGTCAAGAGTTCATTTTTTAAAAAAATAGCTATGTAGCATTCCATTGTGTATATATACATCTTCTTAATCTATTCCTGTTTTTAGGACCAATTTCAGTTGGTTCCATAACTTGGCTATTGTTAAATAGTGCTTTAATGAATGTACATAAGAGTGCACGTGTCTCTCCAAATTAGGGATTTTGCTCTCCTCAGATAGATACCTAGGAATAGAATTTCTGGATTGAATGTTAGAATTAATTTTAATATTTTGAGGAACCTCCATATCGTTTTCCATAGGGGCTAGATCTGTTCAATTTCTTTGAATCTTTATTTTTACACCTTAGTCAAATCCATTGCAATTCTTAGTGCCAAAACTGTCTCAGTGTGTTATCTCCATTTCATTGCTTTATGGTCCTATGACCTGACTCCTTTCCCGGGGACCACGCTGAGTACCACTGAATATTTGTTGCCCAAGTCAACTTGTACTCCATGTGAGGTTTAAGCATTGAAGGACAAATGAAAGATAATTTTAGTATGGTATAGAATATAGTACAGAATATATGGTTTTATCTAATCAAGTTAGTTATATTCTAGCCACAAGGACTGGTGGTTTAACTAAGTTGATATCCTTCTAATTATTGTGAAATTCTTTCTATGCAACATGAGAGTGATATCTTGAATACCTAGGGTCAGATTGGTTTGCTTACATATTTAAAGTCATAAGCGATCAGACTGAGACTGATCATAGGGCCAATATGTGGGCAGGGAGAAAATTAGATTTCACCAAGGGTAGTGTCCTATTATGGTTTTCTGAGAGATGAGGAAAAAATTATAGTTGGGAGAAAAACCAAGACTATAGTCCAGACAAACTGACATATATATGCAGCTGAAAGGGTTAGAAATAACAATAATGGTAGACCTAATAGTGGTTTTGCCAAGATAGTTGGGAGAATAAGATCCAGAAACTTCTTATTCAGCATTATGTTATCACAAATCATGTTCTAAGCACTCTATGCATACTAACTTACATAACGACACAACTTGGTAGGGTGACAATATTGTTCCCATTTTTTTCAGATGGCTTTTAGGCCAAATACTGTATAATTCCAACTATATGACAATGTAAAAAAGGCAAACTCTGGGGACAGTGGTTTCTAGGGTTTAGGGAATGGATGAATGAATAGGCAGAGCACAGAATTTTAGGGCAGTGATATACATCTACATACTATAATGATGAAACCAAGTCATTAAACATCGGTACATAGAATGTACACTGAGTGACCCCTGATTAAACTGTGGACTCTGGCTAATAATGATGTATTGGTGTAAACTCATCAGTTGTAACCAATGTACTACTTTGGTGGGGGGTGTTGATGATGGGGAGGGCTATGCATGTTAAGAAGCAGGGGTACAAGGAACATTTTTGTACCTTTTGCTCAATTTTCCATGAACTTAAAACTACCTAAAATTAAAGCCTCTGAATTTAAGAAGTGGAGTTTTGATATTCTTTGAGATCTTCCTAAGGATTCTGAACATTAATTCCAGCTCCTATGGTAACCACCTGATGTGAAGAAGCTACATTATGAAAAAAATGAAGGATGTAAAATAATGTTGTGCCATTAAAACAAAATATCAATATTAAAAAGAAAATAATTCCAGCTTTTGAGATCTCATGGTTGGCCACATTATATTTTTCCTAATATCTAATTTTTCAGATTTTTAAAAATTTTATGAACTATCCCTTCTCTTTCATTAAAATACTTTTTAGTGCTTAAATATCAGCATTGGGTTTCTGTTGCTTGCCATCAAAGAGTCTAACTGCATATCCACACTCATTCATGTCTATGGCTCATTTTTGGAAAAGCTTTTGGCTTACAAATTGTAGTCACATCTTGGCTAAGTATAAGGAAGCTTTAGGTTATTAAAACCAATTGAAATTTCAACATGATTTTAGTGTAAGTAAACTGAAGATAACTTCATTTTTCATTAATCTCAAACAATAAAGCATTAGAAGATATTTATAATATTTGTAGGTAGACAAACTTAAACATGCTGTGCATTTTGTGCATATCACTTTCAGCTGAAAAACAATTTCATAAGGTTCAGTTTTTTATATACATGAGAGAGGATCAATAAACTTTATTATTTTCGTTTGTCCATTCAATATGTGTAGACAACAGACTGAATGAAAGTGAACTCATGAAAATATAGGAAAAGAGGTGAGGGTGAAGATAGGACTTCGAAGAGTTCAAGAATACCAGAAGAAATAACCAAAATTGGGGGAAGAATGAAATGCAAAATGTAGAGAAAGGAGATGTAGAAAGTTGAGTGTGTGCAGGATCATTTGACTTCTCTTTGTGTTACCAGCACATTGTATTAGTCTCTGGCATAGTTGTCACTGTGATAGCATCCAGTTCTTAATCCTTGCCTAAATTAATTTCTAAGAAGAAACATTTTCAAGTGGTAATAAATTACACTTCTTTCCTTCAAAATAACAAAAATTCGAAATTTATTATTAACAATATTTTGATTATATTTACTCTATTTACTGAGAGTAAATGCTAGGCTAAGAACTTACTTAGTCCTTCCAATAACCCAATATCCTGGGTTCTGCTTCCTTGTTCTACAGAGTAGTGATCTACTGAGTAGATCTCAGATCTTCTGAGTAAATCTTAGCAGTACAAGGGAGGGAGTGGTCCAGGAAGCAATACTAGAATTTTTGGAGTAAAGAGGCTGTGTTTAACCCTATTATGTTTGTGGATTGTTTTATGTTTTTATTCTTTACTGTGTGAAGGTAATGACCTAATCAAATATTTATCATTTATTATTTATACCTCAGTGTCTGTTTTCTATATATTTTGATGACTGTTTTCACTTTCCACTTTAAAGAAGTGAATAAATACACATTTCCATTCTGCATTTCACAACTTTTTAATAATCTTATGCAACCGTTTTGGCAATAGGCCATCCTAGAACAAACCAAATTGGCAAATATTTATTAAGTAAAAATAACCAAAAGCAAGGATATATGAGATGTTAAATGTTCATTTCTATAATAAGTGTTGTGAGGAAGCAAATGTTATAGAATAATTGTTTTCTGTCTTCAGGACTGTAAAATTAACCAAGGGGAGACAAGAGCAGACCCTGTAGGACAATATTTGCTAAAGTATGAGGTTAAAAAAAACAACAGCAAAACAGAACGTAAGTGTTTACAGAAATGAGAGATTAATGGTGTTTGGAGTTGCCAGGGAGAAGTGGGATTTTAGTTGGGTCTTTAAAGACAGCATCTCTTAAATGGATGAAGAGGAGACAAAACATTCCAGACCAGAGCAACATGAGTAAAGGCAAAGAAACAGTGTGAATAAATGTGTAAAGGCAAAGAATACGTAACTCCAGGGAGTAAGATTGGACTGATAGGTGGAAAACTTTTTTGCTTCCATTCTTGTTGGTTTAATATTTGCTGTGTGCCAACAATAGTCGTTTTATGCCAAGCACGTTTAGGTATCTGTCAGCCACAGTTCTGTTGTTTTTCAATGCGATCTTTTTAAATTTCTAACTTGTTTTGATGCTGCATGGTAATAGAATAAGAATGCTTTTTTTTGTTGTTCATAAATCATTTCATGTTTATATCCCAGCATTTATCACAATACCAGGTATATGATTGGTGCCCAGTTAATGTTATTAGTGGAGTGATTGATTGTATATGTTTTATGAGGATTAGTCTAGTTTTTTAAAAAAATAATTCTTCTCTGAAGTCAACTCTTTTATATAATCATAGTGATGTGAGTAAGGACAGACTCAGGTATATGTCACCATTTCAGCAATTTGTAAGAGTGGGTTGAAATGTTTTTGTTTCTCCTGTGTCTGTGAAGAGAGGGTAAGTGCAGGCAAGAAAACATTCTGTCACTTTGGAGAAAACACTAGTAATGTTCTGAGGGTGAGAAGGTTTTCAAATGATAGGAGTGGGCATGGCTTTGCTTCCCGTTTGCTAACACTGTGGTGCTGTGACAAGATCCTAGATAGTAAGGGAGACCTGTGAGTGGCCACACTTAGCAAGCAACTCGGAGAAGCACTCTCCGTGCACCCAAACCACGATATCAAATTTTACTTAGAAATTGCCTGGTTTGTGTCTCTTTGAAAGTAAGCCTGTTGCAGGTATTTTATATGAGCACAACAGCTTCATCGACCATAATAAATTCTTTATACTGAAACCAACTTTACTAAGCACTGGCATGGGTAGGAAGTGCTCCTGGAGTGAAGACATTTCAAAGACATTTTAATACAGTGGCACCATGTGGAGGGCATTAATCTTTCTTGTGATTTCCTCATTGCAACAATGGAAAAGGCTTCTAATGTGCAAACCTCGTTAAATCAATCATCTTGGGAATTTAGATGCACAGTATGATAAAGGCAACAACTTTCTCTACCTTAAGGCAATTTCCATATGTTTTGGAAGTTGGGGTTTAGGGAAAATAAGCTCTTTGATGGATTTATGATACAGCTTCAAATATAATATTTGAGTTATTCACTTTATTAGCTAAAAAATAGAAAGTTCTAAATAACTAATAAAGTATACTTCATTTTCAGAAATATTTATTGTTTACATGACTGCTTTGGACACTCTATATCTTTTAAGCTGTAACTACACTGATGGAATATAATAAGAAATGTGTTAATTTAGAGCAACGAGCTGTTTTTAAAATTTATTTACAATTCCTTGTTTTGTTTAAGAATTTAATTTCTATTATTTGACAAGTCAGTTTTATGAGGATTAGGAAGTGTGAGGAAAATGCTTAAGACAAAATGTCCTGAGAGATACAGATTTTGTATAGACATAACTTCTTCCTGTTTGTATATAGAAAAGTACATTGGAAAGGAACAGTAACTTCCAAAATATTTTAAATTTGGACCGAAATGCACATGGGTTATGCCTACACAACTACAACATTAGTAGTGGCAGGTGGGAGTGACAAAATTGTAGGAGGCACTGTTTTAATGCTAGAATGAGATCGACCAGAGGAAATGCACAATTAAAACATTTGCTTTAAATCTCTGGCACTATATTAGGGAAGGAAATTGATTCAGAATGTTATCTTTGATTTGCTTTTATTAAATGTAATTTGTTGTTTATCTTACTGCTGGAGTATTTCTGGACATTTCAAAGCAATATGGACATTATAAGAAGGCCTGATGTGGTAATGTTGTGCTGTGGACATTGTTTGTGGATCTGTATCTAAATCATTTTGGGATTAGTTTGGTTAAAGGTTATACTGCTAGATCTCTGGTGAATTCTGTCTGAACTATGGATATTGGTTCCAAGAGTACCTAGATTGCTCTAACTCAAGAATTCCACAAATCAATATCATATTGAACCAGTTTCTCACTGCTTTCCTATGTTCCCTAGTTTGGTATTTTTGGAAGTTATATTAACTCTTTCAGTGATTTTAATATTATATACATATGAGACCAGTGCTTTCTAATTACATCAACACCACATGATCTGATCTAGCTCTATTCCTGTTTAAATTGCACTTATGTGACACTGAATTGTTAAGAACAGAAACAAAAGAATTTACTAAAGAATAATTATTAAATTAACTAAAGAATTATATTATTTAAGATTAATCCATACTTAGTATTTAAAATTATTAAGCATTAATATTTCAAAAGATATTTAGTATACGTATATACACATACTATAAACACTTTGCAGAACTGAGATATTCTCTAGTGTCAGAAAGAAGATTTTAAAATCATTTTAAAAATCATAATTGCATTACTTTCTATACTGACGGGCACTGACACTGTAATCTTTAACACTTGTTTAAAACTGTTTTCCTCAGAAACCTAAGTTTGATTAAGTACTATGGCCTTGAAAGAGGAGGCGATCGCTAAGTATTTCTACATGTCTAAAAGCTTACATGGCATTTAGGTAAACTTACACTATCTGTTAGTTTACAACTTAGATCTCCACGTCTCAGACGAAAGTGACAACAGTGGGAATGAAATAAGCCATCGAGGTATGTGGTTATCTAGGGATTACTAGGCAGTGGTCAGTTTCTATAATACTTATTTTGTAAAGGTGGTTTATGTAATGGTGGTATCACATGTATTTTCAAATAAGTAATACTTTTTCTTTTTCCTTCCCTTCTAAAATCTTTTGCCCCCTTTTGTCCCTCCTCATCTTTTCTGTGTGTTCACTTGTCTATTATTCATAGGATTTCAGTCTAACAGTACCTCTGTAAGCCAGTTTTTCAACTTTGTCATTAACGTTAATCAAAATTTCCTTCCATTGTGATCTATTACCTAGGAATATAACTGAAGTTGCTAAAGCTCTTGGTGGGGTGCAGGGGGACTGGAATGAGCATGTCCTTTTTCTCTGCTAAATTGACTTTTGCATAGTTTTTGATAGTTGAAAATGTGAACTGATGTTTACGTGGCCACATTCAGGACACACTGCAATAGAAACCTGGTTACATTAGGAATGTTCTGGGAGAAGGTAAAATATATGAATAGGATGTTGTCATTGAACACTGATCCTCAGATGATGATAGGGCTAGAGAAACAAAAAGCAGCAATACCCTCAGTGGAAATAAGACTTTTTTTTTTAAATGCATTAGTGAAAAATACAACTATAAAGGAAGACCTTTACTGTGTGGAAGGGAAAATTCTTTTAATGATCCAGAGATAAGAAGGATGATGATTTGGGACCTAAGTAGTGAAAATTTGATACAAATATCATTTTGTAGTATTGAGTATTATATTATACTATATATTATACAATCCTCATAGTATATAATTATAAATCACTATATATTATATACTTCTCATTATTATGAAATTAAATATTATCATGAAATTAAATATCAATGTAATAATATTGTATTATTATTATTATATGTACTATATGCCTTCCCTGATCACTGTGTCCAGGAAACTTTCATATATAATACATATATGTCCATGCATATAATTCCAATTTAAGATAAGATGAGAATGAGTTGTGTAAGAGTATGTGCCAATCTATAACGATGAAATTCTAGATTTATTTTAAAAGAGGAGTACTAACTGTTAATAATTTATTCATATTTTCTCTCTTCCTCTCTACTGTGAGAGCAGAGACCTTGGTATTTGGTTCCAAATCCATTCATTCTACCCTTGTCATCACACTATGTAGCTGTTGTCCAATTCTGAGCTCAATCAAAGAAGAGGTATGCCTTTGCTCCCACTGTGATCTGTCAGCCTGGACACCCTAGTACACATGTTCTACTCACTGTTGCTTATCTACTCTTATTAGTGTTCAGAGTGAGGGGTACTCTGGGACCCCTAAACTTGCATTCTCTATATGGGTTCTGCCATTTGCTGAATAAAGACAAAGCATACTCTTAGTGTGAAAGAACCTTAATGGGATAGTATGCATAAAAAGAGAAGAGAAGAAAGGGTAGTAGTTTCCCAATGAAACATCCAAAGTTCCCCATACCCTCATGGGTAAATGCCCAGTCAAACAGGGTTGGCCCAAAGCAGGGCTGCCGAGGCTCAAAAGCTTGCCACACATCTAAAGCACCTCTGGCAGGAAACCATAGAAAAGGAGCAGAAAGGACCAGGCAAGTATTGGCTGTAAAGAGCAAAATCAAAATACAAATCGAGCTAACAGCTGCCATTGTCAGCCTTCCCATGGGTCTCCTCACCCATGTCACTTCCAAGTGTCTCTACATGTCTTGACTCCATGTGTCTCCTTCCATGTCCCCCAATTCTCTGGTACAAATCCAAAACTGACAAGAAAGCAGGACTTCCTTACATATCTCTCTGCTCTCTGTGCCTTCTCCGAGTCTTCTCTTCCAAGTCACCCCTCTACGTCTCCTTGCTCTCAGCAACATCCTGGGTCTGGGAACATGGAGCTTCCCCTTTTTATGGAGATTGCACTCCAACACTCTGATACTTTCCAAGGCTGGCTTTCACACTTTCTTTGATGAGCATTTAAAAATGTTTTCCAGAAACCTCTTAAGCTCACTTTGATAGCAGTAACCTTTTATCTTCACTTGTGTCTTTGATATTTCATACCACTTCCTTTATTAAGTTTTTCCACATAGCTTTACAATAAAACTAATGTAACTAGCAGATTTCCAGATGGGAGGCTTAGGTTTGCAGAGCACCTAGTTTCTGCCATCTTTGCAGGGATCCTGTGAATGGCGTCAAGTGTTATAAGACTACCACTGAGTGTGAGTTTGGGCATTTTCAAACTCAGATCTTGAGAAAGTGGTACTGGACCCTGAATGTTCAGAAAGAAATTAACATTATTGAATGTATTTGGACTAATTGATATTGTAGTTTGACATCTGCAAATGAGGGATAGAAGTGTTTAGAAGTGTTGGTATCTTTTTTTTTTCCTCCCCTCCCGCCCCAGAAGTGTTGGTATCTTTTTGGAGACTGTAGGTGGTGGGAAGAACACAGAAGGAAACATAAAATTAAATCAGGAATGGGAAATAAGATA
Organism: Galemys pyrenaicus; assembly: GCA_019455555.1. Lineage (NCBI taxonomy): Eukaryota > Metazoa > Chordata > Mammalia > Eulipotyphla > Talpidae > Galemys > Galemys pyrenaicus. The sequence goes on from JAGFMF010011381.1 coordinate 718,634, forward strand.
TCAAACTGTGGAGAACAGAGTAAGGTTGAAAAATGTTGGAAATTGATTCCCATATGGAAGGAACCAAGAAGGAGCACCTGATCAGGTAGTAACTTTTGATAGATGATAAGGACAATATAACTTTCAGTGGCTGCTACTGTATTTTTGTGTGTGGGAATGAACGTGAATAAGACCTATCCTCAAAGAGTAAACGGAGTTTCATTTTACACTGTGTGTCATCAAAAAACAAAGCCATGTACAAATAACTACAGTTCATTATACAGTATAAGTGACCAGGCAAGACAAGCAATCCCTTAAGTCATTCCAAACAAACCATCACAATGAAGCTGGGGGAAAGGTTACAAACAGATGGGTTTGGAATGACTGCCTAGTGAACAAATGGGCACGGCTATTGAATATTCAGTGTCAGCAAACTTGGAAGTTAAAAACAATTGGGCAAAGGATATGTGACATGGTAAGAACTCATAGAAGCCCATCAATGTGTTGCCTACAGTTTCAGGGCTAAAGAAACAGAAGAGAACAATTTAGGCTTTGGGGCTCCCTGGTAGCACAAGTGTTAGTTAAGTCTCAATACTATGAAGGTATCTGCAGCCACTGTAGCACGAGTTTGATCCCATGCCAGGATGCTGACCCACATGGCGCAGCAGACCTCTCCTATCTCGACCTCTGTTCCCCTCAGAAGTGTATCTCAGTAGATCCACCTGTTCTGCTCCCCACTCTGTCTCTGGTGAATCCTCTCACAGCCTCTCCCCTGTCCACCTCTGACCTGCACCCCAGCTCTTGTATGCATAAACAAATAAACTTTCATTTTTCTAAAATTGAAAAAAAAAATAGAATTTTAGGCTTGGCACTGGCCTGGCAGATAACTGGAATTGTTTGAGATAGGGTGATTAAAGAGATTAGTGAACTAGAAAGACCATGGCTGATAAAAAAAAAAAAAAAGGCTTCCTAGGGGAGACCAATTGCTAGGAAATAATTGTTGTGAGTAGGGTAAATGATGCAATCTGTCATAGTACAAATTCTTAAATAAGTTCTGACAATATATTGCCTTCTCATTTGGGTTCAGACTCCCCCCAAATCTCTTTCAAAATAATTTGACCTCTCTCTCTTTTTTATTATTTCAAAATTTCCATTATACTATAACTGAAGTTTGCATCATGAACATTTTATTTACCTTTACAATTTAATATGGCTCTTCAGGGATTTAAAGATTTGGTATGTGTGAGAAATATGCCTTCTACATTATTCATGTAACAATCATGAGCTAGAAGAAATCTTGCATTCTTGATTCACAGTGAGCTGTATGACTATAGAAAAAATGGTCATTTCAATTTGATGTCTGCTTGGTGACGTCCCCAGGGGGTGTGTGAATCAGAACCTGGAGCCCAAAATTTAGCACCATTGTGATATTAAGGTGATACATGGCAAATCATATTTATAGTTTCATGTTCAATTCAGTCACACCATATGAACACAGAGTATTTTAAATATAAATAAAGAAAATTCATAAAAAATTTCTAGTGCGTGTGCTTATTGTAGCTAGCCCACCTATATAATTCAGAAATGAGATTTTGAGTTGAACTGGCTAAACATTGGCATATCTCAATTGAGCAATTTCCTGATCATTTCTCTATTTTACTCCTTATGGTTTAAACCACCAGTCTATGCAAGTAGCGTAGTTATGTTTGGATCAGAAAACATGGTACTCTCCACTACAAACTTACACAGTGAACTTTTCAGTAATGAAACTGTCTTCTTTTTGCTCTCCAAACACAGACAAATGGGCAAATTGTATGTCCAATAAAGCTGTTTTATAAATATGTTTTAAAATGTGCTGTTTTCAGCCTATGTCTGAAGGACAAATACTGCTTGTGAAAATAATCATTTAGAGGCCATATTTAGTCTCTGTACAAAGTAGGCAGAATTATCTTCCTTAAGTTAGAAAGTGATAAAGTTATCAGTAGTTGAAGGTGTTCGTAAGTGGAAAAGGGCAAATTTGGCCTCCTGTCTGTGACTGCTAAGAAACCCCTAGGCTTTGTTCATAACCCACACGGGCACATGATCTAACTGCCGACTAAGAACTGCCCTTCTTGTGTAACCAGCTAAATTCCTCTGGCTCCCAGTCCTATATTTTCTGCCTGATGCAGATATCTGGTAATTCCTTCCCAGGTGCCTGTTCTTTGTGTTTTCTACAGACTTTTCATCCTCAGTGGCCACCTGGTTTATATTCCTTTTGTTTGATTCTAGCTCCCATCTCCCTCAATTCTGAATAGTTTTGCAGAGATCAGCATATTCTATTTCTTGCTGAATGCCTCCCTTTCTCTGAGTTACATTTTGTTGTTTTTGTACTCTCATTTAATCTTTTTCTTGCCTGTATTCTAATTAACTCCATCGTTGCCTCCTTCATTATGCTTATAATGAGGTCATGGAGGTGTTCCGAAATTTCTTCTTTTCCCATCTGCTTCAGGGTTCCAATTAGTTTTCTTTGGAATTCTAAAGTTTTTCTGCTTAGTAGAAGCTTTCAATAAGGCTAACTCTAGGATGACCTCTTTTCCTTCATCAGTTAAAATGAAAACTTTCTAGTTTATACAGACTCTCAATGGCATACAAGGCATCATTTTCTCTAGCATAGAAATGGAGTTAGAGACAACAACAGTTGAGCTACACAGAAAATTTAAATATCTTTTGAAAGAGTGTGAAGTCTGTTCTTCCAGATTGCAAGTAGATGCAGGTGAGAAATTTCAGAAAGACACTTTTATCCACACTTGGACGTGAAGGGTATGTAGCTAACACAATAAAATGAATTTTAAAGGAAATTTGCAAATAATATATTTTAAGGAAAAAGTTTCTCAACTTCAGTGTCTTGTTCTTGGAGCGTTATTTTCTTTTAGAATTTTTCAATGAACTATTGTTTAGCCTTTGCCATGCACTCAATTGTGTGCCTCCACCTCCAAATTTATATATTGAAGGCTTAATTCTCAAAGTGACTATATTTGGAGGCAGAGTATATAGGGAAGTAATAAAAGTTGAATGAGGTCATAAGACTAGGGCTCTGATCTGATAGGTGTGGAGGACTTTGAAAAGAGAGGGGCGAGAGATCACTTTTCTTTTTTCTTTTTTGCACTTACTCTGAGGAAAGCCCACGTGAGAACAGAGTGAAAAGGTGGGCAATTTGCATTGCAGTTCTCAACAGAAACTGAACACCCTGCCAGAACCTTGATCCTGGACTTTTCTGCTTTCAGAACTGTGATAAAATAAATTTCTGTCATTCAAGTCACCCAATCCAGTATTTTTCTATGACAGTCCAAGTGGACTAAACAGACATTAAAAGTAATTCTTTTAAAGAGAGAAACATGCATGGAGTTTGTAAAGCAGGGCATAAAACAAGGTTTACTAAAGTCTTGATTTTAAACACACAGAAAAAATGGGACTCTTCATGTGTTGTTGGAGAGAATTTAAAATAGTGTAGTGACAGAACACAGTTCAGCAATTACAATGTTAAACATCATTTTCTACTCCAAGAGAAATGAAAGCAGAAACCCACACAAAACTTATACATAAATATTAATAGCAGATTATTCTTAATACATTGCCAAAAAGTGGAAACAACACAAATGTTCATCAAATGATTAATAAAATACGGTGCACCCATACAGTGAACTATCATTTGACCATAAAAAGGAATGAATTATGGACACGTAATACATCAATGAACTTTGAAAATATTATGCTAATTAAGAAACATATCACAAAAAATGTATGTCATATAATTTCAATTATATGAGATACACATAATAGGCAAATCAATAAAGATAGAAAGTGGATTACTGTTTGTTTGCCTGGGGCTCAAATTGGAGGGGATAGGGAAGGATGGCTAATTAAATATATGGGGTTTCTTTGGGGTAGGAGAAACATGTTTTAAGCTTAGATTGTGATGATGGTTACACTACCTTGTGAAAATACTGAAAAACATCAATTATATTCTTTATCTGGGTGACTTGTATCATGTTTGAATTACAAGTCAATAAAGTCGTTAAAATAATGAACAGTCTTACATATACAAAAGCATACTATGAAGAAATATGTCAGAATATTAATAAAGATTTCATGTATGGTTACAGCTGATTTCTACTTGCTTTTCAATAATTTTTTGCAAATTTTCTATACTGAATATACTTTTTAAAAAAGATTTATTTATACATACAAGAACTGAGGTGCAGGCCAGAGGTGTGGGAGAGGTGAGAAGAGTCACCAGAGACAGAGTGGGGAACAGAGCAGGCAGATCTACTGAAATACACTGCTGAGGGGAGCAGCAGTGGGCCATACAGGAGAGGTCTGTCATACCTGGCCAGGATTGAACTCATGCTGCAGTGGCTGAGGATGCTTCATAGTGCCTTAACCCCTTACACCATCAGGGAGGATCCTGAATATACTTTTCAATAACTAGAAAAATTCTAAACAAAGAAAAATGTTCTCAACTGTCATGTCTTGAACAAGGTTGTTCTAGAAGTTTCCCAGTCAATAAGAATAATAAGAACAATTGCACTTGGTTTCCTCTCCATCCATTTATTGAGTGTTCACTATGTGCTAGTTCCCCGCCACATATTAGAAAGAACTGCTAAATAAAGTATCTTAGCTTCTTGAGGACAAGTAAAGAAAGCCTTTAATCTGCTGAATGAATAAAGTGTGGGTATCATTATCACCACTAACCAGAGAACGCATCCATAAATATTTTCATGTGGAAAGGGATGACTCAGTGTGGAAATGAGTTTTAAAGAAGATACTGCAATGAGGAACAATAACAGCCAAATCTGACCTGATATAGTAACAGAGTATAGGAAAATAAAATATGGGTAATAAACATGGTAATGCTAAAGGATGGTAACAGTAGCAAAGAACACTTACAAGTGGCTTTATTTTGTGCAAGACTCTATACTATGTGCTTTCCTGGGATTTTCTCATTTAATTTCTTTAATCCTTACGATAGACCACATGGTTCAGAAATCCACTGATTCAGATACCCCTGACTTTGACTTGCTGTGTATTCCAGCTTAACTTCTGAGTAGCTTTGGTTAGTTTAAATGGAAAATGTCAGGGTCGGGCAGTGTGTTGCTGCCAGAAGCTAATTGAACAGAAATAGGAATTGAATCTATAATGTGCACTTTATTGTCAGAAAGAAAACAATCTGAGAGAATGGTAATATTTTACCCCCAAAACCCATTTTTGACATCTCATCTCAAACTGGCCTTTTTCTCGCGAACTAAGCAAACACAGTTAATCATAGTCAAGTTTCCTACCATAACAGCCTGTCACTGTTAGTACCCTAGTCTTCATCAGGTCCTCAGAGTTTGTCGTTGCCTCCTTGGTCATCTTGCTCCAGGTGAATCCTATTCATCTGGGTCTGCAAAAACACCTTGTTTTTCTGATGTCATCAATGTCCACAACTTTCTGATGTTGTTAATATCTGACACTTCTTTAGGGGCAGGACTCTCAGTTCAAAACAGGAGTTTTAGTTACAAAAAAACCCAGATTATTAATCACCTAGTGTTTGCATGTAGCTTATGCTGTGTATAAGTGCATATTTCTAAACCAGGTGTGCTGCCCTTCCCTTTTTCCCTAGCCCCTATCATTACTTCACTGTCCATTCTGTCAACATGCCTTGTTCCTCCTGTCGCAGGTATATGCTGTTCTGTTTGGAACATTGTGCACATCCATTCCCTCCTCCCTGCAACTCAAAAGGAATTATCTAGTTAGCATTTACTTTTAGATCTGCATTTATATTAAGCTCCGTTTTCATAGAGATCTTCCTTGATCCCAAGATGACATCCGATCATTTCATGATCTTGTAACACTGTGAGTCTTAATTTTCACTAATAATCTTAGTTGTAAATTTGCTTGCATTCGTGTGTTTATTTGTCTTATTGTTGTTTCCTATACTAACTTAAAATTTTATGGGGCTATGAATCATGCCTAGGTTTCAATTTTATGTACTTACTTATTTTTGATCATTATATTCCCAGGATATAGTCTATAGCATGACATATAATAGTGCTAACTAAAAAATAAAGTCTCAACAATAGTTAGACAAAGAGTTTACCGGGTAATTTAAGGTGAGGGTTTGAACTCAGGGAGTAGCACAACAGATTTTACTGTGAAAACTGTTCTGATAAACTGAAGTTTCAAATTAGTTTATATGCTAGAAACAGTGAGAAATCAGCCATCAAGAATGTAACTATTCTTGTAAGAGGAGCTCCTAGCTCTCAATTGTCCTGATTTCAAAGCTATGCTTATGCTGGCAGAAAGCAATGCAGTATCCATTTTCCTTCCCTTGGTAGAAAAATGTCCTGCAGAGATGCACAGATTGGGCACTCATTGGTAAATATTATTATTATTATTATTTTAAGCTGAAAAGATGACTCACATTTCCATACAGTGGGTTTTTGCATACACAGATTGAGGCTGTGGAGAGGGCTTATTAGTTTGCTCTCCAGACGAGGGGGCACCCCCAAGAAAAATTATAATATGGTTATAGTAAGTATTTAATTAATATTGCTTAGATAAATTATGAACTTGGATATTTGACTTTACCCTGTCTACTCTTGAGAATGCATCAGTTTACAATGTTATCATCATTCCACCTTGTTATCTCTTCATAGTACTTAGAATGACCATGAGCTCCCCAACAAGTTATGGCACTTGAGAATTTTCCTGAGCAATAATAGTCATCATGCTTCTGTGACTCCCAACTTCTCTCTGCCTCTTGGATTCACTCCTTTCTCTGCTACTAGCATTGCTCCAATGAGAACAAAGACTTAATTTTGTAGATTCAAGATCAAACAGAGATGTGCCTTTGAGTTGACCACTATTCAAGTCAAAACCTGGAACAGTTATTTTGAGACAAAAGGATGGGAAATGATCAAAGGCGGGAATTTTTAGTGCAAATAAGGGTTGGTTCATGCATTTTAAAAGCATGGCATTCATAATATCAGAGTGCAAGATGAAATTGCTAATGTAGAGATTGCAGTTCAAGAAGGTAGTAAAACTTTCTACTTCAAAGGCAGAGAGACCAGGAACTTGATCTCATCTCTCTGTCTGAGGGAATTTAAAAAGGAGACAGGAAAGAAGATATCTCTGAATTGGTTTTTAAAAAGTCAAGAAATTACAAAATTGAGTCTACTTTAAGATTTTCATTATGTAAAAATAGTCTATGTATATAAAGGAAAATGACAAGATGAAATTGTTGTTTGAGCTAACAAGATTATAGGTGGATTTTTTTCTTTATTTCATTTTGATTTATGTTTTTATTGTCATATACAATATATAACACTTTTCAAGAACTTCAGTTCTGTAAAGTTTCAAGTTATAATTACTGTTTTTCTACTATATGTTGTATACCTTATTACATCACTTATTTAGTCCTAATGAAAGCACTGAGAGGAAGATGTTGTAGAGACTAAAAAAAGAAAAAAAAATGCTTTGTGTTGTGCCTTATCAGTGATAGAGCTGGGATTTGAACAATCCGAGACTCCAACTATAGTTGTGATTCATTGTCCTATGCTCATAGTCACTTGATGGTCTTCCCCCAAACATTCAAAATTTTCTGTTACTGTTGTCTTTGTTCCTCTGCTGCTTTGTTCTAATTAGTTATTTTAACAAATATTTATTAAACATTTGTTATATGCCAGTAATTGTTTTAGTTTCTGGATGAACACAATGAACAGGTCCTTATCCTCAGCCTATTCTGGTTGAAAAGAGATGCTGAACTCTCAAATTAAGCAAATAAGAAAGCTATGAGAACACAGTAAATGAGAGAATGAATTTTTTTAAAAAAAATTATTTATGCATGCAAGAACTGGGGTACAGACCAGAGATGTGGGGTTGAGAGGAGTCACCGGAGACAGAAGGGGGAGCAGAGCAGGCAGATCTACTGAAATACACTGCTGAGGGGAGCAGTGGGCAAGACAGGCGAGGTCTGCTGCACCATGTGGCTCACCTCCCTGAGCAGGGATTGAACTCACCATGTGGCTCACCTCTCTGAGCGGGGATTGCTGCAGTGACTGCAGACAGCTTCACAGTGCTGAGCCTTAATCCCTTGTGCCAATAGGGCAGCTCCAAAAATTAATTTGTTATCCCTGTAAGGTGCTTATTAAATAAAACAATGAAATATTTCTCAGAGGAGAAAATATTGAAGCTCAGACCAAAATGACAAGAATGATTTTAGTAGAGAAATAAACTTTTAAGAAGGCCCTGTAGCAGAAACTAGCATGATATGTTCTAGCAATGGAAAGAGGAGACCAATGTGTTTAGAACATAAAAGATGTGGTTGGAGAAGTAGGATGTAATCAGATTATGTAAGGATTCGTAAGCCAGTGGAAGAAAAATGAATTTTAGTTTAATGGACATACGAGGACATTGGAGGATTTCAATTAAAAAATGTTATTCAGGGGCCTTCCAGATGGTGCAAGGGATTAAGACATAGCACTATGAAACTATGTGCAGCCACTGCAGCCTGAGTTCGATCCCTGGACTGCAGCACAAGCTCCATCGCCAGCCAGGGAGGTGACGCACATGGTGTAGCAGACCTTTCCTGTCTGACCCACTGCTCCCCTCAGCAGTGTACTTCAGTGGATCTGCCTGTTCTGTTCCCCACTCTGTCTCGGGTGGACGCTCTCATCCCCCGCACCTCTAGCCTGTACCCAAGTTTTTGTATGCATAAATAAATACTTAAAAAATGTTATTCACGTATCTGTGCGAAAAATGGATTGTAGAAGAACAAATGTAGAAGTAGCGAGATGAGTCAGAAGCCTGTGATGATACACTCATATACTGAATCTAAGTGGTGAGATGGAGGTCTTAATGGAAGCAGTAGTCCTCAGACTACCAGACTACTAGAACACTGAAGTGTTCATCAGAATCACCTGGGGGAGGACCGGGAGCAAATGGGAAGGGTCGATTAAGAAACAGATTGATAGACCTTCATCTTTTCTCCTGCATCCTGTATCATAGCCAGCAAATCTCAGATGAGACCTGAGAACTGTCCAAAAAGTTCCTGGTGCTGTTGATGCTGACTAGCCAATGGACAAAGGTGATCATAATGTAGATAAATGGGGAAAGATTTAGAATGTATTTTAAAATTGGAGTGATAGTTTGCTAATAATGGATAGAATTTAAGGAGTGCAAAAAGAGGGCTCAACATCTAGAATTTTGAGGTTTGGGGGTGGTTTTTACTGAGATGTGTTCTCAGGAAAAACCAGTTTTTGGTTTGAGAGGAGTAAAAGAAGAATCAAGTCTTAATTAAACTAAGGAAAAGTTATGAAGACTTAAATTTCATACACTTGAAATGCATTGTATTACATTTAATTTTACATGATTGATGAAGGTGATCCAAATATATTTATTTACTGAGATGGTGGCACTGGTGTGTATGAGGGGCATAGCTAGTAAGAAAAGATCAAGACTATTAGTTAAGGCCAGATCTAAAGAGGGCATATTGAGGCTGTTAGGAGTAGAGACATGATTGAAGTCAGGTGGGAAAGTGACTGAATCAAAACTACCATAGAAATAAGTATGGAGGGTTCTATCAATGTATGGTGGAACTGGTGGTGTTTTGTTTAGGGCAATTGGGCTGTGTAATGCCAGCATGCACAGGGCAGGTTCCGTGTCAGTTCAGGCAGATGGATAAAGGAGCGTCCAGGATCCCCCAGTGGATTATTTCATGCTTTGATGCTCTTTCAGGGAACCAGATGCACAGGCACACCAGTCAGGGTGGCTGGCATGGGCTGAGCAAGGGGCCTTGGGAGAGAGGCAGGGAGGCAGCTGAGCCTCCCCTCAATGCCCCACAAGTCTTTCTTTTTCTCTGGGCTCATTCAGGTGTTCTCTCAGGGTCTCACCTCTTCTGTAGGCATGCTGCTTATCCTTTCACAACTGTCTTCTGTGTCAGTGATGCTGCCCTTATATCGCTGACCTCCAGGCTCAGGTGTGCATACTCCAGGTGTCCAGTTGCCCCTCACCCCTGTGCTCCTCTGTGTTAACAAGATCAAGGCCACAGGTGATAGTCCCAGAGGCTAGTGACATAAAAAGCATGATTAAATCACTCTACAGTCTGCAAAGTAGTTTATCAACCAGACCAACTTACAGGTTAGTGGCAAGACAGAAGCCTGTTTATTAATAAATACAAATAACAAGAATAATAATTAAATTTTATTAAGTCATTGGTGTTTGATAAGCATTGTTGAGTGTTTTAAGATAGATTTTCTAATTTAAATCTCACAATATTCTGTGAATGTGAAACTCCTCTACTCCCAAAATACTTTTGACCCAAATTTAGGTGACTTTTTTCACACTAAACATTTCCCCACTTCTTCGTGGTTTCTGATTGGGTATCTATAATTTCACTAATTCAGGCACTACCTGAAGTTAGTGCAGACCTCACCAGTTAAGACTCAGTCCCCACAAAATTTCCTTCCATGTTAGACCTTCAGACACAGGTTCTAGATAGTCACTTGTGATTCTGATTCACTGCCTATAAGTTGGCTGTATCCACATCCCCTGCTTCAAGTTTGATAATTTGCTAGAATATTCTACAGAACTAAGGAAAGTGATATACTTACCTGTAGGGTAAATGGAAGAGTATCAGGTTTTTCTGCCCTCCCGCCATGGTGTCCATCATTAGATGGACACATGAGACCCTGCACGCATGCCTAAGTGGGCATGTGCAAGTGGGTGCACCTGAGTTGAGACAGGGGGCATATAAGGGTGGTGTCACTAGGATGCCAGGAAGAGAGAAGAGACAAAGCAGAGAGAGAGAGAAAAAGGCAAAAGCATGGCAGAGACAGGAGAGGATAGAGAGCCCAGAGAGTGAAGATATGCCAGGGGCTGGGAGGCCTGCCAACCTCCTGGCCCCCAGCACCTCTGCCTGCCTTGTACCTGGTTGCCTCTGATAATAAAAGCTTGAAAAAAGCCACCAAAGTCTCCAGGACTCCTTCCTTTACCTGTCTGCTTGCAATCATCGAGAACTTGCTCTGTGCCCTTCCTGGCACTACATTACCATTACTGGTTTATTGTAAATAAATGACACAACTCAGGAACAGGTGTAGAGTAACCATGCCTGTTCTGGCTCTGGTTAGGCCACCTTCCTAGCACCACCATGAATTTACCAACCTCTCCAAATGCTCATGGTTAGGACTTTTTTTTTTTAAATTTTTTTAGTATTTATTTATTTATGCATACAAGAGTTGGGGGACAGGCCAGAGATGTGGGCGGTGAGAGGATCCACCAGAGACAGAGTGGGGAGCAGAACAGGCAGACTGACTGAAACACACTACTAAGGGGAGCAGCAGGTGAGGCAGGAGAGATCTGCTGCACCATGTGGGTCCCCTCCCTGGTTGGTGGCAGGGATCAAACTCGTGCTGTAGTGACTGTGGTTTGCTTCAGAGTGCGTTGCTTAACCCACTGCGCCACCAGGGAGGCCCACATGGTTAGGACTTTTATTCAGGGTTCATTACATAAACACAGTTGATGAAATCATTGGCCATTAGTGATTAACTCAACTTCCATCCCTTCTCCTCCTTCATGAGTTATAAATGGGCTAGAAAGTTCCAACCTTTTAATCACTAATCCTGTAGTTGCCAGGGAAACCAGCCTCTCCCCTAGCATCCTTAAGGACTTTTCAAAAAATTTCTAACTAGCCTAAACTCAGGTGTGGTTGAAAGTGGCTCGTTATGAATTACAAAAGATACTTTTCTTATTTATCACTTCAGAGCTAATATTTAGGGGCTATGCACAAAGATTAAATGAAGATTAAAAACCTTTACAAAGGCCAGAAACCAGGGATGAAGACCAATGTGTATATATTTCTTATTATATCACAATTCCATACCGTAAGAGAAAGGAAACATCCCAATTTTATAGATGAGGGAACTGACTATGAGAGGATAATTTACCTGAAATAACAGTTAGAAAATAATACAATAAGATTCAAACCTGGGTGCTGTAGAAATTCAATATATTTCAGAAGGTTTTGATCTGTACAAGTTTAAAACAAATATTTGCTATTGCTGCCTCGACTATAAAATGTTTAATATCAGTTTTTAGTCAGTGTAGGGTCAGAGAACTATCAGGTCTTTCCACCCTCCTGCCACTGGTATAATGATGGACACAGGCGGTGCTGCGCGCATGCTTTCAGATTTGGACATGGGTTCGGACATGGGCATATAGAGGCAGCGTCATGAGGACGCCACTACCAACAAGCAGCGAGAGCAGCAGGAGAACAGAAGACCAGCAAAGCAGGGTGAGATGCGCCCGGGGCTGGGAGGTCTGCCTGCCTCCTGGCCCCCCCGGCCCCTATGCCTGCCATGTACCTGATGCCACCTCTGTAATAAAAGTATAAAAGCCACTGAGGGCTCCAAGACTCCTTCCTTTACCCCCATCTGCTAGAACCATCCCGAACTTGCCCTGTGCTGCCTTCCTGCTGCTACAGTCAGGGACATACCTCCTCCAATCCCTTATGCCATTTCTCCTATTGAAAAATCTAGGTACAGTTACATCATTTCAGTGATGCTGCCTCTTCCAGGAATGTCATTCATTATAGACTTGTGGAATGTTTTCAAGGTCTGTGCCTGAAAACAGTATCTTCTGTGCAGAATTAGCTAAAGTTTATATCATTGTTAATGCTGTATGAAAGCATTAAATTTCCTTAGGAGACATTTTATTTTCCTTCTCAGAAAACGAAAACCCTCCTATTCTGAGAAGGCAGGCTATTTATCTATTCCTCTCCCATTCCCTTGTCAGGTATCTTTCATCTGTCTCCTGTTTCTCACACCCTCACCTACCAAGATGATGTGTCCTGGGAACACAGGAAGAGACTAAAAGATAGCCAAAACATGCAACTCTTTAAAGATTGGTGTGCCTTTATCTTCTGCACTGGCTCCTGGTGCCTCCCTCCCTCTGCTTTTCACACACCTCTATTCTGAACCTTGGCTGCTGGCTAAGTCCCTTGCCCCAGACAGACAAGTACGAGAATTCAAAAGGTTTACTTGGGGGACCAGAGAGATAAGAAAGCTATTTTCTTAATGATTTAAATTTCATGGGTTTTTTTATTCTGCCCAGAGAAGCTATTCAGGATTATAGCTTTGCCACTTTCACCACCAAGTTTTTGAAGGTATTATTCATTTGAAAACTTGAAAAACTGAGGAAGGATGGGGATAGTGAGTAACCCATAAACTGAATATAGGTTCTTTGAGGGCAGGCCAATAACTTTTATTAAAGAAACCAATTAATTATTTTTCAGAATTATATTATACTAGGTCGTGACTTAGTAAATATCATCTGTTAAAAAAATCATGGAAACCTATTTGTAGACTATACAGCCAAGAGCACACATACACAATATGCTGTACCCCATGCCAACTGACCTTTATTTCTGCAGAGTGGACTTTCAAATTGTAGGGTCAGAGAAAAGTTTTCAGGCTTTTCCACCCTCCCACCATTGGTATAATGATGGATACCTGCGGTGCTGCACACATGCCTAGGTAGGCATGCGCAAGTGGGCTCACCTGGGTTTGGACACGGGCGTATAAGGACACCAGCAAGAGCAGCAACAGCAGTGGGAGAACAGCAGAAGCAGCAAAACAGCCGAGAGGGTGAGATGCGCCAGGGGCTAGGAGGCTGGCAGGCCATGTACCTGGTCGCCTCTGTAAATAAAACTAAGAAGCCACCGAGGGCTCCAGGACTCCTTCATTTACCCCGTCTGCTAGAATCATCCGAACTTGCTCTTGTGTCCTTCCTGCCCCTAAACAAATGCATCTTATGTTTATAACTAAGAAAATACTTTTAAACATCAGAATTTATTGCATGAATTGTCTGCTTTGAAACAGTGTTTTGGGGATATAAACATAATGCATATTTTTTGGATTGGGTATTGATTTGAATTAATGGAAAAGCAAAAAAATCCTGAGCTGGTTAAATAACTTGACGGAAATATGATACGATTATTGGCTAGGGAGGGGTGTGGCAGTGGTTCTTGTTTCTAAATATTTCTCTAATAGTACAGATAGGTTCCTAATATGTTGCCATTAGCTGTGTGGAATAACTAATTCCCCCTGCACCTCCATGAGTAGATAATTTTAATGTAATTTCCTGGGAGCAACAATGAGTTGTCACTAACAATTGATGTTGGAAATATCTGGTATCTAATTAATTTTGGATCTCACACATGATTTGGTTAATGGGAAGGGGAGGTCCTGGGTAGGTTGGAGCAGGAATGGAGTTAAAAGCATTTTTAAGAGTGAGATTTTCATGATGAACTGTAAGGAATGGAAAATAAAAGAGAAAAACTGCCTCAGGTGGACATACAGATTCATTTCTTCCGAGGGAATTCACTTTGATTAAAACCTTCGCCCAGAGAGACAGGTGGTGGGATTTTAACTGTGCTAAAGGACTTGGCCATTTTTTTCCTTCTCGCCAAACAGTTCATCTTGGCTGGGGGATAGAAGTAAGGTGGTAAATCTGAAACTAAGCAGCAATTCCACAGAGAGGTCAGTGACCTTTGGTGTGTCCTAAATCAACAAGATGAATTGGTTCAATTAGACTTTCCTTTTTAGTTATTTGAATTAAATTAGTGGAAAGAATAGGAGCCGGAGCTGAAAGGATGCCATGATGCAAAGTTGGCACAATGGTGGGCCATAAGAAACCCAAAGTTTCAGGGTGCTCAAACTTGATTAAGCAAAGGAAGAAAGTAATGAAGACTAGTCCAGGGGGAGACTGACACAGAGTTCCTGGATTTTTAAACCTGTGGATAATCACCCAGTAAACTTCTCTTATTTCAGTTTAAGTAAGTGTCTGCTATAGTCAAACTAAAATACTAAATACTGCCTGGATTAATGTTTGTTAGGATGACCTTGATGTCAAATATGGTGATATGTGACCATTATGCCACTAAATTTCAGAGGTAAGAAATGTAAGTTCTAGAAGTAATATCTAGATGTAAGAAGCAGACACTGCTATTTAAGAGGAATATATTACATTTGATATGTTCAGTGGCAATTTACTTTGAAACTCTCTCAACCCATTCAGCCTCCTCAGTTTGCTTACTTCTTTGATCTAACCTTACATCAAGATATAGGTCTGAGACTATGCATAAGTAAGTAAAAGGGTAATTACTACTTATCTTTAGTGATGTTAGTAAGAACAGGGAAATAACTATGAAATTACCCAAGTTCTTGATTCTAGAAAATAGATGTTAATAAAATTTCATCCAGATTTAGCTCACCACCACCATTCAGTAACACCAGGGTCTATGCAAATTGAGTTTGCTAAGACATTTTCTTTGGGATTAGTCTTGGATTAATCCTTTTTTATAAGTATGCCCTATAGAAAAGTGTGTTGTGACATCATCTGACATGCCATCATTCCAAACATTTTGGATCCCACAAATGATTAGCTCTACTCTAAGAGATGAAGAATAAATAAGAGCAAAAGATTATAAAATGAGACCTTGTGCCCAAACATGCCATGTATGCCTTGGCAAACAGAATACATATATTAAGACAAATCACATCTAACTTGCCAGAGAAATGGATCAAAGCTGGCACAAAAAAGTCTCCTGTTGGATAGATCAGCAGGGAACTTAACAGTGGTCTCCTTGAAGTGGGGAGACCATATAATTTATTATCCAGACTGGGACACTTTTGAGAGTGGCAGGAACACTAATAATAATTACACTAGGTCAATAAATGTAAACTAGAAGTCTTCCAGGAAATTGG
Source organism: Galemys pyrenaicus (assembly GCA_019455555.1). NCBI lineage: Eukaryota > Metazoa > Chordata > Mammalia > Eulipotyphla > Talpidae > Galemys > Galemys pyrenaicus. The sequence continues at coordinate 734,395 of JAGFMF010011381.1, forward strand.
ATGTATAGTTACCCTGTAAAGAAGCCAATTCACCATTTCCTCTGTAAAATTTCTTTTATCTGAAGGCCAAAATGCTAAAAGGTGGAAAAGTCCTGAAGTTGGAAAGAAGAATGTTCTAGAATTCAGGTTACTTGAAAATGCATACCGTTAAAATGACTAATAAAATTCAGCATATTAGGTATTTTATCTTTAAGGCTGTAACTGCCACTTTTTAAGAGAATTAACTTAGACATCAAGGTACTGCTGAGGGAACTTTGTCCAACTTAAAGAAGTATACTTCTAGTCTGGTTGCAAGGAATCTCACCTGCCAGGTTGCACCTTGCTTATACCATGCACACCAACGGTGAAGCCAGTCTGGATCAGGTCACTTATAATAAAATTAGTTTTTTTTCCCTTTTTTAGTGGAGGTAAACTCATATAACAGAAAATTTTTCATTTAGCCATTTAAAAGTATACAATTTAGTGGCTATTAGTAAAAACTATGGTGCAATTTTTGTACTATTAAGACACAAATATAGCACAAATAGTGACCAATATCTAGTTAGAGAACCTATTTAACACCTGAAAAGGAAAACTCATATCCACTGAAGAATCAGTCTTCATTCCTCACTCTCCAACCTTCTGGCTATCTCTATTTTCTATCTTTACAAATTTGCCTATTCTGGATATTTCATATAGAAGAAATCAAACAATATATGGCTTTATGACTGACTTCCTTTACTTAGAATCCTGTTGTAGCATGTATCAATACTTCCTTGCTTTCCCTTGGTTAATAAGATCACATTGTAGGAATAGACCTATTTGGTTTATCCATTCATCTGCTGATGTACATTTGGGTTGTTTCCATCTTTTTGGTCATTTTGAATAGTGCAGTTATGAAAATTCAGATACAAGTTTTTGTTTGAACACCTGTTTTCAATTTTGAGGGGTGTATTACTAAGAGTGAAAATTATGGGAATTCTATGTTAAACTTTTTGAGGAACTGTGGAATTAGATTACTAGGTAGAACAACTGTAGGAATTTTCCACAGGAGGAAACTTGGGAGAGGGAGTTGGGGGAAACCATTTCCATAAAGACCATTTCCTTAAACAATTGAGACCCCATTATATTTTTCACAGTCTAATGCTTTCTAGCTATTCCTAAAGTAGGCAGACTCAAGAAGGAAGCTTAACCCTCATTCTTTACTCACCAATGGATTTATTTATTCAACAAGGTTAAGTAGAAAATTTGGAAGGAAATTTTGGCTAAGTATTTTCTCTGAGACCTACTCTTTTTTGGTGCCAATTAGACCTTCATTTCTGAGATTTATATTTAATTTACCAAACTTCAAAGTTTGCAAGAGGAGGCATTACTGTATTGTTTTTATTGTTTGTTTATCAAATAGCTTTTTTTTCAGTGATCTTTAAATATCTTAAAACACTTTAATACTTGCTTTTAATAAAAAGTTACTACCATTAAAAGAAATTATTTTAAAAGTATTTAACATAAACTTTCCCTAGGAAGAATTATTCATATTTTTATAAAGTTATTTTATTTCCCACACAAGATAGTTTATTTACTATAAATAAATTCCTACTTTGCATAGGAACAGAAGAATTATGGCTTTTGGAAAGTTAATATATAGGTGTCTGTGATTCTTATAGTTTTGACAGTACTGTTTCAGAAGATTAAACAAAGGGTTGATTAGCTTACAAAATAAAATTGAACATGCCATAATTTACTTTGGTTCCTTTTGGATGGAGGGTTCAAGAAACAAGTTTCATTCTGAGTTTCTTGTTTTTAACTAGGAAAGGATATGATATACCTACAGGAGTTACCCATGCAGTCACTACCTGTTTTGATGGCAGTTTTAAATTGTTTCCTAACTTTGCAAAAGGTCTAATGCACTGCATTTCAGAATATTCATGCAATAGATATAGTATATATTAACAGAAAATGTATCACAGGGATGTGAATACTTTTGAACTCAAATGTGGTAATTGCTTTGCTTTTAAATAGCTTGTTCTGGAGATGGATATATGCAAAATATTGGAGCACATGAAAAAATGCAAGTTTTTGTTGTGACTGTACCTAGGGGTCAACAGATTATATTTCTATTTTGTCTTTCCAATTATTGTGCCATTTATTTTGCAAAACAAATTAATATCCTATTTATGCTTCCATGTAAAACATCTTTATTGATTAAATAAGACAGTTACAATTTTATATTAAATTTCAAATGTTTCCTGTTGAATAACAATAAAAATTCAAGATGACAATTAATTAAATGATCAGAGGCAATGACAATGAGAAGAATGAACTGATGAGCAAAACTAGTACAGAAAATGTTTCATGGAGAGACAAAAGTGTATCACCCAATGAAAACCTTGCAGAGACATTCCATTGGAGGTCAACACTTTGGTCTGATAATTTAATTTTTATTATTTTAGAGATCCAGACAGGTCATATTGTTAGCTTGTGTGCATTTAATTATACAGGCTTAGCAATGGAATGCATGTTACAATTTGTGTGAGTTTTTTCCAGTTTTGTTCAAGGAATGCTATTGTAAAACTTGAGGTCTGAACGTAATACTTTAATGTTTAATGTAGGAAAGAAGATGGTTAGCAAAGGAACATCACCCTGAAGTACCAGACTCTTGACTGAAAAGAAATAAAAATAACTGGGAAGATAGAACAGCAGTAGAGGGGCAGCATCTGTTTCACTTTTTTAGGAACCACATTGCGTGGACCCGTTCATTAAAATTCCAATGTGCCTATGCTTGATTTCTGTGAAGTTGTGTTTTAACCCTTTTATATTTGGATGTAGCAAAACAGAGGAAGAGAAAAAAGGGAGAGTGAGAGGGTGAGATTGAGGGAGAGTGTCCCCATTATGTGCTTTACATCTACTATAGATTGTTATCTACTACATTGGATAATATCTACTATAGGGATTGTAAACTTTTAGACACAGTGATATATTTTTGAACATCTGAGATACTACACACTGAAAACACCATGAAATAAAAATAATCTCTTCACACTTCCCAACTGGCTGTTTGTCAACTTTTTCCTTTCCCACATTTATGCATGAAGTGTCCCTTCGCAGCCAGAAACCCTGTGGTGTTTTTGGCTCCGATTTGGACAGTAACTTGCTTATTTTCAGAGTTAACAGGAGAAAGCAAAGAAAAAAATGTAGTGCATTAGTGTATTACATTATGTAAAGAAAACAAGATTGCTAATTACTGCCATTCAGTATACTTTTCAAGCACTTATTTAAAACTTTTCATTTCAACTAAAACAGCCCCCAAATAATAGAGTTGAAACAAGTTAAATTGTATGTTTTAGAGCATTTGACCCACTTATCGACACTTCCTGTAAACCCATCTTATATCAAGTAACCTCCAGGGGGAAATGTATACATACATATATTGAATATTGACTTTTCTATTTTTGTCCACCTCCCTTCCCCCAAGGGAAGAACTCTGTAGAAGTTAATTCCCTCCTAGGCTCTGTGTGCATATGTATGCTTTGCAGATTTAACAAGCAACGACAGTAAGGATGAGTAAAGTGGATTGCTGGACCAAAAGTGTGTGTGAAACTTGTTTTGAGGATCTTCAGGTAAAGATTTTAATTATGGATACTGAATGGATACTGAATGTGAAGGCCATTGCTAGTTTACAGATGCACCTGAAGCTAAATGTATGCTGTCAGTGGGCTGCAAAGAATAAGATAGGGCTTAATAGCAGGGCTTTAATAAGCAGATTTTTCTTCCATAGGCAGGAGATGTCCCTGGTAATATTTTTATTTCAGAAGCAGCAAAATCTCAATGCTAACTGTGAATATCTAATAGTTATTAGCTAATCGAATAGCAAATAAGCTAATAGTTCCAAGGAACTATTTTATTTTGCACAGAACAATCAAATTATGCATTCCTATAATTAAAAGATATTTTCTCTGTGTTCATGTAAAATCATTCAAATAATACATCCCAATGTACTAATAATAGATACACACACGCAAAGGCAATTATGCACATACTCTATATGTCTTTATAAAAACTTAGGGAATAATTTAGAAGACTGCACTTGTAGCTGATAATAGTACTTACCACTTGAAACCTGATTTGAACTGGAATGATGATCAAGTGGGACTTTTTTTGTAATGTTTGCAGTTTAATGCAAATGCATAAATATGTTTTGAGAAATAAAAAATTAAAATAACTTTAACAGTCATCTTTTCTTCTTAAAGGTGACTTAGAAGTTCTTTTGCCCATAAACAGATTATTTAAGGTACTTAAATAATCCAGTTTTTCCAACTCAAAAGTTTTTATTGGTAGAATGCTTCATTTCCAGTCCTTCCAGTGTTTTTAGAACTCCAGGACTGAATTTTTTATTTTACCTGTAAGCCAAAATAGGAACATAAATTTCCCTAAGTATATCCTTTGTTTTAGTTTTAAAAAAAAGAATGTAATTGAAGAACTCTGAGCAACATAATATGAAAAAACAGCATTGCTGAAAATTTTTAAGAAGTAATGGCAGCATTCAGGACAATTTCACCACCAGTATCCCTAATGACATGGATTTATTTATTGAAAAAGTATAAGAGCAAGAATAGGAACAATATTAGATTTTGTGTATAAAGCCTTTAAATACCACATCCAAAAGAATAAGTATGCAGGTGAAAAAAATGCAAAATTGATCCAGAGTGGTGCAATGAGGTTTTCACTTTTCTCTGTACATGGAAGCAGTTACCTTCAGTAGTGGTGTTTTTAAAATAAGAGAGCAGCACAATGCAGTACTTATGTAACTGGAACAAACCAATCGCAGGCTTTTCTTATAGTCATAGCCTTTCCCCTGTTGGATTAAATTAGGACTTTCTCAAGTCTGTGTATGCCAGAATGACCCTGCATGCTTGCATGGGGAGAGTGGATTGGGTGGGAGGGGTACAATCAACTTCCTGGATTGTCTAAGAATTTTAGGGACTATGCCAATTAAAGGAAACTCTTCCCCAACAGCAGTCCCTCTACAAGTGAGTCCCTTGTCAGCTTAGTACCCTTCATTCCCCGAAGTTCTTGTTGCTGGTGAGCTCTGGTCTTCTGCCATCTGCTAGTATACACAGCAGCAAACATTGCCAGGATCTACCCTCAAAGAAGAGGACCCTGTTCTCTTAGAAACAGGTCTAGCCCTGGATGTTCCTTGGTGGGTTCACAGTGCCTCTACACACAGCCCTTCTCCTTTGGGGCCCAGTTGTTGGACCCAACATTGTTTGTATCTGCACTTTGAAAATCCCACAATTACCTATTCACCTTTCCTTCCTGTTAGATTAGGGTATTAACTTCTGCTCCAGGATCAGGCTGTGCTTTAGTAATTTTTAGGGTTCTTTTCTTTATTAGGCTATATGTGCTTGTTTTGAGGGACCGTCTCTTATATTTACTGACAATTCTAATTGCACTCCTAATTTCTGTTTACTTGCTTGCCTGTTTTGTTTACTGTCCAAGCAAAGCTTCCTAATGGCCACTGTCCTTTATCCAGTACAGCCTACAAAGGTCTTTATACAATATTAGCAAACACTTTTATGAGATCAAGACAGACATCTTAAATTTCTAGTAATTGAGAATTGCAGGGGTTGTGTCATTGAAGCAATAATCACAAAGAATGACATGTATTGTTTTAGTTGCATAACCAAATTTTTGAAGAGCTGATTTATTTGGGGAGAATGTATATAAATGCACAATTTACTGTCTTCAACATTTTATTTTAAATTTCTGATCTTATTAGCAGGAAAAAAGTTGCAAGTTTGATTCTACCATAAATATCATATGAGTAGGTCACCATTTCCTTCTTTAAAAAATATATTAAAAAGTATATTTTCTTCTTTAGGAAAAAAATATACTTAAAACTATGCAGAAAAGCCAAAGATCATATTTTTGGTTTGTATTTTATGACAATTTTAATATTGAGATGTTCATATAATTTTAAAACCTCTAATATGATAATCTCACAATAATTGAACATATTAAGGAGCAACAACTTTTATATATTTTGTAAATGACTTCCTCTGAGACATACCAATATAGTCTTATTGAAAAGATATTAGCAGCAACTTAGACTTGACAAATTGTTTATTGTTTGTCTTTAACTCTGTTTAGCTGGCTGAGTGTTGCCTGGATAGAAATTAAAGCTCTCAGTTCAGAAAGCCTGATAAGATTGCCACCATCCTAACTAGCTATATTGTTTGGACCATTGTTTTACCTCTTGTAAGTTTTGAAGATTAATTTAGTCTTACTTGTATGTAGTTTCTAGTACATCTTCACTTGAATTTATATCCTTAAATTTCTATTAATGTTACAATATCCTGTGACCCACATCTCTCTTGGAAAAGCTGCTGCAACCAAGAAATAAAGGGAAATGACAAATGCTAGTTGACCATGGCACATATTTTTTCCTTTTAGATCTTTGAATTATGCTTTTTAAAGCAAATCTATGATAATTCAGGGCAGTGAGACTTGCACAGCTGAGGTTTAACCTCAAGTACATTGTCAAATTTTGTTTTTTTATAAAATATATTTCACTTCTGACATTTGGAAGATTGCAGTTTTGAAGAATTCACATGGACTTTCTGCAAGCATTTTATTTGCTAATGAACTACAATTGATCTCTGTAATTGAAAGATAATGATACTATTTGACTGTAATGACTACATACTAAGTGAAATTCTGCACGAGTGAAATTCTGTGCAATCCTGGAAATACTATGACTTTATCTTAATTGTGAAATTCCATTGTATAACTTCTTAATGTTGTTTAATTATTAAAGAAAAAAATCTGACAAAATGTGCAATGGAAAGGAGGTTGAACTGGATATCTGTTGTCTTCAGTTTTAACTAGACTTTTTGCAAAAACATGGGCAAATCACTTAATTTCCTAGGGACCTCAATTTTTCATCTACAGACCTGATAGAATAAGGTTATTTAAGGTCTCTTCCAGCTCTTCCATCTCTAGAATCTGAATCCTACCAAATTGATTTTTCATAGTCGCTAAAAAATCTGAACAAAGCTGAACTGTGAAATATTTGACAAGCATTAACAGGATTGAACATGTTTTAGACATTCGGTGTTGTGTAGGAGAAAAGAACAGTTAAGAACTACCCCCACCTCTACCCACCCCCCACATAACTTGTGTTCCTTTAAATTTGAAACTGTGCAACTGCTTGTTACTTTAAACTGGTTTTATACTTCTCATGGCAAGATCTGAGAGAGAATGCTGCAACCTATAATTTCAGAGGGCATATTCTGCTTTAGAGACTCAGTAATGAACAGTGGGTGGGGCTGGAAATTTGGATCATCTGAGGTAGTGGATAGGCCAGACTATATTAGGTTTATCCTTGATAAACAGACTCATGAATATTATTGAGTTTTTTTTTCCCCCTTGGGGGTAGGAAAAAAGAGAGAGACAGGAAAGCAAAACTGCCTGCAATAACAGAGCACCTGCTTTATTAAATCTTCCCCAGGGAGATTCATTATTAAGCTCTGAAATATAAGATCTTACTATAAATGGCAGATAGGAACCTGTACTCTCTTCATTTGTAATATGCATATTATGCTGATTTCTTATTAAAATAAATTAACAATTGACTTACACACAAAAATATACTTTGTAGAATTTTATGGGTGGATACAGAATATTAAATTGTACAGAGAATGTTCACATATTCATTAGTAAAGATTCCTCCATGAGACAAAACATTATCATTTTTATTGCCTTTGCATTCCTACAGTCTGTGTAAGATACCTATCTTAAAAATATCACAGAGAAAATTTTAGAAACAGGTAAAACAGACTTACTTAATACACCAGAAAATATCTAGCTTTATTTTTACTGAGGGATAAAAATAGCATATGCGCATATATTTTGAAATGAAAAGTATAAATAAAAATGCAGTTGAAGAGAAGCTAATCCGAAGTAATAGATATTATTTAGCAGTTATAGTATTCTCATGAGGCTAGCTTTTAGCTATTTACATTAATGAACTTTTTGCCAAATAACCTCTGGCTTATAATACTTGATTTCATTTATAGTATGTTTTCAAGGATATATTTTTTATGAGGGGAAAGTAAATATTCTATTGTCTTGTGAAGAAGAATAACATCCTCATACTTTCATTCTGAATAAAAAAAAATCCATATTTGCCACTCATAATTTTTTTTATAATGATGTGATGTTTGAAACACTAAATAATTCAGTTTAAGTTGAACAGATGAAAATATAACTTTTATTATAGTTCAGAAATTTCAAGGCATTCAAGAATTGTGGTAGACAGAAGGTCTATTTTATCTAAGCCTGAAGAAGAAATGACAAAATAATGCCTAAGGTGGAAAGATTTTAGGATTAGGAGTCTACTAATGGGAGGACTTGGTGAAATGATGATGAATGTACAGTGTATGTTTTAGCATGTAGAAAGCCTAGCAATACCGTGGATGTACCTGCTATCATGAAAAAACCTATGTAATTTTTTTTTTTTTTGGTTACTGATTGATTTACCTGAAAAATGGGGACAATGGTAGAATAGTAAATATAAGGAAAAAACAATGAAATCTGTTTGGAAGTCATTTATATTTGAAACATTTTGAAATGAAAAGGTTATTATCTATAGACAATTAAGTAATATATTAAAATGTATTTTAATCTAGTAATTTATAAAAAAACATTGAAATAGGAATTTATTTTGGGGAAAGAATTCTTAATCTTCAGAAAACTATTTTTTTAATTTATAGTTTGAATTTAGATCAAACTAATTCCATGAAATAAAATTTTCTAGAAAACTGATAAAAGTCAGTTTATTTAAAAATTGTTTGAAGAAGAGGTAATTATACACTAATAAAAATGAGAGACAGAGCACAGAACATCAAGGTTTAAATGTAATTAAAATAGTTTCCTACTGTCAATCACTTTCATTTTCTAAACAAAAATTATTTTAAAAAACAATTTAAAAATATATTTTTGTATGTTGGTGCTAATTTTCATAACAGTCATTCTCCAAACCAGGGGAAAGGGAATGGATTACAACTGTGAGATCACAGTGCTGAACAGGTTTGTAAAATTTTGTGCTGCAGGTTAGGAACTAGGTAAAATTCTTGATTGTGTCCCTGTTTTTTTTTCTTTTTCTTTTTCTTTTTTTGAGCTCGTCTTTCAAGCACAGGCAATTTCAAGTTCACTTCTATAGGGGCTCTTTTTATCCTCATTCTGACGACCTAAACTTGTTAATTCTGTATAGGCAATGATGAGTTATGCTTTGATTCATTAGATCTATGTATACGGTTTTATTTTAGAGTCTAAAAAGAAAGTGAAATTCCACATTAGTCTAAATATTGACAGGCAACAGAGGATAAGGCCATCTTCCCTATATTTGGTTTCTAAATAGATTCTTTTATGATTTAAGAAAATTGCAGTTCAGAGATTATTTTACAGTCACAAGTAAGATATAATGACTAAAAAAGCAGCTTGGAAATAACAGAAGTAGACCTGCCTTTATTAGGACTTGATATTAACTGGGAAATGCTTAGGCATTCAGGGTGTAAGTGACATGGACACTTTAATGAATGAGAGCAAGGCAGAGGGGGTGGTGCTTTATTTCACTCTTTCATACTGGATATGGTTTAAGAGTGTGTTTTACCTTGAAATTTAGATGGGCTTGGTTGGGATAACAATTCACCTTAGTAGCCATAATCTTTTGGTGTTTAGTGCCCTTTAAGGCCCTAATCTAATATTGAATAACTTGCCTTTTTTTGCTTATTGATTTTGCGCACTATAGGTATTACTTCAGTCCCCTATTAGACAGACAACAGCAAAGTAATGTGGTGTTGACCTAGTTTGTTTTGCTCATCATGATTAGGAAAGTTATTATTTTATCTATTTATTTAATTTATTGATTTTATTATTAGAAATAAGGTAACATCAGTTTACAAAAACTGAGCCAGAGACCTGTAGTTTTTCAAGTGTGGTCTCTGAGCCAGCAAAAACAAAACACCTGAAACTAGCTAGACATGCTTATCACTACCCCCACCCACACCCCCAAAACAAACAAACAAATAATAAAACCTACAAAAAAAACAAAAACTGAATCAAAAGCACTGGGAGTGGGCTCAGCAATCTGTTTTAAGAAGCCAGGTTATGTGCTCAAGTATGAAGAGAGTGTGGAGATCAATGCTCTTGTCTCAGTTTTGCTGCTTTCCTGCCATCAAATTTTGGGAAATGTGCTAAACTTCCCTGAGCCCTGGGCTCTTTTGTCTATAAAGTGAAAAATAATTAACAATGACCCTTCCAGCTCTAACATTCTGTGAATCTGGAATTCTAATTCCTTGGTGTGAGGACATATATTAGGGAAAGGCAGTGCCTAGACATTCAACTACAGCGATAAATCTGATATTACTCAGATAGGTGCTCTTTCCACATGTCCAGTGTAGCTTTCTTGCACCTGCTAAATAACTCAAAACCAATTTCAACTGCATGTAGAATATATTACAATGATCTTACCATTTGTTGTTGAAGATGGCGCACAGCATCAATGATATTATCAATTTAAAAGTACACAGCTTTAAGGGGAATGACTTTCTCTCAATTCTCCATAAACCAAGTGTTCAATGAGTGCATAATTTAAGTTTAGAATCAATGATGGGGTGAACCACCCTTTTTATATTATATAATTTACTCAAAGTTTAGAAAGTGAAAACATAATTTTTCGTAAGAATCTGTTAAAGCATACCTCTGGAAGCCTGACAGATAAGTTAATTCAAATGATCAAAGGGCAAATCTTTTACTTGTGGAATTTCTATTCTCTTAAGAGAAACTCCTGAAGTGGTAACTTGCTTTTTAATTTATTCAGAATCATCTACATAGTTTGGAAAGCTATAGCTTATACTAAAAAATGCCAAATGGATATATCTTTATAAATATTAGATGTATATGTGAGTGTCTATATCATATAAATGGGATCAGGTCTGTTCCAAGAAATGATGAACTCTGGGTTCTGAATACTATAGGTGTTGACATTTATATATGTCAATACCTCAGACAAAGTTAACCTCCTTCATCCTATTGTTGTATTAATCTGAGTTTTTACTTATATATAGCTGACATGCCAATTTTTAAAAGGCACACCTGTAATATGTCTACCTTGACTAATGAAATAATTGGACAGAAAATCCCTTATCTTAAAAAGAAAAATTAACCTACTAAACACATATATGGTACAGCTTTGATCTGACTTTCCTTGTCTGTGTCTGTTCGTAATCTCATTCAACCAAAGTGAATACAATATATACTTGCTTGCTTTGTTTAAAAGATCATCTATGTATATGCATGCTTTTTATTTTATACAATTGAATTGTAGTCATTCTAAGCTTGTTTATGGTATCATGCAAAAAATGGATTTGATAATTTCTTAGTATTGTTTTTGTTTAAGTTCTTTTATATATAAATCAGGCAATAATTTTTAGAAAGATACTTGTAACTGAAGTCTTATAGTGGCTTCATATAAGTATATAAAAACCACCTTTGATTAGGGTGACTTCTGCTTTTTATATGAAATTATATATTATAATTTATAATAAATGATAGAAAATTAATTTCTTTTCACTTTAGGTACACAATAAAATTCTTTGCATCAAAACCTGTTATTAAAATACAAAAAAGAAGACAATAAATGGTGTTTTCTTTTAGAGTCGCAATGTCATTTGGCCGGAAGGGGGAGCTCTCAGCCCGCATGCAGCAGAGGAAAGCAGACAGTCTAGTATCTTATCTGCTGCTTGGAAATTGTCTGACAGGAAAATATCAACACAAACCATGCGATTTGCCGCTGGAGCACGCTGGACCTCATCTGCTTAAAAAGATGCACGAATATAGTCATCACAGTTCATAATTTAATAAACTGTTAAAAAAACCACACATTTTCATTTTAGCGACTTTGGTCTCACAACTAAATTCACATTGCTACAAAGACATTTGAATTTTGCACTAATATGTCATGAGCACTGCACCCATTGCAAATTAATGAGTCTCTGAATAGCACTGTGCATTTGTCATTTGAATTTATGCTAATGCAATGAGGTCTCCTGGTGATGCTGATAGTCCATAGCAGCTGCTCGAACCACAGAATATACCGGCAACTAACCTTCTACTTTTTATTGCTACCTCTTTTCTTGGCTCTTTTGGCCTGTCATTTAGGCAGCAATCCTGTAGCTGGTTATTGAAAGGGCTGCTAAATACCTTTGACTTCACACTATTGCCCTGACCCCAAACACTGAACAGAAGTAATGGATCAGTGTTGAGAGAATTATGTACATCACACAGAAACAGCCTGAGACCAGGAGGTCAGGGGGAGTTCATTAAAAACCAGTGGTATTTACAAAGAATGTTGGTAAGGAAATTGATAATATTTTCCAGTGATAGTGTGTAATTTATATCAGTAGATCAATTTAAGAAAGTGACTGCAATTTTTATAATCATAATGGACAGCATTTGTTTGTGTGTGCAAAAAGAGACAGGGGTCCTTTCAGGTTTTTCCTTTTCTATTCTATTCTACTCCATTACAATTTAAGAAAATGGCCATGGCAATACTTCTGAGCTATTACGGCATGAGTTTTTATTACACTTGTGTAAACTGCCTGTTGATCAAAATGAGGTGATACCATTGGATTAGTGGAGGGCTTGTTGACACAGGAGGCAGGTATGTGGGCGGGAGATGCACAAATGACCTTTTTCATGGGACACAAGGCAGTGGCAAAAGGTTCCCAGTGTCTTGTTATTTTCTTTCCCCAAGTCTTAACTAGGAAATTACAATTTTTTTCTTAGATTAGTGTTTCCATTTGACCTGCTTCTAGAATGAAAATTTAGAGTTGATCCTAATAGTTTCAGGAAATTAGATTTAGTGTTTAGAAGTGATGTGGAAAAATGAAACAGAAAATACAAAGCTAAAAACAAAAAGCAAACCTATTACCTGGATTATGTACCTTTTGAAAAATTCTCACTGAATTTAAGAAATGTTCTCATTTTCCTTGGGCCAAAGGAAAGCCAGCACACTTTTTATTTCAAGCCAAAAGACATTTGATTTAATGGGACAAACAAATACGTACCCTGGTGAAAATGTAGCATTATTGTCATTCATTTCCTAGATTGTCAAAGAAGCAGAGACAGATAAGAATCAATTCCTGAATTATCTCTGGGGGGAAAAGAACATTCCAAGGCAGATATGTGTAATTATTTGTTAAGTTATGGCAGGAAGTGTGGAGTATAGAAGTAATTGTGATCTGTTCATCTCAAATAGTGCCCAAGAACAAGGAGGTTCTTTTCATATGTAGCTCATAAAAGAAAGATAATTTTCATGCTGACTCCACAGACTAGTAGGCTGTTCAGAACATAAGCCTGGGGAGATGTTAACATTTCCCTTTCTCTCTACCTGTTGGCACCAACCTAAGGGGTTAAAGGGCCACTCCAGAGAAAGAGACCTAACCGAGATGGGAGCACCGAGATTCTTTACTACAGCGCCGCCCTCTTCCATCAAGGCAGGAGACGTTTTTTTCACTCTTCTTGGAAAAACTTTGAAATGTAAACTGTTTCGATTGATGGCTCCTTCTGGCCCTGGCAACTCTTTTTGGTAGCTGGTGCTCTTTCTGTAATACTTGTTAAAAACGTCTCTGTAGCAAAGATGTTGTTTTTTATGTGACTTTTTTTTTTTTTTTTTTTTTTAGTCAGCGCATGTGTGAGTACAGACAGGCTCTCATCTTGCACGGCGGAGACTGGCAGGTGAACACCTACTCCTGTTGCCCTTATTCATTTGCAATACTTTATAAGATTAGTCTCTTTGAAAGCTGTTTTCAGTCTAAACTGTCAATCCTCTTTGAGTGTGGTCCCTCTCACTAGGAATGACTTCTTAGAACTGAGAATTCTGTGGCCTGAGAGTCCTTTTCTTAACCCAGAGAGGCTTCCGTGTGTCTGCTAATCTGCTCCTAACATTCTACAACAAAGCTGTCTTGGGGCAGCTTTAAACAACTAGATACACATCTAAGGAGTTGTGGTTTTAAGAGTAGTCTTTAAACTTCCACCACCATCTCCGTAACTGTAATTGTTTTAATTTGTGTTGGAAATTCCATTTTTACTTATCTATGAACAATGAGTTAATGAGTTGTCTATGAAAAAAATCACATGTGTGCATATGTTGTGTTACATGCTTGTAACATTTCAAACTTTATCCCTGTGGAAAGAACTTAAGTGTTGGAATTGCTCAGTCTTTAAACTGATTGGTTTAGATAGTGAAATTGGTCAAATTGCATAAACCAGTGTGAAAAATACCTATGTTAGTCTAAATGTTAACTGCTTATATCGATCTGACAAACTTACAGTGTCTAAATAAAATCTTTAATCTGTACTATATTGAATTATATATTATTATTTGTTGGGACTTATTTTTCTTTGTCTAATTATATTGATTGCATTATATTATTCTTCTCTGTTTTGATGGCATTGCTTTCCTGAAAGATTGTATTTCCTTGTACCACAGAGAGGAAAACCCCATTACTTGTTCCCAAGTGGAACCACTCTCACTCCAGGATTTGGACTCTGAGTTCTACCATTTGCCAGGCAGACTAGGTAATAATAGCACATTCTGAGGAAGCAAGGCTGCAAATCAATAGAGTTTTGACTTGTCAACTGTTAGAGCAGGCACTGATAAAGTGTATGATATAAAGGCAGGAAGTCCTCTTTAACCAAGTGGCTGCTCAGGTGCTCAGAAATGCTTCTTTCCCTCTTCAGTTTCTCTTTCGCTATCTCTCTCTCTCACACACACACATGAACACACTCCCTCATATATATATAAATGTATATATATATCTACATATATACACATACACATGCATACACATATTATAACCTGATATACACATGCACACATTTAAAGTGAAATCATTAAACTGTTTAACATGAAGTTTTAAAAATTATAAATAAGAAACACTTGTGTAAAGTTATCAAAAATTTTCTCAAACACATTTTAAAATTTTTTACTGAAATATAGGTATATTTAATTCCTCCTGAACAGTGTGAAATATTTAGTTTCTTCCTTATGGTGTTAAAATTTTAAGTAATGATTAATTCTGATTAATTCTGTTTCATCTCAGTATTCATGTGCATGTGTATTTGGTGCAATATGATTCTTCAGCGGTATGTAAGAGCCCTATGCCAAGGTCTTTGCCTTCAAGATGCTTATAATCAAGTATGAAGACAAGATTGGAAACAATATAAATAATATAGTTGTAAATAAAAATAAAAAATAAGTATGAAATCATTCTTTTGCATTAAAGTGAAAACTGCCAAGTACTATTTACTTTTCAGAATAATGTTCTTGGATTTCTGACATAGAGTTTTCATATTCTTTGTTTTCCAGGTCATGTGAAAAATTGCAATTCAGAAACTAAACAACAGAATGGTTTGTAAGGTCAATGATAGGCTTCTCAATTTTCTTCTCCTTTGACCTAATAGGGACCTCAAATGTATACTGGGATCATATCCCATTATCACGACCAATATTTGAGTGAAGTAGAAACCAAATGATGAGGCTTCTGTGTAGAGCCACGTGGAATTCCTGAGATCACTGGTCTTTGCAAAAAGGATTCAGTTTTCAATAAATACCTGTTCTTACAAAACATCCTTCTTTGTTACAATAGACTTACATTTACTGAGGAGAATTGGAGCAATTCACTCCCAGAAGAACCTTCATAGTCTCATTTGTTCATGAAGATAAACTAATAAAAAAATTCGTAAACAATTAGACAATATCTGAGGAACTTTCCAAGCAAAAATTTCCTTTGTATGCTTCAAAATGATAGTGTATGGAGTTCCAACTGTGATTACTTTGATGTCCAGGAGACTGATGTATAATAATAACAATAATAATAATAAAAATCCTCAAAAGTATTTAAATTGAAATATGCTTTGAATTTGATTAACAGTAGAAAGAGAAAATAAATTCAAACTAGTAAGATATTTATTTTAAAGATTTGAAGGTACACATAAGAAATAATAAGAGCAAGAATTAAAAATTATTATTGTGCTAAGAAAACTTAACATAAGGTTACCCACTTAGCATATTTTTCAGTGTACAATACAGTACTACTAACTATACACACAGTTGAACAGCAGATCTCTAGAAGTTCTTTGTCTTGCATAACTGAAACTGCATAGCAGTTGATCAACACCTTCCCATTCGTCCTCTCCCCAGCCTCTGGCGGCCACTTTCTGTCTGCTTTTATTAACACCCTTAAAAAACAAGGGACTTTTGGGCCTCCCTGGTGGCGCAGTGGGTTAAGCAATGCACTATGGGGCAAGTCGCAGTCACTGCAGCACGAGTTCAATCCCTGCTGCTGGCCTGCGGGGGACCCACATGGCATAGTGGACCTCTCCTACTTCGCCCACTGCTCCCCTCAGCAGTTATTTAGTCAGTCTGCCTGTTCTGTTCCCAGCTCTGTCTCTGGTAAATCCTCTCACCTCCCTGGACTCTGACCTGTACACCAGCTCTTGTATGCATAAATAAATAAAATCTTAAAAAAAAAAAAAGGGACTTTGTCACATGCTGCAATATGGATGCACCTAGAGTATGTTATATAAGTGAACTATGCAAGTCACAGGACAAATACTACATGATTCTACCTACATAAGGTATCTAAATTAGTCAATTTCATAGAAGAGTGAGAAACGGTTTAGGGCATGGAGAAGAGTGGAAATGGAAGCTGTGTATATAAATCACTTCTCTTAATACCTCGATGAATCTCTAGTATCATCTTCCAGTTTTCCAATCCCACCTTTGTGCCTCTTTCTGCTACAGACACAGGATATAAAACTAAAGATTCTTGAACTCTAAAGGCATAGAATGAGTTTGTATAATCTCAATTATGTATCCCATATAGGGATTGGGGTAAAGGTGTTTTGCAACACTCAAATTCACTGGCCAGAGAGAAATGATTGAAGTGAGACAAGTTGAGGTTATCATCAAGCATTTATTGAACTCTGCTTGAGAGAACTTTTAAACTCATAAATAAGAAAGGAAAATTAAAATACTGAGAATATTATCTGAACAATGTCTGTATAATATAATGATAGGATATTTGTGGGTATGGTCTAATTTATGTGTAGATATTGGAGTCACTTTTGACACTAAAACAACAACAACAACAAATAAATACCCCAGGAACAGTTGTTATGTGTGAGCCAAGGTCCTGTAAGAAGATGAAACTGAAAATATGAATATTGCCTTTAATTTTTGCTTAGATCACTAGAACACTTGAATTCACAAGCCTACAAAGCCTGTGTCACATCCCTTGGCCTCTTTGTAGTCCCTGGAGGGACCAATTTAAGGGTCTGGTCTCCACAGGGCAGGCAGTAGGAAGTGTTTGGCAAGTGATTTATTTTGCTAAAATATGATAATCGGCTTAGCAGGACTTGGTAGCTTAAAAATCGTAAATGGTATTGAAAAGATGTCTACATTTCTGCATCTTTCAAGAAAAAAAGAGCCTTAAGAAATTTTATCTGGCACTATGAAAATAGACTCCACAGAAGATTATTCCCTTTCCTCCTCCCACTCCCCAATTTAAATCAACTAATTAAAAAAGACTGTAACTAGAAGGGAATGATTAACTCATTAACTTAATCATTGTCATACTTGTGAATATGGACTTGTACCAGAGTTAAGAGGTTAATGAATTCAAATATATTGTCAAAACTGCCTATGGTTTTCAAAGAGGAGGATTTTATGTTCTGCAGTTTATATGCTTAAAAGGCAGTACTCAACTGTGATAAAGTTTGACATCAAAATAAGCCACTGAAATTGTGCAGGAAATGATGAGTAGGAAAAAATAAGAATCTCTCCTATCATTGTTTCCAACATCACTGCTACTCTTCACTGCTGTACCACCAGCATTATCATCTTCAATAGGTTTTCTTTTTCATTGGGAAAACTGGGAATTGACTTGCTTGGGTATAAGGTTGTCTACACATAGGAATGTTTGTGGTCCCTAGAATTCAGTATTTTCTTCTTACTATGAATGTTCTATTGCAATTTTATGTCTATTCTATGCTTAAAACATCTAAAAATATGTCTCTAATCCAGTTCTTTCTGAGTCCATTATCTACCTGCAGTCCATCAGGTATTGCAGGTGCTGAGCTAGATGCCGTGGATTCAATGTTCAGCAGAGTAGAAACAGTTCCATATGGGCAGCATTTGCAACCTGGTGAGATACCTACAATTAATAATACACCTAATTATGAATTATGATTAATATCAGCAAAGCACAGGGATGTGAGAGATTATCACCTCTCATGATGGGACCAGATTTAGAAGAGGAAGAGTCTCCTCTAAGGAACTAGTGATTATGTTGGATATCGACGCATAGTAAGGATAACCCAGTGAAATGTTGAGAAGGAGAGAATTACAGGCAAAGTTTATAGGATATGAAAATGTCCTGAGGCAAGCAAGAACTTGGTACTCTGAAGAAAGTGAAAAAAGGTCATGTGTGCCTACAGGATAAAGAAAGAGTGGATGATACAAGACTGCAGAGGAAGAGAGAAGATCATGCAGACTCTTTGCTAGCCATGGAATTTAAAGTTTCATTTTAAGAGAAATACAATACCTTTGATGAGTTTCAAGAAATGTTGACATGATCAGAGTTTTGTTTAAATAAGATGACAGTGGTTATATGTGGAAAAAATATTAATGGAGGGAACATAGTAGAAATATGAGAACAGTGATCTAGCTTAGAGAAGATGGAATCTCAGAAGAGGAGGTAAGAGGAGGTAGAAATGGGCAGAAAGACATGAATTCAAGATAAAAGTTGAATTAATAATAGGTGCTGAATTGATAGGTAGAATTGATGTATCAGATGTTTGTGGAACAACATGTAGTAGGGAAGGGTTTGGAAGAAAGCCTCGTTTGTCAAAGAATTTCCACCCCACTAACTACCCAGAATCTTATGTGATAGTCCTATCCTTGAAGGAGAAATACTGAGAAATATTTGCATCGAGAGCCACTGTATATTTATTCTAGCCTTAAAGTCTGGCTGGTGACTCTAAAATGTACCCTGACATGTAATTGTGGCAGTTCCTACAGGGAACCACCTTTTGCTAATTTGTTTACCCCAAGCAGTGGGACATGTAGTATTCACTCTTCAAGGGGTTGCTGTTAAAGGAAATAAGTCAATATACAGACACTAGTCTAAAGTATTTGTCCTGATCCCATCTTTTCCCCTAAGTTCTCCAAGTCTACAGGGAATGCAAGTTTAGACACCCAAAGGCTGTTGTTTCAACTCTTAATTTCTGAGTTTGATTAGGCTTGGAGTTAAAAAGCTAAGGAATCTTGATTAGATCTTTGAAATTCAAGGTAATTAAAATCTTCAGCTTTAGGTTCCAACAATTCAAAGTAGAACCGAATCTTTATTTCACTCCATAGTTGCTTTAAGAACTCTCTTAATTATTTCAGCAAATGTACCACTATCCGCACACTTGACTGAGCCAGAACCTGGACATTTTCAGTTCCTCTCTCCTTCTCATCCTCATCAAGTCCTGAAGACCTGTCTCTTGAATCCATCTTTTCTTTGTATTCACTATCCAATTTAAGTAGTTAGATTTTTTTTCAAATGCATATTTGATCATTTTCTTCCCTCACTTAAAATTCTTTGGTGACTTTCAATCTTCAAATAAAATTCACATTAATTGGCAATTCAGACATAGTCTTTAATAGCAACTACAATTAACACCTTGAAACTACCTGTCTGTCCCCCACCCTACACAGATTTTCATTTCAGCTAGAATAAAATGTAGATTTTCATGGATGCCTTTCTCTTTCCTAACTCTGACTTTTCAGATTCTCTTCCTTCTTTGTGGTTCTCCCCTTCATCCTCAGTCTTCTAACCCCGGTTGATAGAGATTTAGATCAATGTTACCTTTGATAAGCACTCATAAACCCCTATCTTTCACTCAGTCATTGCCTTCCTTAAGGGAGGTGGGGTTTTTTCCTTTCATTCAGAACTTGCTTCTATAGTGTGATTTTACTGTTTTGTCTCTGTTGACTCACTTTTTTTTTTTTTTAGCTGAAGTATACAGCAGTAGCTAGGAAGTATAGGCGTTCGAGTTATGTAAATTTACCCACCAAATATGTAATCAGGGAAAACTTTTGTTTTTATATCTTCTATAATGGATTATTGATTAAAAAGGATAATGCAAGTATAATGCATAACTTTGTTTAAGGTATACTACTGGTATAATAAATGCCTGTTTCTGTTAACACCTTGAAGCTACCTGTCTGTCCCCCACCCTACACAGATTTTCAGTTCAGCTAGAATAAAATGTAGATTTTCATGGATGTCTTTCTCTTTCCTAACTCTGTTATTATAGGTATCAATAGGAGTATTAATTTTATTCTTCATTTCTAACATGGTATCTGTCACTTAGTAGATACTCAGTGAATGTTAGTTGATTAGATAAAAAGTCATACATTAAAATAGTTGGGTGACAAAATCTTGATGATTATGAAATTGTTACAAGAAAATCTGAAGTTCAAAGAAGTTTGGAAATCTAACTTTTTTTCACATTGTATTATCAAGGGCATGGATATGGAATACTCCAGATTTTATAACTGCCACTTGATTAACAGGTCAGAAAACAAACAAACAACAACAACAAAAAACCCTGTGTTCATTTAATTTGAATTGTTCATATCAATTGGAAAAATGTTAATACACTATATACTTTTGAGTTGTGTAAAGACTCCTGAGAAAGGCTTTTTGAGGTCTAAAAGCACATTATGGTCTAAGCATTTTTCCACTAGATTAGAAAGTTTGTATCGTAAATTCTGAAGTACATAATTTCTATACAGAGCTTACTTACTTTCCTATGTTAATCAATTGATATGTGGATGGATATTTGAAGGATTTATTTCTTTTTAACTCTATATGTGTAGTAAATCATCATTAGCTTATAATAATATGAAATTTTTGTAGATTATATTAGATTTTCTTATCTATAGATACACAAAATATACCTACATTTTGGCTATATACACCACTAAATCAGATTAGAAGTATGAGCAGTCCTTTAAATGTTTCTATTATTAAAATTTATACTTAGATATTATCATTTGAATATTACATATAAATATTTGGACATGAAAGAGAGTTTGGATTAAACAATGAAGGCACACTATTAGCTGTTCCTATAGGCAGGAATGCATATGCCATATTTGGCATTGAGATTAGGTAACTAGACTTCCGGAACCTTAAAATGAGTTCCAGTTCCCACATAATGGATTATTTTTGCTGAGCCCTGTCCCATGAGTCATTATTTGGTATCTTTTTTCACATTTCCAGTTTTGAACACCTAAAGCTCATGGGACTTCTAATAGCTCTAGTGAGTGGTTTAACACTGTTTTCTTATAATGTCTATTCATTTACTTAATTTTTCTCTGTGAATGTATTCTGAATATTGATTTTACTTGATGAAAATTAAAGTAAAACAATAGCTTATATAAAAGATGATTATATTATAAAGAAGAATACTAGGTATTTTACTACTTAACAGAAGTCAGGACTTCTGTGAAAAATTAGGTCACTTTAAAAAATTTAATTGGGAGAGTTTTTTTTATTTTTTCTTAGCAAAGTAGATATTTGGAACATTTGAGTTTGGAAAAGATAGGCCCCAGGATGTGTTTTGGAAGATGAAGAGTCTCTGGGTCTCCACTTCATTTAGTGCTTGCTTTTGTAATATGATTTTACTCTGTTGTCTTTTTTTAAGGGCTTCTAAAGTAAGTAATGGGGAAATGTTAGGTAAGAAACCAGTAGTGTAGAAGATGACATGAGCTAGAAGGATACCAGAGTCCAGGGCCTTATAAGAAAATATGGTCTGCAGCAAAACAATCAGCACGGACTGAAAAAATCACTTAGGCAAAGGGATGTCTGGAATACATGTTTAAATTTTTGATTTGCATAGTGCTTTCAAGCATTGTTTTCTATCTTCAGGCACATTATACTTAAGCTTTACTTAAAATGACCTTTTCATGGTACCATTTATTTCTTAGTACTCTTTATTGTTAGAAGAGAATTGATGGTTAAAGGGGTCATATTTTCCAGTTGAGTCAGTTGGGTAAACAGGACGCTGATAATGCTGCAGAGATCCTTGAGACTCTTTGAGGGTTAGGGTTGATACTGGATTTTCTACTTATCACTTTGTGACATGAGACTAATGCTTTAAAAAGTATTAAGTATAAAGGAAATTGATTCAAGAAGGTTTAAAGAGTTGCAGACACCCAGGCTATTAGAATAGAACTTCATCTAAAAAAAATAACCTGAAATCTAAACCACTAGTTTGAAGAGATATATATGCTATTATGTTCATTATAACACTATTTACAACAACCAAATTATGGAAACAACCTAAATGCCCATTGACAGAACAGTGGATTAAGATGTGTGAAATACACAATGGGATACTACATGGCTATATTAAAAAAAAAAAAAAAAAACAACACAAACAAAGCATGAATTCTTCCCCTTTGCAACAACATGGCTGGAACTGGAAGGCATTTATGTTAAGTGAAATAAGTCAGGAGAAAGATACCAGATGATTTCACTCATATGTAGAATATAGAGTGAAAACAAAAACAAGTGAATTGAAAAAACCAACACTAGAAATATGACTTCAAAATAGGAACTACTAGAGGGGGAGGAAGAATAGGAGTGGGAACAAAGGGAGGGAGGAACCCCAATGACCTAGCCTAAAGGATTATGGATGCTTGGTGTTGGGGATGGAGTAGTGACACACATGTGAGGAGATTTGCGCCAATCTCCGTAAGTCATATGTAGCGCTGTAAACCAATGTTACCTTAATAAAGAAAAAAAAATAATAACCTTCCCCCTGAAATCTATGATTACAGTGAACTACTCTGAATATGGTTATGTTGGAGTGTGAAGTGGAGGGGTTATGTGACCCTCTATTTAGTCAATGTTTTATGTTTTAAAGCACTGCTCCTATTCTATCAGTATAACTCTGGAAAATTGATCTCTAGAGCTAAGCAAATTACCAAGTGTACATAATCCCCCCGCCCCCCTTTTTGGACTTCCAAATTTAGTGATAAAGCAAAAGATCTAAATATTATATTTTTCTTTATTCGATACTTCATCTCTTGCATAGTTGCAAATTATTTGCCCAAATTATGATTCCCCTTGCTTAGTGTTCTGACTAAAAAAATCCTGATCTATAGTGGAAATAAAGTAAACTTGGAGTTGAAAGACCCTGCCTTGAATATTAGCTCTGCCAATTATAACTGTACAGATGATTGGTATGTCACACATTCTGAATCTGAATTTCCTTATCTATGAAATTTGAATTAAAAAATGGTTTTCTATCTCTCTTACAGAATTTTGATTGTGGATTGCATAACATGAAAACCTGGTCTAAACATAAATGTCCCATACAAATATGAAATAAGATCATTTTAAAATGTTTTTAAAGAAATGGTGTGAGGTACAAAGGAAGGGTGGGATAATAAAAGCACACTAGAATTAGAAAACACTTTAAAAAATGACTACTTGGTAAAAAAAAATGGAGATAATATCTTTGACTTGTCAATGAAATGATTATTTTGCCTCTCTAACTTGTAACTCTCTCTGGTTGAGTGAACCATCCAAATGACTAATTTTCTATATGTTAATTCACATTTTCAATCAACTAACTTGTTGAGATAAATTGCATGTCCTTCTAAATACTTGATAACTACACTAAATACTTGATAACTACACTATACAACTTATTACTTTAGCAAAGTAGCTACTCAAAAATGGTGGGGATTTTATTCTATGGAGGGCCAAAAATCACAAGCCAAAAAAAAAAAATCCAACACCCAAACTCAGTAGTTTAATCTATTTTCTAGTTAGAGACATGAATATAAATTTCACAAATCATGTAATTTCATATCTGTAT
This sequence comes from Galemys pyrenaicus, assembly GCA_019455555.1. NCBI lineage: Eukaryota > Metazoa > Chordata > Mammalia > Eulipotyphla > Talpidae > Galemys > Galemys pyrenaicus. Next base: position 758,380 of record JAGFMF010011381.1, read on the forward strand.
AAAAATGCAATTTTATGTTTGGTCAGTTAAGGAATAAGAGATACTTAGGGGAAAGAGAAAAAGTAAGAGTGCATGGACAGAATCTTTCATTCATATATTCTGAATTCTTATATTTATTTGTTCTGTTGCCTAGCCCTTCTTTTCTGAAGGTATTCTACTATTTGACAGCATACTTGTTGTCTGACTTATCTAACTATGACCCTGCCTTGACTCTCCCCCCGTCTACCTTTATCTGAAGACCAATATCCTTCCAGTACCCAGGGTGGTAAGATGGATTGAGCACATCTTTAAAGAATCTTTCTCTTGGTACTGTAAGTCCTGTTCTTTTTCTGTGTTCACATTTTTCCTGTGTTCACATTCTCACATGCAATCTTAGCTGATGAAATCAACTACATGGGACATTTGATCCTTTTCTCATAATCTTAGAATGAAGTATTACATATGATGCAGGGATGTCAATGGTATAATTAGAATTTTGTTTTGGACATTTGCACATGTGGATGGGCTTATCAGTAAAGAAAGAGATGTAGGACAGACAATAATGAAGCTTGCCAACAACCTAGTGAAATGAGTTTCATCACTGCTTTCAGTTTATTGTCTGGTTCCCCCTTACCAGTCTAATTAAAGCACATATTTGAGAGCTAGGGGGGACAACTGGCTGGTAAGACCTTAAATGAATTCCTTACCTCCTCTGGTATTTAAAGTCCACAGTCATTTGGAATGCACAGAGCGATTACATAAATGGTGAACCATTTTTCCATGAGACTGAAGTTTAGAGAAACCATAGTAGGTTTCTTTTCATATCCCCTTACCTGGAGTAAACTTAAGAGAGAGGGTTCACACTCCTTAGCAGGACCAAAACTCCAGTGCATGCCAAGGACTAGCAGAGCATTCGTTTAGTGACTTATTGACTGCCTGACTGAGGCTGCTGGTGTTGAAGATTTCATTTGGAAATAGGCCAGGTTTTCTGTGTGTTCTGGGGACTCAAGAATTTATGATGTATGTTTATATTTGTATAAACAATGCATTTTATACCGAAGTGGGAATTGATGTGTTTTATTAGGTATAGTTAAAATGACTACCTTTAAACACCAAGCTAGGCTGCAAAATATAACTTTCAAAATTGTGTGTAATAATAATTATATGGTGCATGCTCTATGTAAGCATATATAACCTGTATTAGTTCATTTAACCTTCACAATTGAGATTGATTTTATCTTATTTACCACAATTTACTTATCAGGATACTAAGGCAAAAAGAAATTAAGTAATTCTACTTAAATTACAAGGTTAAACAAAACTCAAGGTTATACAAAACCTCCTGCTTCTTTTTTTTTTCCTGCTGGAGGTTTCTGGTATGGTTCATGCTTTCACTGTTAAAAGAAGATAGTTTGTGATAGAAGAGTTGATTGAAACCCCAATTAATAATATTGGGTGACATTGGTGACCAAAGATATCCTATCCAAGAGATTCCACCATGGCTTGGGGTGGGGATATTGGATAGGAACAAACTGCTGAGGAATTTATTCAAGTTACTGGACAGATGTACTGCAGTCAATAAAGGTGTGCATTAGGACTGCTAGGTTACACATTTTAATTTGTATCTCAGGTCCAAGGAATTGTCTAAGAATGATCAAGTGATCACTTGAGTGTAAAGATAATATATTTATTCATTGAAGCAACTGGTTCATAACAGTGTATATGATTCAGAGGTATAGTATCAACCTTTTCAAATGTATGCAACCATACCACACCCTCACCCATAGTCCTCAATCGTAACACATAGGCCCCCCTCTGCATCCTGTTGTTTACACCTCCTCACCCCTGTTAGATTCAGTACCACAGCACAGACATTCTTCTAGGATTTGCTGTTGGTTGGTTCTTTCTGACCCTCTGTTTTGCTTCTTTATATTCCACAGATAAGTGAAACCATGATTTCAATCATCATGGGTTTTTTGACACTTTTTGTGACCCAACATCTGGTTTATCCTGGAGAATTTTCCATGTGCATTTGAGAAGAATGTGTACTCAGCTTTTTTTGTGTGTGTACAGTGACCTATAACTATCTATTAAGCTCATGTGGTCTAATTACTCATTTAAAGCTGTAGTTTTCTTTTTGAATTTCTATCTGATTGATTTGCCTTTGATGTCGAAGTCTCTGATTACTGTTGTGTTGGTAGTCTGTTTTTAGATTTGCTAATAGTTGTTTTATATATTATGATGTTCTTTCATTTGATATATATATATATATATTGATGAGTGATGTGTTGATCCTTTAATCATTATACAATGCCTATCCTTGTTTCTTGTTACTTTCTTTTTTATCTGTAAGTCTATTTTATTTGATATAAGTATGGATGTGTTTGCTATTTTTTGGGTCCCATATTTGCTACTGCCATTTTGTCTTTAATTTTCTTTTTCTATCTATTGCTGGTTCAGGGTTTGTGTGTGTGCACACGTGCGTGCATGTGTGTGCATTTTCTTTCCTTCAAATTAGAAAAGTGATCTTCCTCTACCATTGCCTGCAGGGGAGGTCCAGTGTTGCTAAACTCCTTTGTTTTCTGTTTGTTTGGGAACACCTTCATATTTCTCTTATATCTGAGAGAGAGTCTTGCAGGATATAATTGTTTTTAGCTGTCAATTTTTCTCTTTAAATACTTTGATTATGCCATTCCATTGTGTCCTTGTCCATAGCATTCTTCAGAGAAGTGTGGCATAAGTCTAATGGTAGTATTTTTGTAGGTTTCTGGCTCTTTTTTTTCCCTAGGCACTTTCAATATACTTTTTGTCTTGAACACTTAGAAGTTTCACAACTATGTTTCTTGGTGTGAATCATATATTTATCTAACAAGTTGTTTTTTTTCCATCATGAACTTGTAGAATTAGTTTCTTCCCCAATTAGGAAAATTTATCCCCATTATTTCTTGGAGTGAGTTTTCTGTTGCCTTTTATCTATCTTCCCCTTCCGGCATACCCATTATCCTTATGGTGCCTTTTCTAATGGAGTCTGTAGTTTACACAGTGTTTCCTTTCATTGTATTTCTCTTCTTCCACATTGGTACCATGTGCATTTTAATCTTTAAGGCTGTTGATTTGAACCTGTTTATCTGCTTCCATAACTTTCAGCAGATATTTTTTTGATCTCTTCTATTGATCTTTTTATATCTTATAACTCTTTAATTTTCTCATTTAAATCCTTAACTTCTATTTTCTATTCATTAATTGTATTTCTCATCATTTGTCTTTCTGAATTTTTATGTATTTCCTTTTATTTAAAGGTTTATTTATTTAAGCACATAAGAACTGGGGTGCAGGCCAGAGGCACAGGGGTGAGAGGATTCACCAGAGACAGAGTGGGGAACAGAGACAGGTGGATCTACTGAGATACACTGCTGAGGGGAGCAGCGGGAGAACCAGGAGAGGTCTGCTGAACCATAGGTGGGTCAGCTCCCTGGCTGGGGATCAAACTCGTTCTGCAGTGGCTGCCAATAGCTTAATAGTTTGATAGTGTTGTGTCTTTAACTCTTGTGCCACCAGGGAGGCCTGAATTTTGGTGTATTTATTTGATAAGAATTTCAGAGTTCCACTGTTATCATTTTTACTTCTTTTTTCCCCCCTGCATTTTATTATATTTCTTTGTATTTATTATGGTATTTTTGAACTCTCTAGCTATAGGGAAATTTTCCATTTCCAAAATTTTCCATTTTGGAGAATTATTCTCTCCGTGTGGTGTCATACTGCCTTGTGGTCTAAAGTTGTCTTTTTTGTTTTTTTTTTTTTGTCCTTCTTGTTTAGAATTTTACAGCAATTTTAAAATTTCTTTTACCTTTCAGCAGTTGGTGCTGTGTTTTTTTTATATGATTTTGGATATTTGTCCTTTCTGAGCTTCTGTAGGTCTAAGACCTAATCATGTAGCTTCTGAGTCAGGAAATTGGGAGAGGAGCTTGGATGAGTAATGCAGCTGGTGTGAATATCCTGTGATTGGGAGGGTTGAAGGGAACCAGTTTTTTTTCTTCACCACTGATAGTTCTCCTCTCTGATGTTCTGGACTCAAGACAACTGACTCTGCATGTTCTCAGTGAGCCTCACAAGGTCAGCATCAGACCTGAAGGGTGCAAGAAGATAGCACAGAATAACACTCTGTCTTTTTTCCTTTTGCTGGGGACATTTCACTCTTAAAAATATGAATTTGATATTTCCATTTCCCTTTCATGTAATAAATGCCACAGATACTAGAAAATCAATAATGCCACAATTTTTGCATAAAGGAAAATAAATGAAAAGATTAATATTAAAATAGTACTTATTTCCATATGCAAATGTTCTGGCAAAAAAATGCTAGAACAAATGTTTGTCTCTATTTGAAAAATTCTATGGATTTGAGGGTACAAATGCAATCTGATACAGTGTATTGTATTAGCAGTCCAAAATATAGTAGGTTCACAAATAACATCCTTTCATTCAACATTGTTTCATTATGCTGTTGATAAGAAAAAAGTAATTCCAACTTACTTTGAAAAAAAAATTGTGCATGGGCTTGATTTTGTTATGTTATTTTACTTAAAACCATGATTTCCAAGAATATATGAGAATGTTAAGTGTACCTGAGGATTTTCTAGAATGATGAACAACTGCAGGTATACTTTGAAGCAAAATAAAATATAATATTCTTTCACATTCTGCAATAGTTACAGCCCTGAATTATTGTGGATATCAAAAGATGTAGATATTAAAAATCCTGCTCTCTGTTTTTATGTAAAAGGAACTTAAGTTGTAGGTTCAGACTTTTCTTCTAATTGAATGTCTGGCACAATATTTTGAAATCAAAAGAAATACTGAATAATTTCTTAGCATTCTGAGTCTCCTCCACTCAGTGTTAAAAGCATCCTCCATTGTGACAACCAAACAATTAAATACCTTACCCAGTCTTGGGTACTAATGGTTTTTAGTCTGAAAAAAAGCTTAAAAATCAGACCCTTATGTAAGTAGTATCTCAGGATGATCAAAGACTCATCAGTACCTTGTCTACATTATGTGAAAGCTATCCAATGAAACACTCCCAACTGAATGTGATAAAACAAAATGAGACGTTATTTCTTATGATTAGGTTGGTTGGTTGGGCATTTGATTTCTGTGACTGTCAGTCAAACCACTCCAGTTATGGTGATAATCAAAAATAATCCCTTGGCATGTAAACTTTTACTTACTCTTCAAATATCAATTTAGATATTATCTGTCAAAGACATGTTTCCTGATCCCACTGACGAGATTGAATTCCCTTTAGCATTCACTTCATAATACCACATTTTTAATGCTTGGGTATATTTTCATAGTTACATTGCGATTTCTGTAAGTCTTGGTTCTAAGTTTTGTTTACCAAAGTATCCTGGTTACTTTGTTCCAGAGAGTTAACACAAATGCAAATTGTTTTTTCATTCAGTTGCACTGAGTCTATTTGAAATTAAATTTGTGGTTCAATTGACAAAAAAATGTGACCTTACAGATTTAGAAATGTTAAGGTATGAAATTTTTTTTGATTGTCCTAATTGTTTACTAGGTAGAGAAGAATTTTACAGATATTACTTATTTATGGTAATATTGTCGCTGGAGAGTATTGTGCCTTCTCCAAGCTGCATGGCTGGTACCACCAATAGTGGTAGAACTTGTGGTTCTATTCCAAGATCATGGTTCATTCAATCGGCAGATTTTTCAGTTCTTCCTATGCTTATTGACTGAGTTAGTGATATACTGGGTGTCAGAATTCCTTTTTTAAGCTTTATGGAATGGATTGATGAAGATAAATAGAAAAAAAATTGTATATGGAATCGTCACAAACCCAAAAAGAATTCAGGGCTCTCAGAGTCTACAGTGGTATCCATCTCTCTCTTTAGCAACAGATTGAAGACTTCTAGAAACTTCAACTGATTCACACCATAATGGATAGGCTTGCTATAGATTGTCTCTTTTGGAATTTGGATGTTTGTGGCCACCATGGCACACAAGAATCTGATACATGATGTGCCCTTGCTTTACCTTATGCCCCAGTCCATGTGCTTTATCTGGCTGAGTGGGTGGGGTGGACTATGTAGTACTGACAGCTGGCAGTATTGCCAGCAGCACACCCTGAGAAGAAAGGGCATCTCATCAAACTGTTTTTTTCTCCATAGCTCCTGGATGTGCTTGTATGCACCCATTTTTCCTTATCTGATGACTGCTACCTGATGGAAGGAAAAATGAAATTTTTGATATACTGAAAATATACATACACTCATCCTTCAATGAAACATACATAATTTTAGTCTGCAATATTATGTTTGTTGATATTTACAATCTTATTTGGACATGAAAGTCCCCCCTTCTGGATTTCTGATCACTTTCTGTCTTCCTTTCAAGAACTGAATCTGTCTTAAGTCACCTTTCATTCTCATTACTGTATACACTCCCCTTAGTGGTTGATCCTTGGCCCTACTTTTGATTTGTCATTCATAGTCTATACCTGAATGGCATCTATAATATGTGAGTCTCAGCCTTCATTTGTGCATTATTGTGTTTTGCTCTGAGTCCTGGGAGAACTTGTCTTACAAAACTGGTTAAAGAAATGAATTTAGAATATTTACTTTATATTTCTACTTTTGAGTATAGGCTCTCTAGGCAAATGATGTTGGCTTAGTCACGGAAATAATCCTTTAAAATATCTTTTGATCACCAATTGCTGACCCATCTCATGGTTCTAGAATTGCAACTATGGAAAAATCTGACCTTAGTTAAATAAAGTCTACTTCTTCTTAGTTTCCTAAAAAATCCCATGGAGATCTTATTGGAAAATAAATTTAGCTTAACCAGTGCAATCTACTTGAACTTATTTGAGATCTCTGTCTGAGAAACAGGGACTGGACTAGATCATTTCTAGAGGCCTTTGCAAGTACATTATCAGAAATTATGAAACTCTTCTCACATTAACTTTTTATGTATACCCTATGAAAATTACCGACTTCTCTCTTTCTCTACTTGGTACATTATCAATTCTTAGATAGGAAAATGAAACCTGACAAAATAAGGTAGGATGTGAGTAGGTAATTTTTTTATTTGCATGCTTGCCTTACACATATGCTTAATCAGCCTTGTAGTTTGAATAACTAGTAGAAGCAATGCTATGTATTTGAGCTATTTTGAGACATTGAAAACATTGTGTCTCTTTCAAAATTGGCCACATCTTTTTTGATTTTCTTCCCACTCTGAACATAAAACAGGTGCACCAGCAATAGTTGGCACAAAGTGAAAAAGTTTTTGCATTGAAGACTGATCATTTCACTTTATCTTAGTCATCAGTGTTGATTCAGAGATATTAAGTATGGTAATAACTTGAAGCCAAATTAGTTGAGATTTGGCCAGCGCTAACCAGGGTTTGCTTTAACTGTGGGAGGAACTTGCAAAAGGCAATATTGATTATGTCTGGGATGTGCCAATTATAATTTGACATTCTGATTTCTGCTTTTTGTTTAACTTAGAAGCAGATTCTGCTTTGCTCTGTTTGTGAAAGACAACTGGATGAGTGACGATTACTACTTGCAATGAGACAAGCAATTTATTTGAAATTAGAGGCAGAGAGAAAACAGTATCTACTTTTTGCTCATTCTGACTCAAAATGGACAAAGATGAGGCATACTACTGAATACCAACATTTAGATTAAAATATGAACATGAAAAAATAAGAAAATCAGGAATGATAGTTCAGATAAAATTAAAATATATAGCTAAGTACTTGAAGATTTTAAAATATGGTTTATAGATATCTATCTATATCTATCTATCTATCTATCTATCTATCTATCTATCTATCTATCTATCTATCTATCTATATCGAGAGAGAGGAAAAAGTGATGAAATTATCTAACTTTAAAAATAAGTAAACCAAAAAGATACATAAAGTGTTGTTACATAGAAAATAATATTTTAGGTAAGTTGATACTTTGTGATCAATACAGCCTTAGTCTGCAGCTAAGATGAGATTCTCTTTTAAATAATTGTACTTTAATAAATGTAACGGGATGTTAAAAAGGAACTCTTCCTCTTTCAGTTTTGCTTTAGGCATGAAGATATTGGGGCTACTTTCAAGAATGACTTACTAGAATGATCCATATTTGAGAAATGGAAGGGTGACTCTGAAACTCATATTGAGGATCAAGAAAGTGGGGAGAGAGCAGGATTTTGTAAGGAAAACTTTTGGAGAGGGCTTGGAGCACTGTGGGTATTAGTCCTGCTTAACACAGTACTGACTGGAGTCTTGTGAGAGAGGTTCGGCTCAGAGAACTTGATGTGTTTTCCTTACCATTGGGGACAGATTTGACCATGTCTGATTCCCACTTGGGTAAGTAAAAAACAGTGAATAGATAAAACAGTATTTAAGGGAAGAGAACCCCATCCAGAAAGTTTCTGTGTGTATGTCTATTTGGGGGCAAAGATGCACTAAATTGTAGCCATGGAGAAAATTCAGTAGGAATGTTAAACTGGAGTCATTTAAACATGTGATGCTACAAAAGAAGATGGCATATGGGGGTAGGAAGGGAGGATTCTAGAGAAAGCAGTGAAAGGCTTATGCCACAGATGTTGGAAACCACCGAAGGATTAGGACAGGTAGTCATAGGCGACACATTTCTTTGATCAAGGCAATGGCATTTGCAGGTGACTAGCATGAAAGTCTCTAAAGAATCTGCAAAAGCTTCAATTAGAGAATGAATGTGTCAGACCTGAAGAACATGACAGCATAATGAAGTAAGAAATTTCCAATCTCTTTTACTTCTCTTCCATCCCACCACAAAGTTGACCTAGGAAAGTGAAAAAGCAGTTGAATAAGGGAGGAAAAATTTAAAAAGTGAAGGAAAGAGAAGAAAAAGATCACATGCCATTCCTGAAAGCAGATGGCCCATTGTTGCCAGTGTTAGTTGGAGAGTAATAGGGAGAGTCTTGATTCTGAATTATTTTCGGAGGGTTAATTAATATATTGGTTAAATGTTATAATTTCTGGTGAAGAGTTAAAATGACTATAGGAATTTCTATTATCATGAAGAGACTAGAAAATCAAACAAAGGACCTGCCTGATTTTTAATCAAATGACAAGGGGACAATTTTCTGGGGTGATGTGTCTTAAAAGGACAGAGGGAGATAGAAATCATAAAGATAACTTTTGATGATGGACATGAATAACTTTCAAAGTACTGTTTCTGAAGGGATAAAAAGCATTGGGCCTTTCTTGAAGGCTATATGTCTTTGAACTAAAAGATCATGATCTTTAGAATTTTTGTTTCAATATCTCTGCCTGCCATTTCTTAGCATAACCTAAAATACTTTACTCAACTCTTATGAACCTCATCTGTAAAATGGAACTAGTAACACTTAATCTTGAAGGTTGTAAAGATCCAGATTATGCTCAAGAAACAGTTTTTTCCACCTTTCCACTTCCTTTTCTGCTTTAAAAATAAACTCTCATGTAAGATGTTTGGTGGATAGGATACAGTTTACAAAATACTCCCAAAGTCTCAGCTATTTTTTATGGCTATATAACTTTCCTAGAAAATAGTTAATTCCTTTCAAAGTGAGGAGCAGTGGTTATGATGAACCTCATAAAATATGAGAATAGTGGGGAACCATCAGTTATAGAAGAGGAGTACATCATTGATATGGATTAGTGACAATTGTGAGGTGATCCAGTTCAGCAGTGTTAATTTTTTTTTATTACAGATTTATTTATTTATACTTACAAGAGCTAGGCCAGAGTCCAGGGTGGTGAGAGGATTCACCAGAGACAGAGTGGGGAGCAAAACAGGCAGACTGACTGAAACATAAGCAGTGTTAATTTAAGACAACACAAAGGGACATGTCAAAAGATCACTAGAGTGACTAATTACAACCAAACCTCATATACTAATAAATGATACTATTTATCATTTATGAGTATCTTCCCTTGATTCCTATGTCTATTGGAATTCTACCCTTGAGTTTTCCTCACATAAGATGCAAGAGAATGAGTGTTAATCCCTGAATTAAAAAAGTTTGTTAAAACTATGATTTCTTTTATTATGTAAAATATATAAAATTTTTATAAACAAACATTTGGTTATTGACATCACAGAATTTCAGTGGGTCAAGTAATTTTTTTCTACTGCCATATGTGGTATAGATAAACCTTCTGCCATATGTAATTCTTAAAAAGAGATTCTGTATTGATAACTTGTCATGTTCTACTGTAAGAGTAGCACTGATGTACTTGATAGAAGGTAGCTTTTTCCTTATCCATGTCTATAAATGAATACATGGGCACTGAGATTGATCTCTTAGGACTACAAAACTCCTGCAGAGTTAGGATTAAAAAAATTTGACAACATTCTCACGATACAGCAAAACCATGTCCAACTTAAAAAACAGTATTAAAATTTGTTTTATGAATAAGGGAATGAAATTGCTAATTTGATTCCTATGAAGTATAAGAAATGGGGCAAACATCATAAAATAGTATAATATTGATTGAGGAGTTTCTTCTTCACATTATGTCCCCAGAAAAGGTAATCTCAATATATTTTAGCATTTGTGAGTAAATAATGATTACTTCTATGATTATGTGAATAGGTAAAATATGTTTGGATATTAAAAGGGCATGGCTGCTGAAGACCCATGTATTGATTGGCCTGTTGGGGCTAATTGTTAATTTTCAGGTATTTGCCTGCAGAACATTGATTGCTTGGACTTTACCATGATGGGAGTATTTACATCATAGAATTGACATTACTACAAATCTTTCATAGCCTCCCTCTAACCTCCAACCCCCTTATGTCTTTCTGTTTATTTGAAGTTATCCATATCTGACGTTAGATTTTGATACAAGTTTCTATCTGTGAGCTAAATGAACACAATAATTAAGAGACAATATAAAGGATAACTGTGTACAGATATATTCTGACTACATTGGAGTGGAATTAATTTACAAATTCTAAAATTAGTTTTAAAATATTAAGTCTTGACCCAGGCTGTTGTTTTTGTTTCCTTTTTGTTGCTCTCCAAATAAACTATAGTTTCCTCGGTAGTATCAGAGAAAATTTGTTTTCTACAACAATGGTACCATCTTCATTCCCACCAACAGTGTGCCAGAGTTCCAATTACTCCCTAACCTCATAGCCACATTAAAAAAAAAAAAAAAGCCATCCTATTATTTTATTCTTATTCTGGTTTTGGTTTGCACTTATCTGGTGACTTTGTATGTCTATTGGCCATTTGTATATCTTCTTTTTTAAAAAATCTGTTCAGGGGCCTCCCTGATGACACAAGGTATTAAGTCACAGCACTATGAAGCTACCTGCAGCCCCGGTGGCATGAGTTCAATCTCTGGCCAGGAAGGTGACCCGCATGGCGCAGCAAACCTCTCCTGTCTTGCCTGCTTCTCAGCAGTGTATTTCAGCACATCTGCCTGTTCTGCTCCCACTCAGTCTCTGTTGAATCCTCTTACCCTGCACCTGCACTTCTGGCATGTACCCCAGTTCTTGTATGTCATAAGTAAATAAATCTTAAAAAAACCTGTTCAAATCTTTTGCTCATCTTTAATCAGTTTATTTTTTTCTGCTATTAATTTGTAAGAGTTTTTTTTTTTTCTGCTATTGGGTTGATGAGTTCATTGTACATTTGGAATATTAATATTGGTTTGCAAGTATTTCCTCCATTTTATGCAAACTTCTTTATTCTGTTCATTGTTTCTTTTGTACAGAAGGTTTTTTTTTTGTTTGTTTCATACCATCCTCAAAAATTAAAATAGAGCTACCATAAATTCAATTCTGTGTATATATCCAAAAAACTTAAAATTAGCAACTCAAAAAAATGTATGCTGTCCCATACTCATTGACCATCATTCATAATACTATGGAACGAAACCATCAAATGATGAGTAGATATGTGACATATACATACAGTGGAATATTATTTGTCCTTAAAAACAAAGGAAATCCTACCATTGGTGACATTATGGATAAGTCTGAGAGACAGTAGGTTATGTGAAATAAGTCAGTTATGGAAGGACAAATATGGTATGATTCCATTTATATATGGAATTTAAAATAGTAAGTTATAAAAGTAGAGAGTAAGGTATTGTTGTCAGGATAAGAGGAAGTGATGAATTTTTGTTTAATGGGTATAAAGTTAGGTATTCAATTGAGCAAGTCTAGGGAATGCTGTTACTCATAGTGCCTTTTAAAAAAATATGACATCGTGCACCCCACAATAATACCTCAAGGGACATAAAGAAACTTACGCATGATAGAAAGGTTTATGAACTTGATTGTGGTGATAGTATCATGGGCATATTTAAATGCCCAAACTCATGAAATCGTATTTGTTTTATATTTACAAGGTTTTTTTTTGTGTGTGTGTATAAATTATAGTTCAATAATTCAATGAAAAAGAAAAAAAAGTGAAATTTAAAAGACTACATAAACTCATTAACTCATTCTTTCCTGCTCCTAGAATCTCACTGATTGTTACAAAATGGGAAATTCTGGTCTTGAGCAGTAAAGTATTCTATTACTTCAATTATACAAAAAAACAACACATTTCAACAGCCTCAAATCTCTTCTTTTTGTAGGTTTATTTCCTAGAAGAGAGATAGAGCTGTACCAGCATCATGGTAAGTATGCAGGTAATGATTGTCCCCTTAAAGTCCTGTGTAATCTCTGACAGTTTTGGATCCAGATACAGTTCAGTTAGAGTGGAAATGAATGAAGAAAAAAGTTCCTTAGCACTCTCTTTATGTGATTGTGATGGGGCTGAGGACGTGGGGAAAGGAAGGAATAGGCACACTTTGGAAGATTAACCTCAACAGCAACATTGTTAGTTGCTGATCAAGATTAAATAGTTAGATGAACATCAGATGACCAGGATTAGATTTTGAAGGTCAGTTCCTTAACTTTTTGTTTTATTGCTGTATCCTGAAAAATTATTTGATTAGATCTCATTTACCACTTTACTTTTTCCTGTTAAGTAGTATATTGATTCCTACCTCTGATTGCACATTAGCATTACCTATGGAACTTAGAAGACATGGAAAACCACTGTTGTGGAAGTATAAACTTTTATTGGATTCATGAAAACAAGATGGCTTTAATTTAATATTGTTTCATTATTTAAGAGGTGAACTAGTATCTCTTTTCCGCTTTAGTTGTCACATTTTCATATGATTTTCCTAACTTTCTTTTTGTGTGTTATGAAATATTTTTGATCAAATGACACCTCCTGGGATTAGTTGCTGTTTTGTCCAGGACATCAGTTTTACAAGCTGTAAATATGATAAGCAGTTGTATGTGCTTTGTTTTCCTTGATATAAAAAAGAATCTATGGAGACATCAGCACATCTGGGAGAAAACATGCTTTTTGTTATTATTCATTTTGAAGAAAACTTGACATGTATCTTTAAAAAGAAGAAATAATCCCAGTGGGTAATAATGAATTTGATTTTGAGAAGAAAGTCAACTAGAGAGGAGGCCTTAAGGAGTTTTCCTCATTGCCATTTTATCATAAGAAAGGACCTTTGAGAATATTTAAATTTGACTGTTGTCTATTAACCTCCTAAGACATACAGCTCTTGTTAAACAAAGTTGCTTTAGTTTGAATTTGGTTCTGCTGGTTTATGCAGCAGTTTGTTGATTAAAAAATCCTCAAGACATGAGGTAAAATAAATGCCATGTTCTAGTGACCGGTATATACCAAAGTAGAGGCAAATTCACATGAGAAAAGTGCTCAACAAAAATATTTCATCTAAGATATTTTCCAGCTGAGTTGCCTGCACATTCTGTTCCCACCACATTCTCTGAATTGCACGGTGGAAAAGCTGAGACATTTAACTTATGCTCTGAAAAGTACTGGGAACTTGGGCACAGAAAACCAGTTCATTTTTTTTTTTTTCATTGCTCTCTTTCTGCAAAAGTTGTTCTTTTTTTATGTTGCTTATATAAAGGGAGTACTAATTTAACAAGAATTCACTTTCTTTACTATCTGTTAGTTACCCCAGTTGCATTTTCCCATGTTATATAACAATGCACATCACTATTACTGACAACTTAGATAGATCAAATGGTAGTAGCCCGGAGGCTCTAATTTGGGTTTATATGTGTTTCAAGTATAACAATATAGGAAATCTAATATTGTATATATGAAATGTTTATTAATAACATATGTGCCAATCCAACATGAGGCCAATATATTTTATTAAAAACACATTGTCTAAATTTTCATTGTTATCAATATTGATTATTTCATGTGAACAATGTGTATAGGTCTCTACAGTAAAATATAAAGTTTCTTCCTTAAGCTTTTATGTTAAAATTATTATCAGTAAGTGTGCAGGCATGAAGTAAGCAGTTACTAGGTTCTTCTATTTATATACTGTATTCCTTTATTATCATGAACCATTTGGAAAAAAACATGCTTAATCCTGTCAGTGCTTATAGAATAATAAGTGAAGTAGACCCCTGACAACTGATTGAAGAATTCCACTAGAAAATAGAACAATTTTACCAAAGACTATATGATTTGAAGAAATCCAGGGAATTTTGGAAAATGGACTACCTTGAGGAAGTTATTCTTTCATAAAATATTTATTGATCATCGGTTTTATAAATGGCACCAAGTTAGGTAGATGTATAGGTAGATAGGTATGTGTGTATATATATGTAGGTTAGTAGGTAGGTAGACAGACAGGTACGTAGGTAGTTTTTACTTCTAAGATACTTAGAGTCTAACAGAAGTAATGAAATGAATACAAATAAACACTAAGTCAAGATAGACTGTGGAAAGTGTCAGGTTAAGATTTATACTTATTCCTGGTTCTATTATTAACTAGTTATGGGACAGGATGCAGATTTTATAACCTTTCTTGGATTTATTCTGGAATATTCTGTAAAGTAAGAGTATAAACTACTTTTGTCTCCAAGATCACTTTTAGGTCTGAAGCAAACATTATTAAAAAGAAGGTACATGGATCTGATGTAGATTTCAATACACTGAAAACAGAAGTTTTTTTTTTAAGGATTTATTTATTTATGCACACAAGAGCTGGGGTACAGGCCAGAGTGGCAGGAGGTGAGAGGATCACCAGAGACAGAGTGGGGAGTAGAACAGCCAGACTGACTGAAATACACTGTTCAGGGGAGCAGCAGGCAAGGCAGGAGAGGTCTGCTGTGCCATGTGGGTCCCCTCCTTGGCTGGGGATCAAACTCACGCTGCTGGGCCGCCGATGCTTCACAGTGCAGTGCTCAACCTGCTGCGTCACCGGGTAGGGGTGGGGGGCCCAACATAGTAATTCTTTAGTAAAAAGTTAGTATAAAAAAGTGCATAAAAATTGAGTGCTGCAGTATGACCTAGAAAAAGCAAGCACATGAATCAGAAAATGTGGGTGATCCGTGGAAAATATCCACCATGGTTCTTTTTTTTTTCCTTTCTGGAATGATCTTCCTCCAGTCTCTCCCTTGACACCCCTCATCTCCAAGGTCTTTACAAACAGGTCACCTCCTTTGAGAAGCCTTGCCTGAGGACTTCTTCACAAAAGTCTTCCTTTCCTCCCACATTTCTCTATCCCACATCGTTCTTTTTTTTTTGTAGTTTTTAGTACTACCTACAATTGGTTTATATAGTTGTTAGTTATCTTCTCTCTCACTAGCATATAAGCTCTAGTATGACAGAAGTTTCTATTAATGTGGTTCATTGCTTTTTCACCAAAGTCTAAAACAGTGTCTGGCATACTGAAAGTACTTTAAACATATTTGTTGACAAAGAAATAACTTCCTTATAATGACTCCAGTTTTTGACATTAGCTATTCCTCATTTTCCATACCTATTATGGCACTAAGCTAACTAAGTATTGGCACTAAGCTAACTAATTTGTGCTAGTCTTTGAAAATAAGATTTTAGCATAATTTCTTTCCTTTTTCACCTTTTTCCCTTCATCTGCCTGTGTCCCTTCCTCCCTTCCTTCCTTTGTCCTTTTCTTTTGAACTGTGGAAAGAAATTTCAAGTTCAGTAGTAAAGAATGTGGAGCCTTTACTCACTTTTCCTTAAATATCAAACCAGAAACCTTATGATATTGGATTTTCCTCATGAGTTTCCTGTTATTTCCAAGCGTTACTAACACAGATATAAAAAACAACTTTTGAGGATTGTTTTCCATCTTATTTTTAGTACAAACTGAATGTACATGAAGACAAAATGTGCATATTTATGTTTATTTTTAATATTAAAATTAGTTTTTAAACTTTGTAAATTATTTGTGTCTGTTCAGGTCAGAACAACAGATTGTACTTTTATTTTTGATTAATTCAAAATAAAGTGTCAGTACAGTGAAAATCTGAACTGTAGCTAAATTTGGCTCCCATCATGAGTCATTAGAATACTTAGACAGTCACATTGTCACTGGCTACAAAGTCAATCGGAGTAGTTGCATACAAGGCGTTAATTTTATAAGGAGAATCTCCCTGGAATTTAGTAGTTGAAAATTGTTTGTTTTGTTATCTTGGGAAAAAAGGAATTAAATTATTTCCATAAATTTTCTCTTCCCTGTAAACAAAGTCAATAGAAGTCTGAACAAAATAAAAGAAGTTGGTTGGTTGCTTACACTAATCTAAGTTGTAAATATATAGTCAAATCTTAAATTATTTGAAGTGAGAAAAAAGAAATCATCACATTAATTTCATAAAGCCTATATTTCTAGTATAACTGACAATGATTTATAGTTTTTATTTTCGTTATCATTCATATTTATGAAGTCTTATTTTTTAATTATGAATAGTATGCCAAATTTAATTTTAACCACATAGACATAGTTATAGAAATAAAATTGAGCATTTGCATTTTGATTTCATGAATTAAATGTAATTATAACAGAAAATACCTTAAACAGACTGGAATATCAATCTTCACCTTTTGCGAAAGCTTTTTTTCTTTAACTCTGGTATTTTACATATGTATTGCTGGTCTCTGCTCAGAAAAGAAATCATGGACCAAAGCCTTTCTGTATATTTGTTGTTTGATTCACCATTGTTTTAATGTGGCTTCTAGCAATGGAAGGCTTTGATGCACTGTGTTCCTGTCACAACTGTCTGTTATTAACATAAGAGAAAGTGAAGCATCCCAGTTTCAAATACTATGGCCCAGTTTCAAATAATATGGGCTCTTTAATTTCTACAAGCCTAGAAAAGTCAATCAAAATATATTTGTTCATTATCAGTACTAAACTTGGTTTTCTGTCCTTTCCAAAGCTGAGCAAATTGAATATAAATCTAATAGTGAGATTTTTACAACCAAAGTAATTGTGTTTGTGCTAGACAGTGATTGCCCTTGAAGCTCCATTTAAACCATTCATGGGACCTGCCTGGTGACACAAAGGGTTGCAATGCTATGAAGCTACCCGCAGCCTCTGCAGCAGGAGTTCAATCCCTGGCCAGGGAGGTGACACACATGGTGCAGCAGACCTCTCCTGTCTCACCTGCTGCTCCCCTCAGCAGTGTATTTCAGCACATCTGCCTGTTCTACTCCCACTCTGTCTCTGGTAAATCCTTTCACCCTGGCTCTGCACCTCTGGCCTGTACTCCCAAACTTGTATGCATAAATAAATAAACCTTAAAAAAAATAAATAAAACCAATTCATGACTGAATTGTGGAGCATTAGCTACAATTTATGAAAAGGAAATTTGGACAAGTGCATCAAGGCAGAATTTTTCAGTTTTTGGTAAGTTCAGTAAGATAAGAATTTTAAATAAACTCTTCATTTTACTAGGGTTTATTCTACTAGATAACGACATTGTACTTAATGTGACTGAGACCGGTATGGCTAGACTTTGCTTGGTATAGGCTAAGCATAGATTATCATCTAATATGATTACATATTTTTCCATTCCCATCCAGGCTTGATTCATAAATATCTCTTCTCAAGACACCCTAGTAGCCTGTGTCATACATATCTTGAATTCTAAAACATCATACTTTTTAAAAGTAAAGTACTCAGTTTGATACAAATCCAAATTATGAAAATGCATGCTTAGAGTCTGTAAAAATGTATATGGTTTAAGGGTTTTCAATCAAGTAGATTATTAATATCTTAAAATCTGCCTTCATGTGTACTATTAAGATTCTTTCTGTTCTGGATTGAGGAAGTCTTAGAAATAGTCTAAGCAAACTCCATAACTTTCAGTCTAGTTCAGTTAAACTCTTCCATTCTTTGATTTGTATTGTATTGACTTCCAGTGCAGGGTTGAGCTGAAGTAAGTTATAGGAAGTAAGTTCATTTTCTCACCCTGGTGCATTGGAAGGGAAGATCTTACTGTCTTGAATGTCTGCTCTTCCTTCATCTGTTGAGTCTAGCTCCTCTGGCATTGTGGGAGGGAGAGATAAGGACTGAGGAGAAAGGGAGGTGTTCTTTAACTCATTCTCACTAAGCTATCACTGTTTCTCTAGCTTACATTTTAACAAAATTTATATTTATTTTTCTTACAATGTTTGCTTTCTTTTCTAGGTGTAGTCCCCATAGAATTCCCACCACCAATTCACCCATGCACCATCACTATAGTCCCTTGTATTTTTCCTGTCCCAATCCCTCACTCTTCCTTGCAGAGTGTCTGTTTTGTAGTTATCTGTTTATTTTTGTTTTGTTGTTTTTTTTTTTTTTGGGTTGTTGTTGATGTTATCTCCCCCCTCCCCCTTGGTCCCCTTTATTCCTCCTATAAGTGAGACCATCTGGTATTTTTCATTTTCCTTCTGATTTATTTCACTGAGTATAATCCCTTCAAGCTCCATCCATGTTTCTATAAATGGCTCGAGTTTGTCTTTTTTGATTGCTGAATAATATTCCATTGTGTATATAAACCACATCTTCTTGATCCAGTTGTATATTTTTGGGGATTTGGGTTGATTCCAAGTCTTATATATTATAAATAATGCTGCAGTAAACATAGGTGTGCATGTATTCTTTTGTATTAATATTTTTGTGTTCTTTGGATAAATCCTTAGGGGTGGGATTCCTGGATCATAAGGTATCTCCATTTTTAGTAGACTGAGTTACTTCCATACAGCTTTCCATAGAGGTTGGACCAGTTTGCCTTTCCACCAGCAATGTAGGAGAGTTCCTCTTTTACCACATCCTTGTCTCTGCTCACATTTTAGTGACCCCTGCATGGCAATAGTCTGAAGACTAACTCATCTCAAGGTATAGGTAAAACTTCTTCAAAGAACTCTGGGGAGGGAGCTGCCCTACTTCCTCTTGCTATGTGGGTTCACATATGAACAGTGGTATCCTTTTTGCGCAGAATTCAGATTACATAGCTTAGGTGCAGCTACTCTCTGCAGTGTTCACCTGAATGCTGGTATCAGCTGTTCCCACCCCACTATTCACCCCCTTGCTTCCTTCTTGCTCTTCTGAAACAGGCAGTGAGGCAGATGGGCAACTCTGCTAACTCAGAAACCATCATTCCAAATAGTGACAGATCTGTTTCTTCCTCCAGGAGCCTCCTCTAAACTTTGCAAGTGATGCTCTTGATTCCTCCCCAGTGCCTGTTAGGAGTTAAGGCATCTTTTTCTTTTCCCATGGGGTAGCAAGAAAATATTTTCTCACCATAAACTCTGAATTTCCCATGATGTTGAAGGTGCCAGTGGCTCTTTCTTTTTTATTTTTCTTGAACTTAGCTAATATAGACGACAGAGGCATTTAGGATGAAGAGAATTAATTGGATAGTGTCAGCTAATCCTTAGTAAACCTTGGATAAGTTAGCTGTCTCCCATTATCTTTAAATTTTGGATTTAAATTATCTTTAAATATCTTTAAAATTTAGATATATCAATCTTTTCCTTTTTCTTAGCCTTGTGCCTTGGTTGTTCATTTTGGGATTATGGGAAAACCCAGTATCTATTGAGTCTATCAATAAAGCCTCACTTCATGTTCAAATTTGAAGCAATGACTTCTTGAATAAAATGACTTCTAACCCAGAAGAATTGGGGTGTAGGCCAGAGATGCATGATGTGAGAAGATTCACCAGAGACAGAGTGGGGAACGGAACAGGCAGCTCTACTAAAATACACTGCTAAGGAGAGCAGTGGGAGAAACAGGAGAGGTCTGTTATGCTATGTGGGTCAGCTCCCTGGCTGGGGATCTAACTTAGGCCATTGTGATGGGCCTTTGAAGTGGTAGCACTGAGATCTAACCCCTAAACCACCAGGGAGGCCCCAAACAATATTCTTTATTTTCACCTGGAGGTGACATTTAAGCTTTCAGTAGTACCACTCTCATCCTTGGTAATTTTTGAGTTATGTGAGTGTTGAAGCTTTCATTCACCCTTTATATAAAATATGACTACTGAATATTTCTCAAGCATCATAAAAAGTAAGGTACAATAGAAACAAGTTCCCAGCAATATTTTCTTCAGCTCGAGTCCAATGAATTGAGCATTGTAAATAGAATAGTTAATGATTTTCTGACTCTAAATTTGAAATTAATGTTGTTACTGGTATGAATGCCAGTTATTGTCCATATGCTTATTTGGATATTAATTTAGAAGAGAATTTATTAGTTATACTTGTTAGTGTTTTAGTCTCTGTCCATGTCATTTTAGGGTTCTGAATAAAAACAGAATAATTTGATGAAGAAAATTAGTTATTCCTAAGTAAGATTTACATGGGTAAACTATATGGGGATTATTTTTAACTCATAAGTAGAATACTTAAAGAAAGTGATAAAATACTGGTGTGTAAAGGGTCTAGGAAACTGGTGTTAGAAGGAAAAGGTGAATCGGTGTTATATTGGCTAATGATAGGAAGAAGAAGATAGGAGTAAAAATGTAATTTTTTACTTTTAATTTGGGTGTGGAGAGAAAGGGCTAATGAAAAGAGGTCATGGGAGCCTCCCTGGTTGTGCAAGGGGTTAAGCACCACACTATGAAGCATCTATAGCTACTGCAGCATGAAATCGATCCCAGGCCTGGGGGGACACCCACATGGCGCAGCAGACCTCTCCACCCTTGCCTGCTGCTTCCCTCAGCAGTATATTTCAATCTGTCTGCTCTATTCCCAACTCTGTCTCTGGTGAGTCCTCTCACACTGCATGCTTCTGCCTTGTACCTCAGTTCTTGTATGCATAAATAAATAAATCTTTAAAAAAATAGAAAGAGGTCACATGAATTGTTAGCATGTCAGGAAATATGTGTTGTTGAGAGTTGAAGAACTTGAGATCGACTTCATTGATAAGAGTAATCATCACATACTGTGGTAAATGTAATGCATCACCATTTTGTGTGTGTGTGTTATGTATATTTAAATGCGTAGAAATATATGGACTATACATATATGTTTCTATATTTTATATTATTGATCATAATATTATTATATTAAAATAATGGTGCAATATGTGTGGCGTATTCTCTTGTTTTATCAGTGTGAAAATGTGGGTCTTTGTCTTAGTCTCTGTATAAGAGAGAAGGAGTTGGAGTCTTACTAATTACTTGTTAACCAGTTCTTTACCTATTTCTGTCTCCAAAATCATTTTATCCTTTACTTTATCTTTCTGTGATGCTAAAATAAAGTTGATTTAGAAGTCAGTAGAGTTTCACCAGCCACCTCACCTTGATTCCTCCCTCACTTATGAAAAATCTATTCTGGTTATAATTTCAGTTTCTATCCACCTCATACCTATTCTGAATCTCAGACATTCCTAGAGACTTTTAGTCTATGTCCCTAAGGATCATTTCTGAAATCTGTACCACTTGAACCTCTAAGACTATCCCAGGGGCATATGGGGTCTCTGGCAGGTCGTGCCTAGCACCTGGCTATAGGAAGGTGTGCAAGAGTCTGGTCAGAGTCCAGGGGGGCATGCCCACTGGGCCTGATTTAGGTTGGTATCAATATTTCAAATAACTTACAACAATCTTTGTTACCCAGTGGATTGTTGCTTCCCAGAAGATTTAACCAGGTTAAAGCAGATTAGCCAATACTCAGGAGAGGAGACTTCTGAGAGAGACCCTGCAGTTCGGGTCATAATTTAGTAGGCCTGAAACATGCCCAGTGTTCCTAGCCTGATCTCTTGGCTGAGGATGTCACTTCAGTGTCATACCCTAAATGCCGCCAAGCTTTTCTCTGAGAGTCATAGTACCTGTGGGGGTCGAAGGTCATCTTATATTGTCAGGTAAGGCTAGGGGAGGCAGGTGTTAACTTTGCCCTTTGTCTGTGTTCACATTCAGGCTGGAAACATTCTTTGAGGATGCAGTATTTTTTTTTAAAGATTTATTTATTTATGCATACAAGAATTGGAGTATAGGCCAGAGGTGTGGGGGTTGAGAGAGTCACCAGAGACAGAGTGGGGAGCAGAACTGGTAGATCTACTGAAATACATTGCTGAGGGGAGCAGTGGGTGAGACAGAGGAGATCTGCCATGCCATGTGACTCACCTCCCTGGCTGGGGATTGAACTCGTGCCACAATCGCTGCTTCATGGTGTTGTGGAACCGTTAACCCCTTGCGCCACCAGGGAGGGCCTGAGGATGCAGTCATGTATTTGTGTTTGTTTATGTTCTCATTCTTAGCATTAACTGCTGAGCAAAGATTTAAGGTTTGTATATGGGCTTTCTAACAACACATACAGCTTTGCCAAGAAGATGTTGGGATCTGTGGGGAAAGATTAGTGGCACAGAATCTAGCAAAGAGATTTAACTCCATTAATATTAGGACTTTATGTCTTTAACAAAAAGTGGGAGTAGATTAAAAAACATCCATTGTGGTTTCTTTTTTCTTTCTTTCTTTTTAAAGGATAGATTATTCCTGCTGGGGAAATTCAAAAAAGTTTCTAAAGGTTTGTATTTGTATTTTACTCATAGAATCTCTACACTTGTCTTCTGAAATGCTCTGTCTCAGAATTTGAAAGGGAGAGGATTTGTAATAAAAAATGTGCAAAAGTGAAAGCTATAAAGAAAACTGAAGACAAAGGCACAAGCGTTTGCATTTCATGTTTTAAATGACTTATAAAATAATGAAACCATTTATGGTATTTCCTCACATGAAACTGAAGTGAAAGGCTTCTAATCAGGTCTATCCTTAACTGAATTCTCCAACATTTCATAATTAATTTTTGTTTTTCTCAAAAGCAGGAATGGGAGTATCTATTTGGATCCATTGTAACGGGCAGGAAAATTAGTTAATTCTCTCTATAGTGTGTGAAAATTGGAGGTTGCTATAAGGACAAATGCACACGAGTGGCATGCCAGGACTGCTTGCAGAGAAACTCATATGCTTGGGTTCAGTGTTTGGCCTCAGGCCAAAGGCTGCAACTAACAGGAAAGTGTCAGCATCTCAATATAATTGCATGTCCCGGAGCCTATTATTGCACTAATAAAAATGCTTTTCAATAAATCTGAGAAAGGAAGAGGGGGAAAAAAACACCAGGAAGAAAGGAATTGCCTGAAATATTTTATTATATTTAATAAAATTCTCATTAATGGAAAGAGTAGCTTTTTGCTAAATAGATGTGCTTTAATTTTATTTTCTGATTAATTCGATGGGGGGAATGCAAGTAATACTTTTTTTCAGTGTACTTTCTTAAGAGAAGAGTAAAAGGCAAATAGACATCATTGTAGATGAATATTTTCTTAAGGAGAAGGAAGAGGGAGGAGGACCAGGGCACTGTAAGCTTAGGATTTAGCTTGTAATTATGTCACTGATACACTGAGTGACCTTGAGCAAATGATTTAACCTCTCCATCCCGAAATGTAAAGTGTTAACATTTCATGCCTACAAAAATCTTTGAAATAATAAGAATGTCAAAGGTATTTGAAATGTGTGCTATTATTTACAACAGGTACAATAAAGAGCATATATGCCCTCTAAGAATGGTCTTAATCACACATAGTGGCATATCTGAGATTTTTTCTCTTTTGGACAATTTCTTATCAATAATGAATATTTGAAATACCCTATGAAAAAAGCCACTAGAGTATCTTTATAGGAATGAGCCTTAATAATGCTAATGTATGAATGTAATCTATAAAAATTTTCCTCTTGTGCTTCTTATAAAATGAAAAAATACAAATAAGTTAATAATGATAACTGAATTTTATTGCTCATTTATTATGGACAGTGTTCACAATCACATAAGGAAAACAAAGGAAAAGAAGTTGTTTTACAATAGACTTCTACTTACTTGTGTCAGATATTTATAGATCACCTTTCTCTCACTATAAAGCAAAAACCCAGGTATGTAGAATATGCTCAACAGATTATGTTTTAATGTACAATGGTTGTTGTTTCTTTGTTTTAATTCTCAGAATAACTCTGTAAAACAATCCTATCTTTATTTTACAAAAGAGAGTAAGGTTATACATGTCTAAATATTTGATTATGAGCACATAGTTAGCAATGGTGGAGTGAAAATTTGACTCCAAAACTAACGCTCTTAATAACAGGTCTTTGGTAGTATTATGGTTAACAGAGGTTGACATTCCAAAGTTTATCTATTATTATGATGTATTTATTGAGTGAAAACGAAGTTGACATGAAGGGATTGTTTATTCTGGACTCAATGGATTTGGTTAACACCTTACCTACAAGAGCTATTTTTGAATGAAAATGTGAGAGAAAAGAGGTGAGGGGAATACCTCTCCTTGGTGGGAAAACTCATTGGCCACATGACCTGTGTGAGATTTTGTAGGTCAAAACTGAGTCCCAAGAGCATTTCTCACACACATTTATGGATAAGAGTAACTGAGGAGTGGGAAATGTCAGTTAAGAAAGCAAATAAGGCTCAGGTACTGTCCTGGACTAGGAGACCATGAAGGATGAAAGAAAGAATAGGAGATGAGTGGAACATGATTTGGGCAGATATTAAAGGAAACTGCTACCCATGGTTGAGCTTTTCTGTCCTAACTACCACTTGCTCTGGTAAATGGCCATGGGAAAGAACCCATTTTGTGCATTATTGGTAAAATGCTTTCCCAGCCCTGTGTGCTAGTTATCACTTCCTGCCTCTCAGCTCTCCATCCACCCTTCTTTGCCCTGCTTTCTGCTCCTGGGCCTGGAACCTGTGAGTACTTTTCTTTAGCCAGCTGGCATAATGCTAAACTTTGTTGATAGAAGGAATGGAAAGGACATCATAGGAGGAAAGAGTTTCTCTTCAATTTTTCCATGTGCTATTTTCTTCTTGCTCCCCATGATGCTCACTAACCTTCTGGTATTGGTAATATTTCGGGGGGTAGTTTGCTAGAGAGTTTTATCAACACCCCAAACAATGACTTCTGAGCTGTTTTGCCAGCATCAGTGGCAGCTTTCTGGATGGTCTCATCAGAGCCTATAAGGAATTTTTCAGAGTATTTTCCTGGCACCCCAAAAGATTACTTTCTCATGGGTACCCCAACAGGCAGTTTTCTGCTGGTCAGCCCTGCCTGACTAATGCCCAGCTACTCCTCAGCTAGATAAGTGCTGCAGCCATATACTCTGCCTTGGGGAGGACCCTCTTCCAAATTTATTTGGCTATTTTTTCTTAGCTCTAGAAGTAGTGACTGCTTCCTTTATCTGGGTTTCTCAAACTCTTTACAATTTTTTGCCTCTGTAGTTAATTCTCTGTTACAAGTTAACAGTTCTTTATATTATATATTCTCTATTCAAATTACTGGTGTGGTTTCTGTTTCTCAGATGAACTGGATTCTGATCAATACATCAGCTTGCCCTCAAAAAAAAAGCCTGAGGCAGAGGCCATTGTGAGTGTTGTTTGTTTAATGATGCAATTTCAGAGAGCTGAAGACAAAGACTGAAGAGTAACAGAATAATGAAGGGCCAATACAGTAGTGTGTTACTATAACAGTGTGATAACCATAGAAATATTTCCAGATTCTTTACCCCAACCAAGGAGGAGTGGAGCTGACAACCAGGGAAGCTAGAAAAGACTGGGAAAAGGGATTCAGGAAAGAAGACGAGGAGACCGAGGGAGGCACATGGAGCAGAGAGACACATGAAGAAAAGGTGTGTTTGCTTCTCAGTCCTGGACCTGTGCCAGAGATTTGGGGGACATGGAAGAAGATATTTGAAAGAGACAGAGATATGAGTGAGAGACCTGAGAGGAGGCTGATAATGGCAGCCTTTATCTCGACTTGTATTTTGCTTTTGCTTTTTCCTTCCAGACTTGCCCCTCTATCCCTTTCCTATGGTTTCCTGTCAGAAGGTACCTAAGACTTGGGTTAAGTTTTCAGGTCTCAGTGGCCCCACTTTAGTCGAACACTATTTGCCTGGGCAATAACCCATAGGGGAAAGGGTAACTTCGTGTTTCATGTGGAAACTCTTTTCATTATTTTCTTTTTCTTCTCTTCTCTCTATTGCACACTAATTGCATCGAAGTTCTCTGTTGAAGGTCTTATGAACTAAGAGTATGTTTTGTCTTGATGCAGTGGATGTCATAACCGATTTAGAGCAAGCAAGTTTGGGGGCCTTGGAATGCCCCTCATTGTACCTGCCAAAAGAACCAAGTTACTCATACTAATGGGCAACTGGTTTTTCAAGCCAATGACAACTTTTGAGAAACCATTTGCAGTTTGACTTAGACTCTATAGGAGGGACAAAGGAGGGAGCATTTATCTATTAACTTCCCTTTCCCATTATTTGGAGTGAAGGCCTATCAGATTGCATCAGCTTGGTGTTATTTGAAGCCTGCACTGAACTGGTGACAAAAGCCATGGTTGGCATAAGAGGTGAAACCAAGAAAATGTGTAAACCAGGCATAAGAGATGTTTGGTGCAATTACCAACATTAGAAATGGATTTTAAAAAATCTTTTCTTGAATGTTTTGTTATATGTAAAATTTCAGGGTCAGAAAGTAAGGTTATTATGAGACACAAAACTTGATTCTTTTATGTAAGATGTCTAGACTCTGGGTAAATGTGAGTGTTCTATCAACTCTGTATAAAATAGCCACTGAGCAGAGCAGTATGAAGTAGATGTCAGATTATGGCATATAGGAACTTACTAGAAAGAGACATTGCATCTTACAGGCTCGAAAGACCCACTAGTTAAAAAATGGCATTATGAGTACTGAAGTGAAGCAGTCACTTCAGTGACTAACTTCCCCATAGCTAACTCCCCATAGCTAACTATGGGGAGGAGAAGACTTAGAAATTCAGAAAATATCAAGAGTTCAGTCAAGGTGCTAACAATTTATGGAGCAACTTAAGGAAAAGGTTGGATGCTGAGTGTCCCAGTGTTTTGTTATATTCTAGGTCTAGGAATGTGGACATGATTAGAAAGAGAGGACTGGGACATAAAGGAATTCTGATATAGAATGGGGAAAGTTTGCCCTATATTCTATGACCCTTTTCCTATGGACACCCCATGTCTCTGTCTCCTTTCATATACTTTCTACCTTCTGTAACAACTCAGTGGGAGAGGGGAAAGTCAGTGTCCTTACATTTCCTTGAGGCCACTTCTTGACCTCCCGCCTTGCAACTTGCTCCCCTCCTCATCATCTGAGACCTAAAATGGTATTTTTCACTATGACTGGTTTTAACTTTTTTTCATATTATAATTTCTGAGCAAAACATTACAAGATGACAGTACTTTTAAAAATATTTATGCTTTCTGGTTCAGAAGTTTTCACAGATCTTTTTAAAATTTTATTTTAGAGAAACATGTAAAGTATTAAGCATTTTTGAATTCCAGAAAGTCAGAAATGGACATAAATCCTAGAGAAAGGATATACAATTTTCTGCAAAATAGTTGATTTTTACAAATAATATAGATAAATAAAATTTATTTATAAACAAATTAAAAAAGTAATTGAAAAACAAATTTTGGAACTACAGAAGCGTCAAGCTTCCTTGAGAGGTCAGGCTTTGTGCAAATACCTTTATTTTCTCTGCGTATAAATGCTTTGAGAAAGGCATTATCTTAGATTTGTAACTGAAGAAAAGGAGTACAGGGACCTCTCTGGTGGTACAAGGGGTTAAGTCTCAGCACTATGAAGCTATCTGCAACCACTGTAGCACAAGTTCGATCCCTAGAGAGGGAAGTGATCCACATGGCACAGCAGATCTTTCCTGTCTCGCCCACTGCTCCCCTCAGCAGTGTTTCAGTTCATAACTCCCTTCAGCAGTTCAGTCGGTGGACCTGTTCTGTTCCCCACTCTTTCTGGTGAATCCTCTCATCCCCTGCACTTCTGGCTTCTACCCCCGTTCTTGTATGCATAAATAAATATTAATTAAAAAAAAAGAAACTGAATACAAAAGGCCATGAGTAGTAGTATAGTCTAGATAATACAAATCAGCCTTTCTCGAACTGTACATTTACTATAATTTCTTCAATCTCTGAAATTTCATAGTATATTTTAAGTGTAGTATTCTTTTGGCCTTTCTGAACATTCAGTCCCCTTTGTTAAAATGATTTTAAGCTCAACCGCTTCAATAGATTAGAGAAAGTATATTTTGTTACCATCACTGTTTCCTAGTTATATTTGAGTATGATGAGTTCTGTGTGATAGGGAGAAGAGGATAGATTTGGTGAATTGATGCCAATTGTGTCACTTACCAGCTGGTGACTATAGGAAGTCATTTAAACTTTCTATTTCTCAGATTCATTATTTTGTATGAAAGACATAATACAACCTACCTGCCAGGCTAATTAAACTAGATTCAGGGTTATTAAATTAGATGCTGTAACTCAGCAGTTCCCAAAGTGTGATCTTTGGAATATCAATCCCAATAGGTACGTCCCTGCAAGATAACTCATTGTTTACATTATTTTTAACATATAGTTTACTGTATAAACCTTTTAATGAGTCACTGTGCGAATTAGCACATTCTGAAATCTGGAAAGTTTAACATGAAAGAAGCTGTTTGCCTCTGTTAACCAAGTATTTCTCACCAACCATACTGTCTGACCAACTTTTCTTTTACTTAACACATTAGCTAGGCAGAAGATACCCTGACAGACATAAATAACACTTTGTAATTCTGTTAACAATATTTAGATTTTAGCATTTGATCATTAGATTAAAAAGTTTGTATGGTCATGATGAATTTCAATAGATTAAAATTTTAAGAAAGCTTTTATGGTATTAATTTTAAATTATTCTTTTCATAAAAAGGAAATTTGTGATAACAAGTCAGTTTCTACATTTGTTATATATTTGCCAGTTTGGTAATGCTTGTATATCACAGTTTCTTACCTCATTATTTACAAGTTTCAAAAAGATGCTAATTTCCCAATTTATAAGTCCACTTCCAATACTTCTTATACTACAGAAACCAATACTAGAGGTTTTTAGTAATACTGATCTGTAGAATTAATTATGCAGCTAATTCTTTAATCTAAAATCAAAATTTATCTTTGAGTGCTCAAAACAAGTTGTGACAAATCAGCAGTTATATGAGATTTGGTATTTCCTGGCTTAAAATCGAAACAACATTTAGGCTAATAGATTCGTTCAGAAAAAAATCACAGTGTGATTAGTTTATGGCTTCAAATTCAAAGATGCAAAATGTTACAAAGTACATCTTATACATCAATTTCTTACAAGGTAGAAGAGCTGGATTTGAATATGTGATGATCGATAATATAAACAGGAAAGAAGAAAAAAGCTTCTGTTCCTATTCACAACATAAGGAAGGTAATTTGCAGTGTATTTCCAGTACATGAGGTACTTAAAGCACATTTGGCAACACTTAGCACTAAGTGGCAAATCATTGTTATGTCTCTCACTACCCTACACACCCTCATCCTTCCGGTGTTGGGGCATCAGACCAGTTCTGTGGCTATAACTGCTTTGTAGGTTTTGCCAGTATTTTGATTTGAATTTTGCCTTAAATCAACTGTTCTATTTTTTGAAAGTTGTGCCTTAGGCATAAACAAAGGCTACAGGTTTCATTCCAAGTAGGGGGAAAAAGAATGGAGAGGGCTCTTTTAAAAAACAATATATATATTTAATTTATATTTATATTTATAATTTAATTTATATTTATATTTAATTTAATAACAATATATATATATATTTAAAATAGTATCCATCCATCTTTCTTCTGCCAAGCCACTTGGTCCATTCTCCATTATTGTTTCCCAATGGGTTCCACCCTCCAAAGTCTTGCTAGAAAATCCACCATTTTTTAGTGGAGTGGAATTTCCTGTTTGATATCCATCTAAAAATAAAGTCAGAGGGAAAGAAAGGAGAGGAAGTTAAGAAAGGTCAAAAGGAATGCTTTGGGGATTTTTCTTGTTCTCATAGTGGCAGATTAACATTTAAACCAATAAAGGAGAAAGAATAGCAATTCCTCCAGGTACTTTCTTTTGATGTTTCTTGTTCTTTTCTCAATCCCAGCAATTTGAGAACTTGTAGTCAACAAAGAATGTTTTTACCAACATCAAACCATCACTACCCAAGAGATGAGTAAGACTCAGTCAGAGAATGCTTGTAGTGTTGTAAGCAATCTGCTTTTTATTCCTTACAGTTGTGAACATTTAGTCTTTACAGTGGGACAATTATATATCTGTACAATATTTGGATGAATTTTGATTGGTATTTTGAAAAATTATAGAGCAGAGATGTGATAAAGATAACTTTATTTTACATTGTGTGAGGTACTGTTTTAAGTACTCTATATATAACTTATTTAACTATCATGTCACAGTAAGGTGGGTCCTTTTGTAACAGGGTGGTCCCCAGGAGAGGGGAGGTTCCAGGTTCCCTGGCCCACACAAGGGAGGGTGGAGCTGAGCAGGGAGGAGAAGTTGGAGAGGAGACTCCAGTAGGAAGGAAGCAGGATGGAGAGCAAGAAGGAGACCTGTAGGGGAGGCACAGGGAGCAGAAAGACATGTGAAGAAGCTGCACTTGCTTCTTGGTCCTGGACTGCTTGAAACAGTGTAGGTGAGAGACCCGTGGGGAAGTTAACAATGGTAGCTTTTATCTTGGTTTTGATTTTTCTCTTTTTCATCCAGATTTGTCTGACTGTTTTTGACCCTTTTCTATGGGTCCCCACTGGAAGGTGCTTTAGACCTATGGCAGGCTTTTGGGTCTTCTTTGGTCCAACTCTGTTTGGCTGGGCACTTACCCACAAGGGGATGGGCAACTTCAGGTGCTAGATTTGGAAATCATATTCTTTCTCTTTTCTGTATTGCACACTAATTTTATTAAAAGTTCCTTTATATTAATGGTCTTCTATGTTTTGTCTTGATGGTGGCGAGTGGCAGGACCTATTTAGAGCAGGCAGGTTTGGGGTACCCCACTCACTGTCCTGCAATACTATGGATATTATTTTCATTTTATATAATGAAAATAAGGCATAGAAAAGTTAAATAACTTGCCCACACTCACAACTAGCAAGGTATCAGGATTGGATCAAAGACTGCTAGTTGTGGAATTAGAGCTCTTAACCTCTTGATGGGTATAAAGAATAATAGAAGAAAGGAAATATGATTTGAAATGATACTTAGATACTCCACTTCTATTTCTATGTATTACATCCCAGAATGTTAGAGAAAGAAGAACTTAGCAGTGGAGTGATGATGAGAACTAATATTAATTGCATACCAGCTAAATGCCAGACAATTTACATGCATGGAAGAGTGAAGAAAAATTTACTTTCCACATTCCTTTGGATGCTTTGGTTACCTTAGGGGTTGACAAACTTTCTGTAGTAAGGGCTAGATAGTAAATATGTCAAAATTTGTATATCACATAAATCCCTTTTTCTAGTTCCTTTTCTTGTTACATTGTTTCTTCCTTTTATTCTTCCCTCTCCTTTTTTTCACCTCCTACTCATGACATTTTAAAATTCAAAAATTACTCTTAGTTTGGAGCATTAAAACCACATTTCGCTGTAGGTCATTAGTTTCCCTACTTAGACTCAAAAACTAAAGTGAATTTTCTTGTTTATGTGTTGGAAAGGTAGGCTGAACTTCAGAGGGCAAGTTCACCAACATTTGGTTCCACACCACTAAGACTTATTGAGATCCTGTTTATATTGGATTTGTCCTTAGGATTCTCCATTCATTATTACAAGAATAAGTAGGATTCCATGCTTCCTTATTCATATCTGAGGGATAGTATGGTAGGGCAGAGACAACATATATGCTGATAAACACAAAGCACAAATGTCAAGCACCAGAGATTAGACAAACAGTATTGTCCACATTAAAACTGATTTCTAAGACCAGGCATTTGTGACACTGATTGACTAAGGCTTGATTTGCATGGACTCTCAACAGTTATTTGATAAGAAAGATAATGTTATCTGTCATTCATCTCACCAGTATGGAATGGGCCCTACCAGTTTGAATTTTTAACAAGTCCCTAGATGATGATGATAGTTTCTAGTCTGTGGGCAACATTTTGAGTAAGATTCATGTGCACCTAAATAGTTTCATTACTAAAGTTGAGTGATCAATTGAGTACATGTTGGGGAGATAATCCTGATGCCTCAAATTTTCTAGAATTATATTTTCTCTAATTGTTGAAAATAAATGCAGGAACAGTATGTGAACTGGGAGGTGTTCTCCTACCATTAATTTATAGATGATAATCACTGCCAAGTTTTTACATTAAGAAAAGATGTTTGTCATAATAGAGACAATGAAATGTAGAGTTCCCAGGCCAATAATGGGGGGAAGCACAGAATGGTAGAGGAATGTATTGGAGAGTAAGCAGGAAGAAAGAAAGATATGAACCACCTTATGTGATTATACTACTAGTCATGAAAATTGAAACAAGGAACTGATTTTTCATGTAGCATGAGGGAGAGGTCAAATTTGAGGAGGCCAGAGATCCAAAGGCAAAGAGCACCAAAGTATGAAATCACCTTCAGGATTTTTGGAAGTCTTGGAGGTACCATTTCAAAGGACTGGCAAGTTCTCACAGCCCAGAGACCTCCTAATTTTTAATATCTCAGTTATATAATATTCCATTAATCATGCCAACAATTTTGTGAGTTGGATATTATTACCCTTGGTTTTAAAATGAGATAGTAAAGAATCTATCCACAGTTTCACAGAAAGCAGATTAGGAATTTGAGTACCATCTGGTCAAATAATGCAAAACATGTTCAATTTATAATACTAGTAATTTTCAAAAAATAAAAAAGAACAATTCCTTAAAAAATCCTTTAAAATAATGAGATGGTTAGGGAATTTGCAAGATTTGGGACAACAACATTTTGTAGGTATGCTGTGGATTGAGGCTGGCTTATTTGCTTAGGCCTCAGCCTCAGCATATTTGAAATTTTTTTTTTGAATCAGCTAAATTCCCTCCAACTCACTCTTCATGGTATCCTTGTGAGTTTCTTTTTGCTCTCTCTGAAACATCGCTAAAGAAACTTAAAGTGAAAATTAGTAAAGTATATATTTGCTGAAATTTTAATTTTACAAATGAGAAAACTGAAATCCAGAACTTTAAAGTAATCATCCAGGATAATATAACAAGTTAGCAGCAGGTTGACTTTAAGGATTTTCAAACCCAAGTGCTTAAAGATCAAATTTTTTAATTTGTGTTTAAGGTACAAATAATAATAATAAATAGTTGCTTAAAGTGTTGAAGTATTTTGAAGTTTGTGGAAAGTAGAATAATTTGGATTTAGAATTTACTTTTTCCACAGAAGCATCAAGTAAGACACAAAAAGATGTACTTTCAGTGTTTATCTTACTTAGTTATATTATTTATTTTGATTTCATATTATTTTTGTTTGTCATATGATAATTTGAAGGCTTTGTTGATATCAGAACAGTTCTTTTGAATATTTGCTTTTATACAGATAGCCAAATTTCTTAGTTATAATGAGCACTATATACAGAAATCAATTTTTTACCAGCAGAGTGTATGTCTGGATTTAGTTTGAAATCAATAACTAGTTAAAAGAAATGTAATTTATTTACATAAGAATGTATTTTCTTCAAGTGCATTACTTTAATTAAATGACATGTGTATCTGTATTATTTTAATTTTATAATCATCAATGATACTACTGTTAATTGCCAGTAGACTCTTGTTACAAAAGTATCATTTAAAAATATTAAAGAATAAATTAATCTGAATTAAGCATTGACTTTGCCTTCTACTAGGCTTTAAGCCAAAATATGACTCAGTAGGGTGAATAAAGTTTCTGGAGCAATATAATAGCTTCACCCTTGGAAGTCTTTTGGAGTAAAATGGTAACTACCAGGGCAAAGGGGCATGCCTTGACAACAGTGCCTTTCATTGGTGCAGACGGTCAACTAAAGGACAACACATAATATTACACGCTAGATTTGTAATTCAACTATTTGGCAGGAAGCATCATATATAAAGCATCGTGTGTATATAAAGACTAAAATAAAAAATATTCATTTTACCTCAAAAGCTTAGTTCCCTATATAGAAAAAAAAAATTAAGACTAAGTTAAGTAAAAAATAGTAAGAGGAGAGGAGAAGTGAGGAGAGGATAGGAGGTTGGAATTTGTTTCGGTTGATTGGGATTCTTTTGTTCACATTTACCTATCTTCCTCACATTTTGATTTGCATGCTTGAGGTCTATCGTTCCTCTCTCTTTCCCTACATGCATCACAGGAATAAGGACAGCACTAATTCTACTGACATGAAGTATAAAAATCACATAATTCTTCTCTAATACTTCCTCTAAAAAAAAATCACACTTTTTTTTCCTTTCTTGAATTCAGGATTCTTGTTTCTCATTAGGAAAAAAAAAGAACTGCTTGTTTGTTTTTCAGGCATCTTAGAAACTAGAGGACCACCTGGCCCATAATAGGGCATTTATGTAAAGAGCATGAACGTTTTTTATTTGACGATTTCAGTTCCAAGTATTCATTTGTATAACTTCCTACTGAGGAAGATAAATCTAGTAAGTTGGCCAGATAGGCTATGGATAGACAAGTTAGTGATTATTTCCAATTTTTAATCTTTTGATTTATAGTTTCAAGTCTTTCTTTTTTTTGTAGAATCAAATATGACTCACATAATCATAGTCACACAAAGTGAAATAGTCATCTCTTTAAAAGACCTTTGCCCTAGATCCAAGATAGTTCTTTTCATCTCGTGAATTCCTAATTCACATGGCTTTTCTCCTCATTCCATTTTCTGTTGAAAGGGATCAGAATATTCTACCCAAAATATGTCAGTTTGGCAAGAGGGTTATTTTGAACTGAAGGAAATTAAGAAATAGCAGACATAGGAAGCTCTGATACTCCTATTTCTATCTATAAGCAGGGCATAAATTTCCCTTTGTTGAGGTATCCTCTTTTCCTCTACATCAGGATGAAGAGACCATCCTTTATCATAGGAAACAGAAATTTGGCACCAATATGTATAAACAAATCTTATTAT
Organism: Galemys pyrenaicus; assembly: GCA_019455555.1. NCBI lineage: Eukaryota > Metazoa > Chordata > Mammalia > Eulipotyphla > Talpidae > Galemys > Galemys pyrenaicus. The sequence continues at coordinate 793,716 of JAGFMF010011381.1, forward strand.
CTTCCATGAATTTCCCCCCTTATGCTTAAGTTTCCACAATTTACCACTTCTAGAAGCCAAAATTATTTTCCTTTTGTCTGTATCTTACCCACAATTTATTGCCCTTTGTTAAGATGGTATGTAAACCCTAACCTAAAAAATGTAACCTTTTTTTTTTTTAAATATTTAGTTCACCTGCATGTATGCATATTGCACATGTAAAAATTAACATTTTTTTCTACTATTAATCTATCTTTTGTCAGTTTAACTTGCAGGCTCTGATAATGAAACCAAAAGGGTAAAGGAAAAGTTTTTTTTTTTCCCCTATCCTACAGTGCTTATTGGAAAACTCAAATTTCTATTACATTTCTGATATATAAGAAAGTTTGTTACTTGCACTCTATATAATCAACCTGGTAAATGTAAAAACTCAAATTACAATAAATTGGTTGCTATATAGCTTTTAACTAAAAACTTAACAGTATAGTAATATATTTGATTAATTCAAAGACCAAATATAGGAAAATAAAACTCTTTGCTATGTTAAATTCTGCATGTCCCCACTAATACCCAGTTGAGAATTTGTATTTTAATTATTTTCAATATTATAAATGAAGGCACTTACTGAAAAAATAGTGGTCAGTGAATTTAATACAAAAAATGACATGTGGATTAGTAGTTTGGAGATCTGGGTTCTTTTTGATTTCTGATGGATCCTGGAAGCATCAGGAAGTTAGGGACAGGATTCATATTCAGGAGTAGGATGGTGGTGAGGCTGAAGTTCAAGAGAGGAGCAGTAGCTCACATTCTAGACATCCATACAAGAAAGTGAGATAGGTAGGGGAAGCGGGACTGGTTTGAGAAACTAGATGTACTGCAAATGTGGAGTAGTTGAGTGGAAGACTGATTAGAAAACGATAGAGAGAAAACATGGTCTCTGACTAGACCAGTCTGCTCATAAGCAGGGAGGACACTTATTTATCCTGATCTTAGGGTCTGAGTGATTTTGGCCACATTTGTCTTTTCATGACCAATTACTATTTCAATTCAGTTTTCATCTCTGTAAAAAATCAGATTAATAAGTGTCCTTAGAACTTCATTCAGTGATCCAAGTTGATTTTTTTATAGAATGCTTTTATTTGTAAATGCAACTTGAGATATATTCAGAAGATAGTGAAAATTGAGCAGACAAAAATATAGCTCAAGAAAACTGCATCTCATAGTGCTTAAGTAAAGATTATTGTCATTGTTTTAAGATTTATTTTTATTTATTTATGTATACAAGAACTGGGATATAAGCCAGAGGTGTGGGGGGTGAGAAAATTCACCAGAGACAGAGTTGGGAGCAGATCATGTGGATCTACTGAAACAGACTGCTGAGGGAAGCAGCCTGCAAGACAGGAGAGGCATGTTTGGACTAATGCTTCAGTGGCTGATGATAACTTGATAGCACTGAGACTTTAACCCCTGCACCCCCAGGAAGGCCTCCAAATCACTTTTGATTGCTTAAGACAGTATTTCCAATAATATGTCTAGAGGAAACACTTGTATATAATAAAGTTATTCATTGAGAAGATACAGAGTTTTTAATGCAAGACTCCTCAAAACCATTATTATACGAAATCATTTTATGTACAGTTATTCAAACAATGTTTGTTTTTACACTTATAGTACTTACTGTACTTACTGATACCATAAACGTAAGTCATCTATTGATAAATTAGCTGTCTGTCAATAATTGCATCAAAATTGGCTTATATAATACAGAACATAGTAGATGTTATACTTATTACTAAAACTAGACATCAAAAATGAAAATGTAATGCAAAAGAAATTCATTTTTATTTTATAGGTATAATAATTTGTGCATTGATAATGAAGAAGCAGCAGTGTAATAGCTTTATAGTATGTTAATATAATCAATACAATTGTTTCATGGTAGTCTAGCCTATACTCTAAAAATTTTATGGTACACAGTATTACACTCATTAGATTTATGTATATTTTAGTGTAGTACATGATTAAATAGACTACTATCTATAATTTTTCAATTTTATTTATTTATTTTTTTAAAGATTTATTTATTTATGCTTACAAGAGCTGGGGTACAGGCCAGAGTGGGGAGTAGAGCAGGCAGATCAACTGAAACACACTGCCAAGGGCAGCAGTGGGTAAGGCAGGAGAGGTCTGCTATGCCATGTGGGTCCCCTCCCTGGTTGGTGGCAGGGTTCAAACTTGTGCTGTGGTGGCTGTAGTTTGCTTCATAGTGCATTGCTTAACCTACTGCACCACCGGGAAGGCCCCTCAATTTTATTTTTTATTGAGGTAACATTGCATTGTAACATGTTTCAGGTTTGCATCATTGAAAATCAATGTTTATACAATATATTAATTTCACCACTATAAGTCCACTTCTGTATTCTGTCTTTCATCATATCATTGCACCTTTTCTCAGATTTACACACCCTCTCCCCTATTCCCTTTTGGTAACACTAATTGGTCTAGGCCAAAACTTCATTTATTTTTATTTATATATTTATTTTTTGTTTTCTCTACATATCACATATGAGTGAAGTCATTTGTAGTTTGTCTTTCCATGTCTAACTCATTTCACTAAGAATAAAGCTCTCTAAGTCCATCCATTTTATTGAAAATGGTAGGATTTCATCTTTTTCTTTAGCTGAGTAGTATTCTTTACCCATTCCTTAGTTTATGATACTAGGTTCTTGCCAGTGCTTGGCTGTAAATAGTACTGTAAATAAACACAGTGTAACTATATATCTGAATTAATACTTTTGTACTTTTTTAAAAGTAAATATCCAAACGTGAGAGAACTGGATGTTATTAAATTTCTATTTTTAATTTTTTGAGAAATATCCAAATAATTTTCATAATAGTTGTGCCAATTTTTAGTCCTAACAATAGTGTATAAGTGTTTGCTCCTCTCTGTATATTCTCCAAAACATATTATTTCTTATCTTTTGGATTATAACCATTTCCATATGTGTGAGGTAATACCTCATTGTTGTTTTAAATTGCATTTCTCTAATAGTAAACGTCTATGTATCTTCTTTAGAGAATTGTTTATTCAAATTCTCTATAATTTAATTATTTTTACTTTATTAAATATATTTAAAACTTTTTTTTCAAATCGAGGCATCCTTGGCTTATAGTACTATATGTGACTCAGGTATAGTCTCACAAGTCTTCAGATATATGTCAGTACCCTATACTCACTGCCAAGATACTCACAGTCCTCCATCATAGTTTATCTTCTGCCCATTTTGTTTAGATAATTTTTTACTCTTGAGTTCTATGAGTTTTTTATGTGTATATATTTGAAATATATATGCAATATATAAAATATATATGAATATATATATGAACTTCTTTTGTTGGATGTATGATGTACAAATGTCCTGGTCCATTCAGTAGGAACAATTTTTTCTTAATGTGCAGAAATATTTCAATTTAGTGTAGTCACTTCTTCTTCTTTTTTTTTTTAAATCTTTGCTTTTGTTTCCCTTGCCACTGGACTTGAGTACCCAAACACACCTTTGGACTGTTATTGATCAATTCCCATCTTAAAGCTCATCAGAGTTATTAAGTCATGTTAGTTCAATATGGGATCTAAAGAAGACAAGGAATTTACCAAATGATTTTTGTTTTCCCTTCCCCAGATGATTATTTTGATGAGAAAGCACTTGGAGGATGATTCCAAGTATTCAGTGGCAAATTACCTTGACTTCTAATGAGATGGTAGTTCTCCTAGATAGATCGCTCTTGGTGGAGAGATTATTTTGACTTGACATGGGTCAAATTTCAAAAACTTGCAAACAGAAAGCTCTTGGGAATTCTGACTTCCAGGGTCCTCACAGCAATATCTCTTTGTGTACATTTATTTTCTTTAATTTTTATTCAGTCAGAGAGCACAATGAAAATTAGCCCTTTACTTCAATAGTAGATTCTTTTGCCATCCTACTTCACAAAGAGTCTTTGGATTTGTGTGTGTGTGTGTTGATTGGTTTTCTAACCCAATGAATGGCTGATACTAAAAAAGAAATGAAAAGGAGATCACTTTTTCTTAAACCTGGCACTGCTGATCTACCAACAAATTGTCCTTTGCTTGTGTATTTCCTCAAGAAGGGTCAAGCCACTGTAAATCCAAGTAAGATTTGTTTTGTGAAGTAACACTGTTAACAAGAAGCTCCTGAAAGGTTTTTTTGTTTCTTTGCCCCTGAGAACAATGAAGTAACACCTACTGACTGCATACCATTGGACATTTTAGTACACAAAATATAATAGATTCTATTTTATGTCTGATTTAGTGGAGGTATATATATATATATCATTTATTGGTAAAATAAATCTACACATTTTAATAAATGTGCTTTATTTACTGACATGTCCAAGGAAATAATGACATATTGCTTAAAAAATTACATTTATTAGTGGAGAAGAAAGGGAATCCTCCACATTTTCTCATTTCTTTAAAAAAAATAAAAAGATGCCTTTAAAACTCTCTAACAGCTTTTCTTTTATTAGTAGCTGAAAGAAATCTCAAGGAGAGGTGGATACTTTAAAAATAAAAGGAGCAGTATGAAAAGATGCTCATCTTTCTGAAACCTCTATTGTTCTGTAAAGCCTAATGTTAGACATTAAAGGTTTGCATGTTCATCATCATATTTTATTGAAGTTGGTAATAATTTACTTATTATCTGCAATGGGTTTCTGAAAAATATTTCTCTTTCCATTAAGGATTTCATTTTCAGCATTTGCTTGTCAGTTAAATCCTCACATCATTAATGTAACTTCTCATCATAGGCAAAATTGAATATTCATGCCTAGCTCAAATCACTGTTATTTTGGCCTCTTACTTTTTTTTTTCCCTGTGAAAGTGTAGATTGTTAACCCATCACTTTACAGCTAAGATTGTTAAATTTTCTGAGTCTGCATTGGTTTGTAAAATTAACAGTATTAGTTTACATCTGGTCATTTTTCTATGGGTAGTAATTTCTGCTTTCAACCTTGACCAGGTCTAGGTATATATCATTTAGTCTTTTGCTCTTTGTTAGCTATTTTATTAACTGTTTGGTAATGTTCCAAGTCTCAGAGTCACACTGTTTGAACACTCCATACATAGCCTTGCCTGATTTTGTGCATGGCAAATAAACACTTTTAATGATCATAATCTTTTCAAGTGTCTGGTCTTTACCCAAGGAATTAATTTCCTTGACTGAATGACACTTAAATGTTATTTTTTGATGGTCAGATTTGTACTAGATGATTCTCAAACTCTTCCATCAGAGTCTAGAGTTCCATTTGCTGATTTATCTTATTTTAGGTGAATTGACATTAAAGAGACTGATCATCAAGTATGTTTTCTTGAGATCAAGGGTCACATTTTCCTTAATCTGTAGTAAGGACAGTTTTTGTCCTCCTCTGCCCTTTCCATACTGGTTCTTCTGAAGCTAGGTTCAGTTTGAGCAAGGGAAAGAGTAAGAGCTCTTTGTTAATGTACCACAACAGAAAAAAGACAAAAACTCTTTTTGCATAACTCACAGGAATTATGGTTTTCTGAGAACCAATAATTATTGGCATCCTAAAAATCTGTCTTATAACTGCTTGATCACTGAATCATGATCAGTGACAGTAGTCTTCCTTCATCTCCTTCAAAACAAAATTACCCAATCCTAAGGGATAAACAAATAACCAAAACTTTCATAACTTGGATGAAACATTGTCAATAAATTCAAAGTAGGAGATATGAAAGTAGGTTTGAGGAGTAGGGTGGGTGTTTGTAAGAAGCAAATGGGTTTAAGAAACTATGGAAAGGAAGAAGAGAAGAGGTTCTAGGTAAATAAAAAAAGAACATGCAAGTAAGAAGATAGAACATGCTTGTTCTACCTGTTTACGAGACGGTATGACTAGGATGAGATGAATATGATTTAGAAGCATCTAAAGTCAACACTGGATAGGTTGTAGTACATGATTTGACTCTGAATATGCTTAGAGATTTTAAATTTGTTATTTGTTCACAATAAAATACTGTTTTGATAATAGACTATACAATTTTGGATTCCTCTAAAGGCACAATGAGGGAGTTATGTAGTAACATATTATGTAGTAATATGCAATTCATATTCAAATAGGAAGTGTTTATCTTAAAACATACATGACATCAATGATGAATGTCGAATTTCAGAATATAAGCTCCTAGAAAGTAAACATGGAGCACAATTTGTAGAATGTTTATGAAACTCAGCTAATCCAATTCTTCCTTTGCAGTACTCCCTGGTGGCACAAATATTGTTCCAGGTCATACTGAGTCATTTAATGGTTGACTTAGTACCAGAGAGTTATTTGGGGAAGCCACAGGGCAAGATGGAGCCTAATTAATATTAAACATCAACAATAATTTGACTTTGTTTTCCAAAGTTGCCTGGTAAATGAACATGCCAGCCCTAGGTTATAAGTATGAATTAATACTGGCTTTCTGTGCTCCTGGCCAGAATCATTATACACTGTATAGTATACAAATTATTATGGGTGATATTTTTGATATAGCAGAATTTGACTCATTCATTTTACTAATCTGCAGATCATATAATACCAAAACAACCCTTGCTATGTTTCTCTACTTTCAGTGAAGTTTATTAATAGCAGAGAGCTATCATGAAATTTCATATCACAATGAATTCATTGTTTCTACAAAAGGTGCTAGAGTACACTTGTTGATCTATTACCAAATAATCTTATAAAATTTTAAAGGTAATTCTATTTATCAGGTAAAAAGCAGTATACATTTTAAAATATGACATCATAACAGCTTATTCTGTCTATAAAGAGAAAATACAGTGGTTAGTTGTTTTGTTCTTTAATAATGTTCTTCATTAGTGTGATAGTAAGACATTAGAAGAATAGAAGAATTCTGATATATTAATGAAAACATTCAGCATAAGAAAGAAGAATGGTGAGTTTCTCAGTAGGTGGAACAAACATAAGATTATTACTTAGAAGTCTAATTTTTATGTACCCCCCCAAATCTAATGTTTCTTACCGATTTTTTATTCCCTTAAGAAGACAGATTAAAAGAACATCTATAAATGGAAAATTATAATAAATTTTCCATACAAATGATGGGTTAAATGTCTGGGGAAAAAAAGCAACAGGCCAGAATAACAGTGATTTGAGTTAGACATGAATATTCAATTTTGCCTATGATGAGAAGTTACATTAGTGATGTGTGGATTTTACTGACAAGCGAATGCTGAAAATGAAATCTTAATGGGAAAAGAAATATTTTTTCAGAAACCCATTGCAAATAATAAGTAAATTATCACCAATTTCAATAACACATGATTACTCATGCTAGCTAATTCATTATATACTACTCAGCTTTGCTTTAGCAATAGTATTTCTGTGTAATTGAAATGAACTGTTCATAATTTAAGTCCCTACTATGTGCATTTTGTGTATGAATATCTTAGTTGAGATTGAGAAAGAATCCAATTCCTACCTAAGAGCACTGCAGTCTGTTTTAATCAAATGAGGGAAGTGATATATAAATGCAGTAATACCACATTCATTCAGCAAATATTTATGAAGCACCTGCTGAATTTGTCCTCATTATAACTGTGTAACAAGATGTTAAATGGGAAATTTTGACTCAGATACCAAGATATAATAATATCATAAGCCAGAGAGAGGTAACACATGATTATGCATATTTTCAATGGAATTGATAGATAACTGGTTTTAAGACTTACCAGACCTTCTTTTATTTTGAGCACATAAAAAGGTGGAGGCCTGAATATTAGCTATAGAAAAAGCTGAGTATGATCCTTTCTCTCTCTTTTTTGCCATCACCTGCACCACCACTGCTTATGGAAGAACTTTATAAATATCTCTTTAAGTTGAAAGGGTGTGTGTGTGTGCACACATATGTGTGTGTGTGTGTGAGAGAGAGAGAGAGAGAGAGTTTTTTTCTGAACTCTAGGTGTCATCTGTGAAAATGAAAATATAATTAATTTAATTGATACATAAAAGTGATTGTGACTTGGAGGGCTTCTTTTTCCATAAGGATGGAGTAAATATTTATTTCATAGTCTCACTATGTTAAGCTGATATTCCTAGGCATTATATATAAGTCAAACATAAGAGGACTGGAAAATAGAGAGAAGGCAGAACAGCTAAGGAAGTTGGGACAGAAGAAACAACATGGGGGTGTATTCCCTGGGTTCTTTTATTCCCTCATAGATTTCAGATTATTAGAGAAGTCACTTCTCCAGAAGTGCTAATAAGTACATTAAAAAAACCCAAAAACACTCATGTGAAAACATAAGCAGAACAAATAGCTTCTTTTTTTCACCAAAAGCCAGGCTACTAAAGCAGAAAATTATAATGTAATAACTATTTACCTAGACAAATATGACAAAAAAATGACTAAAAAAAAGTGTCTCCACCACCTGCTTAAACCAAGTAGAAAATCTTAAGGAATCTACCAAAAAACTCTTAGAAATTAAAAGTGTGTTTAGTAAGGATATAAAAATCACAAAATCAACATATAAAAAATTATATTTCCACATGAAAACATGGTGCACTGGTGAAATGGTGGTGGGAAACCCATGGGGACCACAATTGATGTCAATATGTATAAATAAAGAAAAAACAAATTAAAAATACAATATAAACTAAAATCATTTTAACAAAAGAAATATACTTGGTTATAATTTATCAAAACATGTTTAAAACTTATAAACTGAAAAACATTGTTGAAATAAAGGAAAGAAAATGTAGACAATTCATGGGTATGCTTTGTTTATGGATTAGAAAACTAAACATAGTAAATGTGTTAATTTTCCTCAAATTGATATGTAGATTTAAAATATAATTTTTATCAAAATCCCAACAGGATTTTTACAATGTAGACAAATTTTATATAAAATTTATATGAAAATGCAAAGTTACTACTATAGCTAAAATAATTGTGGAAAATGCAGTGTGAAAGAAAAAAATTTCTCCAATATCTAGTATTATTGTCTAGCTACACTATTCAAGACTATATGCATTAGAGAAGGAACAGAGTTCGGGATCAGTAGAATAGAACAGAAAACAAAAATAACCCCACAAAAATCCTAAGGTCAAATAATATTTGATAATGATACAAAAACAATTCAATAGAGGAAGAATAGTCAATTGACTAAAGATAGCTTAAAAAATGAAACTTGACTTAAATCTCACAACAGAGATAAACTCAAAATAGATCATTAAAAATATAAAATATAAGCTATATGATACAGATTTTAGGTAATAAACTAGAAGAAAATCTTCAGGACCTGGGAACTGGTATAGAGTTCTTTATTTTTTGTTTTCTGAAAAGCTCTGTTGGGAAAATGAAAAAATAAAGTAGAAACTACGTAAAATTATTTGCAAACCATATATATCTGATGAAGGGTTCACCTTTGGAATATCTAAAGGACTCTTAACGCTCAACAGGAAAAAAAATCAAACAATCCAACTAAACTATGAGCAAAAGATGTGAACAGACATTTCACTGAAGAGGATAAATGGATTACAAATAACTACATAAAAGGATATTGAGCATAACAAGGCATTAGGGAAATGCAAATTAAGATCATGATGAGGTATCACACATCTATTAGAACAGTGTAAAGAAAATCATAGTGACAGCACCAAAAAGTGCCTTAAGATTATGAGAAACTGGATCTGCTGGTGCGATTATAAGACGATACAGTGATTTGGAAAAATAGTATGGTAGTTTCTAAAATAATGGACATACATTTACTCTAAGACCCAGAAATTCCAGAGAAATGAAAACTACGTCCATGCAAAAACTTATATTGATAAATAACCATTAGTAGATGTTTTATTTATCATAGTCAGGTACTAGAAACAACTGAAATGTCTCTCGATAGGTGAATAATTCAAACAGGTACATTAATATTCTGGAATATTGTTCAGCAATATTAAGGCATAAACTATTGATACACATAACTACTTTAAGTGGGTCTCCAAGGACTTTATGCCCAGTGGGAAAAAATTGATATAAAAGGCTATTAAACACATTCTTGAATTTACAAAAATGTTGGAGATGGAAAGTAGATTTGTGGTTGCCAGGGGTTAAGGGCGATAGTTGGAGGGCATGGGTGTAAAGTGTTGCAATAGCATATTGGGTGGTTTAATTTATATATATACATATATTTAATTTTTATGTATATACATATATATGTGTGTGTATATATGCACACATATGCATACACACATATACATATATATACTTTATATATATAAAAGTGTTGCAATAGCATATTGGGTGATTTCATTTGTATATATATACATACATATAAACACATATATGCACATACACATATATACATATACTATTTGTATTTATGTATATATGTATGTATACACACACACACACATAAAGAAATAAAACAAAAGAATGGGCAACAGTAAACCAAAACAAACCCTGGAAATTTGACCATAGAGTTGAGACTGCTAGTGAGGAAGAGTGAGCAATGGGGAGCATATTTGGAGGGGGCCCAGTGCACTCTGGTAGAAGATCATAGGTGCTTTGTTGAGTGTGGTGTGATCACACACATCTAAAGAGCTGTGATCGTATATCTTAAATCATATACTGTGTTGTAAACCAAAGTTACCACAATTAAAAAAAATTAAGAAGTAGCAAAAAGTATTAAGTATTCTGAGTTTTTAACCCAATGGGCGAGAATTATGTGTTCACTGACTGAATTTAAAGGGATAATCAGAGCGAGACCAAGTTGCTTATGTGATTGCCTTCTATGATGAGTACTTGTTCAGTATATTCATGACATACAGTACCCTCTTTTTCTAAAAATGCTTTATTCCCTTAGTTTTGATGACATGGAACTCCTCATTTACTAGCTTTTTTTTTTTTATCATGAAACCTTTTGTTTTTATTAATCTCACTCATTTAGTGGAGCCATTAGCCAGCTAGTCGCCCAAGTCATAGACCTTTGATGCATTAGTCTTTGTGTCTTCACCTTCACCATTCCAATTTCCCCTTTCCTCCGAATAACCACTCACCAACTTCTATTGACATTAACCCTTTCCCTGCTGCCATTTTCCTTAATTTTACCTTCATTTTCTCTCGCCTGCATTATTGTGGAATACCCAATATTAATTTATATACCTGAAAGTTTGCTTTCTTCAACTCTATTCTTGCACATCAGCCAGGGTGATCTTTTTAGTACACATTTATCTTGCCATCTCTAAGTTAAAGCCCTTTAGTGGTTACCTATTGCTTACAGGAAAATTTGAAGCCCCTTCATAGGCACACCATGGTTCCTCATGGTCTGATCCCTATTAAACTCTCCAGACTAACTCTTCTCTACAGCCTTATTCACAATTTGTTATGCAGATTCATATCTCCATGCCAGTGCTCATGCTCTGTCCTCTGACTTGAATGTTATATCTGCTTATAGTGTTCATGCAGACTTGTGCATATACTCTTATAATTTGAAAACTTAATTCAGAACTCAAGGCTTCCAGGATACCTTTTCTCATCCTCATAGGCTAGGTCAGTTTCTCATCTCTTGCTCCCCAAATTGCTCCCCATGCCTATTATGTAAGTGGTCTTACTTTATAAGAACCAAATTAAGTTAAGTTCTCTTAAGGTTTGTGTTTTATAAATCCATAAAGCACTTTGTGCCATTTGGCATCTTCATTCATCATTCATTCAAATTCAATAAACTTTAGTTAGTTGCTTCTGTATAGGAGCTGAGAGATGTAAATTAAGTGTGCCATGGCTGTTGCCCTTACGTCAAAGTATACAAAATGCATTTTATACTTGTGGTCAGTTGGAGAAACTAAGGCAATTTTTTTTGAGTAAATTAACAACCTGGTCATCCAGATGAGCTCATGCTGATGTAGAGGTCTCACACTGATGTAGCATTTTCTTACACTCAGTACATCCACAGTACTTGTATATTTCTGAATGTATGGAACCACTGACTGAGTAAGTTTGTGCCAGCTAGTTCATTTGAGCATATCAGCTACAACATAAGGCATTTGCAAATGTGATCTTTCTCAATGCACTGTCCACAGCATAACAAAAGTGATCTGAAGAGTGAGAAGGATTTATGACATTAATCACTTAGTAAAATCAGAACTTAAGATTTTTTTCTATCATTTGAAAATTGTACTGTTAGCTTCTTACCATTTCTCCTCCAATTTTGATTCTGAACAGTATTCTGTTTTTATTGTTATTTTGGTTGTAAAGGATTAAAAATGTTATGGTAAAATGTTGTACGGACTATAGAAGGCTGAAAGTGCTTGGTATAATGTCTAGTCCTTTGTAATATTAAACAATCAGTGAACAGAAGAAAAGGGTGTCTATGCAATTTTGCTAGATATCAAAAGAACCCTTAGAAGACAAATTGGAGAAGCAATGCTGCCTTTCGTTTTATAAAATGACAAAGAGCTAATTCAGCTTCTTTAAAGGAAACTCAAATAAGCCCAGCCCTTTCAAAAAACCTTTATATTCAATGTAAAGGAAAGTGTGTCTTCAAATCCTGAGAGTTCAGCTTCCACTAGTTTCAATGGGAACTGTACATTCAGAGCCAAGGGCTAATTTTGGGCTATGTGTTTCTCCAATAAGTTCTCTTGGGTGATCATTTTAGCTTCAGCAAAGTGTTTCCTCTAGCTATATGAGCCAGTGTTTAAAAGTTTAAAGCAATGCGAATAGGCCAAAATCTAAATCAATATTCTGTAGAACAAATAAAGAGAAAAGAGATTTGGGCAGCAGGCACATGGTATGTGCTCCAATTCCCTGGTAAGCAGATCAAGGAGATTTCAACAATAACTTAAAAATAAAAGAGCCTAAAAAACAGATGTTAACAAAACTATTCTCTCCCTCTCGGTGAGAAATGACTGGTTAGGTTTTCAGATCAAGACACTGGGGTCACAAAGGGAAATACCATTGTGTGGTGTCAAGTGAGCACTGAAGGGCAAAAAGGACTCAGATCAATAGATGGTAGCTTATTCATCTTCTTCAATACCAATTATTTTAACAGAGCTTGCACTGACTTTGTTTAGCTATTTTAGTTATGTTACTTTGCTTCATATGGTAGTTTATGTGAAAACCACATGGTATAAATGCTTTGTTTTCTCCTCACCTACGCCTCCCCTTCCTTCTTTCAACTGCCCCTTAGAAGTCTCCTCACAAATAACATTTTCGGGAGAATGGCCTGTCATTCCCTAAGGCCCTGAAAATGACACATCTTTTGCCCTTTCAGTCCCTTGAGTCATCCTGGCTTCAAATTCATCACTGGGGAAGGAAATACTACATTGAAAGACTATCCAAAAGCAAGTTCATCACAGGCTAAGTTTATCTTAACAATTTCCTTCACTACAACAGCAATTAGAGATGTCATGGTAGGAAAAAGGAATCACAGGCATGCATAGAATCTTCAGTAATCTTTAAAAGAGGATTTAGTTTATGATGGTTTAATTGCTGAGATGCTAAATACATTTTTATTATGAGGAAGATTTAAGGGTAACTGTAGCAATAATAGAGAAAAATCAGTGGAATTTGTAGAAAGGCTTAATTTTCAGAGCATATTTTTTACATCTATGATTCCAGCAGTTTATAAAAGGATTCTCCAGTTGTTTTCATTTTCCCCAAGATAGATTTCTAATAAGTAAGTACAAAAGTCCAAAGAAAATTTTTTTTAATGTGAAAAAAAAAGTAAGAAAATGTGAATTATAAAATAACCACTCTTAGAACATTTGGTACTTTCTTTGTTGCATATATTTTGCCATGGGAGAAAATGAGAAAAAATGCTGCAATTTGACATTAAGTTACAGCTAACATATATGGAAATTTCTCAGGAGATGGCTCCTCCTTCAATAAGCAAGGGTTACTGAATCATTGAAAAGGTAATATAGGCACCCTACATTCTAATTTCTCTTCCCTTTCTATTTTTTTCTCCGTGGAAGCTGAGAGTTTTCTGAATTTCTTGGCTCTGTTTTTATATAATATTACTTAATGAGAAAATGCATGTGAAAATATTTAACAATGTGAGTTATTTTTCATTCCAGATGATATCTTGTACCAATTTCAGAGGGTAATTCTAGTAATTTTTGAAACTTTTACCTTCTTTCATTTTATCACCTCTCAAGTTTTCTATACTGTGTTTGGAATTATGGAGGCTATGCCTCCCAATGCTAGATGAGTTTGTTGCTACATGAGGGACATGTACACATGAATAGTGAAATAATAAGATAGCATATGTCTGGAAAAGTAAAAACTGTGAGAAAACTGGAGGAATTCTTCATGTAAGACTGGGATGACTGTTGAGGTCTATATAGAAGTTTTGAGACAATTTTGATAGAGGGAATGGAGAAAGCACTGATGCAGGGATGGATGAGGGCATTCAAGTGATAATAATATAAACAAAGGAGGAGGCAACACTACCAATAAGATATGAAAGAAATATTAGTGAATGTGTGCATGAGAGACAGCTCTGTTAACCTGACTGGTTAGCTTGAGGGAAGAAGGTGGTTTATGTGAGGAGGACAGAGAAAACCATAGTTGAAAAGAAGGTTGGGATCCTTCTCTGGAAAACAGTATGTAATGGAGATTGAAAACTCATTCACAAGATGAGTAACTATAGTTTATGAGAAGAGAGGTGACTCACTGAATATAGTGTAGACAAGTAAAGCTGGTAAGAATGGGGTAATAAGATTGGTATCAGAGGGAGCAATTAAGAGGCAACTCAGGAATCTAACAATCAGGTGATCAAGGCCTGGATTATTCTAGCACTGTATAAAACCCCAAAATTTCAGTTTTAGGAACTAAATTCTATAATGTTCCCTGAGAGTATGTCAATTAACTAGCTTTGAAGCCAATGGAGGCCTCGCTAGTGGCGCAAGGGGTTAAGCACCGCACAGTGAAGCATCTGCAGCCACTACAGCATGAGTTCCATCCCTGGCCAGAGAGGTGACCCACATGGCACAGCAGACCTCTCCTGCCTCAACTGCTGCTCCTTTCAGCAGTGTATTTCAGTTGATCCACCTGTTCTGTTCCCCACTCTGTCTATGGTGAATCCTCTTACCCCCTGTACCATACCTCTCTCTGGTCTGTTCTCCAGTTCTTATATGCATAAATATTAAAAAAAATAAAGCCAATGGAACACTTAAAAATTTACGATAGGTTATGGAGCTATCTTCATAGGTAGCTAAAGAAATAGGACTGACATGGAGTTCAATTTAACTAAAAGGTGGAATTGCATAAAGTAGGAATAGCAGACACATAATTTACATAAGCCTTGAAGATTAAAAGAAAAATGTACAACCTCTTCTAAGAAGGAAGTGATTTTTACCTCGGTTTTGGAGACTGACCAGATTTGTCTCTGTGAGATCATCCTTACTTTTCCTCGAGCCTGTATTTCACAGATTAGTCCAGAGCTCATACTATCTACCTCCAGAATTCCTGCAGTGAACTTACTTCTCTCAGTGAATGAAGACATCAATCTGCCTTTCTTGAGAAAGCAGAGGGGCAGCCAGTGAGAATTCTAGCTTATGACTTAGTTAACTGGCAGCACGGGGCTTTTTATTTACTTTTCAGGTACTAGTTTTTTTTTTTTTTTTCCTGAGGAATCAGTACAGAGTTGAGGGTTTTAACTCTCAGGAGCTGTGGCTTTTCTACATATTATCAAGGTCAGATTCTACTGCATTTCCGAATTAGTAGCATTCTGGGTATGTTTTCTTTTTGATACTTATTATACTCTCTGCAGCTCTATATTTGGAGTTACTTATTGTTCCTGAATATCTCTTTAAGTTAGAATGTTGTTTAGGAGTTGGTAGAGTTGGCAGACTATGACATTACATGCTGTATTATTCATTGTTTGGTGACTAGACTTCATATTTGTGGTAAAAATAAACATGATGCATCTCAGTTTACATCAACCCATTCAGTACTCTCATGAATGACTTCCTGTAACTGTAATTCCCTTTAAAGAATGCATGAAGAAGAAGAGGAGGGAGAGGGGGAGGAGGAGAGAAGGAACAATCAGTCTCAATCACAAATTCCAAAGACAATTTTTAAAAGCCCGCCGAATGGCAACTTCAGTTTACAGAGTATTTGACAATAGATTTTGTATCACTCTAAACATAGGCAGTTTTCTTCTACAACACAATTTTCCTTCACATTCTTTCTTTTGGAAGCAGTACTTTTTATATGTGGATATCACAGCTAAAAAGTAGGTTGTAATTTTTCATATGAAGATGGAGGAACCAATTTCTGACCATGTTGGTTTCAACTTTACTTCATAAAGGCACCAGTAGGTGTTGCTATATTAGCACTAATGTAGACTCCACAAAAAACTAACGGGTCACTTTGTGGTGAGTGGGTCCCTAATGCAATTCTAATTTGTGTATTTCTTGTCTAAGGTCAAAACACTGTCACCAAATACTGAAGTCCTAATGGGACTACTTGGGTTGCAAAGAGAATCTTTTTAAATGAAGATCTTGTGTCAGTTCACAAGACTTGGAAATAATTTCATTGACTTCTCCATAGTTAAGGTATTTTGGCCTTTGGGGAAATAATCAATAGGCAATTTGTATAACTAGAAAAAGATCATTTTCCTTCTTCATGCTTCCTCCTTTCTGCACTTCATTTGCAGTACATATTATTATCACCCTTGTGTACCAAATCCCTTTAAAAAAAAAGTAAAGGGGGTCTTTCTGCCCGATAAAAACTTGTAGGTGGAGATAATTTTTGAAACATTTTCTTATTTGTCAGACAAGCACACTTACACAAGACCCACAGCTTAATTCTTCACCATATACCTCATCAGCTCAAGTGTATTTACATTGAACTATGTTTTCATCTTGCTATCTGTAAGTAGAAATGATTTATTTATGTCAATTTTACAATCCTGTCTCCTGTGCTAATTACTGGGAAGAAACAACAGACTCTACTAATTCTGTTTTTGACTTAAATTTGCTAAGCCCAACCCCAAAGCAGAAGAAAGAAATATTTGGAGTTCCTTTGCTCAAAGATGAAATTCTTAAAATTAAAAAAAATTCTGATTGATTCATAGGCAATAATCAAGCTACTTCAATGTGTGCTATGAAGAAAAAAATAGTTTGTGTACATAATATTGCTTTTGCTATGAAGTTTACTCAATTGTATTGAGTATGTGAATTTAAGCAGTGAAAATCTGAACTTATGAGAGCTAATTTTTTTCTTTATAAGTACTAAACACAATCAGAGACCAATACATTTCCAGGTGAAAATTTGTGTTTTCATTTGGAAATAATGCTTAGAGAATATGCATCCATATTTTGGTACACAGTGAAGGAAAATTATTGGGTGAAGAAAAGAAGAGTAACACTTTAGAGAAGGGAAGATAGACGGCTGAAATAAATGTGAAGAATGAATGGGAATATGCAACTTATATAATTGTTTTTATAGTTGCAACTATTCAATAATGAATTAATAACAACTTATTGAGCCTTGAACAGGTTGGGTTGAATCACATGGGCCAAAGATTACATGGATTTTTCTATAAACTGCTCAGTTCTCATTTTAAAGTAATCTATATTATTTTAAAGTAATCTATAATAAAACAGAGAAGTACTGTCATTGAAATCTCTTAGCACATTCTAAAGAGCAAAACAATAAAGTGTTTTGAAGATTAGGGTTCAAAGCAAAGTATAAACCTAAACATTTTCTGCATTACTTTGTAATGAATTTTTATTGATTTTTTTTTTCAGTCATTTGATTTGTGATCTGTGATTTTTTTCCCCTTACCTCATTCTCTCTCTCACTCCTTGCTTTCATTCTCCCTCTTCGCCACCTTTCTCAGTGGTGTCATTTGGGGGTAACTTCAGTATATGTTGGATTGCTGAATGAGTTTACACAAGGTGAAGTAAAAACACTCAGTTTTTCTCCCTGTAGAGTTTCATTATTGAAATGCTCTGAATTCATGGGTGGTGAATGTGCAAATGTAGAATTGTAGATGGGTTGGTAATCAACTCAATGTTTGTAGTA
Source organism: Galemys pyrenaicus (assembly GCA_019455555.1). NCBI lineage: Eukaryota > Metazoa > Chordata > Mammalia > Eulipotyphla > Talpidae > Galemys > Galemys pyrenaicus. The sequence continues at coordinate 811,759 of JAGFMF010011381.1, forward strand.
ACTGGAGATGTAGCATTCTAATCATTCTCTGTACCATCCCATGGAAGCTGGGTTTAATTCAGCTAAATGGCCCATGATATGAACTTCACTCCCCCTCAATTCAGTTTCTCCCCTCTGGTGCATTCTTTATCAGAATTTCCTACTATTTAGTAACTAAATTAAAATCTGTAAATTGTAAGAAATGTCATATAATGCAATGATATCCACAATATTTTGAATTACTTAAACAATTCCACGTAATGAACATCCTCTCATAATAACAGTTAAGCTTTGCCATGGAAAATAATCTAGTTATATAGAGTAATAAAATGTAAAGAAAGCCTTACCTCTTTATTTTTGAGGAAATGATTTAAAATGTAGATGATCTTTTTCTCAAGAAAATGCTGATTTAAAAAGGGTTAGGTATGAGATTTTCACTCAGATAATGACTAATTGTATTTATGAATCAGTTGCTTACTATGATTCTGGATGTTTTGTTAAGCATATTACGTGTCTTATTTCATTTAATCTTGACAATTTAATGGAGTAGGTACTGCTATTACTTCTTCATGAAAAAATGGAATCACCTGGAGACCCCAGCATTCAGTATTATAGGATGGGATCTAAGACTTTACTTTCTAACAACTTCCCAGGTAACATTGATGCTGCTACTCTGGGGAACACATTTTTTTGAGATCTGTCCCAGAATCTGCTTGCAACTATGCCCAGAAGTCATGCAATACTTTAAAAAAAAGGTATTCCTACATCATATTAATGAAATTGTTAGTAAGAACCACTAAACTTGAACTTGAAGAACTCTCTGAGTGTTAATTTGATTTTATATGGTACCAGTTTATAAGGGAGAGGAATGCAATGATGGTTGTGAAGTTTTATGATTTATGTTTTATGATTGTGAGAGTAGATTTAATGGCAGACATACTGGATCAGAAGTGTTAGATTTGGGGAGATACTGCAAGTTGATTGTGTACACTAGAGCAAATCACGTCTTCCTAAAACATTGCTTCTTTCCAGTGTTACTCAGGTTTCACAAAAACTCCCATCATAATGCTGGCCTTGGTAACCTGGTCCCACCCTTCCTTTAAAGTTTCATGTTAGGGTAACACTTAAATGCTTATTAGCCAGGTGTTCCACCATATCCTTTTTTTTATTAATTATATTTGACATCATTTGTAGTCCCCTGGGAGTACCCACCACCATTTCACCGGTGCACCATCGCCTCAGTCCCTTGTGCACCCTCTGGCCTCTTCCCCGTCTTTGCCCTCCCCCTATCCGCTCCCCCCGCCATGGTCCCTTTGGTTTATCCTGGCTTTTTGGTCTTGTTGAGTTTTTTTGTTTACTTTTGGTTATAATTGCCCAATTCTTTGAGCTTATTCTTTATTG